>CM065590.1:89791699-90391699 GCA_033119425.1 Bufotes viridis
AGTAAGGGAAAGTGGAAAATTAGAAAGGGAAAAAAAAGAGAAACACTGAGTGACTGAAGCAGAAGATGGATGGGTTCAGGATGAGAGTGGGCAGTTTTCCCACTGTATTGGCCTATACACCTCTGACAATGGCTTCATTGAGTGAGATGCTTGACATCAGCCTCATAAACTAGTACTGGGTTACAAAAGAGCTGACACTTGAAAGTACCAATCCCTACCCTTTCTGGATTACAGCTGCGCCGAGGGGACGGCCCAAACAGACGTGTTTCATTGTGGGATAGAAAGACACAGGAGCTGCAAATAAATCCTACAAGCTTCAATTCTGTTGCACCATTTTTGTCCTTTCCCCAAAGGCAACGTTTTCTTTGCTGGCCTGATAAAAAGTAAGCCCAGTCCTTCCCTTTTTACTAGCAGCACATGGAATTTGGTGGATGCGACCTACAGAATGGAGGCATTTAATTAGTATTTCTGACAGTGAGAATGGATTTCTCTGGTGGTCGGGTTTCATTTGTCTTGGGAACAGAATAAACAACACCTGGAGAAACAAATGTACAGCAAGAAATATGCAAGAAATAAAAAAAAAAAGAAAAGTTTCGAATATTTTTTATCGCCTGGTTGAATTTCAAATAAATATTTCAGCAATGTTATCTCTGCAACTTAACAATGTGGTCTGCGGGGGCATAGGGGGCTTGAGAGTTCAAATACGTCTTTTACTCTCTGTAACTTTTCTGTTTGAGGCTACATTCACATCTGCGGCCGGCTGTTCCAGACAGCTGATCCGGCAGGGAAGGCCAGGAATCGTCCGGACAAAAACTGCTGCATGCCCTGCCGATTATGAGCCTACTTGGCGGGTAGCAGCCAGATCTCTGCCATTATAGTCAACGGGGTCTGGCAGGTGGCAATGCCAGATCCAGAGATCTCCGGCAGAGAACACATATGTGAGACGAGTCTTATCTGCAAAATGAATCATGGTGATTCTTCAAGCTTCCCCTTGCTAAGAGTCATTAGCCCTCGTATATGTGTGGCAATACCCTGATAATATTTTTTTGGGGGTATCCTGTACTTTATAATCTGTCTGCCCTTGTTGTACTGGGAATCAGACCTTTATGTACTGGCTTCCATGTGAGCCTGTAATCTGAAGAAGCACAGATAGAGGGAGGAGGGAGAGACCAGCAGACTGCCTGAACCAATGATAAGACAGGGGGTGTGTCTCAGACTACCTCAGACTCCCCGTAGACACTGTAGATAAGCTGTAATCACAGATTGCAGCTTTGCTCCAGTGAAGCTGATAAAAAGAAACCACACAGCAATATATGATGAAAATACACAGCAGGTAATCATCCCATTTAGGCAGTGATTTACATATCATTTTGAGCACCTTGCTGGATTGTTGCTTTAACAGCACTATAGCACAGCGTATGGTCTTCGTGCCTCACTGGTGTTCTTAATACATAGCAATGTAGGTCTGTCATGATATTTTCACAACTCCCTACTGAAGCACTGCATTTAAACCTTTGCCTACATTGTCCTATTTAAAGAAATGTTCCACTCAGAGATAGATCAAGCATGCCTAGCGTTGTCTTCAAGGATTATTCACGTGGTCTGATATTTAGGCTTTCTAGTAATATCTTTCAGTGTAAGTAATAGGTGCAGGATGGAGCTTGTCTTCTTGTTCTGTAGCACTTGCACTAAAAAGTAGTCAATGCAGGTGGAGGGACAAAATGTCCAGTACATCCATGATGCCCTGTATCTGCCTTTCCACTATCACCTTTCAGCGCAGGCGCAGTACAAGAAAAACACTATCTTGGAAATGATATGGACAGTGAGGTTGTTTACCCCTCCACAAGGGACACAAGGTAAGCCCAGAGGGCAATTACCAGCAGCTCATGCCATTACATGCTATTGTATGGTATTACTGTTATTTAGCAACAAAAAACTTTCACCTCAAAAACCGTATAAAAACGTTTGTAAAAAAAAAAAATATAAATGTTGTTGATAACATCTAATGTTGAGCGAATTATAATATCCAAAGTGGACTTCGATCTGAATTTCAGGAAAAATTTGATTCGCCCCAAAGCCGAATTTCCTCGTGGTTTGTGGTAACAAATACATTTTTTCATGAAATGGGGTAAAAGCAAAAAAGTACATACACACCTTATCCATTTGTGCGCAAAGAGGCCGCCGCGACCATCTTGATTGAAGATACCATGCGAAATCTCAAGCGCGGTGACATACAACGTCATCACACTGGCCGGCGTGATGATGTCATCACATTGCCATCAAGATGGCTGCAGTGGCTTCTAATCTATCAAATGGATAAGGTGAGTATTTTTACTTTTTCACTAGATTAACCCCAGAAAGCCCTTAATGTTAAATCTCAGATGCCGCGATCAGCAACAAAGCGCCATCTGAGGGGTTCAATGGCAGAGGGTTCCCAGTTATTGTGCCTGCTATATACAAAGAAATGCTCTTTGTGAGGAATTATTGATCACAAAGCGAATTTCTTTATAAAATTTGGCGAAGCAGCCAAATCGAATTTTCCATAACTTTGCTCATCTCTAATAGCAACCAATCAAATTGAGACTTTCATTTTCTAAACTCCTCTGAAAAAATGAAAGTTCAGTTCTGATCGAGACTAATACAATGATATGATATGCATCAGAAGACTCTACTTCGGCAAGGACATTCATTTTAAGTTGGCTACTAGGACAATTCTCCTGCTGACACAGACCGTTTTCAAACAAAAAGTTTATTGTCCACCAAAAACACGCAATCATGCAATTAAACCATATGCAAAATTATGGATTGAAATGAGTGATTATATGGGGGTAACGTAGATAAAATGGACTCCAGACTTATTTTTGCCAAGACTGTGTATGAGATTTAGAAATTGCATTCTTCCATCAGTGGAGCCAATTGCTTATATGCCAATGTAATTTCCATTAAAAGGGTTTTCCTGTGTCTGTTCACCTATGTTCAGGATAAGTCATCAGCTCGGCGGAAATTAATGGAAGCTGAGCTACAGTAAGCCTGCACATCCACTAAAACAGCGGACCAAGCCCAACAGTAGACCAATCCCACCAGGCCACTGAATGGGGAGGATAGATATTCTATACCTAGACACTGGAAAACCCCTTTAATCCATAACTGTGGATCGCTACATTTATAAATTCCTTCTTGGATACATCTCTGTAGTAATATGTGGCTCCTTCCCATAAGGAAATATAGGGATGAATTTAAGCCGTTAGTCTGGGTTTACATGATGGCATATGTTGTGCGACCGAATGCATTTGCTGTGACTTGTCTGCACCTACTTTTGGACAACTATTTTAGAACTGGGATTCTGCCAAATTTACAGGAAACTTGCAGGTCGCACATGACTTGCATTGCGGTCGCATGTGACTTGTGAGCTGTGGGATTTTTTACCACTATGGCAGCCCCACTTATAATCATTAGATGCAATGTCACAGTGCAACATCATGATCTTAAGGTTGAGAAAACACACACAGCCCAAAGTAGCCCCAGCTTAATTATATATCTTGCTTCAGTATGGCTAAAACAAATAAATGTTATAAAATATATGCAAGACAACCTGATAAGTGGGCCTGCCCAGAGAATAACCAAAACTGGAGTGAATGTAATTAGAGAAACTTTGAAATATTACTTAAACAGAGTTTTGTGAGCAGGCAAAAATCTGAATTCCAGAATTTCAGCTTCCATTGTCCTAAATAAAGATAAATATAGATGCACAAATGTATAAGTACAGTATGCATGAACTGGAGAAATGCTGATGCGGATATTTGATGATTCGATCAGCTCTAGAGCTCCACCAGTGATGGCGTATTTTGATTAGATATATTTTTGCACAATGTATCTCAGAAGCTTATGAATATGGTTGTGCAAAAATAGGAGCCTTCATATTTATCAACAGTTCAGGCCACTTTCACACCAGCGTTTTTGCTGGATCCGTTATGGATCAGGAAAAACGCTTCTGTTCTGATAATGCAACCGTCTACATCCGTTATGAACGGATCCGGTTGTATTATCTTTAACATAGCCAAGACGGATCCGTCATGAACTCCAATGAAAGTCAACGGGGGACGGATTCATTTTCTATTGTGTCAGAGAAAACGGATCCATCCTGACATTGTGTGTCAGGACGGATCCGTCTTGCCCTTCACCACATCGCGGACAGAAAAACACTGCTTGCGTTATTTTGTACACGATGGGGATGCAACCAAATGGAACTGAATGCATTCTGCATTGTCAATGGTGACAAAATCGAAGCGTTTTCCCCCGCTATTGAGATATTGGAGTACTTTTACATAATGCAGAAAAACTGGAACTTAAAGGGGTTGTCTCACTTCAGTAAATGGCATTTATCATGTAGAGAAAGTTACTACAAGCCACTTACTAATGTATTGCCTCCTTTGCTGGCTGGATCCATTTTTCTATCACATTATACACTGCTCATATCCAGGTGTTATGACCACCCAGCAATCCAACAGTGGTGGTTGTGCTTGCACAGTATAGGAAAAAGCACCTCTCTAGTGGCTGGGAACACAGGAGTACATATAGGTTGATGCTTTTTCCTATAGTGTGCAAGCATGACCACTGCTGCTGGATTGCAGGGTGGTCGACACCAATCGCCGCCGTCCAGCCGCTACCTCAGCCGCTACCTCATTGCCTTCTTATCTTCAAGGACTACAGTAGTGCCATCCGAACTGCCTGTTTTCCTTTCCCTGTAACAGTGGTCGACACCAATGTTGAGCAAATCGAATCCAAACAAATTGACTATAATCTGAATTTGAGGAAAACTTTGATTTGCTGCAAAACTAAATTTCCTTGTACTTCGTGGTAGTGAATTTATTTTTCCTGAAATGGCATTAAAAAAACAAACAAACAAAAAAACATCCATTTGCTCATGAAGAGGCTGTCGCAGCCATCTTGATTGTAGAAACCGCACAAAATCTTGTGCAGGATGACATATGATGTCACCATGCCAGCTTGCTGGCCCAGTGCGGTGACATCATCAGTGATGAAATCACATCGGTTTTGCATGGTGTGTTCAATCAAGGTGGCTGCGACGACCTCTATGTGAGCAAATGGATACGATGAGTATCTTTTTTTTTACTTTACTCCCCTGAAATGCCAAAATTGTAGTCTTAGATGCCGTGGTCAACAATGAACGAGGCATCTGAGGGGTTCAATGACTGGGGGCGCTGCGATCACCATTCTCCATCATTGCACCCGCTACATACAAAGGAAAGTGCTTTGTGACAAAGTAATTTGTCAAAATTCGAAATTATTTGTGAAATTTGGTGAGGTTTCTTAACTTCACTGATCTCTAGTTGTAACCATGGATACGAGAGGTGTATAACCCAATGGAAAAAGGAATCCAGCCAGCAAAGGAGGTAATATGGACAATCATAATACATTACTAGGTTCCTAGTATTAATAATTTGCTGTAATGAGACAACCCCTTTAAGACCAGTGTCACCTATGATCTCTGATAAATGATCCTCAATGTTTTACGACACAAAAGTTTTCCACGTTCGGAGATTTATGCAGCTGTTCCCACCAGGACAGGACATTGTGTCTCTGTAGCCTTCAGACTGACTGTAGCAGCTCACTCAACACAAAGATTGTCACTTTCTGTTTGCAAGCTGTGTGAGACATTTGTGTGATGCAGAGATCTGAATGGCTGGTTCCGAGAGCAATAAACAAGCAGTTAGCTAGGAGAAAAGGTTATAAGAACAAATATTAACAAGTGAAACTATTTAGACATGGCAGATTTGTTATATCAACAATATGTAACTTGAACGGTCTCTGGTTATAGGTCGTTTCAACAACTTGCCGTCTTGGCAGAAGTGCTATGTGAATTTAGGAGGCCAGGGCATGCAGACCTGCGTGACTCTTGTTTTTCCTAAATTGATATTATATGTCTGGCAGAAAGTAACTGAGCCCCTCTGCATACTGGAACACATAGCATATCATTTAAATACAGTCTTCTCAAATCCACACTCATTGAAGGTGGTTGCAGAGGGTAAAGGTCTAATTTTTTTTTTAAATGTACAGTACTAGTGCTATTGGAAAGGAACACCATATGGTTTTTGGAAGGCAGATTTAGCTGAAATGGTTTTTAGATGCCATGTCTCATTTGAAGCCCCCTTGATGCACCCCTACTGGTGCTATTATGGATTTACCATCCATAAATACACTTATATAGGCACATTTCTGGTGCAGATTCTGCAACTTTTCCCCGCTTACCTCAAGTTTAAAAAAGTCGGCGTGTCGTGGGCAGGGGAAGGGGGTAGGCCGCCAGGCCCATCTCATTCTCATTCTGGTTTAGGCATCGAAAATGGTCTAGCTGTCGTACATTTAGAATGGCACAGGATATGCTGAAGTTATGTAGAGGCCCACTATTTTTTGAAATTTTGGACTGCCAATGAAACATTATTTTCTGCCTATGTATATTGCACTCCAAGATACAGTTAGGTACTAGACAGATGCCTTCTGTAACAATTTAGTACCCTTATTAATCCATATATACTTCAAAAATAGAAGGGCTTTTAGGCCCCTTTCACACGGGCGAGTTTTCCGCGCGGGTGCAATGCGTGAGGAGAACGCATTGCACCCGCACTGAATCCGGACCCATTCATTTCTATGGGGCTGTGCACATGAGCGGTGATTTTCACGCATCACTTCTGTGTTGCGTGAAAATCGCAGCATGTTCTATATTCTGCGTTTTTCACGCAACGCAGGCCCCATAGAAGTGAATGGGGCTGCGGGAAAATCGCAAGCATCCGCAACCAAGTGTGGATGCGTTGCGATTTTCCCGCATTGTTGCTTAGCAACGGGACCCAATCTCTATTATTTCCCCTTATAACATGGTTATAAGGGGAAATAATAGCATTCTTAATAAAGAATGCATTGTTAAATGATGAGGAAGGGTTAAGAATAATAAAGTTAACTTACCTTAGCCACTTGATCGCGTAGTCGCGATCTGTCCTCTCTTTCCTGCATCAGCTAAAGGACCTGTGATGACGTCACATCACATGGTTCAATCACATGGTCCATCTTACCATGGTGATGGACCATGTGATTGGACCATGTGATGTGACGTCATCACATGTCCTGTAGATCTTAGATGCTGCAGGAAAGAGAGGACAGATCACGACTACGCGATCAAGTGGCTAAGGTAAGTTAACTTTATTATTTTTAACCCTTCCTCATCATTTAACAATGCATTCTTTATTAAGAATGCTATTATTTCCCCTTATAACCATGTTATAAGGAAATAATCAATTCTCAGTAGACCCGAAACCGGACTTCAGTGATGAAGTCCGGCTGGGTTGAGTACTAAACATGGCGTTTTCTCACGCGTGCAAAACGTGTTGCAAACGTTTGCACCCGCGCGGGAAAAACGCACATATTCCCGCAACGCACCCGCCTCTTATCCGGGCGTCAAACATGACGCCCGTGTGAAAGAGGCCTTAGGGTGTACAATATGCTGAGTTTATGTAACAAAAATCTTCAAAATGTTTTAAATGTGTTTAATTATTTAGAATTAATTCATTATTTAAGAACATTTTAAATAAAATGTCTGAGATTTTAGTTTCTGGATAGCCCATCAATATGTGATTGGTGGGGGCCAGACTCATCTTGGCATCCCACCGAACAGCTGTTTGAATAGATTACTGCGCTCTGGTAAGCACTGACGCCTCTTCCTAGGCCAGTGAAGTCACGCTCATCAATCACATGACCTAAGCAGAACCTAGTCTCATGTAGGATAGTCGCTATACAATGTACATCGCAGTGCTTGGTAAGCCATGAAGAGACCACGGCGCTAACCAGAGAGCCCATAACCCCCTTTAAATTCTGATTTATTGTCCTGATTCTGCGGTTTACAGAAACACCCCACATGTGGTCGTAAACTGCTGTATGGCCACAAGCAGGGCCCCCCTGATGCACCCCTACAGTGGAAACTCAAAATAGTTACCACATTTTGGAAAATTTGGGATAAGGTTCCAGTTTTGTTGGTACTATTTTGGGGTACATATGATTTTTAATTGGTCTATATTAGGTTTTTTGTGTGGCAAGGTAACCAATAAATGGATTTTTAATTTTTTACAACATTCATCTGACAGGGTAGATCATGTGCTATTTTTATAGAGCAGGTTATTACAGATGCAATGATATCAAATATGTCTACTTTCTATGTTTGTTTGTTTCAGTTTTACATAATTAAGCATTTTTGAAAACAAAATGTTTTTGTGTCTCCATTTTCTGAATGCCCTATTTTTTTTATTTTTTTGCTGATCGTCTTTTGCAGGGGCTCGTTTCTTGCAGGAAAAGTTTTTTATTGGTACCATTTTTGTGTAGATATGATTTTTTGATCATTCATTATTATACTTTATGGGACAAGGTGACCAAAAAATTGGTTGTTTCGGCGCAGTTTTTATTTATTTATTTTTACAGCGTTTACTTTAGGGGTTAGGTCATGTTACTTTCTTATAGAGCAAATCGTTACAAATGTGGCAATATCTAATATGTCAACTTTTTTTATTTATTTAAGTTTTACACAATAATAACATTTTTGAAATGGAAATAATGATGTTTTAGTGTCTCCATAGTCTGAGAGCCATAGCTTTTTTATTTTTTGACCGATTGCCTTAAGTAGGGTCTAATTTTTTGTGGAATGAGGTGACGGTTTGATTGGTACTATTTTGGGGGGCATATGCCTTTTTGATTGCTTGGCGTTGCACTTTATGGGATGTTATATGACAAAAAATGGCTTTTTTTGGCACTTTTTTTTTTTTATACGGTGTTCATCTGAGGGGTTAGGTCATGTGATATTTTTATAGAGCAGGTTGTTACAGATGCCGCGATACATAATATGTCTACTATTTTTATTTATTTAACTTTAACACAATAATAGCAGTTTTGAAGCAAAAAAAATCACATTTTAGTGTCTCCATTGTCTGAGAGTGACCGTTTTTTTATTTTTTTTACCAATTGTCTTAGGTAGGGTCTCATTTTTTGCCGGATGAGGTGACGGTTTTATTGGTACTATTTTGGGGACATACGTCTTTTTGATCGCTTGGTGTTGCAATTTTTGTGATGTAAAGTGACAAAAATAGCTTTTCTTGACACTGTTTTTTTTTTTTCGGTGTTCGTCTGTGGGGTCAGGTCATGTGATATTTTTATAGAGCTGGTTGTTATGGATGCGGCGATACCTAATATGTATATATATATCAGCGACGTTTCAACCACTCATTGTGGTCTTTATCAAGCATAAACCAACAGTGTCATCTGGGCATATATTTACCCATCATGCAATGTGATACTTAATTGCCAATAAACAAGAAAATCAACAATAAAGTGTAGATAAACATATGTAAAATCTCAAAAAGCAACAAAATCTATAAAGGTTAATATTCTGTATACATGTGTACAAATCTATTCATTATAAGATAAATATTTCATACAAAAAGTGGCATAAATGTGTAAATCATTCAGTGATAAAGACACCTGTGTAATAAGGTGAGAATTAAAATCAGCCGTAGCAAATTTATATTATAAAAAACTTACACTCGAGACGAGGAGGCACGGCGCCAAAGTCAGCGTCTGGTAATGGATACTGCGCATGCTCCGGTGCGTAGCAATGCGATGCATAGTCAACCCGACGTCACGCGATGCGCAGCGCGGCACATGACCCGTCACCTGACAAACGTTATTCACGTGACCGGCAAGGCCGAGGCAAACACTCGCGAGACCACGGAAAGACCAGGCGTCAGGGTTGTCAGGCAACGTCACACCAACAAGGCGGAGCCACCCACCACAGGCTGAAAGATTATGTTAATGTACAGACCCTGTCAGTGGTAGCTCAACATCATCCAGGGAATGCAGCCAACGGACCACTTAGCTAGGCACCAGAGACAGTAGGAACACATTGGGAACACATCAATTAATGATGTATATATGGGAATTAATCCCAAATTAAAACATATAGCTACAGAAATCCATGGCAGAACAGGCTTGCATAGAAACAATACAATATAATACAAACAGTGGTTTAACCAGGGTCACCGGTCTCCACCACTGTTATATTTGTATAAGGAATAGAGGGGATATAGAGAAACGGGGGGGGGGGGGGGCAAATGTGGCTGTATCAATGTACTTGATCATCACCACCTGCCTATTATGGGGCTATGGTGCAAGGCAGTATGAGTGTCTCGCCCCATTGGACCCAAGGTCTCCCCTAAATAGTTTTCAAGCCCAAGCCTTAGTGTCCAACATAGTTGTTAGTGCAAATTGTACCCAATGGATCCATCTTGAAAAAATTGAATAACGCAATAAATCTGGGGACATCTTCCAAGTCACGGTTATAGACTTGATATAAAATCTAGAAAAAGAAGAAAAGAACAGAATACTAGTTCATTTTTCAAAATTCACAACATGGGAAAAATTAAAATAAATGACACCATTGGTTGTCTCACGTATCAGGTAGGGTAACGGAGAGGTACCCAGGACAATGGAGTGCACCCAACACACTCCCAAATCAAATTATGCTATATAGACACTACATTAAATTCCATTTGAATTCTGCATTCAAACCAAGGGGTCTGAGGGTCTGAAGACGGTGAATCCAATAAAGCTCTCTTTTTTGGAGAGTTAACAAGCGATCACCCCCCCCCCCCCCCCACCACCGTCTTGGTAACAGGACTTGATCAAGAATCATAAATCTAAGATCTTTTTCATTATGGTCAACTTCGGCAAAATGTTTTGATACAGGTAGGTCCCTCCTCTTGCGCCTAATAGAGAATCGATGATTGTTAAGCCTTGTCTTCATGTCACATGTGGTCTCCCCTACATAGAGGAGGCCACAGGGACATGAAAGTACATACACCACAAACGCACAGGTCAAAAATTGACGTATCTCAGACTGTGCCCCTGAAATAGGGTGAATATACTGTATATATATTATTTTTAGTTTTTTTTATTTCACATTAGCACAATAATAGCAGTTTCGAAACAAAAAAAAGATGTTTTAGTGTCTCCATGTTCTAAGAGCTATAGTTTTTTTTTATTTTTTGAGCGATTTTCTTATGTAGGGGCTCATTTTTTGTGGGAAGTGGTGACAGTCTTATTGGTACCATATGCCTTTTTTATCGCTTAGTGTTGGACTTTTGGGATGTAAGGTGACAAAAATGGCTTTTTTTTTTTTACACTGTTTTTATTTATTTATTGCCTTCCTCTGGATCAACTTGTAGGAAACGGGCTGAACTGGATGGACGTTTTCTTTTCTTTTTTTACTTAAAAAACTGTATTTTTTTTCATTAAAAACACTTTTTAAACCTTTTTTTTGACTCAGTTTTGGGGGTCTGATCCTCTCTGCTCTGTTTTACAATACATCTGTATTGTAATGCTTTGCCTGTTTGTGTACTACACTAAGTCATCCACTAAAAGGTTGCCTAGGAGACCCAGCCTTAGACTATATCATTGGGCAGCCTGTGCATGGCATCGGGCTGCCTTCTCACACATCTAGTCCCTGCCACAGCAGCACGGGGACTTGATGGGCTCCCTCACCCGATACAAACCCCTACTATGTGGCGGTCAGCTAGGACCGCGGCATAGATGGGGTTAATCTGCAGGTACAGCGGGGGCCCGGCTATCAGGGACTGCTGGACCCCTGCAGTAATCGGGCGGGCACCTCTCCGGTGCCCGCCCGATCACCATGACGTTCTATTACATCAAATTGCAGGAGCGCAGTGACTTCCATGACATAATAGTACGTCATGTGTCGGGAAGGGGTTAATAAATACCTTTTTGTATGTTTTGGGTAGAATTTCTAAAAGTGAAGCACTCATATCAGTAAATTGCATATACATATATTTTCTAATATATATATATATATATATATATATATATATATATATATATATAGTGCAAAGAAAGGGGGGTCACTCAGCACATCCAACGTGCAGGTGCACGTTGCTATGGCTAAATACACAAAAAATATATACAATGCAACAGCACTGTGCAGACCAAATAAAGTACTAAACGTCATAATAAATGCTCTAATGTCAATCCTATGCTTATTAATAAAGTAGAGATGCTTAGCAAATGAATATTGTACAAAATTATTTGGGCCCGTCTGCCACACGTCAAGGTGATCTCTGTAAAGACGGAAACCTAACACTAAACGCCACCTGTAATGTGCCCTCACAGCCTCCACATGATTTATGGCATGTCGGTTCCACATGCATGCTGGGTCCACTCTGCTACAGCGAATGCTGGTACCAACATTTATTATGACGTTTAGTACTTTATTTGGTCTGCAGAGTGCTGTTGCATTGTATATGTTTTTTTTTTGTATATATATATATAATTTATGTATTTATTTTCACAATTTTATTAATATCCAGCTGCTTGATGGAAGCACATTTCCGCAGCTCTGCAACGTTATAGTTAGTAGCTCATAGGTTACAAAGAGAGCAATTCCAATAATTGTATTTTATTAGCTATTTCAGGATATCTTAATTCCCTAATAAAATGTGTTGAGGGTATTTGTCATGATTACAGACTCCTTTAACAGTAAAGCCTCCCATGCACATTAGGTTATTGTTGGATAAACGGACCATTTTTTGTGGGACCATCCAACAATCTCTTGTGTCTGAGGGCCTCCTAACTCTGCCCAATGGGGCTCGATGAAACAGTCATGCTCAACTGGACCAAGTGTGTATGTGAATGGTGAAGTCAGGAGAGATAGCTAATGAGCCAACAGCTATTGAAGGTGTGGGGGTGCATTAAGTATAACAAATTAAAAAGGTAGAGTAATGGTGGGTTTAAACTGACAATTATTGGGAAGGAAGTGGTCATTCTCAACAACTGCCTGTTCATTCTCTGGGGGTGAAGCTCTACATTTATGTACAGCGATTACCTCTACAGTATGAAAATGAGCAATCGCTTGTCCTCATGCATCTGCATTGTTTCTGGCAGGAAATTAGACAGCAAGATCTGCTGCCCAAAAATGGTAATTTAAGTGCCTGCACAAACAACCGTTTCACCTGATGAACTAACGTTTTGCTTGTTCATCAGGTGATCAGCTGCACCTTTAGATGGGCAGATTATCGGGAGCAAGTGTCCCTGATAATCTGCCCGCCATTCGTGGGATACAAAATGTATCTACTGTGCATGGTCTGTGTAAGTACCCTAAATGGGATGTCTATTACACACTTCTGTGTCATCAGCAAAAATGCAAACCTTACCTACGACCTTTGTCACTTACAAATAGGACCTAGCACAGAACTTTGTTACTAGTGACTACAGACCCTTGTAACTAATCTCACTTCAGAATGCACACCATTAATGGTGTATCTCAAGCAGGGGCGTAGCTAAAGGCTCATAGGCCCTGGTGCAAGAGTTCAGCTTGGGCCCCCCTTCCCTCAGCGCTTTCTGTGTCCTCTTATACGGCACAAGTGTCTTTGGGCCCCTTCAGGCTCCTGGGCACGGTAGCAACTGCTACCTCTGCACCCCCTATAGCTACGCCTCTGATCTCAAGAATGCTATATTAAGAGTAACATTGGCTATAAAATGAGTAAGAAGATTAAAATCTTATGTAGGGTATACAGTAGTTTGGGTAATATTACGTTAATTATTTTTAATGATCTTAAGTGTATATGTATATATAGGTGTCAAAGTTAATTTAATGTCTCAGAGATATAATGTAAGAATAATATTCTAGTTAAGGCTGAGTTCATTTTAAATTTATCTCCTATGTTGAACATATACACATGACATACACGTTCAACGGATGCCTCTGATGGATGCCATAAAGCGGCACCCTTCAGCATAGGATTAAAGAAAACATATCCGTTAACGCATACTTTTTAGCTGGATTCTGCAGGATGGTAAAGCATAGCGTACTAAGCTTTTGCATCCTTTTTTTAAAGTTAAACATAGGACAAAAATGTGATGCGAACAGCTCCTAAGAGCTATGCAGCAAATGATTGTGAGGCCAAGGAAGAGAAACTCATATCTAACGTTTCATAGAAAGGTAAAAGCAGGGGTGCATCACAAATGAGGCCAGATGAGGCGATCATCTCGGGCAACACCAGGTAGGGGCAAGAGAGGGGCAGCTGAAGGACCATGGGCAGACGGGAAGGGGTTAGGTTAAAAAATTGTCATGGGGAGTGGGTTGCATTTCAGATTTCGCCTCAGGCAGCAGAAAGGCTAGGTGCAGCCCTGGGTAAAAGAATAGGTAGTAGGGGCATATGACTTATACTAAGGTTACACAATATGACAGAATGATTAACATAGTAAATGTTCATGTTAGAAAGTGACACATACCTAGTAGTAAATATCTGTATCGAAAGCTCTGCAATTCCAAAGTGCCATAAGCTTTTGGAGTAGTTTGACTTTCATCTAGGCTGTTTTTGGTTTTATTAATCTATTGCAGCATTGGAAAGGTTAATAAGAATGTGATTCAGATGTTTCCACAATACTTGCTATCCAGGGGAATTTAGCTTATGGTGAAGGACATTCAATTACATAGAACACTGCACATTAATATATTGAAGATTAGCCTGCCAAAAAAATGATAATTTCTTCCAATATCTTTCCTTTTGGAAACTCTGTAATGACAATTGGCTGCCCTCCTGGATGCATGTTCGGAAAATCTCAAGGCTGTTTATGTTCATTAAAGGTCTACAAAGTTTTTGAACTGAAACTTTTTTCTATTTGTCCTTAGAAGAAAAAAAAAATTATAAATTGTAGTGTGAGCTCCAAATTTACCGGATATGGTTGAAATAGTAACTTTACACAAAAAATGGCAGAATGCTGAGTAGTGTTGAGTGAATCGAAGCATCCAAAGTGGAATTCACTCCTAAGTTTAGGAAAAATTCGATTCAACACTAATACGAATTTCCACTTGCTTTGTGGTAAGAAATCAGTTTTTCCTAAAATGGTGGCTGCATGTGTTACAAAGTGAAAGTAAGAAGACGGGGAACGTGATATGACCCATAATGCTGTGCAGCCAGCCAATCCGCCAGTAGCCCTATAAAACCCTGATCCAGTACGCTCTCCTCCATTGTCTTGTGAGCTGAGCACAGTGAGAGACATAACAAGCGCTCATGCACTAGGGAACGTGTTGCAGCAATAATCAGGCAGCCTTATTTAATCCATCTACCATGTTAGACCATCTGGTCTTAACCCTAATCATTTTAAAAATACCACTAGTCTCATAGTAGGGAGGGATTACGGACCTTACGGAGGGATCCACATGGAATTATGGTCATTACTGTTGTGGAATTCTCAGTTTTACTGCTTTGAGGAAGGTTTTCCTCCTCTATGCTGTGTACCATGACACAGAAGGACAGAGGCTGCTGCCTACCCTCTGGTTCCCCTGATCCCCGCCAGAGTGAGCTGGAGCACAGCCGGATTACCATGGAATCTAAAGTGTCACAGGTCCGCGGCCGGCATTACCATCAGGCGTGGACATTATTGCCAGGTGGCTGCCAATTTTTTAATTCCGACTGCCAACGTAAATTTACTGTGAAAGGGTTATTTCCCAAGCCTTCACACAGAGATTGGGCCACTAAGTGGTAAGAATATGATTAGGCATTTTTTCACTTTTTAAGACATCAGATCACTTCTCCCATAGACTGCAATGAATCACCATTGCAGCCTATGGGATATTCAATATATTCCTAAAGAGCATATTACTATTTAGGGTACATGTGGAAACATAACCATAACCTTTCACTGTGTCATCGTTACCGCCTCTAAAATCTGGTGCGTCACACAGATCGACCTCGCCTTAGGTGCACTGAGAAACTTATTTGCATAAACATAAATAGAAGCATGGTATGGTATGGTTATGTTTCGGGGCATCTACCCTACATGGTGATAATTCCCTTGAATGATAATACTATAAAGTATGCAAGGTACGCCTATTTTAGTTTTATCTCTTCTAAAATATAAAGTATGGGATAAAGCAGGTAGTCTTGTATCATTATTATTATTTTTACATTTATAATTTATATTAATACTAATTATAATTATAATAATAATAATAATTATTATTATTATTATTAATAATACAAAATAGTTACATAAAAACATCTCAAAGAGAATAAATGCACCTACTTCTGTACCAATTACAAAGTTTTAAAGTGGCTGATGGTGTTTTTTCAAGGTGATTGTAGAATATAACCATAGGTTTCAGTCTATTAAGACCATAAGAAGCTTTGCTGACCTGGCCACCCAGGTAAGGTTTGTTTTCCATGTCAGATAAGACCTTCAGCATTGTTAATTCAGGCGGCATGAGAAGGTGATGAGTGACACACATTTCACATAGGGCAGTTTTCAGGTCTTGAAGAGACCTGTTGGAAGAGACACATTCTGAGATAATAGCATCAAAGCAGCACAAAGACTGCATCAGTGTAAAATGTTACCGGGATGAAGCATTTTGATAGAAGCTACAGACAAACAATGGGGAGAAAAGTGCCTAATGCATTGTGTAAAGACAGCAATAATCCTTAATGGAAACTGTAAAATGAAGCATTATGTTACAGAGTAGGAATAAAAATGCAAATTGCTTTTTTTTTGGGTTTGGATTTAAGTGCTTATCAAGGTTAGTTGTGCAGGCCTTGAGACCAGAGAGATTTTTATTTTGTCATAATAAATGTACATGTTTTTTGCTTTCAAGGCCGTGTACTTATCGAATACCTATTCTCATCAAAGTTTCTCAAAGTTACACTTTAGGGGCGATTAATTGCTGTCCTCGCAGATAATACACCAATATTTAGGAATCCTGAAACTGTATAATCGCTTCAATTGTATGTGCAACATTTAATAAATTCCAGGCCTCATCATGTGAATGTGTCTCTCACACTGTTCAGACTTATATGAACATGTCTATACTTTATATTACCCTAATAGAATTTTCTGTAGGAAACTATGGGTGATGTAGTGTTTTAATCAGAAAATACTGTTAGACACTGGAATCTTTTAACACATGATTTCTACACTTAAAGAGGACCTTTCATTAGAATAAAAAATATAAACGAAGTATACTGACATGTAGAGCAGCACTCAGGGATCTCCCTGCACTTACTATTATCCCTGGGTGCCGCTCCGTTCTCCCGGTATGTCCTCCTGTATCTTCAGATTTTGGGCTCAACTGGGAGGAGTCTGCCCTTGTTCTCCTGGGCGTCTCCTTCTCCCAGCGCTGGCCAGTCGCAGTGCTCAGCTTATAGTCTGGGAGTTTTTTTCTCCCAGGCTATGAGCTGAGCACTGCGATCGGCTAGCGTTACAGCCTGGGAGAAGGAGACGGACAGGAGAACAAGTGCAGACTCCTCCCAGTTGAGCCGAAAATCTGAAAATACCGGTCTTGTGATGTTCCTCTTCTAAAAATCCTGATAAGGCAATGATTGCTTGAATCTGCCAGAACAGGAGCATAACATGCAGAGCAACTTTCCATTCTGGCTCAAAGAGGTCCAAAACAAGAGAGATTGCCTCTCTCTATATCCAGTAATAGGCATATTAGCAGGGCTTGCCTTCAAGAGACAACCGCTTTAAGCATTGACCTGGATTTCTGCTATGGACTACATTTGTGCCTGAATGACTGTGGCTTCCCCCAGCAAAATTAGCTATTTATTGGTGGTGCCAGGAGATGGGGCAATCCTTTTAAGGTGCTACAGCATCAAAAAGGGAGTCCTACTGTATGTATCCAACATGCAAGATCAATTTACTGTAGATGTTTAATTTTATTATTCATCCTAAATTGGACATTATTAGATGATTGCTCTCATATTGTGTTTACTTCAAGATATTTAAATGCCTCAGAGTGTCAGGGCTCACATGCCCATTGAAGTTACTTTTAGCGGTGGACTGTTGGAAGCATGGACATCCGATTGGTTTGACGCTGGACAGCCCCATACACAGAAAATTGTGTTGTCCTGATAAGTTAACTTTTTTAGCAATTTGTGCTACAGTAATTATTCTGTGGGCTCAGACCAGATGGGTTATCATTTGCACTTCACATATACCAATTAGTGTTAGGTGTGAATATTTGAATCACAAATTTTAATAGCGAATATCACAACTTTGAGAATTCACAAATATTTAGAATATAGTGATATATATTCGTATTTTCGAATATTCTACTTTTTTTCATCAGTAACCTGCCGTTTTGCTTGTGGACCAATGAGAAAGCAGCAATGTCTTTGTCTGAGCTTAGCAACATCCCTAGCAACCAATTGGAAAGTTGCCTACATCTTTAGTATATAAGAATCTACCGACAGCCATTTTCTACAGTTTATTACAGATCTGAGAAAGACAGCAGTGTCATTGCTGTGCTCTATGCTTTCCTGTGTCATAACATTAGATAGTTAGTTAATATATATATATATATATATATATATATATATTATATATTCCAAATAGATCAGGCAGCACTCCACTTCACCATACGGTGCACGCGTCCGCTCATGTCAAGAGCCGCATATATCCATAGAAAAGAACGCAGCACTGCTGCGTTCTTTTCTATGGATATATATATATATATATATATATATATATACACAACAGACCAAAAGTTTGGACACACCTTCTCATTCAAAGAGTTTTCTTTATTTTCATGACTATGAAAATTGTAGATTAACCCTGAAGGCATCAAAACTATGAATTAACACATGTGGAATTATATACATAACAAAAAAGTGTGAAACAACTGAAAATATGTCATATTCTAGGTTCTTCAAAGTAGCCACCTTTTGCTTTGATTACTGATTTGCACACTCTTGGCATTCTCTTGATGAGCTTCAAGAGGTAATCACCTGAAATGGTTTTCACTTCACAGGTGTGCCCTGTCAGGTTAAATAAGTGGGATTTCTTGCCTTACAAATGGGGTTGGGACCATCAGTTGCATTGTGGACAAGTCAGGTGGATACACAGCTGATAGTCCTACTGAATAGACTGTTAGAATTTGTATTATGGCAAGAAAAAAGCAGCTAAGTAAAGAAAATTAGTGGCCATCATTACTTTAAGAAATGAAGGTCTGTCAGTCCGAAAAATTGGGAAAACTTTAAAAGTGTCCCCAAGTGCAGTCACAAAAACCTACAAGTGCTACAAAGAAACTGTCTGACATGCGGACCGCCCCAGGAAAGGAAGACCAAGAGTCACCTCTGCTGCGGAGGATAAGTTCATCCGAGTCACCAGCCTCAGAAATCGAAGGTTAACAGCAGCTCAGATTAGAGACCAGGTCAATGCCACACAGAGTTCTAGCAGCAGACACATCTCTAGAACAACTGTTAAGAGGAGACTGTGTGAATCAGGCCTTCATGGTAGAATATCTGCTAGGAAACCACTGTTAAGGACAGGCAACAAGCAGAAGAGACTTGTTTGGGCTAAAGAACACAAGGAATGGACATTAGACCAGTGGAAATCTGTGCTTTGGTCTGATGAGTCCAAATTTGAGATCTTTGGTTCCAACCACCGTGTCTTTGTGCGACGCAGAAAAGGCGAACAAATAGACTCTACATGCCTGGTTTCCACCGTGAAGCATGGAGGAGGAGGTGTGATGGTGTGGGGGTGCTTTGCTGGTGACACTGTTGGGGATTTATTCAAAATTGAAGGCATACTGAACCAGCATGGCTACCACAGCATCTTGCAGCGGCATGCTATTCCATCCGATTTGCATTTAGTTGGACCATCATTTTTCAACAGGACAATGACCCCAAACACACCTCCAGGCTGTGTAAGGGCTATTTGACCATGAAGGAGAGTGATGGGGTGCTGCGCCAGATGACCTGGCCTCCACAGTCACCAGACCTGAACCCAATTGAGATAGTTTGGGGTGAGCTGGACCACAGAGTGAAGGCAAAAGGGCCAACAAGTGCTAAGCATCTCTGGGAACTCCTTCAAGACTGTTGGAAGACCATTTCAGATGACTTCCTCTTGAAGCTCATCAAGAGAATGCCAAGAGTGTGCAAAGCAAAAGGTGGCTACTTTGAAGAACCTAGAATATGACATATTTTCAGTTGTTTCACACTTTTTTGTTATGTATATAATTCCACATGTGTTAATTTATAGTTTTGATGCCTTCAGTGTGAATGTACAATTTTTATAGTCATAAAAATAAAGAAAACTCTTTGAATGAGATGGTGTGTCCAAACATTTGGTCTGTACTGTATATATATATATATATATATATATATATATATATAAAATCAAAAATAGAGTAGTACTCCAAAATCAAATAAAAAAACAAAGTGTTTATTTACCCATAGGTGTACAAGCGACGTTTCGGTCCCAACTGGAACCTTTCTCAAGCTAAAAGGTTCCAGTTGGGACCGAAACGCCACTGTACACCTATGGGTAAATAAACACTTTGTTTTTCATTTGATTTTGGAGTGCTGCTCTATTTTTGATTATACTATTGGAACTGGCTTTTCCGGTGAGCCTGCACCCACCTTACCTGTAGAGCCTGTGCTGTTACTTTTTTTCATTATATATATATATATATATATATATATATATATATATTTTATAATACAGATAATTAGTGGGAGATAGTCAGTGTAGGTTAGATAGTAGTATAGCTGATTCTGCTGTCGATACATGCATGCTACATACATAGTGCTGTTATGTCACAATTTCAGAAAAATACTTAGTGCACCAATCACTAATATGTAGTCAGACCTGTTAAAATGTGAAGTTGCACGCATTGTGCCAAAATATTTGCATCATTAGTGCTGATTTTACAATGGCGAATATATTGGAGCACTCTATCTGCATATAAAGCTATTGTAATGTCCTGCCATGCCAACCATTTTCTCCAGACTCAGTAAACTTCGAGAAGTTGGAAAAATGTAGTTTTACATTGCAGATTTTCGCAATCAAGAAAATAATAGCAAATTCGCGAATATATGACGAATATTCTACCAAATATTTGCAAAATGTCGCAAAATTGAATATTGCCCCTACCGCTCATCACTAATGAGACTTGGGCGAACAAGATGCTGCTGGCAGTTCTCCGATTGTTCTTCCTTAGATCATTTTTGGTAGGTGCTAGGCCCTGCATACTCTTAATACCCCATAAGATCTGCAGTTTTGGAAATGCTCTGAGCTATAGTACTTGTCCTGCCATCACTCAAATTTATGCTTACCAATTTTTCTTGCTTCCAACTCATTAAGTTCATTAACTGACTGTTCAATTGCTCCATAATATATCCTACCCCTTGATTATTATAACAAGATAATCAATGCTAATTACTTAATGGTGGTAATTGTAATGTTATTTTTTAATAAGTATATACAGTAATAGCTATAGTACTGTTTACTCATATATATTGTCTGTAGAAAGTGACATATCAACTGTGAATGAAGGTTTCCCCTTCTTAGCAGAAATCTTGGGAAATGACTTTGTTATAGAAGTATACATGTATAAATTATATACTGTAGGTTTGTAATGAATTTTTGATGTAGGTTAGACTTTGCCATTTTCTTATGAGACAAATCTCCCTGTGATCTCCCCATACACTATGGAATTGATGTACTAAGAAGGATTGTACTGTATGATAAGATAGGCAAGTTAGGGCATAAGCCTTGCCATTCTAAATGGTGATTCATCTTGAGATTCCATTAACATCAAATACAGCTATATAAGTAGAGCTCACTGAAAATAAGCATTCTGTACAAGACTATAACATTTTTTTACTTTATCATTCATTTTATTCTCCTGTCCCCATATTTAAAATTTCTGCAACAACCAAATTTATTGATATAGTTTGGTGACAGTGAGAGAAGAATGAAAATATTGTAGATTTTTCCATTTTGTAATTTTTTTTGGGGCAAGGAACTTTTCAAATAGCAAATAAGGATAAATTTAGAGATGCGTGAACCAGTCAAGATTCATTTCCCATTCGGTTTGCTGAATTTAAAGTAAACATTTGGTTCAGACCCGAATCAGTTCAGCTGAACCAAAGTTGCTCCACGTGTCCTGAGAGTTGGTATATAACACCCTCTAGCCTCCTAGGACTCCTAAGACAATTTAAAAAAAATATAAATAAATTCTCAACCCCCTTCCCAAGCTCTATAATGCAATGACCGCAATAGTAAATGATGTATGAGTGACTTTGACATACATAGCATCAGGTAAACGCACATTTGACGGTGTTAACATACAGCATGCTCAAAAACACAAAGCGTCAGCACAAGTGTTCTGCTTTTTCATATTCCAAAGCTTGCAAAAATTATCCCTTATCGGGGTCAGGTGATGTTTAAAACACACAGTGTTATGGGAAGAAAAACAGTGGCTTGTTGGGGGACCAAATGTCCAAAAATGATGCTTTGACAGGGTCGGAATGCCTGCCCATACCGCACACACAAGTGTTGATTGTCAGAATAAAAAGTGGCTGTTGTGAATGAGCCTAAAAAAATATTCCTTGTAATTGGGAGCAGCAGCAGTGGAGTGTGGATGTGAAAAAGGTATGATATAGATATAGTGGCATGCGGCTGCAATAATGGCAGCAGCAGGAGCAGTATAGCATGGAACATACAAGGCTGTCTATGGGTAGTAGTGGCAATAGTAGTAGTAGTAGCGGTGATAGTGGCAGCAAATGCTTTGCGTTAATGGTGGTGGCAGCAGGGGATTAACAGTGAGGAGCAGAAGCAGCTGAGGCAGCGACGGCTGCAGCAGCAGACATATAATACATTTTGCCAAAAAAGCAGCAGCATGATGAAGGCAGCAGCCTTACAGAAGATGATGGTCTACAGGTTGCAGCAGTGGCATGATGGCAGTGGTGGCACGATGGAGGCAGCAGCAGCTGTAGAGACTGTGATGGTTGGAAAGTGGCATAAGTGACATGATGCATGCCGCATCCAGCAGATGGGGCACCGCCATCAAGGTGAGGTCTATTCATGGGAATCAGCCTGAGAAGTGAGAAAATGTTGGCAGTACTCACGTACATATGCTGCCTCATGAAATTCACCCCCTCCAAAAAAAGTAACTGTGTGGAAACTGAATACACATAAACAGACAATTGAGGCATTCGTGGCATGATTGCAGTTATTATGCAAATAATTAAAATTGAAATTGCATCTCCACAGTACACAAATGTCTCATACCCAATGCGTTTTAATCACTACCATCTTGTACATGGCATGCAGTCGTACAGAACATGATGGTAGACAGACAAACAGCAGCAGTGGCAAGATCGGGCACTGCCAGCAAGGTGAGGTCTTTTCATGGGAATTAGCCTGAGGCCTCATTCACACTTCAGTGTTTGGACAGTGATTTCCATCAGTGATTTGTGAGCAAAACCAGCAGAGAAGCCTACACAAAGATAAGGTATAATAGAAAGATCTAGAACGGTTCTGTAGTTTTAACCTGCACCTGGTTTTGGCTCACAAATCACTGTTGGTATTTATGCAGTAATCACGTACATATGTACATATGCTGCCTCATGAAAATGACCCCCCTCCCCCACTGTGTGGAAACTAGATATACATAAATAGACGTTTGAGGCATTAGTGCCATGATGCAGGCTGCAGCTGTACAGAATGTTATGGTGGGCAGACAGCAACAGTGGCAAGCTGGGGCACCGCCAGCAAGGCAAGGTCTATTCATCAAAATTAGCTGGAAGAGTGTGACAATTCACTTCTTTCCGGTTTCCCCCCTCACTGATACAATTGGATGTGTTGGCCGGTGCCATCCTCATCATTGTCCTCTTGCTCCTCAACCTCCGACTTCTCTTCCATCTCTTGCAGTGGCAAATCCTCATTCTCGTCTTACTCATCCTTCTCTTTCATGGAAGATTCCCTTTCTGTTCCCCAACAGCTATAGGGCAGACAGCAAGATGTGTCAGCTGCACTTCTTCTGCCGTGGACCCAAGCTGCATGAGCGTCAGTGTCTGTAAGATAAATATGAGAGGGATGACGTAGTTCATGTCGCAGTTGTCCCTGCTACCAAACTTTGTGGCCTCTTCAAAGGGCTTCAGCACATGTGTCTTGGATGAGCTGCCACTGCCTGTCCTTGAAGCAACACAAGCTCCCTGCTGCTGAGACAGTAGGGTGCAATCAAAATCATTCATAGGACAACAGAGTTGAAAAATACAAGTGCCCCACAGACAGATAAAGGTTGTGTCATAAATTACTATTATACAGTACAGTCAGATTGGGTTGGGGAAGCTGCGGTCGGCCTGGAAAATGTGGCCGACACATGGATCGTCTTTCCTGGGCTCAACACAGTTGCATGAGCCCTATAACTGTCATGTTTCATACCAGGGTCGTAGCTAATGGCTCATGGGCCCTGGTGCAAGAGTTCAGCTTGGGCTCCCTTCCCTCAGTGCTTTGTGTGTCTTCTTATGCGGCACAAGTGTCTTTGGGCCCCTCATGCTCCTGGGCCCGGTAGCGACTGCTACCTCTGCACCCCCTATAGCTACGCCTCTGTTTCATACTGATCTCCCATAACAGTGATACCTACAGAGCCCCCATAGCAGTGACATCCACAGCGCCCCCCCAACAGTGATATCTACAGTTCTCCCCCATAACAGTGAAATCTGCAGTTACCCCACTGCCATCCAGTGTCCCCAGTGCCATCCAAAGTGCCCCCAGTGCCATCCAGAGTGCTCCCAGTACCTTCCAGCATTTCCCCAGTGTCATCCTTCTTGTATTCCTTATTCTACTACATTTATTTAATTATTTAATCATTATATAACAGAAACCTACCAATAAACACTTTTTAAATTTTGCATAATCTAATGATAGACTAGTGAGTAATATATATAACTATGGTGTGTTTCGGTTGATTAGGTTTTATTGTAGTAGCACAATAAGTAAAAATATAATAATTTCATTTTGGTTTTAAAAGCTGTTACTACTTCGACAAGAGGGGAAGTGTTTAATACTATAGCACATGGAAATTTTATTGTGGAATTTGGGAATTCAGTTTCCTTATTGCTTTATTTTACTTGTTTTCAATTTTAGAGCCATAACTAAGACTGTTTTAGTGGGGCAATGGACAGAAGAGATTATGTAGTGAATGAAGAGTTTGATCACGGCATCAAGATTATATAGACAGATGCTGTGATAGCTTTTGGAGAATTCCAGGTGACATATTTGCCATAGTCAAGGCAACCTTAAACAATTTGTCCAAATTTTTGTGGAATTATCTGAGTGAAAATAATGTTTACTCTTAGAACAATATATTTAATTATTGACTAGGCATAGACAAAATAAATGTCAAAGTCAAATTTTTCCTGCAAATGACAGGCTACCGGTGACAGAAAATTCATGATCATAGTGAACATAAAAAATATGTTAGATAGACTAGTAAGATAAGAGAGAAAAATGTGTGATCTCCAGTGGCGTTGCTAGGGCTAGTGTCACCCGGTGCGGTAGAAAATGGTGTCACCCCCCCCCCCCGGCGGCGATCTGTCTGCTTAGCCCCGCCCCCCCCACGTCAGCTGTCTGTTTACTCTCCAAACCCCCATCCATGTTATCGCTTGGGTTCAAATTATAGCACCCCCAGCAGGCCACCCCACCCCAACCCCCGGCGGTCTGTCTTCTGTCTGCTTAGCACACCCCCCAACATATTTGCATACAGAAAAACAAAACAAAAAAAACACATACGTACCTCCATGGCAGCGATGCGATGCAGGCCTCTTCTGGCCTGTGTCCCGAGCAGTACGGCTCTGGCGGCGCGATGACGTCATTGCGCCGCCTGCGCCGGCCTCTGATAGGCTACCGGCACAAGGCCAGCAGCCTATCAGAGGAACAAAGAAAGGAGACGCCTCTCCCTTGCCCTGCTGCAGTGTTTATCTGTATCGCGATACAGATGAATGTAGGGAGATGAGTGCTTCCATAATGCAGCGCTCATCTCCTGGTGGTGTCACCCAGGGGCATAGCTAGAAATGACTGGGCCCCACAGCAAAAAATGTATGCCCCCGGATCTCCCACCGACACATACCATATTGGACCTCCCACCCATTCCAGAGCTTCCACCCAAACACCCCTCAGGACCTCCCATCCCAACATCCCCACATCCCTCCCTAGATCCCCCTAAGTGTCCTCCACACATCCCCCCATCAGTGTCCTCACACATCCCCCATCAGTGTCCTGCACATCCCCCAATCAGTGTCCTCCACACATCCCCCATCAGTGTCCTCCACATCCCCCATCAGTGTCCTCCACACATCCCCCATCAGTGTCCTGCACACATCCCCCATCAGTGTCCTCCACACATCCCCCATTAGTGTCCTGCACACATCCCCCATCAGTGTCCTCACACATCCCCCATCAGTGTCCTGCACATCCCCCATCAGTGTCCTGCACATCCCCCATCAGTGTCCTGCACACATCCCCCATCAGTGTCCTGCACACTCCCCCATCAGTGTCCTGCACACATCCCCCATCAGTGTCCTGCACACATCCCCCATCAGTGTCCTGCACATCCCCCATCAGTGTCCTGCACACATCCCCCATCAGTGTCCTCAACACATCCCCCATCAGTGTCCTGCACACATCCCCCATCAGTGTCCTGCACACATCCCCCAATCAGTGTCCTCAACACATCCCCCATCAGTGTCCTGCACACATACCCCATCAGTGTCCTCACACATACCCCCATCAGTGTCCTGCACACATCCCCCATCAGTGTCCTCCACACATCCCCCATCAGTGTTCTCCACACATCCTTCATCAGTGTCCTCCACATCCCCCATCAGTGTCCTGCACACATCCCCCATCAGTGTCCTGCACACATCCCCCCATCAGTGTCCTCAACACATCCCCCCATCAGTGTCCTGCACACATCCCCCCCATCAGTGTCCTCCACACATACCTCCATCAGTGTCCTGCACACATCCCCCCCATCAGTGTCCTCCACACATCCCCCATCAGTGTTCTCCACACATCCTTCATCAGTGTCCTCCACACATCCCCCATCAGTGTCCTGCACATCCCCCATCAGTGTCCTGCACATCCCCCCATCAGTGTCCTCAACATATCCCCCATCAGTGTCCTCAACACATCCCCCATCAGTGTCCTGCACACATCCCCCCATCAGTGTCCTCACACATACCCCCATCAGTGTCCTGCACACATCCCCCATCAGTGTCCTCCACACATCCCCCATCAGTGTTCTCACACATCCTTCATCAGTGTCATCCACACATCCCCCATCAGTGTCCTCCACACATCCCCCATCAGTATCCTGCACATCCCCCATCAGTGTCCTGCACACATCCCCCATCAGTGTCCTGCACACATCCCCCATCAGTGTCCTCCACACATACCCCCATCAGTGTCCTGCACACATCCCCCATCAGTGTCCTCAGCACATCCCCCATCAGTGTCCTGCACACATCCCCTATCAGTGTTCTGCACACATACCCCATCAGTGTCCTCCACACATACCTCCATCAGTGTCCTGCACACATCCCCCATCAGTGTCCTCACACATCCCCCATCAGTGTTCTCCACACATCCTTCATCAGTGTCCTCACACATCCCCCATCAGTGTCCTGCACACATCCCCCATCAGTGTCCTGCACACATCCCCCATCAGTGTCCTCAACATATCCCCCATCAGTGTCCTCACACATCCCCCATCAGTGTCCTGCACATCCCCCCATCAGTGTCCTCACACATACCCCCATCAGTGTCCTGCACACATCCCCCATCAGTGTCCTCACACATCCCCCATCAGTGTTCTCACACATCCTTCATCAGTGTCATCCACATCCCCCATCAGTGTCCTCACACATCCCCCCATCAGTATCCTGCACACATCCCCCATCAGTGTCCTGCACATCCCCCATCAGTGTCCTGCACAATATCCCCCCATCAGTGTCCTCCACACATACCCCCATCAGTGTCCTGCACACATCCCCCATCAGTGTCCTCACACATCCCCCATCAGTGTCCTGCACATCCCCTATCAGTGTTCTGCACACATACCCCATCAGTGTCCTCCACACATACCTCCATCAGTGTCCTGCACACATCCCCCCATCAGTGTCCTCCACACATCCCCCATCAGTGTTCTCACACATCCTTCATCAGTGTCCTCACACATCCCCCATCAGTGTCCTGCACACATCCCCCATCAGTGTCCTGCACACATCCCCCCATCAGTGTCCTCAACATATCCCCCATCAGTGTCCTCACACATCCCCCATCAGTGTCCTGCACACATCCCCCATCAGTGTCCTCCACACATACCTCCATCAGTGTCCTGCACACATCCCCCATCAGTGTCCTCACACATCCCCCATCAGTGTTCTCCACATCCTTCATCAGTGTCCTCACACATCCCCCATCAGTGTCCTGCACACATCCCCCATCAGTGTCCTGCACACATCCCCCATCAGTGTCCTCAACATATCCCCCCATCAGTGTCCTCAACACATCCCCCATCAGTGTCCTGCACACATCCCCCATCAGTGTCCTCCACATACCCCCATCAGTGTCCTGCACACATCCCCCATCAGTGTCCTCACACATCCCCCATCAGTGTTCTCCACACATCCTTCATCAGTGTCATCACACATCCCCCATCAGTGTCCTCCACACATCCCCCATCAGTATCCTGCACATCCCCCCATCAGTGTCCTGCACACATCCCCCATCAGTGTCCTCCACACACACCCCCATCAGAGCTTCATATTAACCTGCTGTACTAATATTATGGCTAAAAACCTCAGTAATAGTTTCCCATATATAATACTATATATATATATATATATATATATATATATATATATATATATATATATTATCAGAAGTATAAATATATATTATCATACTTCTGATATACATGAATGCATAATTTAGCCTCTATTTCTAAAAGGTTTCCACCAGGACTAGAACTCCCAACCTTTCACATCAGAGGCAAGAGCTCTAACCACTGAGCTATGGAGCTTAATGCTAAACTGTGCTGGAAAAACCTTATAGTAGTGTATCAGGTATTAGGTATTTCTATACAGCAGAAGTATCATTAAATAAAATAAAAAAAATGTGTAATTACTATATAGTAATTACACATTTATTTTGTGTCATGTTTTTTTTACAAAAACTGAAAAAAAAAAATTTAATTATACTTCTGCTGTATGGGAATACCTAATACTTGCTAGACTACTATGAGGTTTTTCCGGCTTAGTTTACCATTGAGCTCATAGCTCAGTGGTTAGTGTTCTTGCCTCTCATGCAAAGGGTTGTGAGTTCGAATCCTAGTGGCAACCTTTCAGAAATAGAGGCTAAATTAGATTAAAATACATTGGGTGTCCCCCAGGATTGTCAGTATGCTTGGGCACATCTCATTTAGCCTCTATTTCTGAAAGGTTGCCACCCCCCTCATGTTCATAGCACTGACTCCATATATGGACACAACCATATATGGAGTCAGAGCTGGGATTCCCTGTACAGCATCGTGGCTTCAGGCAAGTGCAGTGAATAAATTATCTTCTGCCGACACTGGTGGGTGTCACCCCATCAGTGTTGTTACCCGGTGCGGCCTGCACCCACCGCACCCCCCTCGCAACGCCACTGGTGATCTCAAAATAATATTGACTTCCTTGAAAGACCAGATCTTGAGTATGTGATTCAGGTTTGGATTCCTCATTGTTAAAAGAAGAGGATTCAAAACCGAAAGCTAGATTATTAGGATGCTTGTAATGAGAGGCTAGAAAAATCGGTCTTGTTCAGCTTGAAATAAAGATGCTCTGTGTTCTTTTACATAGGTAGATTTATACTCGTGCAATAATAGCCCACCAATGAAATTACATGGTAGTCTGTGCTCATTTTAGGATCTTCATAGGGGCAAGTAACTGTCCAAATAAACAGCTGCATGAACTATTTGATCTCAAATTTGCCACATGGGTAAATCTGGTGTTCGTGAATGTAGAAAGGATATATATATATCAAAAGCCAAAATCAGGCAGCACTCCTCCAGTGTATACCAATGGTCCAATGGTGCACGCGTCCACCCCTGGTTATGGGGTCTCTTTACAACTCCAACAAATTGGCGCAGCACTCCTTAGGTAAAAGTGAACAAAATTGTGTTTATTCACACATGTCAACACAGCACACAAGTTGGAGTTATATATATATATATATATATATATATATATATATATAATAATAAGAATGAACAGCACTCCTGGGATCCAAAAATTCACTCCTTTATTCACCCATGTGATGTGAAGTTTTGGCTCTACACTGGAGCCTTTCTCAAGCCAGAAAGGCTACGGTGTAGAGCTGAAACATTGCATCACATGGGTGAATAAAGGAGTGATTTTTTGGATCCCAGGAGTGCTGTTTGTTCTTTATTTTATGTTTGAGGTAAGATGCGCATTCCCTAATAACGTGCGCCCACCTGTAATACTTTTGTCAGTACCGCCATTCTTCTTTTATATATATATATATATATATATATATATTTACATATATATATGTATATGTACTGTATTTTATGATTTATAAGACTTTTTACCCCAAAAGTGTGTGAAAAATGGCAGTACATCTTATAAAGCAAATACTAGTGAGCGCTTCCATCATGGAAACACTCTCTAGTATACAGTAGGTGCAGGGAGTAAAGCACTGCGAGTACTTTGGGTACTCACCCTCCTTGGTCTCCCTCCCTGGGGCCACACTGCACTGTCCTGACTGCATACAGCATCAATTAGCCCTATTAGCCATTTTTCCCTCCCCAGTGTCATGTGACTTATTAGTGTTACAAGGTCTCAGGTGTGAATGGGGAGCAGGTGTGTTAAATTTGATGTTATCTCTCTCACACTCTTTCATACTGGTCACTGGAAGTTCAACATGGCACCTCAAGGCAAAGAACTCTCTGAGGATCTGAAAAAAAAAAGAATTATTGCTCTACATAAAGATGACCTAGGCTATAAGAAGCTTGCCAACACCCTGAAACTGAGCTGCAGCACAGTGGCCTAGACCATACAGCGGTTTAACAAGACGGGTTCCACTCAGAACAGGCCTCGTCATGGTCGACTAAAGAAGTTGAGTGCATGTGCTCAGTGTCATATCCAGAGGTTGTCTTTTCAAAATAGACTTATGAGTGCTGTCAGCATTGCTGCAGAGGTTAAAGAGGTGGGGGTTCAGCCTGTCAGTGTTCAGACCATACGCCGCACACTACATCAAATTTGTCTGCAAAGCTGTCATCCCAGAAGGAATCCTCTCCTAAAAATACTGTACATACTGAAGCAGAACCTGATCCCCTCCATTCAGAAACTGGGCCACAGGGCAGCATTCCAACTACTACGAACACACCTCCAAGATGACCACTGCCTTGCTAAAGAAACTGAGGGTAAAATTGCTGGACTGGCCAAGCATGTCTCTGAACCTAAACCCTATTGAACATCTGTGGGGCATCCTTAAACTGAAGGTGGAGGAGAGCAAGGTCTCTAACATCCACCAGCTCCATGATGTCGTCATGGAGGAGTGGAAGAGGATTACACTGGCAACCTGTGAAGCTATAGAGAACTCCATGCCCAAGAGAGTTAAGGCAGTGCTGAAAAATAATGGTGGCCACACAAATTATTGACACTTTGAGCACAATTTGGCCATTTTTACTTGCATTTTTGTTGCCAGTGGTATAGATATTAATAGCTGTGTATTGAGGGCACACCAAATTTCCACTGTTATGCAAGCTGTACACTGACTAATTTACATTGTACCAATGTGTCATATCTTCAGTATTGTCCCATGTAAAGATATAATAACATTTTTACAAAAATGTGAGGGGTGCACTCACTTTACTAGATAACCCTGGATGGGAGATACAGTGAAGTAGTTGCCCATAGCAACCAGATTACTACTTTAATTTTCTAAGGAACTTTGGAAAAATTAGACCTGAAAACTGATTGGTTGTTATTGGCAAATGCCAGATTTTTTCTTTACACTAGTTTATATAACTTATCCCCCATTACATCTTATGCTTTTTTGGCGCATGTAAAGTTTCCAGTCATAACTGTTGTAGACGGGCAGCAACTGCCTATAATACTGAAGGGAATCATGTCTGATGAGCTGAATGCATGCCTTAAATTATCTCAAAGGTACCAACCAACATGAGAGCAAATATTTTTTAGATAAATCTGCTTAATAATTCTCCCAATTGCTTCTCATGCTAGGCACTGGTGTAGTCAAGCAAGAATATGCTGCTGATTTTTTAGTGCTGTAGGGTCACCCTGACATTAGTATTAAATGTTACAAACAGTGATGTACTGCAACAACATATTGCCAGGATATACCCTAACACAGAGAGCCCCACAGATATGAAAAATAGCTATTAGGCTGTAATGGGCACACATGACTTGAATGGGGCGTCCTTCTGTCTATATTTGCCACTGAATAGGCTATTTTTCTGCTGGGACCTATGGAAATCAGTGATAATCTGTGAGGCAGCCTGGTAGAAAGTGAGTGTCAAGGAGGGAAAACCAAAAAGTCCACAGTTCCCATTGACGTTAAATGGATTTTAAAGCTCCATAGTATTTATGGCCTATTCTTCAGATATCCCATCAATATCAGATCAGTGGGGTTCTAATGCTCGCCATTTAGTCGATCAGCTTTGCCCAATTCAAATGAACAGGAGAAAGCTGTAATTACCCCGCACCCCCACTAGTAAGTGGAAGGCCTGCTCGTCAACATTGAAGAGGCTGCAGTGCTTACATGAGCCCTTCAAACAGCTTATTGGTGGGGTTACCAAGAGTCAGATCCTATCGATTTGAGATCAATGGCCTATCCAGTGGCAGATTTCCATTTTTACCATATTTTAGACATGCTGGTCATCTTCTTGGAGAAGACAATGCCCTTTGGTTGTCTCAAACAGTTTTTATTTTAATAAGTAAAGAAAAATATGGAAATATTCCCACACAACATTATTTTCTAAGTTTTTTTTCTCTTTTCAAAACCTGATGATTTTGTAACACATAACATTGCACAGTGGTAAATCAGTGTTTTTTTTGTGAGATTTTTATTTGGACTAGAAGTAAACTGCTGGTCTACTTAGAATCTGCAAAGCTGTGGACCTTTGCCAACCTCACATTATGTTTTCAATACATAATACAGACTGTGTTGAATTCAATGTATTTCATAACAGTACCCCACCAAATTTTTTCCCAGAATATTAGTTTATGGATACCTTTTGCAGTATATATTTCAGGGGATAGTGAAAACAGGGTTATGTATGTGCTACACAGTGGAAACAGATGCTCGGTTCTACTAACCTCTGGGACATTTCTGCTTCCAGTATCTGTTTGGACACATTTGGATAAGAATTGAGGTCACTGCCCTGTCAGAGAAATATGTCAATGATGTATGTCAGATTGTGGAAATGAGGCAGACCAGGGTTTTATTTTCCACTTCCAATGAGCTTTCTCTTCTCTTTATTGTTTCTTTCTTTTTATTGTTTTGCCCAGAGGTTACAGTTCAGACATCTAAATTCCAACAGGTTTTCCGTTCAGGGCACCAGAGGTGTTAGAATGATAATCCAGAGACAATGTCTACATTTTATTATTTTGATAACCTTGTATGAAGGTACATTTGTTAGGCAAAGATGCCCCTTTGTACGGTAACTCACAAGGGAACAGGAAGTGACAGAACCTATGTGTATGACTGATGCCGGTAGTCAGATTGTAAATTCTATTTTGGTTATTGTCTGAATTACAGCATGTACTGCAAAAACATCTGACTTAAAAAAAAATCCATTAAAGAAGTCATTTGTGATGTTGGAGAACAATACCATTCTCAAAAATGATATCATATCCTGTTTATGATAGGCCGATATCCGTACTATACCATCTCATTATGACTCAGAAGCTTTTACAAAAAGCATTATGTGAATGCATAATCACTGCTAGTTAGCAAAGTCTTAGGGGGTCATTTATTAATCTGAAATACGCCTATATTAGGCATATTTCAGGTGCAGGTTGCGGTGCAGCGGCTTTTCCCCAATCACGCCAGGTCTAAAAAAATGGGTGTTGCGTGGGTGAGGAAGGGCACGGGCCGGCGGGCCCATCTCATTCATAATTTTCTACGCCTGTTTTAGTCGCACAAAATTGTCTAAATTTAAGTCAGCAAGGAAGCTGCCTTACATTTAGAAGCAGCGCCGGATGCGCCAAAGTTATGTCCTTAAGGCTCTTAAGGATGAAACTCCTACCTCTGCATTTCCTATAGCTATGACTATAAATCCTGCTTGGGTTTTATATGACCCCCCCCCCCAACCCCCTTAAAAATAGAATAACAAGGTATACAAATGTGGTATCACTGTAATGGTACAACTACTAACCCTCAGATAAAGACAGTCATGTCATTTTTAGCACATAGTGAATGCCATAATAACAAAACAAAAAAAAATAACAATGTGGGAATTATGTTTATTCTTTTAATTTCACTCTTATCATTTTTCAACACAAGATATAGTAAATTAAATGGTACCATTATAAAATACAGCTTGGAAATAAAAAAAAACCTCTCACATGGCTAGGAGAAAAGTTTGGACCCAATTGCCCTCACTTCCTGGCACTACAGAAGCATAGTTATTAGGGTCCAGAGGTTGCAGTCACAGGCCCCTCTGACACCTACACAACTTTATAACTGGCAGGTGGTCTTTGGAAAGCCTGGTTACAGATTTTGTTCTGGTACCCAGGAGCCTCAAGCTTGGCCTCTCTTTCAGAGCTATAATTCAACGGTTGGTCTTATTATTGTTCTTCAGAATATCCACATTTCAGACATGCAAACACATGGGAATAGTTTATTTCTAAGACCTCATATATGTGATTGTATTCCACATCTATGCTGTTCAGATCCAAAATATAGTACCCATAGGGGACATTCACACAGCAGCTTTTTAAGCCGAATTTTGCCATAAACCCAGCTGCCGCGTCCTCTATGCCTCCCATACATTTCAATTTGTGACAACCCTGAGGATTGTGTAACAGTGGCTTAAAGCCACAGCCGGACCAAGAAAGGACATGTCTGCGCCAAAATTATGCTTAAAAAGCTGCTGCATGAAAGTCCCCATAGAATTCTATAGGCATACACTATAACTCCAATTACATATGGGTGTCCAGATTTATTAATGCTAAATCTGTGAAAAAATACAATTGCATAATGCTTCATAACACACCCAGACCACTTCAGGTAATAAAATTTGATTGCTAAGGCTACATTCACACTTGTGGCTGCTAATGCTAGCACACCATGCCGCCGGAAGTCCGCTCCGGACCCTTTCACTATAATGGGGGCTGGCCGGAGGTCTGGCCGTAGCATTACAAACATGCCGAGAGGCAGCTTGACAAAGACTACATCACGCTGTGGTTTTTGTCCGGCTGTCTCTCAGCTTGTCTGAATGGGGCTGGAGCGGACTTCCAGTGGCACAGTGGGCTAGCATTAGCACGGATCCCGCAGGCTGTTCCCCTATCAGAACAGCCTGCCAGAGCCTGCTGCCGCTAGTGTGAAAGTAGCCTTAGAAGAAGGGCCACTACCACATTGTTAGTAGATTGTTCATCTGAAACGCCTCTAACTCCTTATTGCTAAAATATCTATGTGTAAATTTAAATAATTTACTTAAAAATCAAAGCCCTTTTTTCAATAAGTTCCAAATGTCAAGTTCCTTAATCGTCACCTATGTAAAACAATATAAAATATTGATCTTGCTATTTGCATTATATTATTCCGACTAATTCAAAAACTAGAGTAAAAAAAAAATCATTGATTTTGGCTATTGACCTTAAAAGTCGATTGGATCACTCATGTTTATTATGCGATAGAATGACAGCTTGATTCTGATTGGCTACTATGGACGATAGGCATAATCTCTACATACTTCTTATGTATTTCCTTTGTCCCTCATCTAGCTCGCATGTCAGATGTTCACTGTTTCTGTAGTAAAGGGAGGTATAGCTGGCAAGTAAAACAGTGAAAGCGGATAGCACAGACTTACTGATAATGCGTCTAGGTTTCCTTTTTGACTTGACTTTATCGTTTACTGAAGGATATTGCTAGTTTGAAGGTGATAGCTGCTGCCTGACGTAGATCTGAAAAGACAGACAGTGAAATTTATCTCAACAAACATTCATCCTAGTGAATTTTTATCCTATGGCATGTTGAGCAGAGATGGGAGAACTGGGTCAACATCGCTACACATCCCTAAGGAGATGCTTAATCAGGAGTTGTGTGCCCTTTGGGCAACTGTCCCCATTTTAGTGACAGGGAAATAAAATGCTTTTATCAATGTATTTCAACTCAAATTGCCACATTTAGGCTGATTTTTATAGGAATCAAGGGTCAACAAGAACAAATAGCTCATGAGATGGCTTCCAGTACTCTCACACGGCTATGGAATCAGTCCTGTTAGCTAACTGTACCCTTTAACCTTCCAATGTCAGCCGTAGGGAGGGTGTTGAATTCTTTGGCTCAGCTAGTTAGTTGAAACCCTGCACTAAAACACCACTCCATTCTTAAGGCAGCTTACTTGATTGAGTATTATTGTGTCATAAGATAAAGTTGCCTGTTGGATATTTAGCCACATAAAACAAGCAGTGACCTTGAGCCTTGCTGACAGCGGATCACAATCATTGCTCGTTCTTATAAATTCATTCACTTTACTTTCCAGGGTGCTGCTTTTTCCCTGTTGCTTTATAAATAAATGATCCTGCATTGAAAGGTAACAGTAACACTCTGAGCCCATCAATAGATGCTGTATTATTTATAGGTCATTGGTTATTTTCAAAATCTTGACCTGTAGGCATGATAAAGGATCTGGCAACTCCATATATTGTATCCATCTATATATTAATACAATCATTCAAAATTATGCATCATTATAGATTCCATGTAAATTGCAAAAATGTGAATAAAAATAATATTAAATTATTTTTATTGCTATATGTGACATTTTACTTACCAGTAAGATTATCTAGAATCAAAGTGTCTCTTTGTCCAAATAATAAAACTTTTAAAATGGGATGTGCCAGAATAAGATTGATCACCTAGCCACAGGAGAGGTGAAAAGCATCTGATCAGGACCACCGCAGTCATGAGAACAGAGTCCCATGTCCCCTGTTTGTGATAGTCAAGCATGTGCTCTCCATTTAACATCTATGGAACTGACTGTGAATGAATGGTGTTGTAATCTGCTATCTCTATCAGTCCCATAGAGACTTAAAGGAGCCACAGCAAACTTACTTAACCACCACTTCATTTAAAAGGGAGAAAAGGGACCCCTTTGATATCCATTTACTATGAGCAATTTACTTGGTTCCAAGTAGGGATAAAAGAACCTGTGGAAGTTCGGGTTAGCCGGGTTCGGATGAACTTAAGGTCAAAGTTCGGGTTCGGGACCCGAACTTGACCTCGAACCCCAACCCCATTCAAGTCAGTGGGGATCCAAACTTCACTTTATTATTTTCAATTATAACATGGCTATAGCGGAAAATAATAGCATTCTTAAGACAGAATGCAAAAGAGTATGGCCATTTAGGGCTGAAAAAAAAAAAAACTCACCTCGTCCATGTGGTCAGCACGGTCACATTATCGCAGGTCCTTTTGTAACGGGATGCCCCCCCAGGGTCCTCTATGTCGCATCCTAGGTTTAGTAGGAATGCCAAGTGGTGTAGTGCAGGCTAAATGTCTCTTTATGTGTTTCACAGTGCTCCTACCTGGATACCTCTGGACCCCAGGCTTTGGCTCTGAAGCAATAAAAATGGGGAATAATTGAGGAATAAAATAATTACTTGAGTCCAAACCTTGAGATGAAATTCAATGGCAGCTTTACTTGAATAAACATTTCTTCAAACAGTTTTCAGGCTTTGTCTTGATTCCAGCAGGCTTTAGCATAAACTGGCAGGAAAACTCAACTCTGCTTTATCTCTTTATATCTGCTGTACTGACAAGCTAGCTTAATGACTTTGATTTCTTCTTTATGCTGCACCTCTCTCCTTAGTCGGACTTTGTTTCAGCCAGAGGACTATGCTCTTGGCTTCTGAGGCTTCCAAGCTTCTTCCTCCATGGCCAGCAGAGCTTAGGGGGCTCTGGCTGGCATGGACACGTCCAGCAGAGAGATGTGCCCCTGCACTCCCTTCCCCTTGCTGGGCGTAAACTAGACTCACTCTAACTAGAACTAACTAGAAATTTCTGTCCCCACCATTCTAGCAGGGCACAGGACTAGCCCACTTCTCTCCAGAGGGGGATTAGAATAGAATGGGAAGTTCCATTCTTTCTAACTATAGCTCTGCTGTGTTTGCTGCCACCTGCTAGTGAACCAGGCACATACAGTTGCATAAAGATATTAGGAATCCACATTGTGGAGGACCTGGAACCAAATACATAAGATGACATTGTGTTAGCCTATTAAAGACAGTAGCAGGGTGCAGGAGTGGTAACCACCTGGTGAGCGCAGTGACATCATCGCAGGTCCTTTGGCAGGTCCTGCTGTAAGAAGATAGAAGACACTGTGGCAGCGCAATCAAGTGGATGAGGTTAGTTGTTTTGTTTTTACCCCTAAATGGCCATATTCTTTTGCATTCTGTCTTAAGAATGCTATTATTTTCCGCTATAACCATGTTATGTCGGAAAATAATAAAATCACTCGAACACCGAACCCGGACTTCAGTGAAAAAGTTCGGGTTCACTCAATCCTAGTTCCGAGCATTCTTAGTGATGATGTGGAAGTGTTAATGAAGGAGTAGTTTGGTGGTAAATTGTATGATGTCAACAGGCATCACTGATGCTTCTTTCCTTTAAAAAGTCTTTATACCCACCTCTAGGGGATATCCGTATGAGACCTATAAACTGCAGATTTGACACAAGGGATTTGTGTGCAGCAAATCCAGAACATTTTTTACTAAAGCAGAAAAGTGCTTGATATTTTAAACAACCTCTTCCATATGCTGATAAAAAAAAAATCCACAACATCAACTGACCTATGGTGCAGATTTAATTCTGCCGGGTGTCCATTTCCACTGGGAATTTCCACAGTAGATTTCACCCTTTGAAATAAATAGGGTGGAATCCATGGCAAATTGGCACCAAAATCTGAGGCACACTTGCATGTAATACCATAACCTTAAGCTGTAGTCACAGCTCTGTTAAAGAGATTGTTCCAAGAAACATATTCTACATATTTCAAACTAGCACCTGCATTTGAATTCTTTTGTAAATGTATGTAATTAAAAATGTAGTACAGCCACTAAGCTATTTAATAAAATGTATCTCTATATCGCCACCTGCTGTTTCTTTTTCTTAATTCTTGTCCACCTCAATGAGGTGGTCGCACAAGCTCAGTTTAAATCTTCACTCAGTTTCATCTTCTGCCACCAGCCATATCATCTGCTAAAAGCAATGTCAGTTACAGAAAAAGAGCTCCAGCAAAAAGGACACATCCTCTAGGCTCTCAGTCTGAAGAGATTCTAGCAGAACAATTGAAGCAATGGATAGGGAGAACTTTGGTGCCATGTGAGGTACAGGGCTGGTTCTAGCTTTGTTAGAAAGAGATTATTATGTACTATATGATGTCTGATTTTTTTTTTTTTTACATAAATGATGGCATAGGCCCTTTAAGGTAAACCAGTACTCTATTCTGTCAAAGTACCATCATATGCTCTCATTCACTACAATGGGATGCAAGGAGGATCTGGCCAGTATCCAGCATAAATGCAACATTTTTTCCTGGTAGATTGAAGGCATTTATGGTGGAAACCTGACTGATTCCAGTTGTATCCCATTACCGTGAATGGAGATCCGGTTGTGCCCAGCAGTGTCCGACATGGTAACTCCGGTACTCTACTCCTCTGCTTGAGCAGATTATTGGAGTTCACTGGCACAGAAGTGAACCTATCCTTACTTGTGCAATATTTTACTTGCCTGAGCAGCAGTTCTCTAGTTCTTCTCTTCCTACCATGCCATAAAGTTGCCATCAAAAACTACCTAAAAATAGAAAAGAAACTATAACCTTATTCATTTTTAAATGTAAAAGAATAATTATAAACCACTGAATAAAATAATAAAATATCACCTCTAACTAAAGTTTCTGATGGGAAATGTGGATAAAAAACAGAAAACATGTTACCCTTTCTCCTAAAATCTAGACTACCGTGAAATATCTGTTGTGCATCGCAGCGAACAGTTTAATATTTAGGTAATCTAAACCTGACATGTGAGGATGGCATGAATCATTTATATAACCTACAGCAAATATATCTAGAGAGTATTAAGTCAGAGATACTTATCAGACCTTTCTTAGATATTATTTCTCTCTTGCTGACTAATACACACTTTGTTTCATCTGATCATCCAGTTTATGGAATTCAAGCCCTTGTATTTATTTTTGAAATGCCTCAAGGCCATGAGATTAGCACTAGAGTCAGTTGGGCCTCACGTGACTATTTTATATATAGTAATCTATTAGGAAGGGGAATCTATTAGCTGTGACAGAAGAGGCTTCGTGTTGATTAACACATTCCCAAGCTGGGACAGAAAGATCATATTCCTGCTGAGTAATTAACAGAATACACACCCTGTCCTCATTGTCCTTTGGAAGCAGCAGGTTGTCAAGGTGCAGGTCAAAGAACCAGAAAGTTAAGCAATGGTATGTTTTCAGGAAAATAGGTCATTTCAATTTGACAGTTAGCTATGATGGTCCAGATTATGCTCAGGAAAAATCTTGTTTCCTTTGATAGTTGGATGGGAGGGATCAAGTACTGAAGTTCCTAAAGGTTATTCTCATATGTTTCACTTTATATTTTCTTTAAATCTGTCTTTCCTTACAAGAAAAGACTTGTTTGCCTAGGTCTGTTCCTGTTACTTGTGTAGCACCAACATATTCCAGAGCTAAGTATAGTTATCACTTAGACCAGTATGTACATGTACCCATTAGGTTTAGATTTAATTTAATAGAAAGCAACCTATCAGCAAGTTTTTAGAGTGTGGGAAGTGGGGGGAACTGTTGCAGAAAATAGCACAAATACAGGGAAATATAAAAATTCAGTCCAGATATTACCCTTGGTCGATTTTGAACCCAGAACCAATGCCTGTTAGAGAAATCTACAAAGCACCCTCTATCTCACTCTCCAGGGGCAGATTGGCAATGTGCCTTACCAGGAAATTTCTCGATGGCCGACTGCCTTTAACATGCACTGAGTCGAACATGGTACCCTCTCCTGCTCTGCTTAAAAGTCTGCTGCCTGACTCCATATATGGCTAGGTATCTAGAGTCAGCCTTGGGAGGTATCCCCAAACACTGTTAGTATTCTGACAGTGTATGGGGCCACCCCTATATATGAACTCAAATGGCCTATTTTGGTACAAATTCACATTTTATGTCATGCTCCTTGTCAAGTATGACAAAGAAAATGTGAAACACTAGATGTCAATTTTTACACCAAAATGTGCCCAAAATCAAAATGTGAATAGAAGGAGCAGAATCAATAGCAGTGGGTCAATAAGAAGTACTTCCATTGTAGCAAAATAAAAACTTTTAAAGGGGACAAAAACATTTACTGAAAGCAGAGTAATCTGCACCTTTAGCTCAACTTTTGCAGCGTGCAGAGTATTGATCCACAGAAAGTATACAATATCCGTACTCCCGCTTGCTGCAGAGTTGATACACACTGAAGGTGCAGAAGACTAGTGATGATCGAATATGCCCATATTCGAATTCACGATATTTCGCGAATATTTCGTAAAATATTTGCGATATATTCGCAAATTCGAATATTCGTATTCGTCATCATTTAATCGCCATCTTTTTTTTATAAAATCGCGGATAATCGCATAATGCGTATGATCATGCGCATATTGCGCAAGATCATTGTTACTGGCAGGCAAAGGCAGTATTCGTACAAAATCGATTACATCATATTTACCTAGTGCAATAAAATATACCATCTACATGTTATCTGCTTTTCAATCTTTATTTACCATGTATTAAATAATCGCTAATATTCGCATGCGCATTACGAAAAATCGCAAAAACACTAACTTTCATGGCCGGGATGGTCAAGTCAATCAATGCGCAGGAAGAATAGCACGTATGAAAGAAATCGCATCGCTTAATAAAAATCGCATTACGGAAAATCGCAAAAAAGGCAGGATTTTGGCTATGGCTTTGAAAAAGAGCCTTGATGCAAAACAACACTTTAAATGAATGAAACTCAGAGTCACTCAAACTCATTTATCAACACAAGTGAACTGAAGTTCTTGAACTTATTGTGTATCATCTAATTTAACCAACGCGAATATTCGCAATATCGAATTTATGGCATGATATTCGAAAAAATTGCGAAATCGCGAATATGCGATATTCGCGCGAAGTATTCGCATCTCGAATATTCGCGCCCAACACTACAGAAGACCCTAAGAGGTGCTGCTGAACCTTCTGTGCTTTCAGTAAAAGTTTTATCTCCTTTAAATCTTAAAATTGTCTACATACAACAATCTTTGGAATACATTTGTTTAATTAGTTAAAAAAATGTTTGCTCTGATTGAGTTGAATTCATAACTTTGCTCATTGCTACATTATTGTTACAATTCACCTTATGATCCATCTTCTTACAAATCATATAAGATGCTCATGATGATGCCCCCATTTGGCAGCAGCCTATATGCATATTATCTATCACTAGTTATGGTGCAAATTAGATAACTCTCATGGTTTGGTGAAGCTTGGAATGAGGTCATAACTATGGAAGTAGTCTTCAATCTGGAAGCACCTTCATCAATAATAAATGGGGTATATTTGGTCTTACTACCACAATAGCAATACTTGTCAATAAGACCATAGTTAGAGCTAATAGCAGAGCAGAGTGTGCAATGAGCCTGCATTTAAGTGGCTGAAGGCTGCATGACTCCCAGGGTTGTCAACCAGAATTTTGTCTGGACAATTTATCCCAAAATCATGGACAGCCAACATTTTATATGGACAGATTGGAAAACCATAATGAATTATAAAGAGTAGTTATATACTAAGTGATAACACCTCATTACCAGCAGGGCTGGCTCCAGGTTCATGTGGGCACTTGGGCAATAAAAGCCAGTGGGCCCCCTTCAGGCATTTTTTTTACATTTACATGTCCCCCTGTGGCTCCCACATGGTATAATGACCCCCAGTGGCCCCACACACAGTATACTGACCACTAGTGGCCCTTCACACAGTATGATGACCCCTCACACAGTATAATGATCCCCAGTGGCCCCACAAATAGTATAATGACCCCACAGTGCCCCTCCATTCGGAATAATACCCCCAGTCGCCGCCTCCAATTCAGAATAATGACCCCCAGTGGTCCCCATACTGGGGGTTATACTGTATGGAGGGGGCACTGGGGGTCATTATACTGTATAGTGGTCACTGAGGTCATTATATTGAATGGTGGCTCTGAAGGTCATTATACTGTGTTTGGGGCCCTCACAGAATAATGACCCACAGTGCCCCCCACACAGTATAATGACCCCACAGTGTCCCTCTATTCAGAATAATGACCCCCAGTGCCCCCCACACAGTATAATGACACAGCCATACTGTGACCGGATAAAAGGGCACAGTACAGGGAATGACTAGGAGCACTGCACAGGGTGTGGTAAGAGGGCACAATGCAGGGTATAAGGGGGCACAATACGGGGTGAGGGGCACAGTACAGGGTGGGGGCACAGTCACATGACCCTGTGAAGTCAGAAGGTCCTTATAGTGCATGCGTTTTAGACACTGTCATAATGAGAGGCAGAGGAGTGACACAGGGGCCCGGGGCCATGGATGTGGAGGAGGGATGAACACAACAAGTAGGTGAAAGGGGCTGAGCTGGATTCATATAAGAAGTAGTGGCAGGAGGTCTGTGCAGGGCAGCAATAGGAGAAAGGAGCTCTGGATACACGAGGGAGGAAAGGAGACAGCAGTGGCTCTTGGGATGGGACAGAATATGAAGGGGGAAGGTGTCATGGAGGCAAACTGCTTAATGAAGTAGTAAAACAAATAGCATGAAGCTGTTCGTCTACTACAACATCCAGCAGCACCTGGAAGAGTTCCCTGTCCCACAAACAAAAGGCAGTCACAGTGCAGACTCACTACTCACTGACAAACTGTGTTCACGCTTCTACTCCAGCACTGCAATCTTCTCTCCTCACTGTCCTCAGGCAGCAGTGTAGAGGGGGTGTGTCTGAGTCTCTGCAGCAGCCTCAGAGGGCCCTCCAGAAGGGGTACTGTGGAAGTGAAATGACAGCAGCTCCAGCAATGAGTTCTTCCATCTGTATTGATGGAAGAGCAAATAGCAGCTCAGTGGGCCCCGACAGCTGCACGACCTTGCCGGGTTCTAGCGCCAGGCATGATTACCAGTAGTACCAGCATAATTAACACCAAAATAATCTAGTCAAGTACCCCCGGCCAAAAAAAAAAACTAATAAAATAACAGACACATCAAATTTATTTTTTTCATGGTCACGGAAAAAAAGTTGTCTATTTTTATGGACTGTCCAGAAATTCCTGGACCGTTGGCAACCTTGACGACTCCGTAGTCCAGAGTCATACAGCCTCTTTGTGCTGTACAGGATCTACCTGGTGTCCCATATACAGAGGTATTATAAAGGTCTGATGGACCTCTATGGCCAGTCCTATTATGACACTGTACAAAGAAGTGACGGATTAGGGTGGGTTCACACTAGCGTTAAGGATTCCATTATCGATTTCTGTTATAACATGGTTATAACGGAAAATAACGAAATGCCCAGACAGAATGCAGAACGTAAGCCTTTAAAAAGCCTTCCGTTTGCTTTCCTTCCTAATAGAAGTCTATGGGAATGCATAACGGATCCGTCTGGGTCCCGTTATGCAAGATGGAAAACAAAGTCCTGTCGACGGGACTTTGTTTTCCGTCTTGCATAACAGGAACCAGACGGATCCGTTATGATTCCCATAGACTTCTATTTGGACGGAAAGCAAACGGAATGACTTATAAAGGCTTCCGTTTTGCATTCTGTCATAATACAAGTATATGGGCAGAAGAACGGATCCGTCCTTCCGTCTTCAGGATTCAGTTTTTTTCCGTTACAATTTATGTTATAACAGAAAACCATAACGGAATCCCTAATGCTAGTGTGAACCCACCGTTACCCTTACTGAGCCCTAAGATTCATCTTGCAGTAAATGACTTCACTGAACGCATACTGAGATTTCTATGCATTGATGGCATTGCATTTATGTGACGCAGATGTAAGACCGACCTGTATCAGACTTTCACAATATAATAAATGATTAGTTACTTTTTTTGTGATATCTGAATTGTATTTTTAAATACGAGCAGCCCCAAAGCATTTGTGGTTAGAGTAATTGAGTCAATTACAAAGTGAAAAATATTTGGAAGAGTATTTAAGTATGGTTCAATTCACTTGCATTGCACCCAATCCCACATTTGTAGCATTTGTGTGTGGAATTGGTTATTTTTAATTCTGGCTTCTTTCTGCATAAGCTGTGTTAGCGCAGGTAGTGGTTTCTTAGCAGATCAAAGTAGTATTAGCTGGTGTTGGCAGGTGTAGAATTTTGTCTGGGCTCCAACCCAGGAAAGTATAACGTACAAGAGAACTGGAGGGAAGGGTGGTTAAACCTGTGATTTCCTCTTCTTTCCATACTTTTTTTTCAACGAATAATATATGGCTCTTCTGGTGCTGACAAGCTTGTAAGTGCTTAATTTTTCATCAGCTCTAATTATTTTATCCTTTTAATTTAATACACAAACAGAGTGCAGACAAGGAGTGCCTGTTTTATTAATGAATCCATGGCTGGATTCACTTCTACAAGTCTTTCCTTGTAAACCAAAACAATGTAATGACATGGTTTACAGTGTTATGGATATTTATTTTATTCCTGCCTTCTGACACCATAATTTTTTCTCAAAAATATTCAAAAGCTAAGGCATGCCAAAAAGTAAACTTTGAACAGAAAGTCTTATGAGTCAACTACACATAGACAATAGATTTCTTTTACTGAGATAGTATTCAAGGTGAGAGATCCAGACGCTCCATTGTTTATGTAGTTCAAAGGGTTTTAAACTTGGTTTGATAAGAAAATAAATCAAATAGAGGGGGATTATAGCGATTTATTGAACACAGTGGGATTTTAGGATTTTTATAAATGGTTCCAAAAGGAATTTCTTGCTTCTTTACCACCCTCAGGTCCATGTCCTCCCTTTATCATATCTTAAGGGAGGGGAAAAACTATCCCTATGGCAAAGGTGGGGGCCTGGCTTCCTGCTGTAAAGATGGCTGCTTAAGAGCTAAGCTCCTCAAGTACAGCAGCAACTGCTAAGTACAAAGCCCTGGAAAATGGCGCACTTCTCTCTGCCATTATGTCCCAGACATCCATGATGACCAGGGGCAAGCTCTCCATGAAGGCTCAAGGAAAGCTGAGCTTCTTCTTTAAGAGAGACCGAGGGCAACATGGTGGCGGAGACGCACACTCCTCACAGACGAGCAGTGGCGGCGGCTTTCCCGCCGCGGACGAACACAGAAGGTACAGACTCCTGCTCCCGGTTACCTTCGCACACGGCAAGTGTGCAAAACAGTGCAGACACGCCTCCCACCTCCCTGCCACATGACAGATTCAGAGGAAGCCTGCAAACCATGTGCTCCGACACTATAACTCCCACTCTAACAACCGCCATGATCAGCAGCTCCTGCAGCAGGGAAATCGCACTGATGCAAGTGAGACCCTATCCCAGTCCACTAATAATATAGAACAGGCTGGAATAACTCTCCAAGATTTCCCTATCTCAGACATGCCAGCCTCTGGATCCCTCCTAAAGGAGATGCTACTGTTACTTAGCAAATCTATGCAAAACAACATGGCCTCACTTATATCTTCTTTACAAACCTCCATATCAGAGCTGGAAGGCAAAATGTCACATGCTGAAACAAAACTAGGAGAATTTGTGTCTCCACACAACCAGCGTATTGACGCTCATAATGACCTCACAGACAAAATTGAGGCGATAAAGCATAAGCTCATGGACCTTGAGGATAGGTCAAGCCGAAACAACAGTAAAATTAGAGGTATCACTGAGGAAGTACAGCCGCAAGAGCTACGAATCTACCTCCGGGGACTGATACAAGTATTAGTCCCTTCATTGTCCGAGCGTGACCTCCTTATTGGTAGAATACACAGGGTGGCATGCCCGAAACATCTACCTCTCACTACTTCCAGAGAAGCAATACTTCAAGCCAGCAGGAATAAAGGAACCTTGCCCTGTCCCTACGAGGAGATCAAGTTATTCGCTGACTTTTCTGCTGCTACCCTACAACAAAGAAGGTCCCTAGCTCTTATAACCGTTGCTCTGCGAGACCATGCTATGCCTTACAGGTGAGGTTTCCCCACAAAGATCCTATATCAACATGGAGGAGCCCTGCAGTCAATTTCCTCCCCGGAAGAGGAAAAACTTCTGTTGCAACAATGGAACATTCCAATCCCAGATGCCTCTCAGAACCCAAAACCGGTTCGAACGCATCTACACCAAGTGGAAAGTGGTTTCCTCCAAGTGCAAGTCCAGAAGCTGGAAACCTGACTAGCTGTACAAGGAAGCTTAAAGCTGAACTGATATATCCATTCATAAACCGTGAGTTATCTTGTTACCCCCAAACACAAATGTCAGTCAACATAACACTGACAGCAAACTTTTTTTTCATTTCTTTGCAAGTTTATGTTATGTTTAAATTTGTTCTATTCTTGTACCTATCCCAATACAGCACAATCCTGTCTAATTCACTCATATATGCAGAGGCTCACCCCTCTAATGCACCACTCCCAGTGGAAAAAGCTGTAATCAGTGAGACTTTAAAGATGTGGTTTAGGCCCCTAGCATGCTAAGCAGCTTACCCATTTCCCCTAATGGTACTTAAAATCGCATTCCTCAATGTGAATGGTCTAAATAGCCCCCACAAACAAGCATTTATGTGGAGAGAGATTATAAATCTAGGGTGTGATGTGTTCAGCGTCCAGGAATCACACCTCAGGGCTTCTGATGCTGAACCGTTCATTTCCGGTCCTATACCCCTCCCTTTATCATAGAAAACAGAGAGGAGTTATGTTAGGAATTAGAGATACAGTAGCCTTCCAACTCTCCAAGGTCATATTGGACCCCAATGGTAGATTCATAATAGTAGTAGGCTCCTTAAACAACGTCATTTATACATTAGTAGCAGTCTACCCCCCTAACAAACACCAACTTATATTTCTCAGCAAACTCTCCAAAAAAGTGGAGAGAGAGAAACAGGGTAAATCCATATGGTTTGGAGACTTTAACAGTATGGAAAACTCAACCCTAGACACCACCTCCAAATAGCAAACAGATCACCATGGTTAAGGGATTTCATTCTATCAAGAGATCTTTATGACATATGGAGAATACACCATGACAATGAGAAAGACCTCCTTCTTCTCCTCAGCACACAACACATACTCGAGGATAGATCTTTTCCTCTTGAGCAGACCCCTAATCCATGCTGCTGTTAATACATCAATAGAAGCAATCTCCTGGTCACACCATGCAGCTGTCACTCTAACGCTGCAAGAAATCTACCACCCTAAACAATACTCCTCCTGGAGTTTAAACCCTTTCCTCTTAGAACACAACACATATAAGGAAGAAATCAAATCTGCTATCCATGAATATTTTCAATATAACGTAGATTCACTTTGTTACGGTATAACCCGGTATAGTGAGGGTTAATACCGTTCGGGCGATTCCCCTGGCGAAGAGCACAGCAACCCACAACCACTGGAATCCACCGAACTGGAACCATACGAAGTCCTCCTTTCCTGGAACAGGCAAGAGAACGTTCTGACGTAGCAATTCCCCCCAAGTACGAGACGAGGCTCCGTATTAATGGTTAAACAGGAATTCTAACTTTATTGAGGGCCACCTGCCCGGTATTTATGCAGGTCTCCCACCTGGTGGACACTCCCCTAGGGGACCAGAAGGAAGACTGAGACACAGGGGATACAGCAGCCAATCACACACAATGGGACAATATAGACACCCCCAGCATATCCTTCCCTCTGCCTGTGATACAATTACCCTACACAGGTTAATGTAATCATCACAGGCAGGAGAATACACAATGTCTTCTGTCCTGGAGACAATCGAGGACTCATTCAATTATCTCTCAGGACAAAGGGAAATCGCCAATACACACGTGGGGACAATAGGACAGACATCATTATTCAATATACAATGTCCCACCCATTACAGTACACACAGACATTTAACATATCCCCAGATGGCTTGGATCTGAGCGCTCAATATATCCAAACAGCGCTCAGATGCCACAAACACAGTCAAATCGCCATGGGGTTTAAGTTTAGCATGGGCTGATGAGAGGGCCCATAATCCTGGGGCAAGAGGCTGGCAATCTGTCCCTCCAAAACCCAGTGGTGCGGTTGGTTTCGCCACACATCTCCCCTTTTCCAAACAGACTAACAGGGTATCTGACCTTCTGCCGGTCAGTGCCCTTGTTGAGTCCAGCAGCCCACCCACAAAACAGAAACAGCAGTACAGCCCACCCACAATAAATGGTTACTACACCTGAGCAAGGGATAAACCTGTCCATGTCCATGTGCCTCACTACGGCTGTGTGGGGGACTGGTAGACTGCCTGAGTGGGTTGCTGAGTGGGCAGAGACCAGCGGTACTCTGCCCTGGTGCCAGCGCTACCACGGAAGTAGCCTGGTTGGAGCCTGGTTGTTGTAGGGGAGACCGACTGTCTCCCCTTTAGATAGACCACCATGCTGCTGTGGGGAGACCGACTGTCTCCCCTTTGGCTAAATGGCCCTGTTGCTGGGGGACAGGACCGACTGTCCCTACCCCTGTGCTGTGAGTGCAGAGACCACGGTCCCATCTGCACTGTTGTGGGGCTTACTGTCTCCCCTGGTGCGTTAAACTGCCGCTGGGGGATGGAGACTGGGCTCCCAATTCCCTGTAAATCACACGACCGATGGGGAATGGAGACGATGCTCTTCTCTCCCTGCAAAACATACTGCCGCTGGGGAGCAGGACCGACTGTCCCTACTCCCTTAAAATCCGGCTGCCGCTGGGGAGAGCAGGTAACAAGCTTCTCTCCCAGACATACTTCCAGCCGCTGGGGAGGGAGACCGACTGTCTCCGCTCCCAACACAGTGTCCTGCTGCTGGGGAAAGGAGACTGGGCTCTCTATTCCCTGCCGGACTCTCTGCCGATGGGGAGGGAGGACAAGGCTCTCCTCTCCCAGTAAGTCACTCTGCTGCTGGGGGCCAGGACCGACTGTCTCTGCCCCCTGTAACTTAGCCTGCCGCTGGGGAGAGGGGTAACAAGCTCCTCTCCCATACATACTTCCAGCCTCTGGGGAGGGAGACCGTCTGTCTCCGCTCCCAATACAGTGTCCTGCTGCTGGGGAAAGGAGACTGGGCTCTCTATTCCCTGCTGGACACTCTGCCGATGGGAAATGGAGCCTGGGCTCCCAATTCCCTGCACTTGACTCTGCCGCTGGGGGACAGGACCGACTGTCTCTGCCCCCTGTAACTCAGCCTGCCGCTGGGGAATGGAGACTGGGCTCCCAATTCCTGCAGGACCGGTGGAGAGACCTCGGTCCCATCTCCACCGGCCACCTTGGGTTCTTCCCAGTAGACCTCCACAATATCCTCCCAGCTGAAGGGCTCTGGACCTGGGTCTGACACTCTGCTCTCTCGCTGAGCCCTCTCACTGGAGTGGAACAGCTGCTGGTAGTCCTGTTCCAGCTCCATCTCCCGGGTCACCAGGTGGACCAGGTCTTGCTCAATTTTGTGAGTGTCGTCCCAGTCATACCTGCTCTCCCGCCACTCAAAGAGGTCCCTGAACCGGGCTTGTGTAGGGCTCCCAAACTCCAGCTCTGAAAAGTCTCCCATAACAAGCCAGGACCATCAAACTCCTCTCCCTCTGGCATGTCATGCTCGGCTGTCCGGGTAGGTACCAAGCTTCATACCACCAGAGTGCCTGGTAGGCATCTTCCAGCCACATCTCCCGCCTTACCAGGTGCTTCAGGTCTTCTACCCACTTTTCCAGGGGCTGCTCTCCTAGGAAGGGCATCCGCAGGGCTACTCGCTTCTGCTGTCGCTGCTCGTCCTTGGGGAGCCTCTCGTCCCGCAGATACTCCACAATACCCAGTGCCTGGTACCAGATGCCTTTGCGGACTGCATCTCGGTCATCCATGACACCCTCATCATACTCCACTAGTGGTTCCATACCGGTGCTGTACTGGGACACGCTTTGCCCTCAAATTGTAAAATCCACGGTGCCTTCTGTTGCTGTCCTTCTGGCTGTAGGAACGATCCCGCTGCTTGCCACCAGTTGTTACGGTATAACCCGGTATAGTGAGGGTTAATACCGTTCGGGCGATTCCCTGGCGAAGAGCACAGCAACCCACAACCGCTGGAATCCACCGAACTGGAACCATACGAAGTCCTCCTTTCCTGGAACAGGCAAGAGAACGTTCTGACGTAGCAATTCCCCCAAGTACGAGACGAGGCTCCGTATTAATGGTTAAACAGGAATTCTAACTTTATTGAGGGCTACCTGCCCGGTATTTATGCAGGTCTCCCACCTGGTGGACACTCCCCTAGGGGACCAGAAGGAAGACTGAGACACAGGGGATACAGCAGCCAATCACACACAATGGGACAATACAGACACCCCCAGCATATCCCTTCCCTCTGCCTGTGATACAATTACCCTACACAGGTTAATGTAATCATCACAGGCAGGAGAATACACAATGTCTTCTGTCCTGGAGACAATCGAGGACTCATTCAATTATCTCTCAGGACAAAGGGAAATCGCCAATACACACGTGGGGACAATAGGACAGACATCATTATTCAATATACAATGTCCCACCCTTTACAGTACACACAGACATTTAACATATCCCCAGATGGCTTGGATCTGAGCGCTCAATATATCCAAACAGCGCTCAGATGCCACAAACACAGTCAAATCGCCATGGGGTTTAAGTTTAGCATGGGCTGATGAGAGGGCCCATAATCCTGGGGCAAGAGGCTGGCAATCTGTCCCCTCCAAAACCCAGTGGCGCGGTTGGTTTCGCCACACACTTCCTAGCTCCTTTTCCTTGTGGAACGCACACAAAGCTTACATAAGAGGAATTCTCATGAAAATAGGCAGTAAGGCAAAAAAAGAAAGAGCGAAATTTTTTGGAACTTATGTCCAAAATTACGCCACTGGAAGCTCTCAATAAAATAAACTTTTCTCCCACACGCTCTGCCCAATTGAAATCCATCAGGACTCAAATAAGAGAACTTTTGCTATATAGATATGAACAGGGCCTTAGGAAGACTAGGGCAACATATTACACCCAGGATAATAAAGCAGGCAAACTACTGGCACATAAGATTAAACAAAGAGCTATAAAATCGAAAATCCCTTTCCTTAAAAAACAGTCAACGGAAGCCCACAGATATGATCCTGATAAATTTGCTAATTAATTCAAGACCTACTATGTCTCACTGTACAACCTAGAGGGAGGGAACTCCATTAGCAACCCAAAACAAACAACTACAGACACATACTTAGACTCACTTAAGCTCCCTAGACTAAATGCATCCCAATTAGAAAGCTTAAATGCACCAATAAACCAAAATGAAGTTCTATTGACCATGCGGGCCCTTCCCCTACACAAAGCCCTAGGTCCTGACGGTCTCTCCAACGTTTATTATAAAACCTACGGAGACACCTTGGCCCCACACTTAACCCAAACCCTACAACAGGCTATGAAAGAGGGGAAATTACCGAGTGAAATGTTAGAGGCCACTACTGTTACCATCCCCAAACCTGGCAAAACCCTAGAAATTCCGCAAAAGTTCAAACCGATCTCACTGTTAAATTCAGATTTAAAGATCTATGCAAAGATCCTGGCCAACCGCTTGGCCAAACTGGTCATGCACCTTATCTCCCCTGACCAAATGGGTTTTTATAAACGCCCGACAGATTCATGAAAACACCAGAAGGACTGTTAATATATTAGATGTCCTAGAGAGACCAAAATCCCCTGCGGTGCTGGTGACACTTGATGCAGAGAAGGCTTTTGACCAGGTGAATTGGTCGTTCACCTTCTCCGTACAGCGGCAAATCGGTTTTGAAGGAGCATGCCTTAATGCAATCACAGCGTTATACGCTACCCCGTCTGCCCGAGTCAACTCCACTTTATCAGACCCACTCCCCATAATGAATGGAACGAGACAGGGCTGTCCTCTTTCCCCCATGATATTTGTACTATCAGTTGAACCACTGGCTGAAGCTACCGGGGTGACCATATGCAACTGCTCACATCATATCTCATTATATGCAGATGACATAATCCTTACCCTCACCCAACCGCACAAATCATTGGCAACAGCTATGGAACTTATAAAATCCTATGGAGAACTCTCCTTCTACACGCTGAATAAAACAAAACCCCAAATCTTACCCCTTAATATATCAACAACAGATAAACAACACCTCCAAGCCAACTTCTCTCTAGACTGGCAGACCAATAGATTACCTTGGTTTAACACTCACATGCACCATGAATAGTCTATAAAGAGCTAACTATATGCCATTACTAGTAACTTTAAGAACGGATCTTTCATCCATGGCCCTGAAAGAGATTTCTTGGTTAGGCAGAATAGCAGCCTTCAAAATGATGGTACTACCCAAGCTGCTATACATTTTCAAGATTCTCCCGATCATGGTGCCCATGGTGCTACAGAAACAAAAAGTGTACAGGAGTATTGGTCTATCTAACGTATTTGACTACTTTGTAGCTACTCAGATACAGCAATTGCAAGATTGGTGGCGGGGGGACCTTAACAAACAATTGGTACAAATAGAAGCGGCCTCTGCCCCTCAAGCATCTCTGGGGTCTCTATTGTTAGTCTCACTCTTCACCTCCTCTCCCTCCTCCCAATAACCATATCTGGTAGACGCAGCATTGAAGCACTGGAAAAAATTCCATGCCCTTTCTTGTCGCAGCCCCACTTGTATTCTAGAAATTTTGCCTCTTGAGTGCATGAGTCTTCTTACCTAAAATATAGAAGTTAACACATGGATAGCTCAGGGACTTACTAAGGTTTCACAGGTAGCAACCACGACCAACTTACACTAGTTTCAGCATATAAGAGACAAATATAATATACCGTCCAAAGATTTCTATACATATTTAAGAATTAGACATCTAGTCCAAACAGAACCTCGAGTGCCTGTCAATATAAACTGCTCTCTGCTAGAAATGTGGTCGACTCCTAGATCGAAAATGCTAGGCAACAAAAAGGCCTTTGACAAATCCTCACTTTTTCTCTACTGGGAGTCAGAACTAAAAAAATTATTCTCGATTGCCCAATTGACGTCGGCCTTACAAATATCTGCAAAACTTCTCGAATGCACCTCACACTTTGAATCCATCATGAAGACCACTCTACGTTGGTACTATACCCCAGACAGATTATTCCACACGTGTTCCCTCATACATCAAACCTATGCTGGAGGGGGTGTGGAAACAGGGGTGCACTAATGCACATTCTTTGGTCTTGCCCAATGGCAAAGGTTTAGGTATTTGGCAAAATACACAATATATGAGTTTTTTTTACCTCTACATTATGGAGGAGATTTATCAAGACTGGTGCTTTCTGCTCTGGTCTTGATATTCCTTGCGCTGCCAGAGGATGCGTCTAATTTATAATAAAGAGCACGCCCCGTCATAAAAAAGGAGCATCCTCCGGCAGCCCATGTGCCTAAAGAGAAATTTACAACAGCAGCTCATAGAAGAAATATTTAAAAACTTACATTGGTAATGGTTTATGCAGATTCATATACATTATCATGCATTCTTAACATTTAATTTTTTGTGCACGTAGCTGGAATACGCCAGCAAAGTGAATGCTGTTTTTTGCGGAAAGAAGCCATGTGATTTTAATACAGAATTGCTGAATTCTATTTGAATGAGTGGAGTAGTGGAGATCCAGACAGTATTCTGAATAGTGAACGCTTGATTATTGTGGTTGAAGGTGACCTCCCAACTCTTACCTCACCGATGATTTCTGTGGAGATTTTAACTGCCCAATCCTTTTGTTCCTGGGCACTAAATCTACAGCTAGAGGTGTCTGGCAGCAGCTTTCTCCCCTCTCCCTTCTCCCCAGCCAAGCATGGATATGTCTTGGAGGAGCAGGAGAAATAGCTGTCAGTCATAACGAGTACTCAGCTGACAGTCTTCTTATGTGAATGGCTGGTCTAAGACAGGAATTTATTGTTCTGGTTGAGGGATTTGGTCAAACCTCTTTTAGGGTGGTTTCAACCACAGAAGACAGTAGAAGAAACTGAATGAAAAATATAAAGAAAGAACTTTTTGCTGGACCTACTTCAGCCTTTGACCCAAAACAGCATCAAAACATTTTTTTTTTTTTTTTTTTTAAGTCTGCATTTGAGAATCCAACCTAAATTATATTTAATCCCTTGCAAACTGTCAAACTTCCTAGGAGAACACATTATACTAAAATAAACATGCACAGTGCCCTGTATACAAACTCTTTCTTTGAGTTTTTCTTACCACAGTATCCTATGACCTATCGGTAAGAGAAGAGGCAAACATTAATCATTGGGCGTTCAACTACTGAAAATAGGGTGAAGAATGCATAGTTATTTAGTCTATACCCTGGTTTCATTCAGATTATGGATTAGAGGATCCTCGCTGCACCAACATTTTAACAAGGGGCAGGTTTTGTTCGATTTAATAGGGGAGAGCAAGCCATACACGCTGGCTGCCATCTTGGCAATGAATGAGAGTAACAAAAACTGAAAAGTGTTTATATAACTTTTAATTGCATTCTTCTTTAAACAACACTAATGATGTCATGCTCTTGGGATGAGTTGGGGTGCCAGTGAAAGGAAAAACATTAGGAAATCCCCTTTAAGTGAATAAAGTATTTGAACTTGATTTACAATGTACATTTTAATTTCTGTGACCTTTAAAATCAGACAGCATATAGCTTTGCAGAGTCAACACATCCCAAAGGTCTCCTTATTTTTGTTTTATTATAATGTAATCACTTTACTTACAGCTCACTCTCATCTGAATTTCCCCTGCCTGAGTCATATGTCAGTCACCTTTACTGAAACCTTAATTGACCTCTTTCAATGAACAACACTCTGAAGTCATTACTGGAATCTTGAGTAGATCAGAATGTTCATGCACGGTACAAGTGTACTGGCATATGTACTGCCTAATCCATTTTCCTTGCCCTTCTATTTAGAAGGAATGTACAATTTCTTCATTTTAATCAGACTGATAAATGAAGTTAACTGGCATCAAGCTTTACTTAGAGCACATTCTTGGCAGGGACGATAGTTTGTACTTTTTCATAGTTGGTGGCTAGAGATAAAGTTGGTTTTGTATTCCTAATTTTCTTGAGATAGAAGACATGGCAAAATAAAGCAGGCCATAAAAAGTAGAGGTCATCAGTGTCCTGTCTTTCCATGCAGTGGAGATCTTCATAAAATAACAAACACAAAAACATTTAAATTACAAAAAGCTTTATTGATCTTGTAAATAATGGACCAAAGCGGAATTGATTATATATCTATGTTACATGATAATCATCTTGTATTATCACTACTATTCTTTTTAATTCAAAATGTGACATTCAGTATAAATTAATTTATTATTCAATTTTTGTTACCTAAATGGACAACAAAAGAATGAAATTAAACATTTTATTCAATATTTTATTGAAGACCATTGCAAAGTGAACTAAAATACTACTAACATATTTGAAAAGTAACACATTGGTTTCAGTGACTTCTTAACAAACGCTTGAAAGTATCCCTCAAACAATGATATCAAACATCTAAAGAGATGATTTGTCTTGTATTCCCGTTTCTTCAACTTCTGAAGTATAGTTATCTATCTGGAGAACATGAAAGATACTTGTACGTTTCCAAAAGTTTGATCTTTTTCATGTCTGAAGCAACCAAAATCTGTCAAACAAAGAAAGGAGATTTTCATTATGGATATGAAACAATGGATTATTTTGGTTCCACATTAGTATCTAGTGTGAGAAATAATAATAATAATCCCAAACGTTAAGCCCCCAACTAAAACAGGAAAGGTTTCATATGCTGACAGTTGTCAAAACAGACTCAACTTTAGTAATCAGTTGTCTGCATTCCAGCAGTTGATGTCAGAAGTTTGAAGATTTCTGTGGAGGTTTCAGCTTTGTTGGGCTGAAAAAACAACAAAAAAACTAATGTTTAATACAAAAAGTACAAACTGTGTTTTTTATTTTACTCAATTATATAGCGCTGACATATTCAGCAGTGCTTTAAAGACATTAAAATGACTTGCTGACACCAGTGCAACTTACAATCTAAGGTCTCTATAAGTATGTCTTTGGAGTGTGGGAGGAAACCCACACAAACACGGGGAGAACATACAAAATCCATTGAGATGTTGTCCTTAGTCAGATTCAAACCCAGGACCCCAGAGTTGCAAAGCACCAGTGCTGAACACTGAGCCACTGTGAGTATTCCGAGGTTATGTGATATACAGGTATCCTGTTTATTACATGCAAATAAAAATAGGGACTGAGTTGCTGAGTAAAGGATAAGCAAAGATAAATCTTAATTTGAAGTTGATATTAAATAACTGAAATTAAAATTAAGGGGGTTGCTCAAGGTGGGATATGTGAATAAAAATTTGTTTTTAGAAACTGCTCAGAGTAGTATAAAAAATACAAAAAGGAATGATCATCCCCATTTCCACCTATCCCGCTGTCAGTGGCATACCTCCAATGGAAACAGATCATGCAGCTGCTATGGGACTCGTGAAGGAAGGGGGCCAATGCCCTTCTCAGGGCTGGCATCAGCTCTGTACAGGCTAAAATGCTCTAAGGCGCATTGCTCCTCTCATTGGCTATATGCTGTGTGCAGCCATCGGCGTGCGCAGCCTATTGCATTAGGGTGTGCACCCGAAAGCATAAGCAGGCTTGCGTGTGTGTATAAATATATACAGTCTCGATCTGGGGTTCCTAGGGCCCACCAGTAAAATTTATTAAGGGGGCCTACAGTACGGATACATTCAAATATAATAAATAATCTAACAAGTTTTTTTTATATGAACATTGGTGGGCTGAGGTGCTGTACATTGAATATATGTATGTAGTGCAGTAAGTCCAATGTGTTATGTGCCACTTGTGCAGGGGGTGGGATACTAGAGGCCCACCTTGCTAGGGGCCCACCGGGGGATTCCCCTGTACCCCTGTGGGCCAGTCCGAGTCTGAATATTTATATATATGTTATACATGCGCAAACACAAAACTGAGGGGTATCAGTGTACATTATACAGGGGAAAACTGAGGAGGGGTAGCACTGTAGCAGAGACAATGCCTCATTTTTTGCAGCTTGATTAGGGTGTGCCCAGGCACACCTGGCACACCCCCTGCGCACGCCTATGTGTGCAGCATGGGGGAGGGGGACAAAGCATGGGATGAGGGGTAAGAGTACTTAAGTCTGAACACATAGCCTGTTAACTGGACATGTGGAGAAAGAGGAGGTGGGAGACCTGACTGTACGCACTAGACAATAATTACAGCAGACATGGTGAGCAGGAATCTGTTGTCATCCTCTATACATATACAGGTAGTCACATTTCTGCCAACAGTTCCCTCTATACTGTCACCTAGTTCCAATACACAAGCCTTTCCTACCCTTTCCTTACTGCAGCCATCTTTGGCCCCATCATTAAACCCTTTTCCCCTCTATTATCTATGCAGGTATCAACTACATGCCGCTTTGAAGGAGATTTTCCAGGATTATAATATTGATAGCCTATTCTCAGGATAGGTCATCTATATCTGATTGGTAGGGGTCTAATGCCTCACACTCCGGCAATCAGCTATTCTGCAGTAGCTCCAGTTCCAGAAATGCATATCCCTATTCATAAAAGAGCTGGTTACTGCAACGCTGCACCCAGTCACTTGAATACTGCAGCTACATCCACTACCCAATGGGCGAAGCAGTGCAGTTCTGGCAACAGAGCTACTGAAGAACAGTTGATCAGTAGAGCTGGGGGGGAGTCGGATCCCCACTAATCAGACACCTCTTCTGAGCAGCCATGTTACAGTGTCAAAGGTGCTGTCCCCTCTGCTTCCGATTCACTGTGAGCTGGAGGTGTGACATCGCATTCAACAATGCAATCATGGCCTCAGCTGTGACATGTTCTCAAACAGCAAATGACCACTGAGGCCAGTGAATGGCCGGAGAGGTCCACAGGACAATGGACGAGATATTACACTTCTGGTCCACAGGTGACCAGAAGCAGTGGAGCCATCAGAGCTAAAATGGAGCTTCTCAAAAGAGGTACATATTTTTCTTTTGATTAAAATTTTTGAGTCAGGGTTTAGAGGAACTCTTTAACCCCTTCCCAGCAAACAGTGACCCAGTAATCAGTTCCTTAATAATATATTTTTCTCTTTGCAAAAAAAATATATATATATATATATATATATATCCATGAAAAATCAACGCAGCACTCTTCTTGTGAAAAAACCGCAGTGTCTTTATTCTATATATTATGTATATATGTCTATATTCTATATATTATGTATATATACACACACACATCTAGTGACCCTTTTTTATTTATATGTATTAAAAATAACACTCACCTGTCTCTTGTTGCTCTGCTGCTCCATTCCCATTTGCTTCCAGTTGCTTGGTACTATGACTGCTGTGACTTGCAGTTTGGTACATTACTGGTGTGACCTAGCGTACAATCCACTGTGACCATTGAGGGCTTTGATTGGCTGCAGCAGTCATGGTACCAAAAAACTTCCTGGTCCTGAGGATGAAAATGGAGCAGAGCTGGAAGCAGATGGGACTGTAGCAGTGGGACGATGGACAGGCAAGTGTTCTTTTTTTGTTGAGGAGGGCAAAGGAGGACTGCAGGGGTTGTCAAGATCATGGCCTTGATGTGAAAGTACTCAGCACCAGGCTCCATGAGACCTGGTAAGCTGGACGGTGTTCCCACAATACTACAGAATAAACTGTATTTTTCAGTACTCATTGATAGTGATGTCGCGAACATAAAATTTTCAGTTCGCGAACAGCGAACGCGAACTTCCGCAAATGTTCGCGAACATGCGAACAGTGCGAACCGCCATAGACTTCAATAGACAGGCGAATTTTAAAAAACAAAGGGACTCCTTCTGGCCACAATAGTGATGGAAAAGCTGTTTCAAGGGGACTAACACCTGGACTGTGGCATGCCGGAGGGGGATCCATGGCAAAACTCCCATGGAAAAATATCTAGTTGACGCAGAGTGTGGTAAGTTGTAATCGCAATGCGATTAATACAGGTTATATTAATCGCATTGTGATTACAACTTAGATCTGAGTTCCTAATGGTTGTATTGCTAGAATATAACGAATATTGAGAATAGGAGCCCAGCTCTAAGTTGAATTCGCAATGCGATTAATATAACCTGCATTAATCGCATTGCGAATTCAACTTAGAGCTGAGTTCCTAATGGTTGTTGTATTGCTAGAATATACGTTATATTCTAGCAATACAACCATTAGGAACTCAGCTCTACGTTGTAATCGCAATGCGAATAATACTTACAATTATTAATCGCTTTGCGAATCCATTTAATGCCTCTATTTGATTGAATATGACGGTTGACTATGACTACCACCAATGTTCTGCTGCCCCCGAGGCAAGATATCTGAACCCCCCAGGGGCCATTTGGGCGTTTTTGATAGAAAACGCATCAAAAACGCATTTGCGTTTTTTAATTTTTTAATTTTTTAGTTTAATTTTTGTGTATTTTGCCACATTTGGTTGCATATTTACATTTGGTATAGGCAAATATGGTAGTCTAGATCATTACTCTGCCCAAATCTATATTCAGCTACATGGCTTAGAAAATATGCTGTCAAACAATGATCCTAGGTTTTGGTATAGACACATGATCTAGACTACCATATTTGCCTATACCAAATGTAAATATGCAACCAAATGTGGCAAAATACACAAAAGAATAAACTAAAAATGAAAAATTATAAAACGCAGATGCGTTTTTATGCGTTTTTTATGCGTTTTCTATTAAAAATGCCCAAATGGCCCCTGGGGGGTTCAGATATCTTGACTCGGAGGCAGCAGAACATTGGTGGTAGTCATAGTCAACCGTCATATACAATCAAACAGAGGCATCAAATGGATTCGCAAAGCGATTAATAATTCTAAGTATTATTCGCATTGCGATTACAACTTAAAGCTGAGTTCCTAATGGTTGTATTGCTAGAATATAACGTATATTCTAGCAATGCAACAACCATTAGGAACTCAGCTCTAAGTTGAATGCGATTAATGCAGGTTATATTAATCGCATTGCAAATTCAACTTAGATCTGAGTTCCTAATGGTTTTATTGCTAGAATATAATGAAGATTGAGAATATAGCGCTATATTTGTTATCTTCGTTAATATATTCTAGCAATACAACCATTTGGAACTCAGATCTAAGTTGTAATCGCAATGCGAATAATACAGGTTATATTAATCGCATTGCGATTTACAATTACTAACACTGCAGCTTCAGAATGAATGTAAGATGGATCCTATCCTTGCGTTTAGATAGGAGGTGGGAGGGTCTGGGAGGGAGGGTATGCTGATTGGCTGGAATGTGTCTGCTGACTGTGAGGTACAGGGTCAAAGTTTGCTCAATGATAAAGTATAGGGGCGAACGCGAACATCGAATATGTTCGCCCGGCAGAGGCGAACGCGAACAAGCTATGTTCGCCGGGAACTGTTCGCCGGCGAATAGTTCGGGCCATCTCTACTCATTGAACTACTTTGTGCAATTTACTCAGCAACTGGCAGTAAATGATATGTCTGTCAAGGCTTACAGGTTTATTTGCGGGTTGGGTCCTATGACTCTAAGCCTGAGTACACAGGGACTTAAAAAGTTTACATAAAAAAATTCTGAGTTCGTCTCTGCACCCCCTGCTTAATACCTCAGATTCTGTTCGGGCCCTACCTTTTGGTTCCTTCCTCTCTGTGCCCGAAACTTTCCACCTTAACCAGCCCATTAGTGACAGACAGTGGCAGACATGGGAAAGGTAGTGGAAAGAGATAGGGCATGGGGGCCCAATTCAGATCCTTGCTATGGGGCCCAATTATTTCTATGTACACCCTTGCCCTCACTGCGCGGCTTCCTGGTCCACAATCAAAATGCCTACAGATGCCCGTTTAGCCAATCACTGATTGAGATGGGCCTGGAGTGACTGGAAATCAGTAAGAGTGAGTATACGTTATTTTTATTTTTACTACTCTGGACCATTTCTAAAGAATTCTCCCACCCAACCTCCAGACAATCCCTTTAAAATTAGGCAACTGTATCAGTTACACAAAGCAGATGAGATGAGCCGTCTGCCATTAGTGACAAGATACTGGGTGTATATAAACAGTTTGACATTATCTCTATTGTTACTATAACAAAACCTATGTCATTAGCCACCCACACATGACAACCTCGCCATTAGACACAAAGGTTCAACATTAGGAAGTTATTCAATTTCCCTATATGTGTGAACAGTTAGCCACATCTGGTTCCATTGCTGCATATTATTTGTGTAGGATAACTACCACCCACAATGGCTGATAGCACTTGGTGGTCATCTTTGACGGTGCTTTCTGTCATGTTCTGTATGGTTCCTTTCACATAATTCAGCCTAGGCAATATTTTGGGCCAGCAGACTTATAGTAGTAGTGTACTTTCATTAAACTTTTGACATGTCCAAAGACTTTCTTTGAGTTCATTTCGCTTCATTTTCTGAGGTTAGGGTTGCCAACCATTCAGATATAGTAGCATATCAACTGCATTGTGACCATACAGATGTAGGTTCACCATGTCATATAAAATGGAGTATGATCTATCTTTTCAGGAATTCATGCTAGTTAGCAATTTTAGATTGCAGTTTGCCATGTCATTTTGAATATGACTCCTTAGAGTACATTCACAAGATTAATATTCTTGTAGAAAAATGCCACAGGTGGGCACACATTCAGCTGAGCTAATCTAAGTATGGTAACCGGCCCCCACATGTAATCCACGTCAATAATTGATGTGTCACTTATTAATGCAGATTTCATATCTGTGCTGAAAAGATCCACAAATGTTTGAATGGAAATGTGGATTCTCATTGAAAACAATGGGGATCTAATTTCACACAGATTTCAGTGCAGAACATACTTTTAAAATATCTTCAAATAATTTAGCAGATACGAGAAATTAGGTTTATTGGTTGAAAATTACATATTTTTGACCTTCTTAAAGGACCACTCTGGAGCACACAGGGTTTACAGTATATTTTATGGTGTGGATGTGGAAAGTGAGGCTTAAGGGCCTATTACATTGTCCGATTTGTCCGAACGAATTATCGGGAGTAAGCGCTGGTCGGAACACTCGGTCAAACAACAGAATAGATATGCTTGATTATTGGTGGCACTTCGCTCTGTGTAATAAGGGAGGTGCTGCTTATAATTAGTTCTTCCTCATATGTTCTTCACCCCCGTTGTGGGTCTTTTCTGTGCATTGGGGACCGCAATATGCGTGTGCAAGAGGAATAAATGAGAGTTAATGAAATTATTTATTGTCAATAAGCTTTCAATCTGGCCAAGCATCTTGTAAACTAATAAGACCTTTAGTAGAGCAATTTAACCACTGCCCGACCACCCATTGACTATAAACATCCTTGGGCAGGCGGTTTATCTCTGAATGGATGATCTGGAACGTCCATTTAGAGATCGTAACTGCAAGCTTATCATCAGTGGCAGCAGGGCACCCCAGAGAGAAGGCAGGGACCGTTCCTGGGTGTCGCTGCCTTTTATGTGTCATGTGATTGGGTCTTCCATAGACCTCTATGAGCCCTGCTCGATCAACTATGCTGTATAGCCTCCCTGGGGGGTGTTTTTTTCCCTGTGACTGGGGCTTCTACTGTATGTGAGGCCCAGTTACAGGAGAAATTAATAGTAAAAAAAAAAACAAATAAGTTAAATGTCCCCCCAGAGGTCTTGTATGACCTTATGGGGGACACAATGTGTAAAAAAATAAATAAATAAATAAAAAATAAAGTGTTTTGAAAAAATAAATAAAAAAAGTTTAACATTACAAAAACATTTCCCCCCAAATCCAAATGTTACAAAATAGAATACCATATGATCTACCCCATCAGGTGTACGCTGTAAAAAAATTAATAAATAAACATTGCGCCAAAACAGATTTTTTTGAGTGAGCTCAACTCCCAAAAAACACAATGTTAATCAATCAAAAAGTGGTATGTACCCCAAAATAGTAGCAATAAAGACATCACTTCATCTCACAAAAAAATATCCCCCACAAGACCATAGCCAGAAAAAAAATGGTTCTATGAAAGTTGCAACACAAAAACATAATTTTTCTAAAAATGGTCTTGTTGTGTAAAATGTAAAAAAATACATAAATATAGACATATTTGGTATCGCCGCATCCGTAACATTTGGCTCTAAAAACAATCACATGATCTATCCCATCAAGTGAACGGTGTAAAAAAAAATAAAAAAATAGGAAAATGACACCAAACAGCTTTTTTTGTGACTTCACCTCCCATAAATGAGATAAAAAGCAACCAGAAACCTAAATGTACCCCAGAATGGTGCCAATTAAAACTACAGCTTGTCCCCCACAACATAAGCCCTCACGGAGCTCATTTAGCAAAAAATAAAAAAAAGTTATTGCTCTTAAAAACCATGACAGAAAATTCCATGTTAGAAAATCCAGATGCCCCTCCTTCCCTTTTGAGCCCTGGCGTATTACCAAATAACAGTTCACGACCACAATTGGGGTGTTACTGTATTCAGGAAAAAGTAGGTAAAAAATTGGGAGACATATTTTCCTGTTATCTTTTGTGAAAAAGAAAGTTTGGGCCTAAAGCATCATTTTCTTGTTAAACCCAAAGACCAATGGATTTCACATCCAAGTATTAAAATGTTGAGTAAAAATTCCTTGGGTGGTGTAGTTTACAAAATGTGGTCACTTTTTGGGGTTTTCACTGTGGGGTTACCTTAGGGTCTCTTCGAGTGAAACATAGTGCCCAAAGACCATTCCAGCAAAATCTGCCCTCCAAAAACCATATGGCGCACTTTGCCTTCTGTTGTGTGCCCAAACAGCAGTATACGACCACATATGAGGTGTTTATGCAAACTACAGAAGGTAATAAATATTGAGGTTTGTTTTCTTGTTAACCCTTGATGTGTTCCAGGAAAAAAAATTATTTAAATGAAAAATCTGCCAAAAAAAAGTGACATTTTGAAATTTCACCTCTATTTTGCTTTAATTCCTGTGGAATACTTAAAGTGTTAACAACATTTCTAAAACCAGTTTTGAATAGTTTGAGGGGTGTCATTTCTAAAATGGGGTCATTTATGGGTTGGTACTATTATGTAAGCCCCACAAAGTGAATTCAGAACTGAAAATTTTCTTAATAATTTCAAAAATTGCTTCTAACATTCTAAACCTTCTAGCGTCCTAAAAAAATAAAATTACATAAATAAAATGATGCCAACATAAAGTAGACATATAGGGAATGTTAATTAATAAATATTTTATGAGGCATCACTATCTGTCTTAAAAGCAGAGAAATTCAAATTTAGAAAACATTGAATTTTTTCACATTTTAGTTAACTTTTGGATTTTTTTAATAAATAAAGGTAAAAGATATCCAATTTACCATTAACATGAAGTACAATGTGTCACGAGAAAACAGTCTCTGAATGGCTTGGATAAGTAAAACCCTTCCAAAGTCATTACCACATAAAGCGACACATGTCAGATTTTCAAAATTAGGCCTGGTCAGGATGGGGGTAAATGGCCCGGTTTGGAAGTGGCTAAGAGAGATCTTCTTGATAGGCTCCCATTTCATGGCGGCGGCATGTGGTCAAAACCACTTCCATACGTAGCGGGTGGGATTTTCAAGTAGCTTGTCATTGGCTTTTCATTTTGCAGTAATATCATGGTTAAACATGCAGTTTTTTCCAGGGCAAAAATCTGCAAAATCATGCAGTATATTGCCATGGTTTGGGCTGGTGTAATGCAGGAATGTGCCCTTAAAAACTGTGTTTTCATTAATTAACTACTTATAAGGAAAACTTTCACTTAAAATGAGGAAGATTTATGATGGTCTTAAGTTTAGACAGCATAAGACTAGACCAGGCTGCAAGAAGTGGCTCACTCTATGTGATAGATTTGGTGCATTTGCTACACAACATTTTTCTCTTCATTGTGCCACTTTTTGGTTGGTTCGCTGTAAAACATCATATTCTGCCAAAATGTTGGCACAATTTGGCACATATCAAGCCATGCCCTCATTTTTCTACACCTACTTTGATTTTTCGGCCACAGAGACGCAAAGTGCAGAATTAACAACAAAAAAAATGTATCCAGTGCTATATTTATAATCATTATATATGATATAACTTTCAAGCCCCCATGATGTAAATTCGGCTCAAATCACACTATCACACGGTTATGTATTCTGTTAAACATCTAATCGCTCTTTAAAAACCTGTATACTCTAACCAGGAGGTGACCCTACAGCTATATGCGTACTAGTTGTCAAACAACATTGTCCGTTCTCTGAAATTATCTCAATTTGATATATCTGATCCTAGCATCAGGGAAAATCAATATATAATTTTCTTGGAAGCCAGAACAATAATGCAATGTAAAAGAAACATATGTCATACACTGCAGTATACAGATACATTGCTGATTTTTTTTAGATAAGGAGGCTCTGTGTCTACTCAACATCTCACCGTCTGAAAATTTCACATCTCATATCATTTTTTTAGATTGTAAGCTTTTGACCAGGCTATTCATTTTGTAAGGCACTGGGTTTTATATTGGTTGATGCCATATATATTCACCTCCAGTGAACAATTACTCCCTCTGGAGAAGTTTAAAAAAAACTGTCATGAAGTCATATAGTGAACACAATTACATAGTTACATAGTTGCTAAGGTTGGAAAAAGACAAAAGTCCATCAAGCCCAACCTGTAATCCTGCTGTATCGATCCAAAGAAAAAATCTCTGGATCAATGTCCATCTTCCTTTTAAAAGGGGTTGGACCAAAGGGCAAGGGCGTGTAGAACAAGATTTCTATACATTGTCATAAGCCTTAATGTTATTATATTTAACACAGAATAGCTTCCCTTGATATTCTTTGTATGGTCCGTTTATATGTTTGTACAGGTTAATCATGTCCCGCCTTAGATGTCTTTTTTCAAGGCTAAACAAATTCAGTTCATTTAATCTTCGCACATAACTAAGATCTTTAAGGCCCTTTATGAGTTTAGTTGCTCTCCTCTGTACCTTTTCTGACTCCAGGGCATTCTTTTTATGGACTGGTGCCCAGAACTGAACTGTGTATTCCTGGTGTGGCCGTACCAATGCTTTGTATAGTGGCAATATTACATCCCTGTCCCTCGAGTTCATACCTCTTTTTATACAAGACAAAATTCTGTTGGCCTTAGAGGCAGCTGACTGGCATTAGTCTATCCTTCTCAACCAGTGACTCTCCCAGTTTTACTCCCCCTAGGAAACATGCTGCATGCAGATTATTACCACCCAGGGGCAGAAATTCACATTTATCTATATTGAACCTCATTTGTTAAGTGGAGGCCCAAACAGTAAATTTGTTCAAGTCAGCTTGTAACTTATTAACATCTTCCATAGACTCAGAGTCGATATTAGTCAAAATGTGGCCCTGGTCGAAAAGTGGGGCCCCCAATTCTGAAGCAGAGAAGTAACCGCAGCGGCCCACGATTGGTTGTAGGCAGCATCAAAATGGATGATGACATCCCGGGACCTGAGCAGAGGTCAGAGAGCACCGAAGCAGGTAAGGCCCAGTTCACACTTCAGTTGTTTGGTCAGTTATTTCCATCAGTTATTGTGAGCCCAAACCAGTAGTGAAGGCTACTCAGAGATAAGGTATAAGGCAAAGATTTCCTCTTGTTCTTTGTTTTTGACCCGCACCTAGTTTCGGCTCACAATGATTGAAGAAAATAACTGAAGTATGAACTCAGCCTAAGGGCTCATGCAGACGGCCATTGCTTGTCTGCAATATGTGGGGCCCGACCATGTGCTCACCATATCACGGATGCGAACCCATTCACTTGAATGGGTCCGAAATCCAGAAGGTGCGGTGCAGGACGGAGGCACAGAACCCCACGGAAGAACTATAGAGCGCTGCCCTGGGGTTTTTCTCCGTGCCTCTGCACCACAATGCACCACAAAAAAATAGAACAAGTGGAATGGGTCTGTTTCCGCCTGCCGCAACTACACGGATGGTGCACGTGCATTGGGGACCGCAAATTGCAGTCCCCAATGCACAGAATGGCCGGTTTGTGTGCAAAAGCCAGATTTATACCAAGATTCAATTAAAAAAATACACTGGAGCTAAGCAGTCTATAGACTACCAACAGACAGGAGGCTTTAAGTGTTGGGTGAATAAAGGAATCCACTTGTTTTTACTGAAGTCAAAATGCTGCCTTTCTTCCAAAATTTTAGATAGATAGATAGATAGATAGATAGATAGATAGATAGATAGGGGATAGAAATGACATAGATAGATAGATAGATAGATAGATAGATAGATAGATAGATAGATAGATAGATAGATAGATAGATAGGGGATAGAAATGACATAGATAGATATTAGATTGGTAGATAGATAGATAGATAGATAGATAGATAGATAGATAGATAGATAGATAGATATAGATGTTAGATATCCCAAAAAAATAAAACATAAGCGGCACAGCAGAAGTAATGTGAAGGGCACTATGCCAGCAGCTCCGAAAGTGATCCAGCCTCCAAGTAACAATGAAAAGAAAATTTCACGCTGCTCCCAAAAGCCCTTGTCATTTATTGCAGAGAGGGGCCAGCAGCAAATATGTCAGGTCCTAAGAGGGTGATATTCTGAACTCACCAGTAAACCTTAGAGGCAGGGCCTCCGGTAAGAGAGAGAGAGAGAGGAAGGGGGTGGGGCCAAGGTCTGCTTGACTGCTGTGGAGCCCGTGCTATGGATGCAGCACCCTGCTCCTCACTACAGCGTAAGGACCCTGGGGGCCACAGTGGGCAGGAGGCCGGGGACCAGCGCTCCTTGCTGTGCTGTCTGTGTTCTTCTCAGGTGTGGCCACCAGCTCTCTTCCACATCTGTCTGGGCAGCTCAGCAGGGGACCCAATTTAGGGATGGGGCCCTGGGCAATTGCCCTATTTGCCCCCCCACCCCTAACGCCGTTCCTGCATAGACTGGACCATATTACAAAGTTTGATGTCATCTGCTAAAATAGAAACAGGACTACTATTCCCATCCTCTATGTCATTAATGAATAAGTTAAATATTAGTTAAATGATAATTAAAAGAGAAAATCAGTTTTTTCAATTATGTCTATGTTTTTCTGAAAACAGAGCAGAGAGAGGAGACTCCTGCTCCAGACAGTTATCTTACTTGGAGTTTTGCTGTCCCAGAGACAGGTATGAAAATGTACACCATCCAATGATACTGGGAATCCCAACGTATGTCACATAAAATGTCCACGGTCCTGAATTTTTATCTCTCCTCAACAACAGGGGTGCAGCTGGTAGGAAAACCCTGTGATCCTGGGCCAGGTTTTGGGATTACGCTTCATTATTCATGCTCCCACCACCTCCCCATAAGAATGACAGATATGAAATATGAATAAAACATGGCTACAAGTCTGTACTGATAGGAGGTAAGGGCACAAGCGTACTTCAATAATTCATGTTTCATTATACCGATAGTATGGACACCTAATGTGAGACATGTAGGCTATATAGGAGGTAAGATCCTTGTTATGTGGGGATGCATGGAGTAAGATATGGGATGTTTTGGGCTTCATGTGAAGGCCATGATGTACCAAACGTGATTATGAAAATTATTAACACATAGGTCCTAATAGGAATGATTTATAGCCTATTATATATTCACTCATATTGCCATGTAAAGCCATGCCTGTCTCTAGGCCTCCTGCCGTGAGTGAAGTCTTAACATCTGGATCCTTCATGAATTTCCATGGGTTCGAGTGGTTTGAGTGTGAGGAACCATGCATACTTAAATGAACAGTTCAAATGGTGTCGACATCTGATAGGCAGATGCCAAGTGGATCAAAATAGAGAGTGTTCATCCAACCACAAGGTAATGCAGACCTTGTGGAGTGGAAGTGGCCTCAATTATCATATACATAAGACAGTACAATACGATACATGATATAACACAAAAAATCACATAACATATAATGTATGCTACAAAATAGGCAGTCTGTTTATCACAAGTAAAAACAATTTTTGTGGAGATTTTCTCATCAGGAATAGTGTGAATATGAAGTTTTATTTTGCCATGCTTTACTAGGAATTTCTCTCTGCAATGAGCTGCCTTACAGCCCTTCCTCTCTGCTCTGAATGACAGCCGTAGTCACCTAGTTGGATGCTACAGTTGTCACGGTTGTAACTTGAGGGGAGGGGATGTGAAACAACTCAATGCAGAGCGCAGAGAACACTTCACAATAAAGCTCTGCTCTGGGCACTTGATGGAACAAAACTTGGTAGAAAACAACTTCATATTCTCCCTGCTCCTGATGATAAAGCTAAACAAAAGGGATGCTTGTAGTGCTCTTATCTTAACCCTTACCTAATGCTGTCTGCAGTTTAGCATGGTAAAAACTGAGGACAAACTCCATTTAAGGGACCTGGCTTGTTAGTTACAAGTCAGTAACATATCAGTTGACTGTCCAAAGACTGAATTTTGTGTTTTACAGATGTGAATCCCATTGTGTATATGACAGGTCAGATCTGGCATAGTGCTAAAAATGTCACACAAACATAGCTTAAATGGGTTGTCTCACTTCAACAAATGCTTTTATCATGTAGAGAAAGTTAATAAAATGCACTTACTAATGTATTGGGATTATTCATATTGCCTCCTTTGCTGGCTGGATTCATTTTTCCATCACATTGTAAGCTACTCGTTTCCATAGTTTGACCACCCTATATCGGTGGCCGTGCTTTCACACTATAGGAAAAAGCACCAGACTATGTGAACTCCTAAGGTCCCCGCCACCTTAGAGACCAGCGCTTTTTTATATATAGTACAAGCACGGCCACCTCTGCTGGATTGCAGGGTGGTCATAACCATGGAAACGAGCAGTGTATAATTTGATGAAAAAATGAATCAAGCCAGCAAAGGAGGCAATATGGAGAATCACAATACATTAGTAAGTGCCTTGTATTAACGTTCTCTACATGATAAACGCCATTTGCTGAGGTGACACAACCTACCCCTTTAAGGTGATGACCTATTCATAACACTCAAATGAGAAATCTGCTCCATTATTATGGTTTATGAGTTTAAAATTAGATTGCAGTTTTTAAATTCAAATCAAAATCTATCTCTTGATAATCTATAATATTGTTAAAATGGAAAATAAATAATCAAAACCAAATAAAATACTATCTACTATATAGGTGAGTGCTCAAAAAGATGAATTACTAAGCATTAGAAGAAAAAAAGCAAAATAAAAATGGCTGAGCGCATTTTAAGAGTATCCATTTTCTGCAGATTCAAAATGAATACCAGGACATTAATAACCCACTTAAAGGTCCTTGGGCAAAAGAAAAGCTGTATTGATTTGGTATTCACAGTTTATCATGGGTATCAAATGTAGCTGGGAGCTCACCTCCCCAACTCATTAGTTCCAGCCTTTGTTAGAAATCTACCATGTTCAGTGACTAATGCTCAGGACAATGGGGCAGGTGAGAGAGTTTCAAGTCATTCACCTGGGGAAATAGCATTGTTTTGTCCAGCTGTCTATGGGTCACTTTCAGAACAGAGAGCACTCAAGGGATTCTCGCTGCTACGAAGAAACCAGCTTAACCCGACACCGCGGATTCTAACAATCTACTATCTATAGTATAGAATGTTGTATTGTACGCAGCATCTGCAAAATCACACACAGACACAAACCCACTTCTCATGCTGGAGGTTGTATTCCTATCCATCCGTAAAAAGAGACGTAGGCAGAGGGGAAGGAGTCAGACCCTCAAAAATTTCAGCAAAGGGGTTCCAGCTTTGAATATCAATCACTCCTGTGCTGTACATGAGGTAGTGTGATACAGTGATGTCACATGAGATGATTATGTCACATGGCTGCATTGTTACATAAGTCAATGGGGTAGATTTATCAAGACCGAGTCTAACTGTAAAACTGTTTCTGTTGCCACAGCAGCCTATCACGACACTGCTTTCACTTCTTACACTGCTTTTGAAAAATAAAAGCCTTGCTGTTTGGTATGGAAAACAAAGACAATATTACTTTTGGACAGTTTTGATAAATCTACTATATGTATGTTCAACATATCTGCATATTAAAGAAGACCTGTCCCCTCTTCTGACATGTCTGTTTTAGTAACTACTTTCACTCTCCATGTCACAACAATGTTGAAACATCTATTCCTATGATTGTACTTTGTGCCCTTCCTCTATTATTTCTACTAGAAGTGTATAAATGAATTGCCAGCATTCTACAATAAAGGTCCATCTGGGTCTTACCAGTAGGGGGTGTGTCCCTTCACAGTCTGATGCTATCCAATCAGTGTTGGCTTTGAGGAGGTGGAAGACCAACCACAGCAGGCGTCCCAGACGGCTTGTTGTCACCTTTCGGGGACCCTTGGTGTTTTACGTGGCTGGGTGGAGGAAGAGACCTTTTATGACGTCAGTGAGGACAAGGAACGGGACATGGCTAGCTTGGTATCCAACCTTGTGCAAATGGTGAGTTTGCGGTTGTGCAAATGGACTGTTTGCGGTTGTTTGCGGTGCGTTAAATGGGGAGTTTGGTCTGTCAGAGTTTGGTCTGTCACTGCGAAGCGGGCGTAACCCTTACACTACCTGATTGATACAACTTCATACCTGATCGTATACACACACTGGAATGTTAGGTGATTTATGCCCTTTATGGATTAAAACCCGACTCTGCGTCAACTACGTAATTTTCCATGGGAGTTTTGCCATGGATCCCCCTCCGGCATGCCACAGTCCGGGTGTTAGTCCCCTTGAAACAACTTTCCCATCACTATTGTGGCCAGAAAGAGTCCCTGTGGGTTTTAAAATTCACCTGCCAATTGAAGTCTATGGCGGTTCGCCCGGTTCGCGAACATTTTTTTTCTGGCAAATGAGAAGAGTTACTGGAACTTCTTCTTACCCAGCTTGGCTACCTTGACAGGTCTCAGTCCCTCCCTATACACAAATAGAGAGGGCCCTACCAGTCAAGCCAAGCTGAATGGTTAGAAGCGGCTTCCATGACTCTTCTCCCTGTTTCTGACTGTAATTTACAGTAAAAACATAAGGGAAAGATGGCAAAAGTGGTGCAAAGGAAAACTGGCTTAGTTGCTGATGTTAACCAATCAGATTGATTCTTTCTTGCTCTAAAAAAATGAAAAGTGGTATCTAATTGGTTGGTATGGGCTACTAAGCCAGTTTTCCTTTGCACCACTTTCGATAAATTTCTTCCTGTTTGTAAGCAGTACAGCTATCAGTATTAAATGCTGCCCATGATTCTGGCAGCATGAACCTCCTGACGGTTTCCTTTCCTGGCAAATGTTACAATCCAGGTACTTGGATGCAAAGTTTCCTATCACATAAGCAATTTTTCCATAAATATCGATTTGTCTGGTGGGTCTATTCTCTGATACAATAAAGGGTCAGCAGAACACATTCAGAGCTGACTTTGGAGCCAATCAATAGGGTATATTTCTTCTGGATTGATTCTCTAATAATATATTTGACCTTGACAAAGATATATCTTCTGTGCGCCATGCTAAGAATATTAGCCAGAAGTTTTCAGCATCATTTCCCCTGGTCGACCCAAGGAACCGCAGTCCAGCACTTGATAGGTAGATGGGTAAATAGATAAATTTTACTTTTTTATTTTTACTTATAAGCAGGAGATCAAATGGTGTATTGTGAAACCATCCATCTCTGGATGTAAAGGTTATTATCGTGTCTGCGGCCCACTTCTAATGAGACTCACAAAGAATTTGAAGTCAATTTAATTTTTCTTGTCCGTCTGGCGCCCTGAGATCTGAGCTCTGTATGCTGCTGTCCGATCCCCTCCCTATCTGCTAAAAACTGGCAGTAAGTACAGACATAACAAATCCTTCTGAAGCAGACATAAGAGAAGTCCTCCTTTTAAAGTCATTAGTTATTATGATTTTTCTGTTAGTGCACACATACATTGGACTTGTATCCCAGCTTATGTCATTGCAGGAAGATGCAAGAAATAATCAGGTCTGCAACAGGAACCATATCTGGTCGGAGTGGTGGAATCATGGCACTGCGACTCAGCAGAAGTGGATGAGGCTTAACCTCTTGGGGACACAGGGCGTACAGGCATGCCCTGATGTCCCGATACTTAAGGACACAGGGCGTACAGGTATGTCCTGTGTATCTCCAATCATCGCCGTGAGGCAGGCGGTGATTGGAACAAGCTGCCTGCTGAAATAATTCAGCAGGCACCTTGGTACAATGCCGAGGGGGGTCCTGTGACCCCCCCGTATCGGCGATCGCTGCAAACCGCAGGTCAATTCAGACCTGCGGTTTGCAGCGCTTTCAGAAGTTTCTGATCCCCAAGGTCCATGACCGTGGGGATCAGAAACTTCAAAATGACGGTTTTGTATTTTTAACCCCCGGGCGGTGGCTGAGCGGTTAACAAAGTGTCAGCACATTGCTGACACTCTGCTTGAAATGGCTGACATCTGTGCTGGCACAGATGTCAGCCATTTAACCCCTTCCATGCTGCGATCTGTAGGGACTGCTGTATGGAAGGAGTTAACAGGGAGGGAGCTCCCTCCCTCTCCCATCGGGGGCTGCTCTGCCATTCCAGCCCCGATTCTTGAAGGGATCACAGAGGGAAGGGGCCCCCTCCCTCCCCATCACCCACTGCTCTATTGTGGCAGAGGGTCATGGTTACCATGGCAACCAGACGCCTTGAAAGGCTTCTGGCTTGCCATGGTAATGCTAAGTCTGATCAGACTTCTACTAAAGGCAGAAGTCTGATCAGACTAAGTGTAAAGGGAAAATACAGTGCAGTACACTATATAGTGTACTGTACTATATTATACAGACATCAGACCCACTGGATCTTCAAGAACCAAGTGGGTCTGGGTCAAAAAAATGTAAAAAAAAAGTGAAAATAAAAAAACATTTATCACTGATTAAAAATAAAAAAAATAAAATGCACTACACATGTTTGATATCACCGCGTCTGTAATGAACTGATCTATGAAACGGTCATGTCACTTTCCCCGCACGGTGAACTCCATAAAGAAAAAAAAACTATGATGAATTAGAAATTCTGCCCACCTTACTTCACAAAAAAAGCAATAAAAGTAATCAAAAAATTTGTATGTACGCCAAAATGGTACCAATCAAATCGGCACCTCATCCTGCAAAAAAAGAGCCCCTATATGAGACAATCAACGAAAAAGTAAAAAAAATATGTCTCTCACATTTTAAATTTAATAAAGTAGACATATTAGGTATCGCTGCGTCCATAAGAACCTGCTCTATAAAAATATCACATGACCTAACCCCTCAGGTGAACACCATAAAAAAAATGGTGTAAAAAAGCCATTTTTTGTCACCTTACATCACAAAAAGTGTAATATCAAGCAATTAAAAAGGCATATGCCTCCCAAAATAGTTCCAATCAAACCGCCAGCTCATCCCACAAAAAAATGAGCCCCTACATAGGAAAATCGCCCCAAAAAATAAAACAATATGGCTCTCAGATTATGGAGACACTAAAACATGATTTTTTTTTCTAAAATGCTGTTATTGTGTTTAAATAAAATAAATAAATAAAAGTATACAAATAAGGTATCGCCGCATCTGTAAGAACCTGCTCTATAAAAAATATCACATGACCTAACCCCTCAGGTAAATACTGTAAAAAATAAAAATAAAAACAGTGTCAAAAAAGCCATTTTTGTCACCTTACATCACAAAAAGTGTAATAGCAAGCGATCAAAAAGTTATATGCACCCCAAAATAGTGCCAATCAAACCGATATCTCATCCCACAAAAAATTAGCCCTTACATAAGACAGTTACCCAAAAAAATAAATATATATATATGGCTTTCAGAATGTGGAGACACAAAACATTTTTTGTTCAAAAATTATTTATTATGTAAAACTGAAACAAAAACCTAAAGGGTTAACAAAGTTTGTAAAATCAGTTTTGAATACCTTGAATTTCTACTCTAGGGGTGCTTCAAATGGGACATGTTGTAAATAAACCAGTCCATCAAAATCTGCCTTCCAGAAACCATATGACGTTGCCGTCCTTCTATGCCCTACCGTTTGGCCATACAGTAGTTTACGACCACATATGGGGTGTTTCTGCAAACAACAGAATCAGGGCAATAAATATTGAGTTTTGTTTGACTGTTAAACCTTGCTTTGTTACTTGAAAAAATTGATTAGCATGGAAAATTTTGAAATTTTATTTCCATTTGCCATTAACTCTTTTGGAACAATTAAAGGGTTAACAAATTTTATAAAATCAGTTTTGAATACCTCGAGGGTTGCAGTTTCTAGAATGGGGTCATTTTTGGGTGGTTTATATTATGTTAGACTTTCTGAGCACCTGTCATGTTTCTTCAGGTTCTAGAATGCCAGGATAGTATAAATACCCCCGAAATGACACAATTTTAGAAAGAAGACACCCCAAAGTATTCGCAGAGGGGCATGGTGAGTTCATGTATGATTTCATTTTTTTTCACAAGTTAGCGGAAAATGACACTTTCTGAGGAAAAATAATAATAATAAAGTTTCCATTTCTGCTAACTTCTGGCAAAAAAAAATAAAATCTCCCACGGACTCACTATGCCACTATGCCCTCAGTGAATACCTTGGGGTGTCTACTTTCCGAAATGGGGTCATTTGTGGGGTGTGTTCGGGGCGGACTGACCATTTGGGCACTCGGGCATGGACTGAGGGCCCGTGGCCAGTAGGGGGCCCGTCCCCAGAGCAGACGCGGCGGCAGGGGACATCAGGAGATGAGCACTTCCATTGCGCTCATCTCCGTGCAGAGGCAGAGGAGGGAGAGGCGTGTCCTCTCCCTGTTCCTCTGATAGGCTGCCAGCACTAGGCCGGCAGCCTATCAGAGGCCGGTGCAGGCGGCGCGATGACGTCATCACGCCGCCGGAGCGGTACAGCTTGAGACACAGACCGGAAGAGGCTACTGGCACATAAGAGGGGCTACTGGCACATGAGGGGGGACTAATAACACATGAGGGGGCCTAATGGCACATAAGGGGGGACTACTGGCACATAAGGGGGACTACTGGCACATAAGGGGGCACTACTGGCACTTAAGGGGGCTGCTACTGGCACATAAGGGGGACAGCTACTGGCACATAAGGGGGGACGGCTACTGGCACATAAGGGGACTACAGGCACATAAGGGGGGACTAATGGCACATAAGAGGGGCTACTGGCACATGAGGGGGTCTAATGGCACATGAGGGGGGACTAATGGCAAATGAGGGGGGCCTAATGGCACATAAGGGGGGACTTCTGGCACATAAGGGTGGCTACTGGCACATAAGGGGGGACTACTGGCACTTAAGGGGGCTGCTACTGGCACATAAGGGGGACAGCTACTAGCACATAAGGGGACTAATGGCACATAAGGGGGGGCTACTGGCACATAAGGGGGGAGGCTACTGGCACATAAGGGGGGGCGGCTACTGACACATAAGGAGGGACTGCTACTGGCACATAAGGAGGGACGGCTACTAGCACATAAGGAGGGACGGCTACTGGCACATAGGGGGCGGCTACTGGTACATAAGGAGGGACGGCTACTGGCACATAAGGGGGTACAGCTACTGGCACATAAGGAGGGACGGCTACTGGCACATAAGGAGGGACGGCTACTGGCACATAAGGAGGGACGGCTACTGGCACATAAGGAGGGACGGCTACTGGCACATAAGGAGGGACGGCTACTGGCACATAAGGGGGGCGGCTACTGGCTCTAAGGGGGGACGGCTACTGGCACATAAGGGGGGACGGCTACTGGCACATAAGGGTGGACGGCTACTGGCACATAAGGGGGGACGGCTACTGGCACATAAGGGGGGACTACTGGCACATATGGGGGGGGCTACTGGCACATAATAAGGGGGGGGGCTACTGGCACATGGGGGGAAGCACAAGAGAGGCACTTATTACTGGCACATGTGGTGGCATGGAGAGGCACATTTTACCTGCACATTATTATGGGGCACTATGGGGGCTTCTACTGAGGCCACAAAGAATGGGTATTTTATAGGGGGGGCTCTGTGTGGTACTAGTATTATCAGGGGTATTATGTGTTTCTGCATTGTAGTATAGGGGAGCACAGTGGCACAGTATTGGGGGTAGTAGGATGATTTGTCCAGAAGATGGGAGGATGATGGAAAAGTAGTAAACTAAGATTTTTTTTTGTTAAACTGCAGAGATTGAAAATGGCGACAACATGGCAGTCTGGTCTGAAGGTCTGAAAGGAGAAGACGAGGACAGAAAACATCTACATCAAAGAAGACGTCACTGGACGTAATAGGTAAATGCCCTGTATTTCTGTAGTGATGGGATCAGAGGCATAACGATGGCAGTGTGACCAGGTAGTGGAGGCGGGATATAGGTGTGGTTGGAGGTATAACATGGGCGTGGCTGGAGGTAGGGCATGGGTGGGGCCTGGAAGGGGGCCCTTGATTTATTTTGCCCGGGGGCCCTGAGGGTTCTCAGTCCGCCCCTGGGTGTGTTTACTGTTCTGGCATTTTGGGCTGGGCTAAATTGTGAGCAAGCCTGCACAACCTAAAGGTACTCGTTGGACTTTACGCCCCTTTACGCTCCTAGGCTGCAAAAAAGTGTCACACATGTGGTATCGCCGTACTCAAAAGAAGTAGGGCAATGTGTTTTGGGGTGTATTTTTACATATACCCATGCTATGTGTGAGAAATATCTCTGTAAATGACAACTTTTTTAATTTTTTTATACAAAGTTGTCAATTTACAGAGATATTTCTCTCACCCAGCATGGGTATATGTAAAAATACACCCCAAAACACATTGCCCTACTTCTCTTGAGTACGGCGATACCACATGTGTGACACTTTTTTGCAGCCTAGGTGCGCAAAGGAGCCCATATTCCAATGAGCACCTTTTAGGAGGGCATTTTTATGCATTTGGATACCAGACTTCTTCTCACGCTTTAGGACCCCTAAAATGCCAGGGCAGTATAAATACCCTACATGTGACCCCATTTCGGAAAGAAGACACCCCAAGGTATTCTGTGAGGGGCATGGCGAGTTCATACAAGATTTTTTTTTTTTGCACAAGTTAGAGGAAATTGACATTTTTTTTTTCTTACAAAGTCTCATATTCCACTAACTTGTGACAAAAAATAAAATTTTACATGAACTCACCATACCACTCACGGAATACCTTGGGGTGTCTTCTTTCTAAAATGGGGTTACATGTGAGGTGTTTGTACTGCCCTGGCATTTGAGGGTCTCTGCAATCATTACATGTATGGCCAGCATTAGGAGTTTCTGCTATTCCCCTTATATTGAGCATACGGGTAATGAGATCTCTTTTTTTCGTTAAGCCTCTAGGCTGAAAAAAAAAAAATGAACGGCACAGATTTCTTCATTCGCATCAATCCATGTGGATGAAAAAATCTCTGCCAAAAAATGTGCAAAACAAAAAGAGAGGGGAAAGGACATAGGAGTGCTTGTGAAGTAGGGCCCCATTCACACGTCCGCAAAAATGTCTGCATCTTTTCCGCAATTCTGCGGAATAGATGCGGACCTATTCAGTGTTAATGGGGCCGGCGGTGATGCGGAGAGCACACTATGTGCTCTCCGCAGCAGCATTTGCGGAGCTGCGGCCGCGAACTTCCGGGTTTCGGCCCCGAAACATCAGGCCGCAGCTCCGCAAAAGATAGAGCATATCCTATTCTTGTCCGCAATTGCAGACAAGAAAAGGCATCTTCTATATAGTTCTGGCAATGTGCGGATCCGCAAAATGTGGAAAACACATTGCCGGTGTCGGTGTTTTGCGGATCCGCGGTTCTGTGGATCTGCAAAACACATACGGATGTCTGAATGAGGGGGTGATTAGTGAAATGGGGGGGTGACAGGGGGTGATAAGGGGGGTAACATGGGGTGATCAGGGGTTAATCAGTGATGGGGGGGTGTGGTGATTGGTGCACTTTAGATGCCTGTGTCCTCTGGTGGTCCCAAGCAAAAGGGACCACCAGAAGAGCAGGCAGCAGGCATATCAGATGCTTTTTTTCAAAACAGCGTCTGATATGCAATTTTTTCTGACATCTACAGCCTGCCAGCGCATGATCAGCGCTGGCAGGCTGTAGTAAAACTTCCTCCAGATGCGATCCTGAGAAACGCACGCGCATTCACAGGAAATCTCGCCTCTCGAGAGATGACACACCGGCGCGTCAAGGAGGAATAACCTGGCCGCCCGCAGGACGCATCCCTGCGTTAGGTGGTCAGGTAGTGGTTAAAAGGTGGGTTTTGGAAATATACTGATTTGATTCTAAATTCTAAGCCTTGAAATGTCCCCAAAAAATAAAATGGCTATCCCAAAATGATCCAAACATGAAGTAGACATATGGGGAATGTAAATTAATAACTATTTTTGGAGGTATTACTATGTATTATGGAAGTAGAGAAAGTGAAACTTGGAAATTTGCTAATTTTTCAAAATGTTTGGTAAATTTGGTATTTTTTTATAAATAAAAATAAAAAATTTTTGACTCAATTTTACCAGTGTCATGAAGTACAATATGTGATGAAAAAACAATATCAGAATGGCCTGGATAAGTAAAAGTGTTTTAATGTTATTCACACATAAAGTGACACTGATCGGATTTGCAAAAAATGGCTTTGTCCTTAAGGTGAAAATGAGCCCGCTCCATAAGGGGTTAAAGGATCCACGCAATGTAAATACACAGGAATAGTAAGTAACATAGTTACATAGTATATAGGAACGAAAAAAGACATTTGTCCATCCAGTTCGGCCTGTTTCCTACAAGTTGATCCAGAGGAAGACAAAAAACCCCTGTGAGGCAGAAGCCAATTTTCCCCACTTAAGGGGAAAAAAATTCCTTCCCGACTCCAATCAGGCAATCAGAATAACTCCCTGGATCAACGACCCCTCTCTAGGAGCTGTAGCCTGTAATATTATTACACTCCAGAAATAAATCCAGTCCCCTCTTGAATTCCTTTATTGTACTCACCATCACCACCTCCTCAGGCAGAGAGTTCCATAGTCTCACTGCTCTTACAGTGAAGAATCCTCTTCTATGTTTGTGTACAAACCTTCTTTCCTCCAGACGCAGAGGATGTCCCCTCGTCACAGTCACAGTCCTGGGGATAAATAGATGATGGGACAGATCTCTGTACTGACCCCAGATATATTTATACATAGTTATTAGATCTCCCCTCAGTCGTCTTTTTTCTAAAGTGAATAACCCTAATTTTGATAACCTTTCAGGGTACTGTAGATCCCTCATTCCAGTTATTACTTTAGTTGCCCTCCTCTGAACCCTCTCCAGCTCTGCTATGTCTGCCTTGTTCACAGGAGCCCAGAACTGTACACAGTACTCCATGTGTGATCTGACTAGTGATTTGTAACGTGGTAGGACTATGTTCTCATCACGGGCATCTATGCCCCTTTTGATGCAACCCATTATCTTATTGGCCTTGGCAGTAGCTGCCTGACACTGGGTTTTGCAGCTTAATTTGCTGTTTATTAAAATTCCTAGATCCTTTTCCATGTCAGTGTTACCGAGTGTTTTACCATTTAATATGTACGGGTAACTTGCATTATTCCTTCCCATTTGCATAGCTTTACATTTGTCAGTGTTAAACCTCATCTGCCATTTTTCTGCACAAGCCTCCAATCTATCCAGATCCCTCTGTAGCAGAAAACTGTCCTCTTCAGTGTTAATTACTTTACACAGTTTAGTGTCATCTGAAAAATAGATATTTTACTGTGCAAGCCTTCTACAAGATCATGAATAAATATATTGAAGAGAATAGGGCCCAGTACTGACCCCTGAGGTACCCCACTAGTTACAGTGACCCAGTCTGAGTATCTACCATTAATAACCACCCTCTGTTTTCTGTCACTCATTTTCTCCCAGTCCGAGCATCCTCATTTTATATACTAACCTTTTATGAGGTACGGTGTCAAATGCTTTAGAGAAGTCCAGATATATGACATCCATTGATTCGCCGCTGTCAAGTCTAGAACTTACCTCCTCATAGAAGCTGATTAAATTCGCTTGGCATGACCGATCCCTCATGAAGCCATGCTGATATGGCGTTATTTGCTTATTTTCATTGAGATACTCCAAAATAGCATCTCTTATAAACCCTTCAAACAGTTTACCAACAATAGATGTTAAACTTACCGGCCTATAATTTCCACGCTCTGTTTTTGGACCCTTTTTGAATATTGGCACCACATTTGCTATGCTCCAATCCTGTGGAACATTCCCTGTCAGTATAGAGTCCGTAAATATCAGAAATAAAGGTCTGGCTATGACATCACTTAATTCCCTTAGGATACGGGGGTGTATGCCATCCGGTCCTGGCGATTTGTCTATTTTAAGTCGCTGTTGTACTTCTTCCTGGGTCAGACAGGGCACTTTTAATGGTGAATTTACTTTTATATTCTGCATTTCATCTGACAGTTTATTTTCCTCAGTGAATATAGTGGAGAAAAAAATATTTAATAGTTTTGCTTTATCCTCGTCGCTCTCTGCAACACCCCCCTCATTGCTATGTAGAGGGCCGACTCCTTCAGATTTATATTTTTTACTATTTATATAATTGAAGAACATTTTAGGGTTAGTTTTACTCTCTTTGGCAATTAATCTCTCGGTCTCTAGTTTGGCAAATTTTATTATTTTTTTACATATTCTATTTTTCCTTATAGTTTATCAGTGCTTCCTGACTCCCCTCCTGTTTTATTGATTTATATGCTTTCTTTTTGTCATTTTTTGCTTTCTTCATGGTTCCATTTATCCACATGGGTTTCTTATTGTTCCTTAGCCTTTTATTCCTATAAGGTATGTACCTCTCACAATTAGATGTTACAATGCTTTTAAAAATCTCCCATTTTATGGTTGTATTTTTATTTTTGAGGACTTTGTCCCAGTTAGTTAGGCCTATGGCCTCGCTTAGTTGGCTAAATTTTGCTTTTTTGAAGTTTGGTATTTTTGTTCCTCCCTTTAGAAACTCTCGCTTGAAGGATAATTAGAAGGTTATAACTTTATGGTCACTATTTCCCAAGTGTCCCCCAACCTGCACATCTGTTGTTCTGTCAGGTCTATTGGTTAATACTAAGTCCAGTATGGCCGTCCCTCTAGTCGGGTCCTGAACCAGTTGGGAAAGGAAATTGTCTTTGGCTATTGCCAAGAACCTGTTTCTTTTTTGGGATGTACAGCTTTCAGTTTCCCAGTCTATATCTGGGTACTTGAAGTCCCCCACAATAACGACTTCATTATGATTTGCCGCCTCGTCTATCTCGTTTATTAATAGATTTTCTGTGGACTCTGGTATATTAGGTGGTTTATAATACACTCCTATTAGTATTTTATTATTGTTTTTTGCTCCATAAGTCGAGAGGAAAGTTCATTAATACTCTTTGCCGTCTTTGGGAAGTTAGAAAACTGTATATATACCCGATGGTCAGCCTCCATTACTTTAAAGGCAGACTTCAGCCCCTTAAAGAGACAAAGTCCAATAAAAATCATGTTTGTTAATGCTAGAAGCAACTAATGAGAACCTAACCGCCAATGCCATAATCAGTGTATGTTCCTATGCTGATGCCTGCTATTGATCCATCATTAGTGGGGCCAGAGATCTAGCTGGAAGTGTTTTTTATAGGCTCTTTTTTTTACCGGTGACTTTGTACTAGTCTTTTCTTTGTGGAGACATTGGGGGTTATTTAAAACACTTTTGTGGTGTATATCTGTCGCAGAGTCTGTCGCACACCATGTTGCGGCAGAATCTGCGACTTCCTTCCCGCTAACGCCAGGTCTAACAAAGGAAGAGTGGGCAGGAAAGGTTTTCTACGCAAGGTTTAGGTGTTGAAAATGGTCTAACTGTAAGACAGCAAGGATATGTCTTACATTTAGAATCAAGTATATATCAAGAAACCACAGCACTCTATAGATGCTTTTGAGCTTCTTATTTTTATTTTTTTTTTTCAATTATTCTTTTCTTATCCATCCATGAAAATTCATAATTAGCCACTGGCCAACGTTTCGGTCTAATCCTAGACCTTGTTCACGGCCTTAGTGTACATAAGAAGGGGAGTATAGTATATGTAAACTAAGGCCGTGAACAAGGTCTAGGATTAGACCGAAATGTTGGCCAGTGGCTAATTATGAATTTTCATGGATGGTTAAGAAAATAATTATTTAAAAAATAAAAATAATTAAGAAGCTCAAAAGCATCTATAGAGTGCCGTGGTTTCTTGATATATACTTGATGCACCATTTACCACTGAGCACCGCCTATTCTCCCAAGGAGTGCCGTTCAACCCTTTTCTCATTACATTTTGAATCGGCGGTTGATATGCCGAAGTTATTTAGAGGCCGGCATCTTTACATAACTTCGGCGGATCCACCGCCAGCAGAGGGGCTTACTAAGACCATTGTCTATGGCTAGATGCAGACATCCGTTAGACCCGGACGTGAGCAGTCCATGGTAATGTGGGCTGGATTTGTTCTTTACAGCCGGAGCGCACGGCGTCATCTAGCCTAAAACGTTGACCTTAATAAATGTGCCCCATTATAGTTTTGTAGCTTATTATCTGTAAGATACTAGGGCCTATTTACTAATCCTGGGGACAGTGTCGATAGGTAGTATAAAGATGAGACAAATTTATCATAGTGGCTGACACTGGATAATAAAATTGGCACGTGAACTGACACTTGTCTAAGTTTATACTAATGGTTCAATTACTTGGCAACATAATTTTGTGCCACAATTTTGACACAATTTTAGCAGTTGTAGCCACACACTTTCCCACTAAGTCCTATGCCTTTGTCAGCTACGTGTATTGGATCTTTTTTGGTATGTGGGCCATTGGTTTTTATTGTATCTTTCCATAAATGTATCATTTTGTATCTTCGTTTCCCCTTAACCCTCAAGGCAGATTTAAAAACTCATTCCCTTATGCTTAATGTTGTTACTTTAGTTTATGTAGCAGTCTAAGGCTATGTTGTTTCTTTGCTTTGTGTACCAGTCTAAGGATACTTTAACACTAGCGGCAGCCTTCTCCGGCAGGCTGTTCCGGCGGGTAAACAGCCTGCCGGATCCGTGCTGCCGCTAGTGCATGCGTGCCACTGGAGGTCCGTTCCGGCCCCGTTGACTATAATGGGGGCAGCACGGCAAACATGCTGAGAGAGGAAGCTGGAATAAAACTACGACATGTGTGAAAGTATACACACAAAGATTTGACACTGCCTACTCCACAATAAAGCAGCGGCACCTTTTAAGTGGATAGGTTCAGTCCCCTTCAATACAAATAATTAAATGGTTAGGACCGCGCTGATAGCAAGCAGTACTTCAAGATTATCCAAGAAATATGAGAATCCGCAGCTGACCAGGGTGAGATCCAATGCTGGTGCGCCGATCTCCTTATCATTCACACATGTGCGGCGCTCCGATACACCTTGGTATACAACACTGCAGATGGACTGATCCTCCTGGTATACACACCAACCGAATCCTCGTCCCAGACACGCTCAGCCTTCAGGGGGAGAGACAGGAACAAAATGGTGCAATACCCCCGATATTTGAGAATACACGCTTTTAATTATACTCACAAGATCCACATAAAACATAGGCATAAAGTCCTGCTACAATTGCCCGACCCGGGTTTCGCCTGAGCTTCTTCAGGGGCTGTGACCCTGGTGTATTCTCAAATATCGGAGGTATTGCACCATTTTGTTCCTGTCTCTCCCACTGAAGGCTGAGCGTAGTAATGCTCATCAGCGATGATCTGGCAGTGTAATACTGCCGCTGATTATTGGATGAACAAGCAATCCAAATCTTTGACAGGTTTAAAAATTATCGTTTGCAGACTGCAGATTGTGGTGTCTAATCACGATCTACTGCCGGTGAACAATGAGCGATGGTATGATGAGGGCTCCTCCCTATACTGAGGAGGAGATCTTTGCATGTAATAGCAGTGGTTTCCTCTACTAGCTAGCAGGTGATTACCAAGAAGGAATGATTCCTTCCCGACAATCACTGGCAGAATCTGGCTGTCTAATACTACTTTAAGGCTATTTTGTTTATTTGCCTTATGTACCACTATAAGGCTATGGCCACGAATAAAAAAAGAGCAGATCAGTTGGCTGTGAGCAGTGCATTTTTGGTGGCAGAAACGCTGCCAAAAAATGTTCACAAAAGTGCTAGCTATTTTAGCCCTTCCCCTTTGACTTCAATGGGGAAAGCAGCTAAATTAGCTTCCAAAAAGTAGCATGCCAGTTCTGAAGTCAATAGAAAGTTAGTGTTGGCATTGTTCTGCGGAACAGATTCCACAGCAGAAAATGGCTGCTTTCCATGAGAGAATTTGCAGCAAATTTTATCTATGGGAACAGAGCCTTAATTTGAATCTTTAGCTATGTGGACTAACTTGTTCCTGAATTTATACTGTATGTACTGCTGATTGATTCGGTATATCTCTTGTGTTCATAAAAAAAACATAATAGTGATAATATTGATATAATGATGAGTTTACAAAAGGCCAAGTATATCAGTATCCAAATTCTGAATACTTTCTGAAAACTTATAGAAGATAGATATTTCTAGGAATGTGATCAAAAAGTATAAAAACATTCTGCACCCAATGTTCTAATCTGGATAATCTTGAGTAATATGATATTTTTTATTTAGGATACATGCACATGGATATGCAGTGGATTTACCGCTGCTGATTTTCATATGGGAAATCCACAACATTTTATAGTAGCAGAGCAGTTTAGAAGATTATAAGAAATGTTATGTACAAACTAAAAAATAAAGTTGGTAATTAGATCTGTCATGTGGATTTTAAATCCGCAGCATGTCAATTTGTATAGCAGATTTCCACGGCTAAATGTAGCAAAATCTGCTAAAAATACGCATGTAACACAGCCTTAAGAAAGAGAAAGCCTTCCAAGAGAGAAAAAAGAACATCAATTCCTCAATGATACCCTAACATTTCCCTCAAATTCATTACTATGAACCTGAGTGTGGATCCAAAATATGACTATAAAAACTGAAAAGTGCAATCAAAAAGACCAACACAAAGTACTACACTGAAGAGATTTTATCCATGCTTCAATCAAGAGAGTACACTGTACTGGAGATATAGGTTGAAACCAAATATCATGAAAGGCCAATTCAAATTGGAGACTACAGTAAAAACCAAGCCTCATGTAAGTTGTTGCTCTACTGACCCTATATATTTAGAAGGAGATAGACTTCTTTGTGTTCTGTGTATGGAAAGCTGACATTTCTGGACGTGAACCTCCAAATACAAAAATAATGTTGTTTGTTTTTATTTCTGGGACATATTTCATAGCCATTGAGAGGTGAACACATTAACCTCCATATCACAAACTCATCAAAAAGTGAACAGGTCAGCAGCTCTTGAATTTTGCTGTGTGTGAATTGAAATATGTTGTGTAAATACAAAATAAATTTTTCTGTCAATGCATCAGAAATGCATTAAAATACAGACACCCACATAGGTAAAAGTCACAGTTCCCTTTCAGGAAGGGCCATCTCCTTACATGTGAAGAAAGGTCTGATGGATCAGTCTTTTGAATGACATTTCATTATTAAGACTGAAAATTCTGCATTGTCCAAGTTCCTAGGAAAATCTTCAAAAAGGGCTCAGCGGTTCTTCCCCACTGCAAGCCAGCGGGAGAGAAAGAGGCAAAACAGGATGTATACTTAATGAGGTGCCCCATGCTCGCACAGGTCAAAATTATTATGTATGAATCAGTTTTGATTATTAAAATGAATTTATAATAGAGGTGTAAATCTATCTATCTATCTATCTATCTATCTATCTATGTATCTATATTTTCATGGTGATACATTTAATAAGAAGAACAACCTTACTGATGTAGTGTTTTTTGCTTTTGTTTTTTTGTTTTACCGTTGCACATTTTCTTTCCTAAAATTATCTTAATCCTAATTAGAGCATCACACATGAGATCAATCAGTGCAATGCTCCTCTGTGGGGATCTTTATCTAGACCTATCAAAGAAAAAATAGAGCTATCATGCTATACCTACTATTATAATGAGGATTACACTGCACATATATTCCCTCATAGTTTCAGTAAATTGACAATAGATCCCTTATTTATTTAGAAGGCTTTAATTTAATGAATATTGAACAAAAAAAAGTTTTCCAGTTATTTGGGCAGAAACTAGGTCTTGTGATGTCTCCCTTCCTGCTCCCCTATCTCTCTGCAACACACACTCATAAGCAGGAGCAGCATGGTGGAGATTAAAAAACAATACTAAGTTTTTAAGATGAATCTTGCAATGGAATGGGATACTAGAAGCAGAAACAGCATCTCTGTGTGTCACTCTCTCACTGCAGCTGCTCCTCTCTATAGATTTTTATGGGAGTCTGATATGTGGAGAAAGAGAGGGAATAGTTATTCTTTAAACTTTCTCAATTGCTGATGCAACATAGACTGTCCAACACTGAGTATTTTAATGGGTCCTTATACCTGTCTTTTGTCAACTGTTTTTGGACTTTGGAAATAAATTCAGTGGCTCACCAGACACTGGTAACAGGATTCGGCATGCTCAATCTCTCAATTAACTTTCAGTTATCCCAAACTTTTTCAGATTGGTTGCTTTTGGACTGTGTTTAATTTAATTAATTTAATTTGATCACTTTTTATTTAACTTTTTGTGAGAGGTGAAGCAACCAAAAAAGTGGTGAATTTTGCCATTTTCCTTATGGGATTAATATTTTTACATTTTATGAGCATTTTCACATGCGGCGAGGCCCATGATATTTATTTTTTATTGTTTATGTATTTTGATTTTGAGGAAAGGGGGTGATTTAAATTTCTATATTTTTTAAAAAATGTTAACATTTCTAAAAACATTTATTTTATTTATTTTTTACACTTTTTAATAGTTCCCATAGGAACTATAAGAAGGAAACATCAGATATCTATTCTCATAGACTCCAGTGCATTGGAGTCTATGAGGACTTTAACCTGCAGCAACCTTTTGTCACTCAGGAAAACAGTGGCTGCTGCATGCACACTCTGGCTCTCCCGATCCTCACTAAGGGGAGCTGGTACAAACCCAGAAGAGTGCACATCCAGGTTTTTGGGCTCCCAGATGCCATGGTATCTGAGGGGGTAAAAGTATGCAATCTACATTAGTTCTTGGTGTCTGCTCTTTAAAACAGTAGGCACCTGAGGGATATGGCGCCTAGTTAAGCCTAGTTCTGTGACTGTATCTAAGCAGTAATCTTGGCTCCATTTCTATCAATAAATTTGGTTCTGGTATTTTATAGATGCATTAAGCTTAGATCTGTTAGTGTATCTATGCAGCAATTAGTTCTGTTACTTTGTCTATGCTGTAAATGTGAATCTAATGCATTAAAGTTGGTCATATTATTATATCTAAGCTTAGTTTTTAATATAAATAATCTTAATACTGGTAATGCATTTATGCAGTAAGCTTGTTTCTGTCATAGTACCTATCCAGTAAACTTGGTTCTGTTAATTTTTAATGTAGTAAACTTGGTTTTGTTATTGGAAACCAAATGAATAAACATATTGGGGGGTCATTTACTAATCTGAAATATGCCTCAATACAGCTAAATTAGAAATTTTTCAATGGTCAGTTGCGCTGCTATCTTTGACTTTTTCACGCTCACGCCAGGGCTAAAATTGTGGGCGGGGAGGGGGACGGGCATAGAAACATTTCTAAATGTAAGAAAGCTTGGAAGCTGTTATGGAGAGGCTGGCACCTATTAAAAACTTTGGCGGAATTTTCCATAATCCATGTCATTAGTGACTGTGAGTTCAAAATATTTAAAGCTGTCTATTACAAGTTCTCTTTCTCCTACTAAATTACCTTTTTAGCAGTGAAATCTTAAAAGAAAAGTTAAAACCTATGTGTTTTAGCCTTAATTTTTTTTTTTTTACAGAAGGGTCATGATTCAGATACCACAAGACCCAAGCAGAATTTCAAAACAGTCTCCTGTGGTCGGATTAACAAGATTTTACTGGAAATTATCAGTTTTACATAGTTTCAAAAGAGCAGACAGTTTGAATGTTCTATTAACCCCTTTAGTTACTGCCATTAAGAATTCTCCCAGCAAATGTCAGCTTCTTTGTGATGTCTAACCAGCAAAAAACATATCTCTAACAAGTATGAGGTCACTTTCCTATTTTGGAGGTATCTGACCCATACTAAGAGCATTTTACTAACAGTCCTGCATCTGTTTGTTAATCTAATTCTTTGGTACTTCAGTTCTGATGCAATTTACTGATACTATTCATGTTGAAAGTATGCTTAAAATGTCTGTCTCCTGATCACTGCACTTCAGGCTTATCCCACTGGAAAGTGAAAATCAACTAATAGGTCTCTGTGGGAGAAATGCTATATGCCAAGTGAGCTTGATTTTAATCAGTGATTTTGATCAGTGTCTGAAGTGTTATATCATTGCACGTTCCAAACATAATGGATCTTCCAAACATATCGGCAAATTTGATTACTTCATCAAATAAAAAAAAAAGGGCATCTGAAAGTAAACCTATCTAACAGTGATCTGACATACCTTTGGCACAGAGAAACAGGTTATATCACAATATATGGTTATATGCTATTTGTATACAAATGTTTTCTAAAGATATAGAATGTATTTCTAGGTTCGAGAGACATCCAGATTCAAACTTGCTGCCAATGGGTACAAAACTGACCCAACTGGAAACTATGGGATCAGTTGTGTTATTAACTGAAGGATGGACATTTGCAAAAAAGGACTAAGCCTACTGACAGAACTAGGTAGAGGTTAGGAGAGTAGGCCAAAGTATTTATTACCAGAGGTAGTGTGAATATGAACTTTTATTCCGTCAGTTTCTGTTCCTGCAAGTAAGCAGAAGGCGATCCTTCAATGTGAAGTGTTGTTTGCATTAAGCTGCTCCACATCCCACATCCCTTCTTCTCTGCTTTGAGTGACAGCTATAGTATTTAGAAATTTGCAAAATTTGTTCTTTATAGCAGAGAAGAGGATTGTAAAGCAACTTAATGCAGAGTACCTCACAATGAAGAATTTGTACACGGGAACCTGCAGGAGCAGAGCCTGGCAGAGTAAAAGTTTATATTCACACTACATCTAATAATAAAAGTCCTGCAAAAGGTATATTCTGTTTGCTCTGTCCTCTCCCCAGCATTGACAGCAGTTTTGCAAGGTCAAATCTAACAGGTATCTTTGAATGAAGCCAAATGTACTGTTGGGCTGTGGGGCCCATTTAAAAAGGTTGCCAGGCAGTGACCAAAATGTAAAATTGCTTAGGGTACTTTCATACTAGCATTAAAGTTTACCGGTATTATTGAGTTCTGTCATAGGGGCTCAATACCGGAAAAAAAACTCAGCAGTTTGTCATTTAAATCTGTGAAAAAGATAAATACCTGAACCTGAACCTTTTTTCCAGATGACACCAGAGAGACGGATCCGGTATTGCAATGTATTTGTTAGACGGATCTGCATCCAGATCGGTAAACAAATGATATCTGTTTGCATACGGATTTCCGGATCCGGCAGGCAGCTCTGGGAACGGAACTGATTGCCGGATTCCTCTAACGCTAGTGTGAAAGTACCCTTATTTTTTACAATTTTGCATACTCTTATAATAGAGCACTATAAAAATTAGATGTGAGTATTGTATCACTGCTTTGGGATGAGATAGATTAAGCTGTATACCTTGGATATGTTACCCTAAAAATTAGGACTCATGCACATGAGCTTGAGCCTGCCATTTCGTGCAATGCACGGGCACCATCCATGTGGTTGCCACAGATGGATCCAGACCCATTCAAATTGCATAAATAGAACATGTGGTGTGGAGGCATGGAGAGAAACCCGTGCCTCCGTTCTTCACTGGTCCTTCTGGATTTCGGACCCATTCAAGTGAATGGGTCTGCATCCATGATACAGTGTGCACATGGCCGGTGCCCGTATATTGTGGACCCACTGTTTGTGGGCCGCAATACGTTCATGGCCGGACAGTGGCCGTGTTCATGGGGCTTTACTCTTTGCAAAATATTGTCTTTTTGTTATTATTAATGAAAATAAACATGATACTCCTACTATTAAAATACTAATAATGCTGCTACTACTATTACTACTACTAATATGTATTTGTATTACCATTAATTCTTATTTTATTTAGTTAAGGCATAAAGTAACCGTATAATAACAAACTAAACAACCCACAGCTAAATATATCATGACTTTTGCATGGTGCAGTTGTAGAGCATCCACAATTTGGTGGGAAATCCTGTAATTCATGTTGTGCTAATACTAGTTTATTGATTTCCTAGGAGATTGCCGGCACTTTAGAATCTTTGTTCTGCCTTCTGTGTAGTCACAGATTGTAAAACATGCAGAAGACTTTAAAAGGAGGGGAAAAAAACTTGATGCAAATATAATTACCCCAGATTTACACATGCAGCTTGAGTGTGGGGGTTTTCACAAAATCTGCTCTATGTAAGTATGGCTGATGTTTTGTAGGTTTTAATTTCAATATCCCTTCTTGTCCTTGGTTTGTAAGGGGAATTGGCATTCATGTGTGTGTCACACAATAAACTCCTACAGTGTTTAGGCTGCTGAATCCCCCTCCTGCTGTTCGGTGAGCATGGAGGTCTAATTCTTTACAGCTGCTATTGTCTCATATGTCCTTTTACAGGAATAAAATAAGCCGCTAAATATTTGCTGTACTACTGTGACCAGAAATATTTTTCAGTAAAACTATTTTTACACAGATTATCAAGTACTAGAATGTATTCTCTACCATAATTTGTCACAGAGGGTGATCCAGTTTATAGATATTTAGTTCAGAAGCAAAATAATAAATACGTAGAAAAATAAAAAATAACAACTGAATAATGGACCAAATGGGCAAAGGCAGTAGATTAAAAGGACAATGCTTCTGATTATAGTATGTAGCCTTTGGAAATTTGCATAATTGCTTTGAAATTTATTTAACCACTAGCCTTAAAGAGGACCTGTCACCGCTCCTGACATGCCCGTTTTAATAACTTCATGCATTCCCCATGTAATAACAATTTTGGAGCATCTATTCTTATGGCTCTATATTGTGCCATAACTTTATTATTTCTACTATAAAAAAAAGTTATGCACATGGGAAGGAATAATGCAAGTCACCCGTACATACTAAATGGTAAGACACTCGGTAACACTGACATGGAAAAGGATCTAGGAATTTTAATAAACAGCAAACTAAGCTGCAAAAACCAGTGTCAGGCAGCTGCCGCCAAGGCCAATAAGATAATGGGTTGCATCAAAAGGGGCATAGACGCCCGTGATGAGAACATAGTCCTACCACTTTACAAATCGCTAGTCAGACCACACATGGAGTACTGTGTACAGTTCTGGGCTCCTGTGAACAAGGCAGACATAGCAGAGCTGGAGAGGGTTCATAGGAGGGCAACTAAAGTAATAACTGGAATGGGGCAACTACAGTACCCTGAAAGGTTATCAAAATTAGTGTTATTCACTTTAGAAAAAAGACAACTGAGGGGAGATCTAATAACTATGTATAAATATATCAGGGGTCAGTATAGAGATCTGTCCCATCATCTATTTATCCCCAGGACTGTCACTGTGACGAGGGGACATCCTCTGCATCTGGAGAAAAGAAGGTTTGTACACAAACATAGAAGAGGATTCTTTACGGTAATAACAGTGAGACTATGGAACTCTCTGCCTGAGGAGGTGGTGATGGTGAGTACAATAATGGAAATCAAGAGGGGCCTGGATGTATTCCTGGAGTATAATAATATTACAGGCTATAGCTATTAGAGATGAGTCGTTGATCCAGGGAGTACTTCTTTCCTCTGGATCAACTAGCAGGATGACAGGCCGAACTGGATGGACAGATGTCTTTTTTCGGCCTTATGTTATGTACTATGTTACTAGAAGTTATGAATGAACTGCTAGCAGTCTAGAGTAAGGGTACAGAGGGGTGGTAACCAGTTGGGGGGTGTATCTACACAGTCTGAAAATGGCAGCATTGGATAGAGTGAGTCTGTGCAGGGACCCCCCCCCCCCCCCAATTTGTTAAGACCCCTCTGTACCCATACTACAGGCTGCTAGCAATTCATTTATATTTTCTAGTTGAAATAATAAAGGAATGGCACAACATAAAGCCATAAGAACAGATGCTCCAGAATTGCTATTGCATGGGGAATGCATGAAGCTATTAAAACAGGCATGTCAGGAGCAGTGACAGGTCCTTTTTAATGTTTTAAAATGAGCATGCATAATGGAGGACTGTCAGGTAAACCCAAACATTTCTGTGGCTGTCCTGACTGTCTCCTAATGGCAGTTTTCGGGGAAAGGAAGAACTAAGCATTTGGATTGTATACCTGATCCTTTGTTGCAAAAGGGGATACATATATGCCAGAGACATTTGCCAGTAATTTACTCCTTTTTATACAAACATGGGAATACATTTGGCTGATAGTTATTAAGTTGTTGGGGCACCTTAAGACTAAGGCCACTTTCACAGAGTCAGTTGTTTGATCAGTGATTTTCATCAGTGATTGTGAGCCAAAACCAGTTGCTGGTCCAAAACACAGAACAGGTTCAAATCTTTCTGTTAGGGCTCATGCACACGATCGCATGTATTTTGAGGTCCACAAAACACAAATCCGCAAAAAATACAGATGACGTCTGTGTGCATTCCGTATTTTGCAAAACAGAATAGCTGGCCCCTATTAGAACAGTCCTATACTTGTCCATAATGTGGACAATAATAGGAAATGTTCTATTATTTTGCTGAATGAACATACGGACATATGGAATTGGAATGCACATGGAGTAACTTCCGTTTTTTTAATTGACCCATTAAACTGAATGGTTCCACATACGGTCCGCAAAAAAAATGAACAGACACAGAAAGAAAATACATTTGTGTGCATGATCCCTTTTGCATTGTCTCTATGCAAACTCCACTCAGAGTTTTGACCTCTACTAATTGTTACTGTTTTTGTTATTACTATTATTATTTTTATTTGAAAGTGCCGTTAATTCATAGTGCTATATTTTATTTTTTATCATTGTTATTATCATGATCGTACAGAGTTATCAGTATATAGATAGGTAGATAGGGAGATATATACACACAAGAAATAATAGTAATACTTGACCAAAAAGATTTCTAACTTTTGCAGAAAAAGCCTTTTTGTGTCAAGGAATCTCTTCTCTATGCCTTTAAAGGATCACTTTAGTGACAGCAGAAACTGCTCTGATCACAGGTTAGACACTGCTGTTGTCTGAGTTGTAAAGTTGTTTTTGTAATGCTTATCTGTCCACAAGTCCTTGACCTGCTTGTAAACACATTTGGCCAGGAAAACCTCAGGCTGGGACCTCATGTCCTTGTGTCAACAAGAGAGAAAAAGATAAAGTGACCACAGCTTAACCTGAACTGGTCTGTAGTGCCCTCTGCTGCCCTTTGACCAGTCACTTCCCTAATCCTTGAACTGAACACAGTGCCTCTAGGGAACTGTGCAGAACCAATGAAAGTGAGTAATAGAGGAGAAGGAGGTAAAGATTTCAAGCACTTATATTGTTGATAAAACTATGAGCATTGCTTGTTCAGTAATGTTGTCATACATCCTGTTATCACAGTGAGTCAGCTGTTCAATACCGAGAGAGCTTGGGCTGCAGTACACGCTCTGCAAGCTTTCATAGCTTTCATAGCATTTAGCAGCCTCTAAAAGTTGGATATACCTCTATTTGTCAATTATTAGTAGTTTCATTGCTACATTCAACTGATATTTATAAACATAGAGGTTAAATTGTAGCATTTTTACTTGTAGTGAACAAAAAGGATTTAGATTTGTAATAAAAGAAAGTAAATAATAGGGCAAGTTACATAGGAAATTGAGACATTCAGTCCTCCGAGTATCGTGACACTTTAAGTTGAAGCAATATCTAGATGCTATATTTTATATGTTCTATTCAAAGAAAATACTTTTGAATCTAAATGTATGGAAGAACCCTTCATCCATAAATAGGCTTGAAATGACAGTCCCTACAAATTCCAACAAAGCTAGGATAAATTAGAAATAATTACTGCGCTGCAGCAATGTGGAGATAGCTACTAAAGTTGTTACGTTCAACTAATGGGACCCTGTAATATTATCTCCCACTGTATTTTCCCAGCTCATGGCACATACATACTTAATGTAACAATAGTATGCCCTGTTTCGAACAATGACAATATATACATATCACTTTTAGCTATGCTCTGCCTTGGAACTATCGGCTTATAGGAGAATGGGGCACCTCTTTGATCACACATGCATTGTAGTATAGCAGCTTTATGCTCTGTGTATGTATATGTGCAGAAGTTGACATGGAGAGACAGCATGGACAAACCACCATGGAAAGGCAGCAGTTGAACATTCAGATGTGTAAACATGCACCATGGAGAGAGTTGGATACTTGCAGTATTTTTTGTGCATCTATGCGAAGTTTGGCAATCTTTTTACTTGCAGTTTTTGAAAACTCCATAAAATAACTCAAACATTATTTATTGTTTGTAAAGAATAATTAAATCTAGTCCGAAAAAAGACTCCCCAGTTTAAGAGAAACGGTGGCCACAAAAATGCTGTGAAATAAGCTGGTAATCTATTATAAAGCAAAAAGGGATGAGCAGGTTTTATACGGAAAAAGATTCTGTGAAAATTCTAATTTGCACATCTAAGTCTCTGCTTTTTCTGAGTTCAGTTGTATACAGGGTGGGTTAATCATTGACTGAAAGCTATTTCTATATACACACTTACACAGAGAATGCTCAATCATTGATAATAGCCAAATGGCCCATCTTGAACTCAGAAAGAGCAGAGATTTAAATATATAAAATTGCTAATTTTATTCAATCTTTTCCCACAAAGCTGTATATCAATCGGCTCAGCTCCTCCTGCTCTGTATCATGCTGCCTACATGGAATTTTGTGGTGAAAGGTTTCTCTTTAACTATAAAGGTCATTATTCTTTAATCTGTCAGAAACATAGCCTGAACTATGTAAGGGCAGTCTATTACAGCTACTGGTCCCTACACCTAGTAACCAAAATTTCAAACAAATGTACGCTATTCAGCTAATAGGTACTGAATGAGTACAGTTACCTCATCACTATGTGTCTGCTGTCTTCATGTAAACACTGTCTACTCAAAATGAGTGCAGGTTAGAAAACCCATATTCATATACTTGATAAGAAGTAAACAGAGGATGAATCTCTGTTCAGGATCCTCATCTCTTCCACAGGATGGACAGAAGTTAAATGAGCATTACTTACTCTGGAAAACCTGTCCTACTCTGCATTACACAGATAATCTTAAATAGTAGCTAGATTTAATTTTTTCTATATATTAATAGTAACACCAACTTCAAACACACCTGGAAATAAATTTTATTGCAGAAAAATGTCTTTCTCCACTTTCTTAAGGCTGTATTACACAGTCCGATTCTGCAGGTGATTGTCGGGAGGCAGCGATCTCCTCCACAGCATAGGGAGGAGCGTTCATCATGTCATCGCTCATCCTCATGCTGTCTAGTTATTTGCTAACAGCAGATTTTAAACATGTTGAAAGATACTGATTGCCCGATGAACGAGCATTTGCTCATTCATCTGGTAATCGGCGGCAGAATTAAACTGCCAGACTGTCGCTAACAAGCTTCCATACGAACACTGTCAGGGGCTGATTGGCCATAGACCTTACAGGGAAATTTCCCAGTGGGCTGATGCCCAGGGGGCCACCTGCGTCCTCCTCACAGTTGGCCAATAGGAGTTTTTTTGGGATGTATTTTGTGCTGCTGGCCGCAGAATTTTGTGATGGACTGTGGTATTTGGCTCTGTTGGGGTGATCTGATATGCCACAATATGGTATTGCTGGTCCCGCCTAATTGTGATGGCCCTGCCTTCCATCAATTTGGACCTGTCTATAAAATGCAGCCACTGTTATTATTTTTTCCAGGGCCACTTTAAATTCCCAGTCCGTCCTTGAACACTGGTTAATAATAAACTGGCCAACAATTGCTCAGTCTAATTCAGGTTTTAGTCACTCCATTCCTTCCCCTCTGCCTCCTGCAATGATCACTGACTTACTGATTCACTGTCAACATCCATCCATAGGATGCCATAGACTAAAGAATTACGTTACAGCTTCTTCCCATAAAAGACCAGGAAGATGAAAGGCGGAGAAGAAGGAGCTACTGGAGAGAGACAGACGGATACATAGAGATGCTGCTGCAACTTTTATTTAGTGTTTTACAAATTTATCCCCCATAAATTTCAACAAATTTTACTAAAAAGTTTAAGTTCATTATCATAACATGCTAGCATATCCCTGAATAGTCTGACATCCACATCACAAGGATGCCACATGTTGACATATATAGCATAGTGTTGCAAAATATTTTTTTTTTTTCAAAGGTGGTCATCGTACACCACTTACTATATCCTATGATTTGTCTAGTCAAGAATAAAGATAGGGAAGATACATCTAGACCTTACTCCAGTGCTGAATTCACAGCTACATGGCTTATTACTGTTATAAAATGCCCTCCATGCTGCCACCTTTGAGTGTGAGTCAGATGGAAATAGGGGAGCAGGATTTCCTCTACGATGTGTGATTTGTATTGTGAGACATTGTAGCAGCTAGTCTCTACCCACTCTGTAACTGACTTAAGAACAAACTTACAATTCAAGCCTAATAAACGGGAAAACTAGTGTAGGATAGAAGTGATTTTTTGATCAGACATACTAGTAGTCACCATACAGACCTACATGCCATCTTATTCTGTAAAGTCATCTGTTTGGGTATGCTATAAGAATTACTTAATAATCTCCCTTGTAGTGGCAATGCAGGGAAGTTAAACAATTACTGCCTTGTTTCCTCACAAATTATAACCGATCACTGAGGGCCATTGCCCAAAATGGGCAACCCTTGCTGGGATATATAAAATGGGATATGAAGCAATGGTTTATTTACAGGAATTAATGTTAAATGATTGCTGCTGAAAATGTTGAGCAAAATGCAATTATAAAAAAAGAAAGCCTCAAAGGTGCCCATAGCTTTTAACTCAGTTTTATTCAATATGAAAGACCAATTGCAAAAAATAATTTTAGCCCAAAATGAGTAGAATGCAATAATAAATTTAAAAAAAATGACCCCAAAGGTGTTCATATCCTTTAAGAACAAAAGGTCTCTTTGGAAATATTTATTAAAATAAAGCTTTTTTGTCTATGAATGAAAGATATTTCTACAGATTTTAAACAGGGATGGCTTATTTTCAAATAGTGATGAGCTGTCATTGTTCACCTAAAACGTCCTTGATAAAGTTCACCTGATGAACAATTGTTTGGTTAAAACCATTCATTTTGACCCACTGTATAATAATGTGTGTGGGTTCCTTTAGGGCAGTTACCAAAGATGGCTCTGAAAGTGGAAAAAACAGTAAGAGATAAGTTACACGTAATACATGAGTGCTCTGTGAAATAATTTTGAGGGTTAACAGTAGAAAGTTGGCCATACACATTCAGTAGCTGTCGGCTGAAGGATTCTTCAACCTTTAGCATTCTCTCACAGCTCCTAACTCTTGCATACATGTTCGACTCAGCCCAAAGCGTATGTATTTTCAATGAGGAGAGAGGAGATAGCCGCTGCCAGATGCTTCCAGCCATGGCTTATCACCTGGGAAAACAAATGGATCGGGTGAAATGTCCACTTTGCCCAATCTTTCCCCCTCCAAACATCATCTGTCAGGGGAAAATCAGGAGCTTCCCATGCACATTAGACTGTTGTTTGAACCCACCGCTCTCAGAGGGGTAGGGCGACAATGTACTAATTAAAATGGGGGCCTTAAGAGTCATCCTTCAATGACTCTTAAAGAAGTACCAAGCATGTTACAATTATATTGAGACAATATTATTGCTAATTGCATTAGAAGCTACAGTCTGTATCATGGTAACAAGCAGCAGGGGCGAGACGCATTCCTGTATCACAGCTAATATTCACGTATTGCCAAACTTGGCTGCTCATTTACTTTCCTTGCTCTCTGAAATGGTGCCAGCACAATAAGTTTGCCAGGACAAGCAGTGCACCCCCTCCACCCTTCATGGAATGGCCCTCCCACAGGACCTAAGCTGGCATGCAGATATGAAATGTAATGATAACAGAAACATCCCGCCGACAGTACTGCTGAGAGGAGCAAGTGATTCCCATGTCAGACACTGAAACTGGATCCAACAGCACATTAATGAGGCCAATGATTAATTTTACTGCAGCAGCACTTTCTGAGGCTCACTGGAAGTCAAGGGCATATTGTCACAGTGCCTGGTGTCTTGTTCTTACCCAATATAGCTTGAATGGCGTCAGTGTCTCACTTCCAAAAAGACGCACGAATAGGAGGCTGGATGACTAAACTAGTTTACGTCATGGTGAAATTCTAAATGAGATTCACAGTAGCACAACAGAAGCTGCTTCTTGCCAAATCAAATGTGTAAGCTTGACATGACTGCTGTTATTCTGTGAACAAACATTATAGTATTATTGCATATGAATTACTCTGTCTTTTGCTACTCATACTATGTATGTTGTTTAGTTTTATTAATTTTTTATTTTTTTCTAAAAAGTCTATTGGCAATGACGACACTTTCTGGGGGTTTATTTTGAACATTTTCACTTCTTTACTATATGAAAGCATAATTTCTATTAATTTGGATTTGTTGTTTTTAGAATCTGTTATTTTTAATTATAATTTATCACTTTTTCTAATATTGTAAATGTGTTAAAAGTTTCTGCTTCAATTAAAGATTTGGCTGACATTTGTCTTTGTCATTTTTTCTTTAAATTGATCATATGTGCTACTAATCATATGTGCTACTGTACCTGTTGTGTTAAGAAATTGAAGATCATTGTAAATATTGGTATTATGACTTCCTTTTTTAACATATACCATACTTGTATAGGGTAGTAGGTTTGACCAGGTCTTCCCCACTCTTCTTCTGCATCACTACTATTATTCTTGCCTTTAGTATGCTGTTGACATTCCATATCTATCTATCTATCTATCTATCTATCTATCTATCTATCTATCTATCTTGAATTATGCACTCCAAAAAAAGCAGTTTATTATTCATCTAGTTGTTTTTTAAGCTCTGTGTTTTCTTTTAGAGAAACACAGTGTGCTGCCATTCTTTACCAGGTTCAGTATAATTTGGGTCGAGAGTCAGAGCTGCAGGGTTCTTTAACATAGAGGTTGGCACATCCAAAAACATCACTCCGGCTAACTGGGTTAGAATGTTTAATTTTACTACCTATTGGAAGCATATGTTGGGAGCATTTCTCAATGTATGCCTCTAATGTGTTCATAGGTCATATGCATTCTCAGTATGCTGAAAGTGTGTTCATTTGATACACCCTGGATGGTAATGTATAGAAATGTGCATGGTCTATGTGGTTTTCTATGCAGAGGGATACAGTAAAAAGCATATAACATGCAGTATACTTTTTTTTTAACAACTGGAGGCTATGGGCGAAATATACCATGGTATGCTTGTACTTTTGGATAGGACACAGTCTTCCAACAGAAGAATATGTTGAGAGATAGATATGTTGCGATTTGGCCAACTGACCACCTGATTCAGTCTGAGTCTGAATTAATTTGAGGCTAGTCGAAAGTGTTCAGCTTACCCAGAATAGTCTTGCTATCTCTCACTCTCTCTCTCTCTCTCTCTCTCTCAATTCTCCAAAATTGAATCACACACAATTCAGTTTTAATAATAAGTTTATAACCAATTCGCTCATCTCCATGACTAAGTAATATTGAGAATCTAAACATGGTTATTCTTGTATAGAATATATACATCTTGCAACATTTTACATAAGTAACATAGAAAATCTATGCTATGGCCTAACCCATATAGCTAAATTTTAAATGAGTCAAAATATTTTCACTTCCAAATTTTTTTGAAACATTTATAAAAGTAGTTCTGCTGGATAATAGTTCATATTGATGTGTGGCTGCTAAATTTATAAATGATTAAACATAGCCTTCTTTCGCTCTTTGCATACCTTTTTAATGAGACTCCAATGAGGCCTCCAATAAAGGCAATGAAGCATTAAAATATACATTTAACCTATATTTAGAATTACCTGGGGTACTGATCTTTGACCCTGTTTTAACCTTTTAGATGAATGCCTTAGAAAGTGAGAGGGGGTAGCCCTAGGATTTATAACCATACATATGAAGACTTCAGCACACCAGTCTTCAGTTCAAAAGATCAAAAGGGATCTCTCAACCCAGCCTCCCTAATTAACAGGAAAAAATGGCTTTTCCTTCTCATCATACTGCGACTAAAGAAAGAAAGTCAAGTTACTAATCTTCTAAGAACATGTATAAGTAACAGAAATTCTCCATTAGACTTTAATAGCACTTCAAGTGCTTATAGCTTGCTTGTTGTGAGAACAATTGTCCTTCTTAAACTGGCTAAATGCTTTGTGGCATATATCAGGCACACTGCCCTTGTAGGTAACGCCACTGCTCTTCATTCAGTTTTGTTATTTATTATGACTAATACATATCAAATATTGCATGTTAAATTACTGTAGTAATGTAAGCTTCCAATAATTTGTTTCCTCTTACTGTATATTGTATCCAATTTCTATGCTCTTCTCCAAATTGACCTATTGTTTAAATCAAGTTTTTTGTTAAACATATTTTTAAATAATTTTGTTGGTTAATTTTAATTTTCCACTTCACTATCTATATTAAAAGTAGAATTCTAAAATCCTGCACAGTTTGTACTGGCCACTGAGCATAACTATATGCACCACTTCTTGGTCTGTACAAATCACTTTTCATCAGTCATCTCATCATCACAGGCAGGATTACAATGACAGCTATTACCTATATATAGATAACAGGATAACAGCTTATCTATTACTTCCTTGTACACAGGTCACAGAGAATGCCCAGAAAACTATCCAATAGATGTCAAGGAGGTAGATTTATGACGAAACTGTTGAAAAGTAAAGGTGTCTTTGTTGAACATAGCAACTAATCACAACATAGATTTAATTTCTTATGGTGCTCTTGAAATAGTGAATGCTGTGCTGTGATTGGTTGCTATGGGTATTCTTTTTTCTTTTAGAGAGTTTCAGAAATCTCCGCCAGTGAGACCACTCCAGTCTGTTGCATCTATGGCCCATGGTGGCTTCTGTAAAAGGGATCTCTAAATACTGTTAATATTAGTTTATACAAATGGCTGCCCCATAGCCATTTTCAGGAAATAGAATAAAAAAAAATACTATAAAAAATAAAAACAAATTAGAAAAAAATGATATGCTTACTATATGGTTCTCATTGGTTTACAAAATGATATGTATTTTCATTCATTTTTATAGCACTTACAATATTTAGAGGTGCTAGTTAGAGGTAGCCATCACTAATGTTGGCCCCTGTCTGCATTCAGACTCATAATCTAAATTACAAAGTTAATCAGTATGTTTCTGGACTGAGCCAGGAAACCCATGAAAACAGAGGGGAACACACAAGCTACATACAGATATTGCACTTTGAAAGAGTTGAATCCAGCACCCATCACTGCAAGACATCAGTGCTACCCACTGAGCCACTGTGCTGCCCTTTTTGCTCTTCTACTCTGATCATAAATCTACAGAAATAAGCACTCTTAATGTAATGTCCAACATTTTTTTTTACTTGCCTAAGTATGTTCAAAATTCTTAATATATCTTTGTAAGAGTAGGAGCATTATTTTCTGTAACTGATGAAATGCAATGGCTGGATAACACCTTCTTCCTTAAAGGGGTTATCCAATATCCTAAACAGCCCCCCCCCCAATGTGCCGGGCCCCTGAGAGGGAATATACTTAGTCTGCTCCCTATACCGCTCCTGGTCCCCACACCACCACTTCTGCTTCTACCAGGACATGGATGAAAACATCTGGTGTCGGGGAAGAGCAGGCAATGGCAGGCGAAGAAGGCACAAGCCTCCCTAACATCGCGGGTGAAGCTAGGGAGGCTTGTCCCCATCCCACCCCGCCATTGGCTGCTCCGCCCTGACACCAGATGTTTTTATCTGTGTACAGGGAGAAGCAGCCACGGTGGTGCGGGAACCAGGAGCGGTGCAGGGAGAAAGGAGCCAGGTAAGTATATTCCCTGTGGGGGGCCCAGGACATGGGGGGGGGGGCTGTTTATGATATTGTTTAACCCCTTTAAGGAAGAAGGGGTTATCCAGCCATTTCATTATTTTTAAAATGTAGTGATTGGCTAAACATGTTGTGTCCATGCTGGGCAGGAGCTGGGAGTATAACAGGGGTGTGTCTTTTGTGCTACAGCTTTCTGTCTGTAACCATCACAGCTTTAAACAGCATATATGGCTGGTGGATATGAAAGGATGCTGCTGAGCATGTGTGACCACCTCATTAGTTGGACATGCACATTACTATACAAATAAAACAACGTGGGTGCTGTTAGAATGAAAGCAAATAGAATATCTCACAATTGGAGCATTTTTGCAACAGAAAGTAAATTACAAAGTAGCTATTTTTTTTATGCTGAATAATATTAAAATAACATTTAATGGTATCAAAACCCCTTCAATGCCATCCAATTACTATAGTCATCCACAAAATAAATTCCTCTGCATTACAGATTGGGACTCTAGGGCCGTTGTGCTGAAGAACACTAGCATAGTCAGTTTCCATGAAAATGGATCTTTTCAGAATTATTCCTGAAATGGTAATTATGATGGCACCCCACGTGTGATAAGTGATCTTATCATGACTTTAGTGTAAAACATGACGGCAAATGTGAACAATCTGTTGTATGAATGGCTAAGTGTTTAATGGCATTTTTATTTAATTGGTCCCAGGGTTTATCTAGCCTATAGAGCCTTGTATTAAGCTTTTAATTAACAATTCTGATAAAGAACACTTTGAATAGACTGCAGTATGATATGTTGCTGTCTGTTTAAAAATGTAAAACAAAGCCTTACATAATCACTTTGACCTTGAACCCAAATATACATTGAAATCAACCGATTTTACACTTGAAGTCTCTTAATAAGCATGGGGATTACAGGCAGACGGAATACACTGCTTATACTGAATGTGTAAGGAATATTAGAGTATGGAAATTCATATACAATACAAGCTAGATTTACATTCACTACAATTTATCTTTCCTAGTTTTTTGACTTGATAGCAAAGACTAAACAGTTATTGATTAATAGCAATAGACCTACTTGTGACAAAATGCTACATGGTTGCACTCTTAAAAAAAAGCACAACATAAAGAAAGACTTTTAACAATACTTTGTTTCCCCTGATCCACCGATCTTAGTCTGTACATAGGCAGCTTTACTCAAAAAAATTAAATAAAAAATGGATTGTGACTCTTTATATTTTTTATTATGCTTCTCTGTGTCCAACCTTGTTTCTGTTTTTTAAAGACTACATGTAAAACCAACCATTAGTGATAGATTAAGTAGACTTCAGGCCCTGGGCTGTTACCAAAACAAGTGCCTTTTTGCTTTCCCACTTTGTGATGTCTTCTCTGATTGTTGTATTTCTCTTTCCTCATCTTCTTCATCTTGCCAACACCACCGTGATGACTTCTCCTGTTAACTGAAGAATTTGTTTCTAAGACTTCCACGCCAGGCTGATACACTGCAGGATTTCCATGGTGATTTTCTGGGTAGAAAATCCACTTTTTTAATACTAGCAAAGTGGATGCCATTTTAACAAATCTCGTTCACACAATGCACAAATGCAGAAATTGCTGAAATTGACCGGCAGTATGGATAAATCTATAACATTTGAATTTATATTGAAGATTTTCACTGTGGACGTCATTCTTAATGCCGAAGGTGAATTTGTGGCAAATCTATAGCAAAAACCACAATGTACTGTGTGGACAAACTGTTACAGGCCCTGCCCAGATCTCCCAATTACACATACCCCATAAATAAAAACAGACTTCTATACCAGACCCCCAAATACAGACTCAAAGTATACTTACTCCCCTAATACAGACCTCCAACTACAGATGCAGGAGAGACTTCAAAATACAGACTCCTTAACTTAACTAATACAGACCCTAGACCACATCCACACACTTATCAGCAGCTCCTTCTTTACCGCTTTGTGCTCTGTGATGGATTGAGGACCCACAGGGGCATGGTCATGTGACCATGTGTAGGTCCTTCTGTGAGTTCTTTATATCATTGCACAAAATGGTTTTGTCACAGTCTTTGCTTCAATTTAGGCCCAAAAACTACAATAAAATTGCAATGTACATCAAGTCTTCGAGCAGTTTGAGCATCCATGGACTCCTAGAAGCCTTGGATTGCTGATAGCCACCCAAACCACCCATATTAGAATGCACCATTGCCAACCATAAATTAAATGAGATATTTTTCTTAATGGGGTCATCGAAGCAATAAAATCAGACCTGAACAATTCTTATAAAAAGACGTATACAATAAACTGTAGACAGGCAATGCTTATATTACAATACAGGACATATTGAACAAATCCACTGCACTTCTCTGTAGATAGTGAAAAATGTGTATTTTATTCACACAAGTTACAGCAGCAATGGTTCAAACTTTGGCTTGAGAGAGGTTCTGAGAGAGAACCGAAACGTTGCTTCTGTGACATGTGTGAATAAAAGACACATTTTTCACTATCTAGAGAGGAGTGCAGTAGATTTTTTCAATGTATGTGGTTACCCGTAATCAAGGGTTGAACACTGGCACCCGGATTGCACCATTGGACATAGGAGTGCTTCCCTACTTTGGAACTATATATATATATTTATATATATATATATATATAGGAAAAAAAAATTTCAGCACCGAAAGACCAAAAATTGAGCTATATACGGGTGCTAGGTCCAGGGGTGTGAGCTAACCCTTGAATAAAAATAAAGAATATGAAAAAAATTAAATAAAATGTATTCACCCATGTGGTGTACAAGCACCTTTCTCAAGGCTTGAGAAAGGCTCTATTGTAGGGCCGAAACGTTGCTTGTACACCACATGGGTAAATGAATTTTATTTTATCTTTTTCATCGGGAGTGCTGTCCATATTCTTTATATTTTTTATATATATATATATATATATATATATATATATATACAGCCAGAAGTGGGAGCTTTGTCAATGAACTTTTTTGCAGCACAAAATAACGAGAAGTATTTCAGTTTGTTATTGCCGAAGCGCTGAGGATGATAAGCCTCTTGAAAGAACAAAAGAAGATTTCATATACCCCTGTCTTCTTAAGGTTTTTTAATGTCAGTGATTTTGGACACGCTCTATTTTACCTTTATGTTTTGTTTGTTTTCTTTCAGAAAAATTCAAACAAGTAATTTCCAAAAAAAACCTGTGTAGAATAAAATAAAACTATCAATCTTTTTCTATAATCCAAAATAAACAGGATGCCTTGTAGTTACAGGACCTAGCACTGCAAAATGGAACCAAAGTTTAAAAGTAACTTATTCAGAATCAGTATTCAGAGTCAGTAGAACTTGAAATGTTGTGATCTAAAGTCCAGTGGGTGGTCTTATCATTGATTAATAGTTATAACTGTATTCACAATCATACAACGAAGTCTGTTCATCACTGAGACCTCCCAATGGACTCCTAAACCCAGAATGAGGAGGGATTCTAATTTCTGATCAATAAATAACCAGTTATACTGATTGATTTCCCATAACCCTAAATATAACTCTGCTCAGCTAATCCTGCTCTATAACATGCAGTCTGTAGAAAGGACAGTGTCATTAATGTGGTAGGTTCATTTTAAAAGATGACACAATATTGTGAACAAACTGCAGTGTACTTATGTTGTCTATGATTAGTGCCAAAGTGGTTTGAGATTTCTTTAGAGCATCTTCATTCTAGAAATGTGTGATGGTCCAGTACCACAGATATTTTAACATGCATGTATGACATGATTTCCAGTGACATTCAGCAGATATGCCCTGGATAAATTACCGATTTAAACAAAAAAGGGAAAGCCCTATAGTATACATCATCTATAGACCCCATATAAAAAAGTACACTCCACTACATATGTTTTTTTTTATTTGCTATGCTTTCCTAAATAGTAAAAATTGAGGTATATCAGCACATCCCTACCTGGCAGATGCCAAAGTGACAGCATTTTTGCCATACATCAGTTTTATTTCTTATAGTATTGCCATCTTGGTCTTATTATATGTAAATATGAGTATGTCATTACATTGTGCAAATGCTCATAATCATTATTAATCTTATTATAATAACTACTATCACTACTATTGTTTATTAATTGATTTAGCATTACCATATTCTGTGGAAATAATTTTAGGTAAAATGATCTGCTTGTTGGAACATCTGAGAATAATTAAAGGACATGAACATGTGTTAGTATAATTCTTACTTTGGAGAGTAAATTGTTATGCCACCAGGTATGCCATGACAACCCATTGGTACCTGGTGATCATTGACACAGAGGTGCCGATGTGCTTACAGAAGGAACCCCCTGCGTTTGTGAAATCACTTAGACTCCACAGTTGCTATTGACAATGACATCTAAGGCCACTAGAGCTGGGTGTCAGCTGTATGCTATAGCTGGTCCCTGCAAATTATGGCTTGGGCACAGCTCCTATACCCATATCATCCCAGTGCTGTAATAGTTTAGTGGTTCGCAGTCTACTCAAAGCAATGTAATATTAAAGTGGAGGGTTGGAAGAAGTTAAAAGAACAGTTTCAAATAAATAATTTACCAAAAAGACAGTTTTCATACCGAATATCGCAATACAAAGTATATGTATAGGAACAGGGCAGGTGCACTGTAATGCATTCACAACAGATGTATATAGTGTCTATAGTGACCTCAATAATAGTGCAAGAAGTGTGCTCTCCATAACTCCAATTAAGGCTGAGATCAAATCCCTGTTTAGTTTTCTCTTCTTCTGATCCATGAGAAGAACAGAAAAATAGATATATTTTTTCCATCTGAAATAAATAAAAAATAAAGGATGTTTTGACAGATCAGAAGAATAGAAAACATAATGGGGATGGGAATACCACCCTAATGTGTCCCACATTAATGAATCACTACTACAAACATTTTTATTATCCTGTTAGAAAGGTACATGTCGTAAACTGTAGTCAAGATAATCTTCTGATCAGTAACTGCATTTCTGAGTTATTACCTCCCTTCTGATCCTTAGCTATGTCATGTGTCCAACATTCTGATCTCCAACTGATATAGGAAAGGAAGTCAGTTACTTCTCTATTCCTTCCTATGAGAACGACATTGAGGTTCCCATAGGAATACACAGATAAATTGGCTTCCTATCCACACATAAGATACTGTATTATTTGGAGATCAGAGTGATGATCACATTACACAGCTGAGGATCAGAAGGGAAGTTATAAATCACAAATACAGTCACTGGTAAGAATCATGTACCTTTCTAACAGGTCAGAGAATAACAATTTTTGTGGGAGTGTTTCTTTAACATTTCATTCAAAATTGATCCAATTAATGATGCTTTCAGTGTCTTCATTAATAGTGCCATTGTGTGCCATCTTTTAAAGGGGGTTTCCTATCTGATCAGTGGGGGTTGGATACCCAGGACCCCCACCAATCAGCTGTTTGAGGAGGAAGGATGTGGTGCTCACCAGCCTCCTCACAGCATACCAAGCACAGCGCTGTACATTGTACCGTGGCTGTGCTTGGTATTGCATCTCAGCCACATTCAGCTGATTGGCGGGCATCCTGGGAACCACCACCTGAGGATAGGCCATCAGTATCAAACAGTCTGAAAACTTTAATAAAGTAAGCAGAGCTTTCAGGGCAAACAACTCTGCCAGTTAAATGCCATCAGTGCCCTCAATTAGGTATGGTTGCCATCGTATAACCTTGAATGGCATCTACAGAGTGCATCCTCCCCAGAAATCATAGTGAAATAGTACATAAGGGCCTCATGGCAAAATAAGTTGGGACCTGCACTACCTACTGTAAGAAAAATTAAAACAACAGCAGAAGTAGTAATAATTAAACATATGTATAATAGCATCATATATCAGAAAACCTACATAATAGCAAAAATGCACCATATTGTTATTCCCCACAAAAAAGTACGATGTTCTTGCACCTGATTGGCTTCGCCACCTGAAACTTTTGGGCCCTATAAGAAGTGCTATGGCTGCTATAGCTATAGTTACTCCCATGGTCATAATATAATATCTTATTTATAACTTTCTGATACTGGGGCATCCTAGAGTCCCATACTAAGAGGAACACTGAGAGCAAATCGCTAAAAAAAAAAGTTGCATTAAATGTAGTATTGCTTTGGTTGAATGACTAGCATATAATTTTAATGTATTCCTTTTTAGCAAAGTAAAGATGATTGTTTTGATTATTTTCTAAACATGTTTTTCTAAATATAAAAAAGAACAAAATATTGCTTAAACTAGTGATAAAATAGTTTTTCCTCATCTGCAGTCTATTGTCATGGAAATGATAGCTCTTACTTCTCAAAGTTATCCTACGTTTCCAGAGATCAGGTGACATTGCCGCATGGTTTCTTTGGCATCCTGAATTAATGACAGCATAATAATAGTTCAGATTCCTAAACATTCATATTATTTCATAAAACCGCATTTCTTACCAGAGATCATTTCCGTTAACTTACACTTTGCTTGAAGGCAGAGAATGGACCAAATCCAGCATGTAAAGTGGCTTGTCAGACAGGTGGTGACTGAGCTTTGGTATATTTATTAATTTCACTTACTAAGAGGGGGAATACCGAAAACAAAATCAGACAGAATGACAAAAACCTAATATAATAATCCAGGAGAGGCTAAAAGATCAAGGTGAAGCTGTCATATACATGGGCACCTTTTATATGCAATGGTATTACACAGTGTTACTTAAGTACATTTAATCTCTGCATATGAAATCTTGTTGGGGGGAGGGGGCATATCCCCCCCCCCCTATATTGCAAGGTCCCATCTGTACTGCTCTCTTCATGAATATGCATGAAATCAGATATGACAGTGCCCTACGCCATTAATAATCCTGTCATCTGACTTATGCAGCAGAAAGCTGCAGCCCGTGGCTTCAAGTAGCAGAGACAGCCTGAAGGCAAAAAAAGGCCATGCTTCTTTTTATTGGGATTAAGTGTCTGCAAATTTTGGCAGGGGGTTCTAGGAGAAATGGGGGAGGGAAGGGAACTAGAGAGCCAGAAACATAGAAGAGGAGAGAGGATGGAGAAAAGTTTCTCATGAATGGTCGGACTTGTTAGCAGCCTAAAGCAGTGGGTGTAATGGTATGTGAACTGACCTTGGTTATAGTCACTGTGGGTAGCCCTAGTGTTTTTTTGTAAAAGAAGCAATTGCTGCAGAGGTTTAGATTTCAGCCGTTCCAGTCATCAATCATCTCAGCCTTTTCTCTTCTTTGACAGCACTGTACATGGCCTGACATTTGACACTCAGGACTTCAGGAGGAGATACGCGCAGGCACAAGCTGGGCCCAAGGGTTGCTTCAAAAAGTGACAGGTTTAAGCGATGCAACCAAATAAAAAAAAAATATAATAACAATAACAAACGCACATCAAGTATATATAAGCATTCCAACCATGCTGTCAGAACATGCGGATATATTTCTATAAATATGTATTTTATTCCTATGTAAAAAGGCAAACATTAATGTGTATTTCATACACATGAGGTAGCACTGCTTATGTGAATTTATGTCTCGTCTTATTCCAAGGAGAGAGAATAAATTTATACATGTCTTCTGTTATTATTAGATGACCCTAGCAACCTTCACCTCTCCCTTAATGCACAGAGCACAATAAAAAATGGTCAGAATCTTGTGTGTTGCATGGTTTCATAAGTGACTCATAATCATTGAGGCTATATACGTTGCATACTTCTCAAGGCTGCTGGATTAAAAATCAAAAGTAAAAATATTAGTACGTTTATATTGCAAAGGAATTGGTATTTTTTAGCAGAAAGCTTCATCCATGCAATCACTCATCAATGTACAGAATATATGATTTAGAAATAGAAATGTCTGATATTTAATTTTTACTTTTAGTAATATCTGTCAAAAACAGGAAATATATAAAGAGTTTTTCTGGCAAAAAAATAAAAAGTATTGTCCTGAATGTACTGCGGTATATGCGCTACCCCAAACCCCAACCACTTGCCACTTCTATATTGTGCAGCATGACACCAGGCTGCTTGAGCACCACACTCCACGGCATTGAGCAGGTAAAATCCCTGTGTCCTGGACTGCCCTTTTCAACATGCCCTTTGTATAATTATACTATGTGTCACTTACACACTGTCCCAGCATGGACATGTCTTCAAGGGGTCAATCTATCTCCATTCACTCAATCTTGCTCTCACCTACCACTCAGTCTGCAAACTAAGTATAAACCATCACAGTCTATGCACCCTGAACACACTCTGCTATCGCCTACTAAATTCTTAGGCAGGCTATGGATTCCTTAAGCACATACAAGAACTAAACATTAAAGTTTTATCCTTTAATAGAAAAAGGTTCAGCGCTGCCAAAAGTAAAAAAAAAAAGCTGAATAAAATATCTTACGATAAAAACTCTCCCCCCCCCCACTAAAATGGAGCAAATTATTTATCCACACCTCAGAACCACCCAGTAATTTATTAGGAAATACATGTGTTATTACTAGACAATAGGTAATAAGTGGGTGAAGAACCCCCAGTATGGGAGCTGAAGAATGCTCAGTTTAGACAAACAGATATCAATTTGCCCATTTTGGAAACTATACAAATCAGGCCTAGGTGTCACATCTCACAATTTTTCTTTTCCAACTCCCTCAGCTTTGGTTCCTGCAACACCCATGATCTAAGCTTCCATAAATGTTCTTTGCCAGTTCAACAAATCAGTACAACTATATGCAATATACAGTCTTGTATCCATTTTCAATAGATTGTGTATAACACAAGCTGCTTACTGTTTTTCTCCCCAATGTTTTGGGTGAAATGACATATGCTTGTCAGCACACGACAGTTACTGAGACTTTTGCTGAATCCCTTCTGCTATATTCTATCTTGGTAAACACTTTCAATTGTATGCTATATACTATATGTAATTAACCTCAAAGAGTTACGTTTACCTCAAAAAGGTTTTCTGGTTTGCATCAACATCCTTTAAAATGATCATTTGTGAAGGTAGCTGTAATTCTGTAATGTATTTTTTTACATTTTTGCTTCAATCTTCTGTCCTGGGCTTTGGTCACAGTCCTGTGATATTATGTCTATGGATATGTCAACAGGAGCAGTAATATGGGAGTGTCTATGTAACTAGCGAGATGGGAGGAGTTATAATCCAGCTGGGCGTTGTCCTGGGCAGTGGATAGGGGAGTGTCTATGTAACTAGTGGGGTGGGAGCATCTATAAGCTAGCTGGGTGTTGTTAAGGACCTTGCTGGGCTTGTGGAAGAGAAAAGAGAAATGCATCATGGGTTTGGTTGGATACATCAGCAAGAAGTGCTACTTACAGAGTGTAAACAAAACCAAAGTGATTTGTTTATATTGTGAAAATGGTTCAGGAGAGTAAAAATTTAAAATTAAAAAAAAAAAATAGAAGTACCAGGAATGGCCAACAACGCATGTTAACAGCATTGTAAACATATCTGTTTGTCCTTTGTGATATTTGTAGATGTTAAGAAAAAAAATTTCAATTCTTATTAAAAAGGGTTACCAAGTGCTCAATCTTTACTCCAGGCTTCCTCCCTTCTCCTTGACATCACAGAGATGCTTCTACAACTGTTGCGCTCCCTGCACCTGCACAGTACATTCCCTTCTGTTGGCTTCCACAAGAATAATTCATATTGTTTGGATTTCAGAGCTCCTATCTCCCGTATAGAACTCTTTATAAAATGAAAACAAGGAAAAAGTGACCCGGGGGTACTACAATATTGTATATAGTATTTGTATTGTTTTATATTGTAATACCATGCACTTTGCATTGTATTATAAAATATGGCTGTTGTTACTAGTAAAGAAAGGATGGTGAGGGTTAACAAGGAATAGGCCAAGCAAACCTGTTCCTCCCCTCTAGGTAGGAGTGGCTGATGCTGCTTCCAGCCAGGAGGGGAATTTCCTATGTAGCTACAGAGGAGTGAGGAAGCACATTACAGAGCTCCTGCTCCTAAGAGAGGTTTTCCCAGAGAGATTAGTTATTATTCAGCCTCAAGTGAATTTTTGGGAAGACAGACAGCAGAGTAAACTGCAATATATAGCATCTAAGACACTGCTGTAAGGTGAGGAACTATGGCTAAGACAACCATCACCCAGAACATTGCTAGGCCACAATGACCTGGCTGACCAACCTGCCTCCATAATCTTTACTGGTGCCAGAGAAGTTTGCACTTTAAATCTGCTGCTATTGGAGGTTGCATTCAATAAAAAAATACAGTTATATGTTTAATTATAGCCCCAATCTTCAATACTACTTTTCCACTGCAATAACAGGCTGAGGTCAGGGCAGGCAGAATTTTTGAAATCCATTAAGTAGTTTGAGGTCAGGGCGGGCGCCTCAGGGTAAAAAAAAGAGATCAGACAGAAGTCAGCGCAGGCAGCAAAGGGACAAAATCCAGCAAACAGTCAGGAGAAGACTAGGGTGCATAATCTGACCCTTTTAGAGCCAACTGGAGTGTGCACGCATGCCATGAGCAATAAGAGGTACTGTTGGCAAGGAGCAGCCTGTGAGAAGAAAAGTAGAAACAGCCATTCTACTCTGGTGGCTTGGCCAAAAGGAAGGAGAACATGCCAACTGCCAACCTAGCTGATAGAGCAGGTGAGCAGACTCGCCATCGTACCCACCAGGGAAAGAGGAGCAGCGGTGGGAATGGGCCTCAGTCATAACAGAAATGCCTTGTATACATCAGAGCCTTGTGCACAGAGAACCTGTAGAGAGGCACATGTAGTACCTACATCTACATAGTACAGAGCTATAGGCTTTCTATTTACTGCCTTTGTACAGCACCATGTTATGGAAGTATTCTCTACTAGAACCAATGTTTCTATGGGGGAATATTTTATCAGTTAAAACATGTTATCAGAAATTGGAGGTAAAATAAAGCAGTTGTGCTATCGTTTTACTAATTTAAACATTGAAAAATATAAAATCTATACATTAAAACTATTGTTTCTAAGGAAATCTCTTGGTTTATTCTCTTTAAACAGAACATATTAATTTGCTATACAGCAAACTGCAACAGAAATTCAACAATCCTAACTAAATGGCTTTAGTAATACATGGCCTAGGAATTCAATTCTGTGCTATTTAATAAAGGAAAATCCAGTACAAGATAAAAAAAAATGAACTGCTGAAAAACAAGATATTGCTCAGTTTTTAATCTTTTCAACTCCAGGCAGTGTAAAGCAAATAGGTCAACTGGCCAAGCTAGTTTTTATTTCTGTACATTCTCACTTACAAAGAACACCAGTAACTTATACACAATCTACAGAGGTCAGCTATGCGCTTGGGTCCAAAAGCGCAGAGTGCACCAAAGTACATTGCAATAAAACTACTAAATATCTTACAGTTGTACATTTTACACAGTTTGGGAACTTTAGCACCAATGTAAAAGCAAATCAAGTCAGACACTGTGATCCCACTATTCCCCTTAAGGATCCAAGCTTGCTGGTGGACTAGTAAAATGATGACCTTATGATATACAGTCTCACCTTATGGCAGCTTTTCCTCTGACTGAAGACTTCTGGGGGCATAATATGTGCGCTGCAGCACACGGCTTCTGAATATCTTATGTGCTTCCAGAATATAGAGGTCTGAATGACAACCTAAGTATAGATTAGTATTAGTGAAATTAAATATTAATACAAAGATTTGTTTAGATTTTTTTGTATATATAGGGTGTTTCTGGCATGACTTTTAGAACAAATGGTATCTACATTAATTCAGTATTATATTTATGATATTGGGTGTGGGGGTTTGCTCTGGTAGGCAGATTGTAGCGGTGGCAGTATAGAGGCTCAGGAGACAGGCTTTGTGTCCACACCGTGCTCTTTTATTCACGCCAGTGCATCACATCAAAACTGTGCAGTTCACACAACAGCAAAGTTCATAAACCCCACCTCCCACAACGAAGTCCTAAACGCTGCAGGCGTCTTGGTGCCTGTTCACACAGTCTCTCACATCCGTGATCAGTACTACACCTTGTCGTGGGGTGGGTTTGTCCAAGTTCGTGCAAGTTAGACAGGTCACGTGTCGGCCTGGACAAGGGATTGGCTCCGGCCACAGGATCCCCTCTTTTGGCCCTCCCCTGAGCCTGCAGCAACTGGGCAGTCTTTGTTAGCAGAGCGGACTACAGAGCTCAGCCCGACCATGCGATCAGCCTCCCGTACAGCCTCCTGCAGTGAGACAGGAGACCACACTTCATCAGCCCCACAGTCAGTGAGCATCAAACTTATATTCACAGCCCTGGGTGTAGCAGGAGGACCACACCCACCGAACATAGTGAAGGATTAACTCCTTCCCTACCCAACTAAGGCCAAAAATAACCAACCTGCCAGGATCAGTGTAGACTGACACCAACAACCGAATCCCGTCCAGCCGTTGTGGTCCGTGGGGAACAGACACCCACCCTGCTCTTTGCCTGTTCCCAGTAAGAGCCGGCCCGGACCGCTGTATGACAGCACTCACTGCTGACAAAACACAAAAGACCCGACTCTTACTCCACCGGGGCCACGACCCCCGGTGGCACGTATCTTCCACCCACTACCACTCCAGACACTCTCTTACATGGGATATTATATGTATAATGTGATTGCATTCCACTTCATTGTGCACATTGTTCTATTGGCTACAATTAAATGGAAACATCACATTAAAGTGATGGACAAGCAGAATCAGAAGTACATTTATACAGATTCGTCATTTTCCCTAATAAAGCTGGATTGTGTGGGTGCAGCCACATGGTCAGGTGTAGTGTTGAGCAGAGCGAGCTTTGTATGCTTCATCTGAAGTCGCTTAGCTCCAAACTTCGGAATAATACTGTACGGAGATTCATCTCCGTACAGTATTAGAATGTATGGGCTCCGATGAAGTACGTAATTTGCGAAGTTGCATGTGACTTTGTTGATTAACTTTGGTAGTTGACTTTAAAACTTGAAACCGAACTTGGTTTCGGTTCCGAGGTACTAGTTGGAACTGAAGCCGAGTTTAGTTTCAAGTTTTAAAGTGGTTTTCCACTTTAAAAATCAACTACTAAAGTTAGCCAACGAAGTCACACGCAACTTAGTGAATAACTTACTTCGGCTCATCGGAGCCCATACTTTCTAATACTGTACAGAGACGGGTCTCCGTACAGTATTGTTCTCAGGTAACATTCTCCTAGCATTTGTCAAGCCCAGACTCATCCATATGACTGCCAGATAAAAAAAAAAGCGTGATTCGTCACGTCACAGAACGTGTTTCCATTGCTCCAGTCCAGTGGTAGTGTGCTGTATACCACTCCATCTAACACTTAGCAGTGTCCTGGGTGATGTAAGGCTTGCACACAGCTGCTCAACCATGGAAACCCATTCCATGAAGCTCCCAGCACAGTTTTTAATCATTTTAATACCAGAGGAGGTTTGGAACTCTGTAGTTACTGAATAAAAAGAGCACTGGAAACTTTTCTGCACTATGCGCCTCAGCACTCGGTGACCCCCCTCTGTAACATTAAGTTGCTGTGGCTCCTAAATGTTCCCACTTAATGTTCCCACAGTTGATCGTGGAATATCTAGACAAGAAGAAATCTCACAAATTATGTAAACCTATTACCAGTGGTGTACATAAAGAAGTAAGGGCCCCATAGCAAGGATCAAACCAGGCACCTACACAGGTCAGAAGGATTTTTGCTGAAACTCTTTTCAATGACTCTTGGGCCATTTTTCTACTGCCTCATTTGCTAACAGGTGTTCCTTTACAGGGTAGAGTCTTGACCAATGTATTGAGTAGTGATGAGCAGCAGGGGCAATAATCGAATTTGCGATACTTTGAAAATATGTGGTAGAATATTCGTAATATATTTGCGAATATTTGTATTCAAGATTATTCTCTTGATTGCTAAAATCGGCAATGTAAAAATCGCATAATGCAAATTCGTAACACAAAATACAGGCGTGGGTCACTTTGGCTACATTTTTCAAGCTGCTAGAAGTTTCCTGAGTTTATCCTGAGACTGGAGAAAATGTTTGGCACTGCAGAACATTACAATTGCTTTATATGCAGATAGAGCGCTCCAATACATTTGCGATTGCACAAATTAGAATATTTTTTTCACACTACGTGCAACTTCACATTTTAGCAGGTCTGACTACATATTACTGATCTGTGCACTATTGTTGTGAACTTGACATTACTGCCTTCTCATTGTCCCACAAGAAGAAGCAGGGAGGAATCATGTGTCTAGATGAAAAAAAATGACGAATATTCAAAATTACGAATATATAGCACTATATTCTAAATATTCCCACCTACAACTTGGGGTCACTTTCAGTGTTTTTTTCCAGGGCCACTTTAAGTTTCCAAACTGTCCCTGTTCCTGTCAGTAAAGTAATAAGAAGAGAGGACAGCTATAGTCAACTGATGTATTAATGCATGGTTTTCTTCTAAAATATGAGAATATATATTCTTACATTCCGTGAAGAAATCCAACCCAGTAGTATAATCAACCTTATGCAGATAATAGCATTTTACTGTCTTATTGTGTCATCTTCCCAACTTGCTAGATGAAAGCATAGGACAGCCAAGTAGTTCTGCATAATGCCTAATTTCTGTGAAGGTTTTAAATGGGGACTTAAAGGAAGAGGAGAGTGATAGATATGATTCAGTGGAAGTCCCAGCGGTATACCACATGCATTTTACCAGCCAGCTTATTCTTCTGTACTTCCATGGATTGACATAAGGGAGGGATCGACATGTCAGGACAGATAAAATCTTTCTGCTGCAAAGGACTCTATTCAGACTTGCATGTTACTGGGTTGATAACTTATTCTGTATTGCAGAGGACTCAAAGATTGACATTTTGTCTTTTATCTGAATCTATGTGCTACCTGCATACTAAAGATATGGTAAGGCAGCAAGATACATCTTAACTAACCCCTCAAGCATGATGATATACTAAAAAAGCTTGAGAAATGCTCAGAATATAATGTTGCGTTAAGCTCACCTGGGAATTTATTGGTGCCAAGTGTATAAAATAGGCAAAAGGCCTCCAGATCCAGGTGTCAATTCAACAACTGAAAGGTATTACTTCACACTAGGCCATAGAGTTTTCTTCCTCATTTCTCCCTTTGCTTGGAGATAGTTTTCATGTTTGTAATATAAGCTATATTGACCTATACAATAATAGTCTTACTGAGCACTACCGAAAATGCATTTGTATTTTGTTTTGGGCTTAAAATAGAGTTTTTAAACTACACTCCTCATTACAATAAAGCATCTAATGAGGAAGGTGTGTTTAATTATTGGGAGTTGTGACTAGTTTAGGGCTACATTTACACATTCCAAAAAAGTTGCATTAAAAAATAAAAGGAAATCGTAGTAAAAAACTAACAATTTTTTTGATGCAGCTTTTGTTGAGCTTTTGAACCACAACTTATACACAACAGATAAACCCAGCCTTGACAAGCAACCAGCTATGATAATCTATAACCACCCCTACAGTGTATATATCATTTTTAATGCTGCAGAGTAATAACTCTGTGGAGGCAGGTGTTACCTTACCAAGATATCATAGGAGGTTGATTTTCCCCTGTTCAATTCCCAAATTAAATTTTTAAGTGTGTTGAAATTTAACATCTTTCTCTCAACATTAATTGTTGGGGGATAGTCAATGCAACCCTATAGTCGCACCAAAATCAGCAGGTTCAGCTGAATTTGCTCTTATGGTTATAGGCACTATGGGGAACTATGAAGGTAATTTACTATAAGATATATCAGTTAAGAGCTGCAATCTGCAACTTTTTCCCACTAGTGCCAGGTCTAAAAAAGGGGGTGTGGTGTGGGCGGAGACGGCCCATCTCATTCGTCATTTGTTACACCTGTTTTAGGCGTAGAAGATTGTCTAAATTTAAGTCATCAAGGAAGCTGGCTTTCATTTAGACCGGGGGTGGATGCGCCAAAGTTATGTAGATGCCGATGCCTCTACATAACATTGGTGGATTCACTGCAAGCAGTCTTAATAAATGATCCCCAATGTTCTTGGTCAATCTGTAGAAAATGGTCTAAATGTAAGCCAGTGAGGAAGCTGACTTATCGGCGGTGGATGCACCAAAGTTATGTAGAGAGCGGCACCTCTACATCACTTTAGTGGATCCACTGCCAGTACTGGGGTCAGGGACTCTGGTGCAAGCACTAGAAGCTCAGGGTACAGAAAATGCACCAAAATACATGAAAACTGCAGATATAGCCTAAGCAGTCAACGAGACTAGAATGCTGATTTTTGAGATCCAGGCCGCTCACAGTTAATGCAGACACAGGAAAGACATGCGGTTTCTGTGGTGATGAGGCAAACACAAGGCTGGCAGGCTTGAAACTGGACTGGAGCACAGACATGGCTAACTTAAACATGAAGTGAACTTTTACCTTAAAGTGCCGGCGTATTTAGACTATCTGCAGCTAGACTATCAAACACTTTTGCTGGTCACCAGGTAACCTGCAGGAGAGGGTTCCGTTAATATCCAAGGACCCTCGGCCAGGGAAGGATTTTAGAGCACTTGCACTGGTGCCCTTTTATAACCTGAAGGTGATTTTCGATGCCCTAAGGGAGCATCAGACAAGTGCATGGAGGCAGCACCAGGTCGACGGATGATATGATAAGTGGCACGGCATCTGTGCCCATAAGGGTGCAGCAAGACATCGGTAGGGATGGACCGCAGACTTAACACCCTGTATTACCTATTGCCAAGAAAATCACGTTCTACATGAGTTTTTAAAAAGTAAACTATTATAGCAATCATTTATTCCACAGGTGAAAACGCCTGAATACTTTTTTTTTGGTCTTCTACCAATACTTTCTGGCCAAAACATAAGGTAAACCAAGCTTTAAAATGTAAAGTATATTGATATCCAAGTATAACATTTGTAAAATATGAACTATTAAGAAAAAGGATTGAAAAAAAAAACATAATAAAATGTTGGGGTGGTTATAGAAGTGTAAATTGGTTAGAGTACACAGAAAATCTAGCTTAATTGCCCACTTCAAAGTTTATAGCTGTGTCAACATTAATTATAATTTCTATGTATTTCCTAACTGTTTAGCAACTGGGAAAAGTCATAAAATTTTCCTGGATGTTACTTGACAGAAAAAGATGTTCCATATGATTAATATATCAGGAAAACGGTAAAGAAATATTTATTTATTCTAATAATATTCCCCTAATAATTTTTTTCTTAGTAGTAAGGCAATATGTTGGATTTGCATTTCATGATTAAAATAGCATTTGGCACACTTTAAGTGTGGTAACTTTGCCCAAGGAAAATAATGAACTTTTTGTCCCTTTCAGTCTGGCAGGGGTATTGAGTACTTTTTCTCTGGCTTGGCTCTAGCTTAATCGTAAGCTTGCAAAACCTTGCTATGTTTTCTTTGTATGTGACATGTGCAAAAAGTTTATTGCCAGCAAGGAATGCCCTGTCTAGAGCAGTATTTTTTTACTATTTGATAATCTTGCTTGAGTCACAGCATCCGATTCAGCCACAAAAGTCTAAGAAATTAGTCAGACAGTTAACTTTTCATACTGTATTTTCTTGACTGTCATTTGGGGAGCAATGAATGATAAGGCTTGGTAATGGTGATGAGATTATTGGGGAAACTTTAGGGCCTCACAAAGCAATTTTGACTAGCAGTTTAATTGGTCTGCTAATATACATCTGGTACTTATGTTATGTTAGATTTAGAAGTCTCTGATATTTTTTTTTTTGTGCACAGACAGGCAATTTAAGGGTTAGGGTTAGCAGAAATTTTAAGATAATAGCATGAACAGGATAAGTAGTCACATAGATGGAAACTCAGACTCAGTAATACAATAATGCTGTGATCTTATGGTGTGGTGCCATTCAGTGGTATCACACAAAATAATAAAAGAACTAGATTCTACAAACAGTAAAGAACCAGAGAGATGTCAGTGGTTAGGAAGAACAGACACTCAATGTAACACAATGGAGTGGGTCATTAGAACAAGCTGGTAGAGAAGAGTGGGCAGTGAAGTCCAGGAAACAGGCAGAAGTACAGCTGGAAAGACTGTGATGTGTTCTGAAACAGTTAGGAGTGAAATTTGAACAAGTCAAATGTCAAGAGTCAGAAATCAGTAGACACTATCAAGGCTCGGTACTTGGGACCAAGATTCCATGTGAGGAATTGGAACAAGGAAATGGAACAGGATATAAAGCAGGAACAATACTCAGATCCAAACCATAAGCATAGTCAACATCTGTTAGGTCATAGAAGGCTTTGCAACTGAAAACAATTCTCCAGAAACTCCTGGTAGCAGAGTAAGCATTACATGGGCTTTGCAGTACCTCGTCTGAGCATGAACTAAAAAAGAGCCTGCCAATGGCTGTTAAATAGCACGAAGGATGCTTCAGCCAAATCACCTTCTGTTTAATCTTGGATTATAGCAAATGTTCAGGCTGTTCTCCACCTCTTTCTCTACATTTGTTCTTTGCCGACTTTTAACGGTCCCTGTACTTTCAGGCAACTTTCAATAAATTATATACAGATCTAGGAACTTTTGTATTATATCCTATCAAATAAATTTCTTCTTCTAGAGTCATTAACTGTCCCTTCCCCTTTCCAAACTAACTTTCTCTCTAAAATTTATAAAATACCGGCCTTGTAAGACCAAGATGAGCTGTCTGCTCACTGAAGGATCATACTACATCATCCAAAACAAGTCTATGGAGATCAATTATGATATTTCTGGAGTTCTTCTTCGTATTGTTTGACAGGGTGGGAACCCGACTCCTAGAAATCCATACAGTATACCATCAGCAGTGTACGACTAAGCTACTCTTCAACTTCGACAATCCCTACTTGGTTCAGCACCTGCAATCAACATGGCCAGTGGAACTCTATCATTTCAGCAGGAGGAGATATCCCAAATCCGGTCCAAAGTGCACATTTCTGGAGAATTTCTACAAACACCTCCATCAGAATTTAAAGCGAGGGATCTGGAACGGGAATCCCGTAGACTGTTTAATTCGAGCTTCACAGTGCCACCATGGCAGAATATCTCAAGGTCAAACGCATTCCACGTGGACTACGCATTCGTACCAGACCCACGTTCTTTCAAGATAATGCAGAATTCTGTGAAAAGTTCGAACAAGTCTTGAAAAAATGCTCCTTCGATCTGATAACTCTAACACTATCTTATTTACAGAACACAATTACTGACATGAAAATAGAAATCAACTCTACGGAAGAACAACTCAAAGCTACTTTATCAGCAGAAGACTATAATCAACTTAAAGACAAGATCCACTCCAACTTATTACAACATAGAAAAGAGGTTGAGGCAACTAAAAGAAGCAAATTCCAACGTGATATGGAGGATTACAGACAAAACCATGTCTACAGATGGCCCGATACATCAACATCCCCTTCCTATTCTAGGTGGTGTTCATCTTCAACAGAATCTCTACAATTTGGATCCAGCGGTGAACATTCACAACTGAGACCGGGCGAACAACGCTCTTCACGAGGACGAAGAGGCCAAAGAGGGGGTTCCGTGACTTCTCTAAGAGGAACTTCGCAGATCACAACTAGATCACAGGTACAATCCTTGGTCACCGTGGCATTCCTGGAGGTGATTGACAAAGTTTCACACTTAAGCTAGAAAACTATCCTGGTAGCATGGGATATAAACAGCCTCTATACATCTATTCAGCATGAGAAAGGCCTTAGAGCAGCCAACAACTTACTACACTCCACTACAATGGAGTCTAATAGCATATCCTTTTGAATGGAATTTTTAGAGCTAGCCCTTACCAATAATTTCTTTATGTTCGGGGACGATTTCTCATGTCTTGATATGGAAACGTTATATCAATTATATATTTTGTATCTGGGAAGGTACTGTGGGCTCCCTCCTACAGTTCCCCACATTTCTTAACTCGATCTACCCTGAACTTCAATTCACTATCAATCATGACCCCAATACTATCAATTTCCTTGACACAACAGTCACAAAGACCACCACTGGCAATCTTACCACTGATCTGTATCGTAAATCTACCGATAGTAATAACCTTTTAAATTTTTCTAGTTTCCACGCACCAATTTGAAAGCACTATATGGATAGTTAAAGGGGACTCCAATTGCCAGGCGAGACTAGCTGAAATAAGACAACATTTCTTAGATAGAGGATATCCCCCACATTTACTACAGATTCCAGACCAACCCAGACAACCGTGGCCTAAGAACTCGGAAAAACGTATGGCCTTTGTCCATACTTTCCACCTGACCACTTACAAGATCCTCAACAGTATCAGAAACCATTGGCCACTTCTACATAAAGCTTATCCCACCATAATGGAATTCCAAAATCCGATCTTACCTTGTACCCGCCGCACAAAAAATGCACGCGACCTATTGGTAAAAGCAGATATTGGCCCCCAGAGAACTACTCCTAGGCAGACATTTTTAGACACCCAAAAGAAAGTCGCATTCCCTTGCATACATTGTTTTCAATGTTTCAATGTACAAAAAGGCTCCCACATATATCACTCCCAATCGGGTAGGAGTTTTCCCATTCACAACTTTTACACCTCTGTCTCGAACTTCGTGGTCTACCTACTTAAACGTCCCCGCGGAAAGGTCTACGTGGGTGAAACCACACAAAAAATGTGACCGTATTTGTCAACATAAATCTAACATCAGACGCAAAAACCTACTGCTACCAGTACTGGCTCATTTACACTCTGCGGGACATTCTGTGTCTCAACTAACATTTCAAGTAATTGAACACATCGCACCATCCAGGAGAGGAGGGGACCGATTAAAACATCTTAAAATTCGAGAAGCATTTTGGACACACAAATTGGATAGTTTAGAACCGAAAGGGATGAATAGGGCCTATGAAATCTAGAGCTTGATCTAATTATATACTCTGTATAACTTGAATCTCTCTAGGGTTCTTCATTTTCTATTCACATGTGTTTTTGCATATATGTACATATTTTACTGTATTGTGTTTATGTTATATACGGCTTATTGACATTCATATCCTTATTTATTACCGAGCCATTAAATACGGGGGTCATATCCTGGCGCCACCATTAAAGGGTATCCTTTGTTTTCTATTAACCTCTTATATTTCTTTCACTTTTCTTTATCTACATTTTTTTCTTGTTTTCATTCTTCTTTATTTTATTTTTATTATATTATTATTAATAATGTATTATTATTATTTATTTTTTACTATTTATTATTTATGTTTTTACTTTTTATTTTTAAAAATTTAAATTTTTACTTTTTTTTTTCATTTCTTTTCTTCATTTTTTCATCCCTTCCCCCCTTTCCCTTTAACTATATGTATTCATTTTTCCCATTTCTTCTCATTTTTCTCATTTCTCCTAGTCTCTATTTTTTCATACATGTTTTATTCATCTTTACCCTCCATCTGTTCCTTTTATTCTATCCTCCACTGGGTTCCCTCTTTTTCACTAGTCATTACCCATGTACGTCTCTGTATAACCAGTCTATTTACATATTTTCCTCTCCTTGTTCTGTATACCCAGCGCTGTTGCGTTCCACTACATCCTACTCTTACTGGAGATGTGACACGCATCCCCGTGTTCACACACGCGAGAGCACAATGCTGGTGCGTTCCGCAGCTTTGATACGCACTCATGTGTGCATGCGCCACTCTGGGAGGCTCGTGCTTTTTTAATGAGATGCCGCTCCCTTACACAAGCGGCTCATCCGGACTCTTTGCAAGTGCAGACTCACTACATCTATCTACCCCTACCTACATTATATCTATGTTTTGATGGCTGTCACCTCTGTTTTTACCCTGTCTGCTACATGCTCATTGATGAGATCTTCATAGCCTCTACATTTCCTTAATGTGTTATTCAGCATTATATAGTTTCATTGCTATTTATGGGTCCTCACCAACGCAAATGCTTACCATGTGATCCGGCGAACCAGACACGATCGACACGCTATGAACTATTGGAAGAGAACACACCTATGTCTATTTTCATGTATTTTCATGTGTTATCTCCAGCTTTATTTTCAAGTCCATCTCTACATTTATTTTGATTATTATTCTTCTGGCAGATCATGTGAATTGATATAATACTTCTGACTGATTATCTTCACATCAAGCCGACTACTGCCATGTTTTATACCTTGTTTAATCATGTGATATCTATGTTATTTTCTCTATTCTGTTTATAGTTTAATAAAGGCCGTTATTGGCCGAAACATAACACCAGCCACAGATTCAATAAAAATACGTATCATTCATTAAGCTATGATCACTTGTGATATTTCTGGAGTTCTTCTTCGTATTACAGACTGATTCTGAGTGAGTAAAAGATTTAAGGAACAAAATCTGCTGTCTCCATGTGTATTCTATAGGGAGACATTATTGCAGCTAAAGTCCACCTAACCAGCTCAGGGACAACTGAGAGTTATAGATGCAATTATAGATGGAAAGGAGAAAACTGCTAAATGCCAGATACAGGTCATATAATGGTCCGATATAGTTATATCACTTATATATATACACATAGCCGCTTATTCTGAAAATCTATCTCAAAGTTTTGGAAAGCTATAAACTGCATCATTGCTCGTATTAACAGTTATACATTGATAAATCCCACCACAAACTCAGGCAATTACCACATATATAAAAGTAAACCTGCAAAAAGGGATTCTGGATATCAAAATTCAAAACACATATGAATGCTCTAATACATTTTTATATCTGGTTGGTCATATGTAATATTCTGTGGTGCTTTACAGGGTTGTCACTATGTAATTCAGTCCCAGTCTCCAATAATCTTAAATGCCGTTCTCTGCAGTGGAATTGTGTGCTGATAAACCACGGCTTGTACAATACAAACAAAGTTAATGAGAGGACCCACTTCCAATACCAGCAACGACACCACTGTGAATACCAGCCAACAAGAGATGAACGAATTCTCTAAAATTTGAATTGGGTTGAAAGTGTTTCAATTGCTTGTAAACATCTCTCTCTCTCTCTCTCTCTCTCTCTCTCTCTCTCTTTCTCTCCTCTTTTCTATCCCCCCTCTCTCTTTCTCTTTCTCTTTCTCTATCGATTCTCCTAAACTGAATCACACAAAATTTGGGATTGTTAAAATTAGAAAATTCAGGTTGAATTTAAAATTTTAGAATTGACTGCCTCATCTCTACAGCTCATTATGAGTGTTTTTTTATGACAGCACTTTAACTCCCATTTCGCTTAGTTTTAGTTGTGAAAAATCTACAGCAGACTGACCATGTGTCAACTAAACCAATGAGATGGCCATACACATTAGATAAATATTGGCTGAACTTGTCGATTTCAACAATACCATTATATCTAATATCTAATGTGTTTGGGGTGCCACAACTCTACCCTGGTGGCAGATATCTGGAGAAAGAGGGATCAGACTGTTGGATTTCAACATGCCTTATCCTTTGTTCTTACAGGAGACAATCCTCTGCCAGAGAAGTCTGGAAGTGGCTTATTCCCCTCTCCCTAATGAGAACATACGCAGGCTCAGCCAAGGCTTGCCAAACATTCAAGTGTATGAGGGTTGTCGGTGAGCATAGCTGTCTGCCAACAAGGTCATTTGGCTTCCCCATAAAACACGTTTTCCAGATGTGAAATGTACCTATTGCTATTTCTCCAGACTATTCTCATAATATTTTTGAGCTCTTTAATGAATTCAATGAAACACCAGACAGACTTCTCAGAATGTGCTTTTACTGTCACATATAACATATGTACATATATGTATAAATATCAATACAAAACCAGAATGAACAATGTATGGGCCTCTATAATGAGCTGTTTATGTAGAAGTGTAATAGTATTCATTCTTTCCCTGGCCTCTGAACCATGGCTCAGGCACTAGGGATGTTATTATAAATTGTAATGTACCATGTTGCATCCTCGTACACATGACATATAGGAAGCACTTGCCTGGCAACACTTCAGTGCCTTTCAGATAATGTTTTATAATAATACCATAGCCTTTAACTGCATCCCCAGACATGTCACTTCCCATCTAGCGAGCGCAATGTTATGTGCGGAGTGTGAGGCACACAGGTGATTCAGTTTGTATGTAGTTAGTAGCCAGCTGATAGCAGTTAGCTTTCTCAAGCATTGCCCACAGGAGTTTCCATGAACGTGAAGTGGGATAATGAATGTAAACTGGTCCGCGGGTGCAGACTTAAATTCCTTAGGCACTATTCCTTTCCCTAGACAGAGAAACCAATATTTCTTTGCAATTAGGTCAGAGCTTACAGTATAATGGCACGTACTATTATCTCCTCTCTATAACATTTGGTGACTATCGATCAGAGCAGCGAGGAGAGAGCGTTAGTGCGCTCCATAGGCTTTGTGCATTACCTGGAAACTGGAAGAACTATTCTTTTTTAATGATTCATTTTGTCAGGATATTTTATGTAGTCTTTATATGCTACTTATCTAATACGCTCCCATGGGTAGATTGAAAGCAACTGCTTAAAAAGACAGATCATTGAAGAGAGTCGTTTTATGGTTATTTGAGATTTTCAAACAATTGGCTTTCAGCAGAAAAACTGCACAATAAGTAAGTGAACCCCAATGGTTTTATGGACTTAAAGTGCCCGTACACTTTTAATAGCTGTCAGATGAACTGACAGCTATCATTCTTGACTCCTTTAGTCACAAACATGCTCGGTTCAGCTGATTGTGTGTGTGCTTCCAGTGTGGAAAGAAGAGAAAGCCTCGGCCAGAGACCTCTGGAGGCAGCTTCGGGACAACAACAGAATATGACACTGAAATTGTTTTAATTCATGCCTCCCCCAACATCATCTGATAGGGGAGAGTTTGGAGCTCCCAATACACATTAGTAGAGATTTGCCAAAGACTTTACCAAAGTTAACCAAGAAATTTGAGTGGTTACGAATTTGTCACAAATCACTATAAATCAGGTATACCCAGGTCATTCTGCCTTAGGGTATGGCCACATGGAGCGGCCGTGCTGCAAGAGGGTTGCTGCCATTCTGCGGAGAAGATCAACATGGTCAATTAGCCCGCAGCTACCTTTCATGTAATAATAAAGCCTGCACGCCTTATTCATTGTTAATGGTCATATGGCAACTTTAAACAGGGGCTGTTGCTGGTATGGGGTTTGGCTGGTTGGGGGGGGGACACAATATGGAAATTATTTCTGTTCTGGCCTGCAATCTCCTGCAGGTTATTTGACAGTAAACACTGAATATTAATTGGCTCTGGCATACCCATGGCCATCGGTGCCTGTGTGCTGTGCTGGTGGGGTGGTGGGGCCCAGGACCATGGTGGTCTCACTGCACAGTGGGGGTACTGTGTGGTGTCTGGGTCCCTCCCTCCGCTGTTGCAGTGCTGTGGTGTCCGTGGTCCATAGCTAGAGTAGTTTCCGACTTGATAGAGGCAATCTTGTCGTGGTAAGTGGGCTTTGATCAAACTGTATACCAATGCCTCATGTTTATGCATAGCATATTTTGATATGAATTTTGAATTGTTCTGAGAAGCCCATTTAAATATGGTGATAAACAGTTGTTATATCAAAAGCATAGTGTTTGAGGATGTGCGACCCAGATTCACTCTCTCACATGTTTTTATAAAAATGGTTAGACTGAGGGAGGGGGCTTCTCCTATCCTCCTCTTGACATTTCCATTTGAGTTTTGTTGGAGTTTGTTTTCTTATCATTTGAATACAGGGAACTTTTGTAATATATCTTATTAGTGAAAGTAGCATCTTTCTTATTTATCAACAGATTTATCAATTTCCTGAGTCCTTGTTCGCAGGCTCTATGGAAATGTTCAGACACATAAAAAATGCCTACTGTAAAAAAAAAAATAGGTGGGGATAAGGATGTTTTAGCAGTATATCTTCCTCAGTGTCTGTGTAAGGCTATATACACACAACCGTATCTATTTTGCGGTCCGCAAAAAACGGATCAACATACATGTGCATTCTGTATTCTTAATAGAACAGTCCTATCAATGTCCGTAGTGTGGACAATAATAGGACATGTTCTATTTTTTTCTGCAAAAAAACTGGGAAAGAAAATACTTTAGCATTAGTGATGAGCGAGCATGCATCACTATGCTCGGCACATGGTGCTCAGCAAATGCTCGAGTCTCTGCCCCGCACGTTTCACGGGTTTTAAGCAGCTAATAAAGGTGCAAGTAAGTACTGCCCCACTGTAATGCCAGTAGCCATGTTAGCTGCTGGCATTACAGTGATTGGCTGGCCTGCACGGGTCAGGTTATATAGCACCTGTTGACACATGCTCAGATTAGTCATAGTCAGGGAGAGCCTCAGGTAGGAAGGGAAAGACAGAGCAGGGAGCAAATGTCAGTGATTTTACGTAGAGAAAGCTTTTCAAAGATCCAAAAGTCCTTTTAAGGACTACTTTGCGTGTTTTAGATGAACAATAAATTTAACAGCAGTGTCAGGGACATCCATGCTAAGAAAGGGACAGACAGTAAAGGGAGAGAAATTTGCTGTTTTTACTACCAAAAGCTTTTCAAAGACCCCACAATGCCTTTTAATGACTACTGGGTGTGTTTCACAGCAGCAAGATATTTTTATTTTGTACCTATTAGTGTACATCCTCCGACTGTGTCTTTATTAATCTGGCTGACTTCTAGTGACCATGGTGTTTGTCTTTGTGTAAAAAATACAGTACTACATCAGCAAACAGTGTCTGTAGCGCAAATTCCATTAATATGGGTCTAATAGTGTCCATATTCTGTGGATTTATCTGACATACTGTCCGGCATCCCCAAACAGTTTTTGTTTTTCAAATTACATTAATATGGGCATAATATACTGTCCATATTCTGGGGTTTTATGTGACAGATAGTGTCCGGCATCCGAAAACAGTTTCTGTATATAAAATTATATTAATCTTGGCATAATATAGTGTCTATACTGTTGCTTTATGTGACATATACAGTCTGGCATACGAAAAAAAAAAAGTGTCTGTATTTCAAATTGCAACAATCTGGGTCTAATATAGTGTCCATATTCTGTGGTATTATGGGGCATATACTGTCCATCATCCGAAAAGAGTGTCTGATGCGCAAATCTAAATAATCTGGGCCTAATCTAGTATCCACAGGGTGTTCCTCTCCGTGTCAAATACTGTATAACTGTTGAAAACAGTGTATTTTGGGGAAATGTAAATTATTTGTGCAGCATCTAGTATACTGTACTTTATCCGAAGATGGTGTATGCTACTCTGTGACATCATCAGGGCTACATCTCCTGTGTAAAGTGTGCGCATCCCACATACCTGTTTTAATTTTTTGACGCATACACTTACAAATCCTACATTACTGTACGTGTGTCATACTTTTAAGCATATATAACGTTTAATATTAAGAATGCGGCCAGTAAAGGACGTGCAAGTGGCAGTGATGCTGATGGTGTACATCACCGTGGCCGTGGGCACAATGAAACTGAGTAAAAGAATGTAGCTGAGGGCCTGCAGGTACGCTAAACCTCTAGAACAGTGATGTCGATGGCAAACCTTTTAGAGACTGAGTGGCAAAACTGCAACCCAAAACCCATTTATTTATCTCAAAGTAGCCACATGGTCATTTACCCTGAATACTACAGTCCATTGTAGTATATCTTCCATGTTCCTTATCATTTAGCTACAGCTGTAGAGTGCCAGTTCGTGCCACATGTCCTGTTTGGACACCCAGTAGTTGTAAGGCACAGAGAGATCACTGAGGACGGTGACACAGTCTGCTATGTACTCCTTCACCATCTTCCACATGTTTTTCCATCCTTGTGACACTAGGCCGCGCATCAAGGTGAGGGAGCTGGCGCGGTGTCATGAAACTGTCCCAGGCCTTGGAGATTGTTGTCCTGCCTCTGTTGCAACTGCTGTGTGTTTCCCTCATCTTCCCTCCTGGGTTGCCCAAGGAACTACGGACTCTGCCACCAGCGTTGTCAGATGGAAATTTATTGAGCAATTTTTAAAGAAAGACCCTCTGGTATTGCAACATTTTGCTATTCCTCTCCACCACAGGAATTAGAGATGGGAAATTCTCTTTGAAGCGGGGGTCTTGAAGGGTGAACTGAACTACCAGTAATCACTGTTGTGCAAAATGCATAGAATGCGAGGGTCACAGGAAAGGCAGCATAACATAAAGTGAGCCATTTGTGTCAGAGTCCCAACAGACAAGACTTTGCTGTGCTCATCAGGAGGATGACTCTCAATCCCCTTATCCTCTTCCTCCTCTCCTGCCCATCTATGCTGAACAGATAAAATAAACCTGCTATGGTTACTACCTTCAGTAGTGTAGGCAACCATCTCTTGCTCCTCCTCCTCATCATCATCATCCAATTCACACTGACAAGACGAACTGAGTGTGGTCTGGCTATCACCCTGCGCAATGTCTTCCCCCTAGTTCCACCTCTTCCACATGTAAAGCGTCCGCCTTCATTGTTAGCAGCCAGCGTTTCAGTAGACAGAGAAGTGGGAGAGTTAGGCTTATAATAGCGGCATTGCCACTCACCATCTGTGTTGATTCTTCAAAGTTGTGTAAAATCTCACAGAGATAAGATATACTAGACCATGTTACAGCTGGTATTCCACTACTACATGTGCAATGTGGAATTCCAGCGCATGCTCAAGTCGCACAACAGTCGGTTAGCTGGAAAATACAAGCGCTGCAGCAGTGTTTGCCAGACCGTCAGCAGCTGTAGATGACTTTCGGAAATGGGCACACCCCCCCCCCCCCCTTAACAGTAACATAGTAACATAGTATATAAGACCGAAAAAAGACATTTCTCCATCCAGTTCGGCCTGTTTTCTACAAGTTGATCCAGAGGAAGGCAAAAAAAAACCTTTGAGGCAAAAGCCAATTTTCCCCACTTAAGGAGAAAAAATTCCTTCCCGAATCTAATCGGGCAATCAGAATAGCTCCCTGGATCAACGACCCCTCTCTAGTAGCTATGACCTGTAATATTATTACACTCCAGAAATACATCCAGTCCCCTCTTGAATTCCTCACCATCACCCACCAGTACTCACCATCACCAACTCCTTAGGCAGAGGGTTTCATAGTCTCACTGCTCTTACCATAAAGAATCCTCTTTTGTGTTTGTGTAGAAAGTAACTTTCTTTCCTCCAGACGCAGAGGATGTCTCGTTGTCACAGTCACAGTCCTGGGGATAAATAAATGATGGGAGAGATCTCTGTACTGACCCCTGATATATTTATACATAGTTATTAGATCTCCCCTCAATCGTCTTTTTTCTAAAGTGAATAACCCTAATTTTAACAACCTTTCAGGGTACTGTAGTTGCCCCATTCCAGTTATTACTTTAGTTGCCTTCCTCTGAATCCTCTCCAGCTCTGCTATGTCTGCCTTGTTCACAGGAGCCCAGAACTGTACACAGTACTCCATGTGTGGTCCGACTAGTGATTTGTAAAGTGGTAGTACTATGTTCTCATCATGGGCATCTATGCCCCTTTTGATGCAACCCATTATCTTATTGGCCTTGGCAGTAGCTGCCTGACACTGGTTTTTACAGCTTAGTCTGCTGTTTATTAAAATTCCTAGATCCATTTTCATGTCAGTGTTACCGAGTGTTTTACCATTTAGTATGTACGGGTGACTTGCATTATTCCTTCCCATGTGAATAACTTTACATTTGTCAGTGTGAAACCTCATCTGCCATTTCTCTGCCGAAGCCTCCAATCTATCCAGATCCCTATGTATCAGAAAACTAACCTCTTCAGTGTTAATTACTTTACAAAAAATACAAGCGCTGCAGCAGTGTTGCCAGACCGTCAGCAGATGTAGATGACTTTCTGAGATTGGCACACACACAGCGCACCCTCACCAGTAGCTCAGGCAAATTGGGGTAGGTTTGGAGAAAGTTGAGAGCACGTGGGCTAGGCATGGTATGGCCGGATCCCGGAAATTAAGGAGGGATCCACATGGCCATATCAGCATTTGTCCCATTAAAAATTTGTTTTCTTTACTGGGCAAAGGTTGTTTTCTGCCCATTGATTAAGATTATATTATTAGGATAGGTTTTTGAGGGACAATTTCCCGACATTTTGCTGTGGTCACTGTGTAGAGTTGTCATTCTGCCTGGTGAGGGCGGTGCTTGCCTGAGGGCTGGCCCTGTTATGTTCCAGTGTTTCAGTTGTTATTGTTATGGTTTGAGTTTATAACTATGCTGTAAAATATGTTATGGTTACTTGGTTATTTATGAGTTTTTAAACAGGCCATGCCATTAGTTTACCTCCATTCTCGTGTGTTATGTTTTATATATATATATATATATGCTTGAGAAAGGCTCTAATGTAGAGCCGAAACGTCGCGTTTTTTTTGCACCATATGGGTAAATAAATAATTCACTTCATCTTAGTGGAGTGCTGTCCTTTTTCTATTTTTACATGTGGATTTTTGGCTTGGTCCTTGGACATTGCACGACATTTTTGCATTCATGTTAATGCGGTGCTGCCATTTTTCCGTTATATATATATATATATATATATATATATATATTAATGTATAAGTTTGGGATGTTTGTTGCGCATGGTACATATATGCTGTATGATTGCCATGTGTGAGCTTGCCGAGCTACAAAGCTGCCAACAAGTTTTGGCCATTATCAGACACAACCAACCTGGTCCCTTATTCCCTGTCACCCAAGCAAATGAGTTTCAGCATGGCTTGTTGCTTCTCCACTACCGTGCTAAACTGCTTCCAGCTACTGACTGATGGTTGACTGCTGCTGCAAGATGAGAACTCGGAGTTTGCAGTGGAGGAGGAGAGGGGGGGGGAGGGGTGGAGGCACTAATGTAGGTGGTGGCAGAAATCCTGATGGATGATGGAAGTAGGGCCCGCAATCCTTGGCATCAGTAGCACCTGTGCCATCCCAGGGTACGACTCGCTACCGGCCTCCACAGGGTTCACCCAGTGTGTTGCCATAGAAATGTATCGTCCCTTGCCAAAAGCACTTGTCCATGTGTCCATTGTTAAGTGGACCTTCACAATAACTGTGTTGGTCAGGGCACGGGTGATGTTATGTGACACAATTGCCGGTGTAATGCGGGGATGGCACACAGAGAAAAATAGTGGCGGCTGGGAACTGAGTAACGAAGGACGGCTGCTGACATGAGGCTGAGGAAAGCCTCAGTGTCCTTAGGCCTAAATGGCAACATACCCAGGGCCAGAAATTGTGAAAAGTGCGCATTTAGTGCCATGGCCTGTGGGTGGGTGGCTGGGTATGTGCACTTGCTTTCAAAGGCCTGCGGTAAGGAATGACATCTGTACTCTGTTCGGACACAGAAGTGGATATGCTAGCTGATGGTGCTTGCGAAGGCCCAGCTGCAGGGCGGGATTCATCCAGGCCTGCTTCTAGGACAGAGGATTGGCCAGCCCAACACGTAACACAGGGGAGGAAGAGAAAGCAGTGGTGTGACCCACAGACACTGATTGTGGACCCATGGGTTCAGGCCACCTGTTAGGGTGCTTTGATGCCATGTGCAGATCATGTCGGTGGTGGTGAGGTTGCTAGTGTTCACAACCCCTACTCATTTTGTCTCCAGTGTACTGTCTTCCCCCATTAAGTTCCCGGGTTTGAATTTTTATTGTTATGGCTTTTGTTAGAGTTAATGAATAGTATTTAAGAATGTTATGGTTATTTGTTTATTTATGAGTAGAGTTGAGCGAACACCTGGATGTTCGGGTTCGAGAGGTTCGGCCGAACTTCCGGAAAATGTCCGGGTTCGTGATCCGAACTCAATCCGAACTTCATCCCGAACCCGAACCCCATAGAAGTCAATGGGGACCCGAACTTTTGGGCACTAAAAAGGCTGTAAAAGACTCTAAAGGCTAGAGGGCTGCAAAAGGCAGCAAAATGTAGGTAAATCCCCTGCAAACAAATGTAGATAGGGAAATGATGACTTAACATAAAATAAATAAAAATTAACCAATATTAATTGGAGTTAGGTCCCATAGCACAGAATCAGGCTTCAAATCACCCACCAATGGAGAAGGTCGCTTACTATTATTTCGACCCCAGCATCCAGACAAAGGAGAGAGGTCCCACAGCAGAGAATCTGGCATCATATCAATCACCACAGGAGAAGGCCACTTTCAGTGACTTAGGCCTTAGCACCCAGACAGAGGAGACATGTCAGATAGCACAAGCATTACATTTATACCATCCAGCACAGGAGAAGGCCACTTTTAGTTACTTTAACCCCTGCACCCAGAAAGAGGAGAGAGGCCCCACAGCACATATTCAGGCATCATATCACCCACCACAGGAGTAGGCCACCATTTAGTTAATTTGACCCCTGCACCCATGTCAGATGGTACAAGCATCAGTTTTACATCACCCAGCACAAGAGAAGGCCACTTTTAGAGACTTTGACCCCTGCACCCAGACGGAGGAGAGAAGTTTCACAGCAGAGAATCAGGCATTTAGATCACCCACCACAGGAGTAGACCACCATTTAATGGGACCCCGGCAACCATGTCAGATGGCACAAGCATCAGTTTTACATCACCCAGCACAAGAGAAGGCCACTTTTAGAGACTTCGACCCCTGCACCCAGACGGAGGAGAGAGGTTTTCACAGCAGAGAATAAGGCATTTAGATCACCCACCACAGGAGTAGGCCATCAATTAATGGGACCCCGGCAACCATGTCAGATGGCACAAGTATAACATTTATATCACCCAGCACAGGACAAGGCCACTTTCAGTGAGTTAGGCCTTAGCAACGAGACAGAGGAGACAGGTCAGATAGCACAAGCATCAGTTTTACTGATCACCCACTACAGGAGTAGGCCACCTTTAGTTAATTTGACCCCTGCACCCAGAAAGAGGAGAGAGGTCCCACAGCACATAATCAGGCATCATATCAACCACCTCAGGAGAAGGCCACCATTTAGTTACTTAGGCCTTAGCACCGACACAGAGGAGACAGGTCAGATAGCACAAGCATCAGTTTTACATCAACCACCACAGGAGAAGGGCACTTTTAGAGATTTTGACCCCTGCAGCCACACGGAGGAGAGAGGTCCCACAGCAGAGATTCAGACATTTATATCAGCCAGCACAGGAGAAGGCCGCTTTCAGTGACTTAGGCCTTAGCACCGACACAGAGGAGACAGGTCAGATAGCACAAGCATCAGTTTTGCATCAACCACCACAGGAGAAGGGCACTTTTAGAGACCTTGACCCCTGCAGCCACACAGAGGAGAGAGGTCCCACAGCAGAGAATCAGGCATCATGTCAACCACCACAGGAGTAGGCCACCTTTTGTTTCTTTGACCCCTGCACCCAGAAAGAGGAGAGAGGTCCCACAGCAGAGAATCAGGCATTTCGATCACCCACCACAGGAGAAGGCCGCTTTCAGTGTCTTTGGCCCCTGCACCCACACAAAGGAGACATGTCAGATAGCACAAGTATTACATTCATATCACCCAGCACAGGAGAAGGCCACTTTTAGTGTACTTTGACCCCTGCACCCAGAAAGAGGAGAGAGGCCCCACAGCACATATTCAGGCATCATATCACCCACCACAGGAGTAGGCCACCATTTAGTTAATTTGACCCTGCACCCATGTCAGATGGTACAAGCATCAGTTTTACATCACCCAGCACAAGAGAAGGCCACTTTTAGAGACTTTGACCCCTGCACCCAGACGGAGGAGAGAAGTTTCACAGCAGAGAATCAGGCATTTAGATCACCCACCACAGGAGTAGACCACCATTTAATGGGACCCCGGCAACCATGTCAGATGGCACAAGTATAACATTTACATCACCCAGCACAAGAGAAGGCCACTTTAGAGACTTCGACCCCTGCACCCAGACGGAGGAGAGAGGTTTTCACAGCAGAGAATAAGGCATTTAGATCACCCACCACAGGAGTAGGCCATCAATTAATGGGACCCCGGCAACCATGTCAGATGGCACAAGTATAACATTTATATCACCCAGCACAGGACAAGGCCACTTTCAGTGAGTTAGGCCTTAGCAACGAGACAGAGGAGACAGGTCAGATAGCACAAGCATCAGTTTTACTGATCACCCACTACAGGAGTAGGCCACCTTTAGTTAATTTGACCCCTGCACCCAGAAAGAGGAGAGAGGTCCCACAGCACATAATCAGGCATCATATCAACCACCTCAGGAGAAGGCCACCATTTAGTTACTTAGGCCTTAGCACCGACACAGAGGAGACAGGTCAGATAGCACAAGCATCAGTTTTACATCAACCACCACAGGAGAAGGGCACTTTTAGAGATTTTGACCCCTGCAGCCACACGGAGGAGAGAGGTCCCACAGCAGAGATTCAGACATTTATATCAGCCAGCACAGGAGAAGGCCGCTTTCAGTGACTTAGGCCTTAGCACCGACACAGAGGAGACAGGTCAGATAGCACAAGCATCAGTTTTGCATCAACCACCACAGGAGAAGGGCACTTTTAGAGACCTTGACCCCTGCAGCCACACAGAGGAGAGAGGTCCCACAGCAGAGAATCAGGCATCATGTCAACCACCACAGGAGTAGGCCACCTTTTGTTTCTTTGACCCCTGCACCCAGAAAGAGGAGAGAGGTCCCACAGCAGAGAATCAGGCATTTCGATCACCCACCACAGGAGAAGGCCGCTTTCAGTGTCTTTGGCCCCCTGCACCCACACAAAGGAGACATGTCAGACAGCACAAATATAACATTCATATCACCCAGCACAGGAGAAGGACACTTTCATGTACTTTGGCCCCGGCACCCAGACAGAGGGAAGGTTCATTCAACTCTGGGTTGCACCCCAAGATCCTAGTTAATTTCAAAAATTGATTTTTCAATGAAGAAGTGGCCAGGAGTACAAGACAACATGGTTTAAGGCAGTCATTAAGGACTACTCTGCACAAGGGAGGGTCAGGTCTTGTGGGATCCATGCCTGGTTCATTTTTATAAACGTCAGCTTGTCCACGTTGGCTGTGGACAGGCGGCTGCGTTTGTCAGTAATGACGCCCCCTGCCGTGCTGAATACACGTTCAGATAAAACGCTGGCCGCCGGGCAGGACAGCACCTCCAAGGCATAACATGCTAATTCTGGCCACGTGGACAATTTGGAAACCCAGAAGTTGAATGGGGCCGAACCATCCGTCAGTACGTGGAGTTGTGTGCAGACATACTGTTCAACCATGTTAGTGAAATGTTGCCTCCTGCTAACATGTTCCGTATCAGGTGGTGGGGCCGTTAGCTGTGGCGTGGAGACAAAACTTTTCCACATTTCTGCCATGCTAACCCTGCCCTCAGAGGAGCTGGCCGTGACACTGCTGCGTGGGCGACCTCTAGCTCCTCCTCTGCCTTGGCCTTGGCCTTCCACCTGTTCCCCTGTGACAGTTGGGAATGCTCTCAGGAGCGCGTCTACCAGCGTGCGCTTGTACTCGCGCATCTTCCTATCACGCTCCAGTGCAGGAAGTAAAGTGGGCACATTGTCTTTGTACCGTGGATCCAGCAGGGTGGCCACCCAGTAGTCAGGACACGTTAAAATGTGGGCAACTCTGCTGTCGTTGCGCAGGCACTGCAGCATGTAATCGCTCATGTGTGCCAGGCGTATCATCATCATCCTCTGTATCCCCCCAGCCACGCACCAGGTATGTGCCTGCGCTGTGCTGGGTGCCACCCCGCTGTGAACCTGATTCATCCTCATCCTCCTCCACCTCCTCCTCATCCTCCTCGTCCTCCGGTAGTGGTCCCTGGCTGGCCACATTTGTACCTGCCCTCTGCTGTTGCAAAAAACCTCCCTCTGAGCCACTTCTAACAGACTGGCCTGAAAGTGCTAAAAATGAACCCTCATCCTCCTCCTCCTCCTGGGCCACCTCCTCTTCCATCATCGCCCTAAGCGTTTTCTCTAGGAGACATAGAATTGGTATTGTCATGCTGATAACAGTGGCATCGCCACTGGCCATGTTGGTGGAGTACTCTAAACAGCGCAACAGGGCACACAGGTCTCGCATGGAGGCCCAATAATTGGTGGTGAAGTGGTGCTGTTCCGCAGTGCGACTGACCCGTGCGTGCTGCAGCTGAAACTCCACTATGGCCTGCTGCTGCTCGCACAGTCTCTCCAGCATGTGCAAGGTGGAGTTCCACCGGGTGGGCACGTCGCATATTAGGCGGTGAGCGGGAAGGCCGGAAGCGCGCACAGACGGCCCGCACTTTATGCAGCAGCTCTGACATGTCTGGGTAGTTGTGAATGAACTTTTGCACCACCAAATTCAGCACATGCGCCAGGCAAGGGATGTGCATCAAACCGGCTAGTCCCAGAGCTGCCACGAGATTTTGCCCATTATCGCACACCACCAGGCCGGGCTTGAGGCCCACCGGCAGCAACCACTGGTCGGTCTGTTGTTCAATAACCCGCCACAACTCCTGCGCGGTGTGGGGCCTGTCCCCCAAACATATGAGTTTCAGAATGGCCTGCTGACGTTTACCCTGGGCTGTGCTGAAGTTGGTGGTGAAGGTGTGTGGCTGACTGGATGAGCTGGTGGAAGCAGAGGAGGAGGAAGCCGAGTAGGAGGAGGAGGCTACAGGAGGCAAAGAATGATGCCCTATGATCCTTGGCGGCGGAAGGACGTGCACCAAGGAACTCTCTGCCTGGGACCCAGCCGCCATTACATTTAGCCAGTGTGTAGTTAGGGAGATATAGCGTCCCTGGCCGTGCTCACTGGTCAACGTATCTGTGGTTAGGTGGACCTTGCCACAAATGGCGTTGCGCAGTGCACACTTGATTTTATCGGACACTTGTATGTGCAGGGAAGGCACGGCTGTCTTGGAGAAGTAGTGGCGGCTGGGAACCACATACTGGGGGACAGCCATGGCCATCAGCTGTTTGAAGTTGTCTGTGTCCACCAGCCGGAATGACAGCATTTCAAAGGCCAGTAGTTTAGAAATGCTGGCATTCAGGCCAAGGGCTCGAGGGTGACTAGGTGGGAATTTGCGCTTCCTCTCAAAGGTTTGAGAGATGGAGAGCTGAACGCTGCTGTGTGAAATAGTGGAGACGCTAGGTGACGGTGGCGGTGGTGGTGGTGGTGTCGGTGGCACATCCTCTGTTTGCTGCTCGGCAGGTGGCAACATTCCTCTCGAGGCGGAAGCCGAGGCAGCAGCGGTAGAGGGAGCAGGGGAGCCTGAGCGGGTTCCTTGTTTTTAAGGTGTGTACTCCACTGCAGTTCATGCTTTGCATGTAGATGCCTGATCATGCAGGTGGTGCTCAGGTTAAGAACGTTAATGCCTCGCCTCAGGGTCTGATGGCACAGCGTGCAAACCACTCTGGTCTTGTCGTCAGCACATTGTTTTAAGAAGTGCCATGCCAGGGAACTCCTTGAAGATGCCTTTGGGGTGCTGGGTCCCTGTTGGCGCTGGCCAATAGCAGGCGAACTCTCTGGACGGCGGCTGTTCTGCTTTTGCCGCCTGCTCCCTCTTTGGCTTCGCTGTTGTCTCGGTCTCACCACTGCCTCTTCCTCTGAACTATTTAAGTCAGCGGCACGACCTTCAGTCCATGTGGGGTCTAAGACCTCATCGTCCTCTGCATCGTCTTCCACCCAGTCTTCCTCCCTGAACTCCTCCTGTTCAGTCTGCACACTGCAATAAGACGCGGCAGTGGGCACCTGTGTTTCGTCATCATCAGACACTCGGTCACTCTGCTGTGGTGGTATTCCCATGTCCTCATCATCTGGATACATAAGTGGTTGTGCGTCAGTGCATGGAATGTCTTCCACCGCTGGGAAGGGCTAGGTGGATGCCCCTGGAAATCCGTGGGAGCAGAGTCTTCAAACAGAATAAGAGACTGCTGCATAACTTGAGGCTCAGACAGTTTCCCTGATATGCATGGGGGTGATGTGACAGACTGATGGGCTTGGTTTTCAGGTGCCACCTGTGCGCTTTCCGCAGAAGACTGGGCGGAAGACAATGTGGTGAACGTGCTGGAAGCACTGTCGGCCACCCAATCGACTAATGCCTGTACCTGCTCAGGCCTTACCATCCTCATAACGGCATTGGGCCCCACCAAATATCGCTGTATATTCTGCTGGCTACTTGAGGGAGTTGGTTCACTACTTTGTGCACCTGAGGCCGAACGGCCACGTCCTCTGCCAGCAACAGAGGCTCCACGGACACCACCACGACCGCGTCCTCGTCCCTAAATAGATTGTTTCCTCATTGTTGCGATTCAACTCGCAATAAAAACCACAATAAAATATATTATTTTTTACCCCCAAAATTCCCACACTGGAAGATATAATTCCTTTTTCCGGTATTAATTACAAGAAAACTGCTGCAAATTGGACACCATAATTTTTAATATGCTAGTTTTGGTACATAAATTCCCACACGGGGAGATATAATTCCTTTTTACAGGAGTAAAAATGTGCGGCCTACTGTTTCTGGTCTAACTAACACCAGATTGATTAAATTGGCCTTTTTTTCACCAAAATTACAACACTGGACAATGTAATGCCTTTTTCCGGTATTAATTCCTTTTTACAGGAGTAAAAACATGCGGCCTACTGTTTCTGGTGCAACTAACACCAGATTGATTAAATTGGCCTTTTTTTCACCAAAATTACAACACTGGACAATGTAATGCCTTTTTCAGGTATTAATTACAAGAAGACCGCTGCTAATTGGACACCAGAATTTTTAAAATGCTAGTTTGTGTACATAAATTCCCACACTGGAAGATATAATTCCTTTTTCCGGTATTAATTACAAGAAAACTGCTGCAAATTGGACACCAGAATTTTTATTTTGCTAGTTTTGGTACATAGTTTCCCACACGGGGAGATATAATTCCTTTTTACAGTAGTAAAAACGTGCGGCCTACTGTTTCTGGTCTAACTAACACCAGATTGATTAAGTTGGCCTTTTTTTCACCAAAATTACAACACTGGACAATGTAATGCCTTTTTCCGGTATTTATTCCTTTTTACAGGAGTAAAAACGTGCGGCCTACTGTTTCTGGTGTAACTAACACCAGATTGATTAAATTGGCCTTTTTTTCACCAAAATTACAACACTGGACAATGTAATGCCTTTTTCAGGTATTAATTACAAGAAGACCGCTGCTAATTGGACACCAGAATTTTTAAAATGCTAGTTTGTGTACATAAATTCCCACACTGGAAGATATAATTCCTTTTTCCGGTATTAATTACAAGAAAACTGCTGCAAATTGGACACCAGAATTTTTATTTTGCTAGTTTTGGTACATAGTTTCCCACACGGGGAGATATAATTCCTTTTTACAGTAGTAAAAACGTGCGGCCTACTGTTTCTGGTCTAACTAACACCAGATTGATTAAGTTGGCCTTTTTTTCACCAAAATTACAACACTGGACAATGTAATGCCTTTTTCCGGTATTTATTCCTTTTTACAGGAGTAAAAACGTGCGGCCTACTGTTTCTGGTGTAACTAACACCAGATTGATTAAATTGGCCTTTTTTCACCAAAATTACAATGTAATGCCTTTTTCAGGTATTAATTACAAGAAGACTGCTGCTAATTGGACACCAGAATTTTTAAAATGCTAGTTTGTGTACATAAATTCCCACACTGGAAGATATAATTCCTTTTTCCGGTATTAATTACAAGAAAACTGCTGCAAATTTGACACCAGAATTTTTAAAATGCTAGTTTTGGTACATAGATTCCCACACGGGGAGATATAATTCCTTTTTACAGAAGTAAAAACGTGCTGCCTACTGTTTCTGGTGTAACTAACACCAGATTGATTAAATTGGCCTTTTTTTCACCAAAATTACAACACTGGACAATATAATGCCTTTTTCCGGTATTAATTCCTTTTTACAGGAGTAAAAACGTGAGGCCTACTGTTTCTGGTGTAACTAACACCAGATTGATTAAATTGGCCTTTTTTTCACCAAAATTACAACACTGGACAATGTAATGCCTTTTTCAGGTATTAATTACAAGAAGACTGCTGCTAATTGGACACCAAAATTTTTAAAATGCTAGTTTGTGTACATAAATTCCCACACTGGAAGATATAATTCCTTTTTCCAGTATTAATTACAAGAAAACTGCTGCAAATTGGACACCAGAATTTTTAAAATGCTAGTTTTGGTACATAGATTCCCAAACAGGGAGATATAATTTATTTTTACAGGAGTAAAAACGTGAGGCCTACTGTTTCTGGTGTAACTAACACCAGATTGATTAAATTGGCCTTTTTTTCACCAAAATTACAACACTGGACAATGTAATGCCTTTTTCCGGTATTAATTTCTTTTTACAGGAGTAAAAATGTGAGGCCTACTGTTTCTGGTGTAACTAACACCAGATTGATTAAATTGGCCTTTTTTTCACCAAAATTACAACACTGGACAATGTAATGCCTTTTTCCGGTATTAATTCCTTTTTACAGGAGTAAAAACATGCTGCCTACTGTTTCTGGTGTAACTAACACCAGATTGATTAAATTGGCCTTTTTTCAACAAAATTACAACACTGGATAATGTAATGCCTTTTTCCTGTATTAATTCCTTTTTACAGGAGTAAAAACGTGAGGCCTACTGTTTCTGGTGTAACTAACACCAGATTGATTAAATTGGCCTTTTTTTCACCAAAATTACAACACTGGACGATACAATGCCTTTATGCGGTATTAATTACAAGAGGACTGCTGGTATTTCAGAACACCGGAATTTTTAAAATGCTAGTTTTGCTAGATAAATTTCCCACACTGGGAGAAATATTGCCTAAGCCTTTTTACAGTATTAATTACAACAGGAGTGCTTCTTCTGGTCTAACACCAGAATAATTTTATTATTACGGTGAAAGCTTTTTTTAATTTATATTTCTGGCACATAAAAAAATATTTCTGGCTGACAGTATTGACTTGGCTGTAGTGGCACTGGCTAGCCTAGCTGGAACAGCACATTCATGGGATTTGCTATCCAAGTGGGTTACTTTCAGTTTCACCACTGATATATTAAATATCTTTGCAGTTAGTATGGGTGACACAAGCACAGCCAAACCCCTGATGTAGTATATCTATGAAAAAATCGACTATTACATGAGATTAATGGACGTTGTGGCAGCTTTTGCTGTAGCACCACAAGTCCCAAAATGGCCGCAGCCTATCAGCCCAGTAACATGTGTCAGAAAACGGTCTGCCCAGCCAGAAAAAAAATTGACTTTGACTGAGCAGCTGAATCGCTGTTGTTCTGATTCAAAGGTGTAGATTTTTCACTTCTTTGGAGCTTTGGTTTAGACTCTGTGGCAGCTTGTGCTGGCGCACCATAAGTCCCAAAATGGCCACCGCCGGTCAGCCCAGTTACATGTGCCAGTAAAAATCGCTCTGGCCAGTCTCAACAAAATAGTGACTTTCAGTGAACAGCTCAGCTGAGTTGTTCTGATGCACAGGTGTAGAAAGGTAGATCATTCACTTCTTTATCCCTGCCTATCTCGCCCTCACAGAAGCTGCGTCCTCTCCCTACACTAATCAGAGCAGTGTGACGTGCGGCGCTACGTGACTCCAGCTTAAATAGAGGCTGGGTCACATGCTGCACTTGGCCAATCACAGCCATGCCATTAGTAGGCATGGCTGTGATGGGCTCTTAGGGCAAGAAGTAAAACACTAGCTGATTGGCTGCTGAGCAGCCCTTCAGAAAGCGGGAAGTAATCGACGAACACCGGACCCGAACCCGAACTTTTTTGAAAATGTCCGGGTTCGGGTCCGTGTCACGGACACCCCAAAATTCGGTACGGACCCGAACGATTCTCGAACTGTTCGCTCAACACTATTTATGAGTTCTTATTTTAGTATAGCATAGTTACAGCTAGCAAATTACAATTCTTTTATCGTCCCCACTTTCCTCAAAAAAGCTCCAGACTGTGGAACACCTACCCCTTGGCAAGGGAGATTTCCGCAAGGGGGAACAGTTGCAGGCCAATTTGGTGTGGCCCGCCTTCTCCCTTTTGCCACCCTACAGCCTCTTCCAGCATATTGCGGTGCTATGGATCCATCCCCCTCTGTCCTGCTGTCCTCGCTTGACTTGCCACCTTTCCAGGTTGGGTCAGTGATGTCATTGTCCCCCATCTCCTCTTCCACTTCCTCACTCTGGTCATCCTCCTGACTTGTGTTGACCTAACAAGACTCGCACTCATTGACAACTGTGTCTCATCCTCATCATCCATTTTGTGAAACACCAATTGGCATTTCCCACCATCATCTTCTTCTGACTGTGGATGTTGAAGAGTTTGGGGATCAGTTCACAAGATCTCCTCATGTCCCTCTTCAGGGAGGGTCAGCTCACCTGCAGGCCCTCACCTACAATCTTTTACATGGCAATCAAAAATATTGTTAAAATTTCTATAATATTTTATTGTGGCCAGTGTTTTTGATAATATTTCTGCAATGTCCATGCACTAGTAGCAGGGGGTGACGTAACTTGTTAGCACGGAGGAATCTAGTTGGTTATCGGAATGAACCAGACAAATTGCTCCACCCACTCACAACGGCCATGCACCACCACCCACAGAATCGAAAAAAAGGTATCAATCTTCAGTGTCCGGGCCGGGTGAGGTTTCCTATGTGGAATCAAAATAAGCAGCAGGTTTCACTCCTGGTGGTACCCTGGTGGTGCCGTCAATTGGTTTAAGTTTCAGCTTTGCAACCAAACTCCCCTCGGAACCCAAAGACTTTGGTTTCCAGGAAAATGCTCGGCGCGTAATGGGAATAACGCCGCCGGATCGTGTGTCGGATTGTTTTCAAACCAGGCTGCAAATTTCATCTTAGATTAATGAAAACATTCTTGGCAAATGCTTTCAGTGTGGTTCTTCTGGCGTCTGTCAAATAGCAGGGCAATACAGATAGCTCTGGCCGTCTATCTTAATCATGGCCCCAATTCTGGAAAAAAATAACATTTTTGGTAGCACTTTACCTACAATTGAATATACAGGAAAGAATGTTTCCTAACAATTTTTCCTGTGAAATAGATTTTTTCTTTTTGGGGTTGTGCGTATTTTTGTCAGTCTGTAAAAGTGGTGTACAACTCGGACAACATGGTTCCCAGCAGTGACCTGGGAGTCCAAGATGCATCCAGGCATCGTCCCTATGCCGATCCATTTTGGTGGTGTTTCTGTCACTTTCTGACCTGTTCCAATGGACCATGCACCCTCCCCTCTTCAGAGCATGGGGTGCCTGGTTGCCTCCCATTGACTTCCATTATACTTAGGTGCTCGGGTGCACACGAACATAGTAATGTGTTCGGCCAGAACATCTGAACACCCGAATACTTTGGTGCTCGCTCGTCACTATTTAGCATGCATAAGGCCTAAGATTCATGCTGTGTGAAAAGAGAAGGAAATATTTCTCCCCACCTCTACCTGTATGAAACGCATGCTGTGAAATTGGAGTGGAAATACTGAGAGAGACCCAGAATTTATAGGTTAGGCTAATATCTAGCTGCAGAAAAAAAAAAACTATTCATCCCCTATCCCCTGCGATTTTAAGGTCGATGGGTGCCCCGAGTATTCTCTCTAAATGGAACAAAAGTGCACTTGTTGCCCTCCGCTTCTGCTAGAAAGATGAACACGAAGAGGAACTTCATCTTTCAGCATGACAACGACCCAAAGCATACATCCAAATCAACAAAGGAATGGCTTCACCTGAAGAAGATTCAAGTTTTGGAATGGCCCAGCCAGAGCACAGACCTGAATCTGATTGGAAATCTGTGGGGTGATCTGAAGAGTGCTGTGGAGTGTTTTTGCAAAGAGGAGTGGACAAATCTTGCCAAGCCAAAATGTGCCATGCTGATAGACACACCCAAAAAGACTGAGTGCTGTAATAAAATCAAAAGGTGCTTCAACAAAGTATTAGTTTAGGGTTATGTTAATATGGTTATGCAACCATATTATTTTATTTTAATATTTTTTCTTCCCTCTACTTCAAAGATTTCAGTTTGTTTTTCAATTGAGTTGTACAGTTTATAGGTCACATTAAAAGTGGAAAAAGTTCTGAAATGATTTATCTTTGTCTCATTTTTTTACAGTACAGAAACACGACATTTTAACAGGGGTGTGTAGACTTTTATAACCACTGTATCAAGAATTATATATTACAGAATTATATATATATATATATATATATATATATATATATATATATATATAGAGAGAGAGAGAGAGAAGAGAGAGCATGTGTGTGTTGGTGGTTGTATGTTTGTATGTGTTTACACAGAGAGAAGTGTAGAATTGGAACTACTCAGTCGCATAATTTACTAATTTACAGCTCTATAAAACATTGATGTGAATTGATGTTGAAACCTGATAATTAAGAAAAAAAGGAACTGAGTAAGCCTTTAAGTGTTTACATCACTATTTAGGGATTTGGCTGGATGCCCTTTTCCAGTCATTCAGATAGAGAGTTGCCAGCACTGATTTGTCACCTGAACACACATCCATTAACTAGGCAACAGTGGGGTATGTAAATATGTGATACGTTGGGCAAATTGGCAATGCCATTTATACAAGTATAAGCTGTGAATTTTTGACATTGTAGCTTTGGGCTTGATACAGTAGTCCCATTGTGCTCCTTACTATTCTTGCATGGGCAGCAATGGGATTTAATGCCAGAATTGAGCCACTGCATTAAAGTTCGTATCCAGCTGGGAACAGATTTGCATCCTGCTGCCAGTGAACAGGCTGAGATCCAAGCACACTTGCTTGCTGCAGTGTATTTCCCACACCCAGCCGAGCTGCCTGCTACCTTGATTCTGTCACTAGGATAGCTATGGCAGCTGCCTCCGGCAATAAAACCTGGGATGTGACAACCAGCATTGTGACAGCAATGTACTGTGGGGCACCTCCCTATTTAAAGCCTATATTCTACGTATAGTTTCAACATTTAACAACTGCTCACTAGGTAATCTGCATTTGGCAATAATAATTAGAATATCGTTTCAACATTTAACAACTGCTCACTAGGTAATCTGCATTTGGCAATAATAATTAGAATATCGGAAAAGATACTTTAATAAATTTATTTTATAATCCTATTACTCAATTAACCAAAGCAAATCCTAAAATAATTTGACCAGATTAGATTGATTCTTAGCTAGCAATATATCAATATACAGTGTTAAAAAAGTATATTTTACAGTATTAGATATATATATATATATATATATATATATATATATATAGCTGAGTGAATGTGTGTATGTCCGCTAAAGGAATCCGCACCGTCGCATTTAAAATTACGAAATTTGGCACACATGTACATCAGGTGTCCGGGAAGGTTTTAGACCAGGTATCAGCTCTCTAGCACATACCGTTCCTGAGATATTCCCAAAAAACTAATTAGCCAATATAAGCCTGCTCACATGACCCTTGTCAGCCAATAGAAGCTTGCAGGGCCTTAGTCTCCACATGCACACAATTTTACACCAGGTTTCCATAACAACCCAGCCATTTTTCTTCATTGCAGTAGGTCAGCTTCAAAGGGGCAGGGCGCTGTGGATGACACTGTTAAGGGAGCGAAGTGCTGTGGAGGTCACAGTTAAGGGGGCAGGTAAGGTGGCCATTCTGGCCACCCTGAAAAGACGGACTTAAAAACCACGCCCCCGACCCTGTCTGTCAGCTGCAGTGGTGCGAGGGAGGGTGGCTTTCTCCATGCAGCTCATGCTCAGACAGCACAGGGCGGAGGACAGGGAGTGTGAAAGCTGGACTGTCCGGCCTAAAACCGGACCTCTGGCCACTCTAGGGGAAGGCAGCTGTGGAGGTCACAGTTAAGGGGACGGTCCGCTATGGAGGTCAGTGTGAAGGGGAAGAATGCTATAGAGGCAACTGTTAAGGGGACATGATGTTGTGGAAATCACTGTTAAAGAGATAGGGTACTGTGAAGGTCAATAATAAAGGGGAGACCACTGTGGAGGTCACTGTTAAAGGGGCAGGCTGCTGTGGAGGTCACTGTTACGGGGATGGGATGCTGTGGAGGTCACTATTAAAGCGGTGGGGGCTGTGAAGGTCTTGTTTAAGGGGGCAGGGAACAGAGGAGTTCACAGTTAAGGGGAAGATATGCTATGGAGGTCCATGTTAAGGGACAGGGTGTAGAGGTCACTTTTAAGGGGTTGGGGTGTTGTGGAGGTCACATTTTAAGGGAACGGGGCTCTGTGGAGGTCACTGTTAAGGGGGCGAGTTATTGTGGAAATCCATATTAACGAGAGGGGGTACTGTGGAGGTTACTGTTACGGTGGCGAGTTATTGTGGAAATCACTGTTAACGAGAAGGGGTACTGTGTAGGTCATGAATAAAGGGGCGACCGCTGTAGATGTCACTGTTACAGTGGATACTGTCGAAATCTTTTACCAGCACACACAAACATTAAATGAAATAGATTAAATATTCCCATGCGAAGTTGGGTCCTTCTGCGAATATATATATATGTTTGAGAAAGGCTCACACGGGCCGAAACGTCGCTCTCCACCATGGGTGAATAAAAGTTTTTTTCACTTTTTTTGTAATTTTGGAGTGCAGTCCTCCTTTTTATATTATTGTAATATTGGGTATAGCCAGAACCCAGCATTGGACATTGCACCCGCTTTTTTCTTTTGATGGTGCTGCCACTGATTCTTTTGTGGACTATATATATATATATATATATATATATATGCACTGCCCCTCACAGTCTAATCAGGCAGTTGCTGGAGGGAGACTGCAATGTCCCCCAAAGGTCTTGTATGACCTTATGGGGTGGTATGCAAATGGTGTAAATAATGAAAGAAAAAACTTTTAGAAAAATAAAAGATAAAAGGTTTCAGTGTAAGAAAAAGCCCCTTTCCCCCATCAAGCCATTCGTCAGTGTAAAAAATATACATATTTTTTCTGAAAAATAGTGTCAAAATACTCACTACACCCCCTGATAAATATTGTAACTTCAGAATATGGATTCCAAAATAGGGTCACTTATGGGGGGTTTCCACTGTGTGGGTGCCTTAGGGTCTCTTCAAATTTGATGTAGCAGGCAAACACCAATCCTAGCCAAATTCATATTCCAAAAGCCAAATGGAATTCCATTCCTTCTGATCTCTGCCATGTGCTCATAGAGAAGCTTACTTCCGCATTTATGGCATTGCCATATTTAGTAGAACCCACCTAACATATTAAGCAGTGGGTTGTGAGTCTCATATGGCACTATCTGGGCACAGCATATTGGGCACTAAAAAGCCACATCTGTGGAAAAATTCGAATTTTCATTTTGCTCGGCTCACTGCATTTTGCTCATTTCAACCCTTAATACCTTGAGGGGAGAGTTTAAAAAATGTGGTCACTTCTCAGGGATTTTATTTACCATTTCAACCTAGAGCCTCTACAATTATCAGCACAAGATTTGTAATAAACCACATTGGGCCTCAAAATGTGCATGGTGCTCTTGTACTTCCAATTAGTGTTGAGTGAAACTGAACTGTAAAGTTCGGGTCCGTAACAAACTTTGCGAGTTCAGGTACCCGCACCCAGACCCGAACCCAAACTTTGCCGGAAAAGTTCGGGTTCGAGTTTGGAGTTCGGGCATTTAATAAAACTTTTAAAAGGCTGCAGGGCAGCCAATCAACAAGTTTTTAAGCTGTGGGCACTTATAGGCCATCATAGCCATGCCTGGTAATGGCTAGTGTTGGACACGAATATTCGAATCGCAAATTTTTATTGCGAATATCAACACTTCGAGAAATTGCGAATATTTTGAATATATTGCTATATATTCATATTCGTGAATATTTGGAATTGTTTTCCTTCTGAAAATGATTCCTTCCTGCTTATTGCTTGTGGGCCAATGAGAAGGCAGCAATGTCTTTGTCTGAGCTTAGGAACATCCCTAGCAACCAATAGGAAAGTTGCCTAACCCTTTACTATATAAGAACCTCCCTAGTAGGCATTTTCTGCATTTTTTTTACAGTTATGAGAGAGACAGCAGTGTCATTGCTGTGTTCTGTGTTTTGCTGTCACATTACATAGTTAGTTCACATATATATATATATATATATATATATATATATATAAAAGATAGTTAGTGTGAGATAGTCAGTGTAGGTTAGATAGTGATAAAGTGTAGCTGATAGGTTCCAGTGCAGTGTGTTAGGTATGGGATAGTTAGTGTGAGATAGTCAGTGTAGGTTAGATAGTGATAAAGTGTAGCTGATAGGTTCCAGTGCAGTGTGTTAGGTAGTGTGATAGGTTCCACTGTCCATACATACATGCTACAGACATATTGCTGTGATGTCACAAGTTCACAACAATACTTAGTGCACCAATCAGTAATATGTAATCAGACCTGCTAAAAATGTGAAGTTGCCCGTATTGCGCAAAAATATGCGCATCAATTGCTGATTTGCGCAATCACGAATATATCAGAGCACTCTATCTGCATGTAAAGCTATTGTAATGTTCTGCCTTGCCAACCATTTTCTCCAGTCTCAGTAAACTTCTAGCAGCTTAGAAAATGTAGCAAAAGTGACCCACGCCTGTATTGCGCACGTTATACGCAAATATTACATTGATAATTTTCGCAATCAAGAAAATAATCGTAAATTCTCAAATTCGCAAATATATAACAAATATTAACCCAAACATTGGTGAAATATCGCTTCGAATATTGTCCCTACAGCTCATCACTAGTAATGGCATGGTTGTGATTAGCTGGTGCATCATGAGACCCAGCCTCTATACAAGTGGGATAATGTGTAGCGCAGGGAAAGGAAGCAGGCAGCTGAAGCGAGGGAAAGTGTTAGGAATCTGGCTATTTGTTTTGTGGGTGACCTATAATGATTTTTGGTGGGTGCAATACACTAGCTTTGCACCCCCGACACAGAAATATAATAACAAATCTGGCTGTTAATTCTGTGGGTGACCTATAGCGATTTTTTTGGGGTGCCATGCACCATCTTTATACCCCTGACACAGAAATATAATAATTAATCTGGCTGTTAATTCTGTGGGTAACTTAAAGTTATTTTTTTGTAGGTGCATGTACAATTTTTGTACCCCTGACACAAATATATAATAGTAAATCCATCTGTTAGTTCAATGAGTGACATATACCCATTTTTGGTGTGAGATACACATGCACTTTATATGTGACAGGGAAATTAATATAGTTAATCTGACTGTTAGGTTGGCCGGGGACATATACCAATTTATGTTGTGAGATACATGTGCACTGCATATTTGACAGGGAAATTAATATACTGTAGTTAATCCGTCTGTTAGTTCGGCCGGTGACATATGCCCATTTTCGGTATGAGACACACGTGCACTGCATATGTGACAGGGAAATCAATATAGTTAATCCGTCTGTTAGTTCGGCTGGTGAAATATACACATTTTTGGTGTGAGATACACATGCACTGCATATGTGACAGGGAAATAAATATAGGTAATCTGACTGTTAATTCGGCCGGTGACATATACCCATTTTTGGAGTTAGGTACACCTGCACTGCATTTGTGACAGGGAAATTAATATAGTTAATCTGTCTGTTAGTATGGTGGGTGACATATTCCCATTTTTAGTGTGAGGTACACCTGCACTGCATATGTGACAGGGAAATAAATATAGTTAATCTGACTGTTAGTTCGGTGGGTAACATATTGCCATTTTTGTGTGAGGTACACCTGCTCCTTATATGTGACAGGGAAATTAATATAGTTAATCCGTCTGTTAGTTTGATGGGTGACATATACCCATTTTTGGTGGGAGATACACGTGCACTTTAAACGTGACAGGGAAATTAATATAGTTCATCTATCTGTTAGATCGGGCGGTTACATATTCAATTTTTGGTGTGAGGTACACCTGCACTGCATAAGTGACAGGGAAATTATTATAGTTAATCTGTCTGTTAGTTCGGTGAGTGACCTATATCCATTTTTGTTGTGAAATACATATACACTTTATACTTATGTGGGAAATCAATACAGTTAATCGGCCTTTTAGTTCGGTGGGTGACATATACCCATTTTTGGTGTGAGATACACGTGCACTTTATACGTGACAGGGAAATTAATATAGTTAATCTGACTGTTAGTTTGGCTGGTGACAAATACCCATTTTTGGTGTGAGATACACGTGCACTGCATTTGTGACAGGGAAATAAATATAGTTAATCTGACAGTTAGTTTGGCTGGTGACATATACCCATTTTCAGAGTGAGGTACACTTGCACTGCATATGTAACAGGGAAATAAATATAGTTAACCCATTCAGGACACATGATGTACCGGTACGGCATGTTTCCCAAATCCTTAAGGACACATGACATACCGGTACGTCATCAGTATTTTCTATCACTGATGCTCAGCTGGCAGTGATCAGAACAAGGTACCTGCTGAAATCATTCAGCAGGTACCTTGATACAATGCCCAGAGGGGTCCTGTGATCTCCCCCCCCCCCCTGTATTGGCGATCGCTGCAAACCACAGGTCAATTCAGACCTGCGGTTTTTAGTGCTTTTCACGATCTCTGATCCCCACGGTCTGTGACCGTGGGGATCAGAGTCTAAATGCCCCCAATGTGGTACATTTTAACCCCCCCTGCAGCCCCCAATCAGCCCCGAACCGGGTGGTTGCGGGTGGCGGTGCGGGAGGCTCTATAACTTCGTTGGCGGTATAGTGGATCTACCAGAGTATCAGCACATTGCTGACACTCTGATAGAAACAGATGGAATCTGTGCTGCAGATGCCAGCCGTTTAACCCCTTCCATACCACAGTCTGTACGGACCGCTGTATGGAAGGGGTTAACAGGGAGGGAGCTGCCTCCCTCTCCCATCGGGGGGCTGCTGTGCCTTTACAGCTCACTGACAGGATGGGATCGTAGAGGGAGGGGGCTCCCCTCCCTCTTCATCACCCGCTGCTCAGTTCTGGCAGCGGTTGATGGTTGCCATGGAAGCAGGACGCTTTCAGAAGGGTCCTGCTCTCTCAATGGTACTGAAAGTATGAATAGACCTGCTAAAGGTCTATTCAGACTTTGTAAAGTAAAAAATACAGCACAGTACACTATATAGTGTACTGTACTGTATTATACAGACACCAGATCCACTGGATCTATAAGAACCAAGTGGGTCTGGGTCAAGGTTGGATACCAAGCTAGCCATGTCCCTTCCTTGTCCTCACTGATGTCATTGAAGGTCTCTTCCTCCACCCAGCCACGTACAACACCAAGGGTCCCCGAAAGGTGACAAGCAGCCCCCTGGGACGCCTGCTGTGGTTGGTCTTCCACCTCCTCAAAGCCACCTTCCTCCTCTGACTCCTTTTCTTCAGACTCCTCTCTCTGCGTTGCCGCAGGTCCAGCAATCGACGACGACAGGGCTGCTTCTGGTGGTGATGGTTACCACAACTCTTCCTCTTAATTCTCATCTACGGCCTGATTCAGCACTCTTTACAGGGCACGCTCCAGAAAAAATGCATATGGGATGAGGTCGATGATGGTGTCTTCGGTGCGACTGACTAGGTTTGTCACCTCCTCAAAAGGACGCATGAGCCTACAGCCATTGTGCATGAGCGTTCAGTAATTCGGCCAAAAAATACCAGCTCCGCAGAGGTTGTCCTAGCACCCCGGTCATACAAATACTCATTGACATACTTTTCTTGTTGGAGCAGGCAGTCGAACATTAGGAGTGTTGAATTCCAATGTGTCTGGCTGTGGCAAATCAAGCACCTCACTGGCATGTTGTTTCGCCGCTGAATATCGGAAAAGTGCGGCATGGCCGTGTAGGAACGCCTGAAATGGCCACACACCTTCCTGGCCTGCTTGAGGACATCCTGTAAGCATGGGTACTTATACGCAAAGCGATCAGATTTAACACATGTGCTAAGCACGGCACATGTGTCAACTTGCCCAATTTAATTGCCGCCAACAGATTGATTCCGTTGTCACACACCACTTTGACAATCTCCAGTTGGTGCAGGGTCAGCCACTGATCCACCTGTGCGTTTAGGGCGGACAGGAGTGCTGGTCCGGTGTGACTATCTGCTTTCAGGCAAGTCAACCCCAAGACGGCATGACACTGTCGTATCCGGGATGTGGAATAACCCCCGGGGAGCTGGGAGGGTGCAGTTGATGTGGACCAAGATGCAGCAGCAGAAGAGTACTCAGCCGAGGAGGTTAGTGAAGAGGATGGAGTAGGAGGAGTAGAGGAGGTGGCAGCAGGCCTGCCTGCAAGTCGTGGTGGTGTCACCAACTCCGCTGCAGAGCCACATATTCCATGCTTGGCAGCCGTCAGCAGGTTTACCCAATGCTCAGTGTACGTGATATACCTGCCCTGACCATGCTTTGCAGACCAGGTATCAGTGGTCAGATGGACCCTTGCCCTAACACTGTGTGCCAGACATGCCATAACTTCCTTTTCGACAATAGAGTACAGGTTGGGGATTGCCTTTTGTGAAAAAAAAATTCGGTCGGGTACCTTCCACTGCGGTGTCCCAATAGCTACAAATTTTTTGAAGGCCTCAGACTCCACCAGCTTGTATGGTAAAAGCTGGTGGGCTAAGAGTTCCGAGAAGCCAGCTGTCAGACGCCAGGCAAGGGGGTTAATCTGTGACATTGGCTTCTTACGCTCAAACATTTCCTTGACAGACACCTGACTGTGGGCAGATGAGCAGGAACTGCTGAAGGTGAGAGGCAGAGTGGCTGGTGGTTGAGAGGGGGCAAGGAGGACAGCAGTGGTTGACGCGGCTGTAGATGCTGGACCAGGAGGACGATGGTGGCTTTGAGTTTGTGTGCTGCTTGTACTCATGTCTTGATCCCATAGGTATTTGTGATGTGAGAGCATGTGCCTTCACAAAGCAGTTGTACCTAGGTGGGTGTTGGACTTTCCACGACTCAGTTTCTTTTGGCACAGGTTGCAAATGGCATCGCTGTTATCAGAGGCAGACACACAAAAAATACTCCATCAACATGGCCATTGCCAATGATCCAGTCCTCAGTGTTTCTATCCCACTTCTATGTCTCCTTGAAAAAACAATTCTGGCGATGATGAAAGAGGATGTGGCACAGGAAGAAGAGAAGGAGGAAGAGGGATCATTTCCACTTTTTATCAGGCCAGTCATTCACAAATGGCTCAGAGGGTGAGTTCCTGCACCAACAGAGGCCAGTTACACAACTGTCCAGCCAGGGCACAGTTCTGCAGGATGAGGAGGAGGAGGTGTTCACAGCAGGGTGGCACCCAGTGCAGCTTATGGGCATCAATGGTGCGTGGCTGGGGGGATACAGAGGACACAGAAAATACACCTCCAACAGAGGACAGCTTGCCGTTGCCTCTGGGCAGCTTGGCACACATGAGCGACTACATGCTGCAGTGCCTGCACAACGACATTCTAACCAGTGCTGATTACTGGGTGGCCACCCTGCTGCATCCCTGCTACAAGGACAATGTGCTATCCTTAATTCCATCACTGGAGCGTTATCGGAAGATGCGCGAGTACAAGTGCACACTGGTAGACATGACATCGGGGGCTCAGTGGAAGCACAAGGTGAAGGCAGAGAAGGAGGAGGAAGAAGACGCCAAAGCAGCTGGGGCACCGCTAGCACCTCAGAAGGGAGGGTTACCATGGCAGAAATGTGGAAAAGCTTTTATGCCACAACAACCAGCACCAACAGCTGATACGGAACGTCGTAGCAGGAGGCAGCATTTCAGCAACATCGTGGAACAGTACATATGCACATGCCTACACATACTCACTGATCGTTCTGCCCCATTCAACTTCTGGGTCTCCAAATTGGGCACATGCCCTGAGCTTGCCCTTTATGTCTTGGAGGTGCTGGACTGCCCTGTAGAAAGTGTTTTGTCCAAACATGTGTTTAGCATGGCAGGGTGGATAATCACAGACAAGCGAAGCCGCCTGTCCGCAGCCAAAGTGGAATAGCTCACTTTCATTAAAATGAACCAGGCATGGATCCCACAGTACTTGTCCGTACCTTGTGCTGAGCAGACAAGTATACTAGCTGCACCCACCCATTGTTATACTCCAGCGCACTTTCCCTTTGCATTCTCTTTTCTATTTCCCAATGTTTTAGCGTCTTCCCAAATTTATAAAAAAATAATAATAATAAAAAAAAAATAAAGGAAAAAAATAAATAAATAAAAAAACAACAAAAACAGTTTTGGCTACCTCCTCCACTGCTGCTTACACCTACACCGCCACGTCCACCGCCTCCTCAACCTCCTACCCCACTTTGACCTCCGCCTCCTAGATCAAGATAATTATTTTTTTCTATTCTATGTTATTTTAAGTCATTCCCCTATCCACATTTGTTTTCAGGGCAACAGTCCTGCTGTAACCCCTATTGTGCTAACTTTTGCAGCCCTCTAGCCCTTACTACAACTATTTTACAGCCATTTTAGTGCACCAAAGTTCAGGTTCCCATTGATTTCAATAGGGTTCGGGTTCGAGTTCGCGTCAAGTTCGGGTCCCTAACCCGAACATTGACCTGAAGTTCGGCCGAACCCAGCAAACCCGAACATCCACAGGTCCGATCATCCCTACTTCTAATCACTCTCATATGTCCAGGCAAAAGATTAATGCTACATATACAATGTTCATTCAATTTTCACAAATACTGTGAGGGGAGTGGTTTCTAAAAAGGGTCTTTGGGTTCATGGTGCTGCTTTTCTTCTGAACCCTGCAGTGTGCAAACTGCAGTTTATGACCATATTAAAATTTTTTAACTAAATTTGTAGTGCTTTTCTTCTATTATCACATGTGAAAATAAAAAAAATCTGGGGCTAAAGCAACATTTTATTGGAAGAAATGTTTTATTTTCACAGCCAAGTGCTTCTAAATTCTATGAAACACCTTTATTGTCACTCACTACACTTCTCAATAAATTCCTTGAGGGGTATTATTTCCAAAATAGGGTAACTTTTTTGGGGTATCTAGTGCAGAAGTACCTCACTGTCTTTTCAAATGTGACATGATGCCCGAAAACCATTCCAGCAAAATCTGCCCTCCAAAAGATATATGGTGTTCCTTCTGTTCTGAGCCCTGTGGTGCACCCATACAGCAGATTAGAACCACATATGGGTATTGATGTACTTAGCAACAAATGGATATCAAATTTGGAGTTGCTTTTGCTTCTGTTACGCCTTGTGAAAATGAAAAAGTTGGGCTAAATCAAACATTTTTTGGAAGAAATTACATTTTTCATTTTCAAAGCCAAGTGTTCCAAATTTCTATGAAACACTTGTGGGGTCAAAGCAGACGCTACCCCTCTCAATAAATGCCATGTGTGGTGTAGTTTACAAAGCAGGGTCACATATTCAGGATATCCACTGTACAGTTACCTCAAGCTCTCTTCAAATTAGACATGGCACCCAAAAACCATTCCACCAAAACCTGCCCTCTAAAAACCATATGGCGGTGGTCCTGCAGACTGCAGAATCAGGGTAATATATATTGAAGTTGGTTTGGCTGTTAACCCTTGCTGTATTAGAGGAAATAGGGTTTAACCCTTTCAGTACCGTGCCACTTTTCACCTTAAATCCCCTCTGAAATGTGTTATTTTATGTGGTAATAACTTTGGAACGCATTTACTTATCCAAGCCATTCTGAGATTATTATCTCATGACACATTGTACTTCATGACAGTGGTAAATTTGAGTCAATATATTTCACCTTTATTTTAAAAAAAAATCAAAAATTTACCAAAAATTTTGAAAAATTAACAATTTTCTAAATTTGAATTTATCTACTTTTACGACAGATAGTAATACCTCATGAAATGGTTATAAATCAACATTCCACATATGTCTGCTTTATGTTGGCAAATGTCATTTAATTCTTTTAGGACGTTAGAAGGCTTAGAAATTGAGAAGCTATTTTTAACATTTTCAACAAAATTTACAAAACCATTTTTTTAAGCACCAATTCAGTTATAAAGTGATTTTGAGGGACTTACGTAATGTAAAACACCCCTAAATGACCCCATTTGAAACTACACCCCTCAAATTATTCAAAACTGATGTTACAAACTTTGTTAACCCTTGAGGTGTTCTATAAGAATTAAAGGAAAAGGGAGGTGAAATTTCAAAGTTTTACTTTCCAAATACATATTTTATTTTAATCTATTTTTTCTTTCAACAGAGCAAGTGTTAACAGCAAAATAAACCTCAATATATCTTACTCTGATTCTGCAATTTACAGAAATGCCCCATATGTGGCGGTAAACTGCTCTATGGGCATGTGACAGTGGTCAGAGAAAAGGAGGCCATATGGATTTTGGAGGAAGATTTTGCTAGAATGGTTTTTAGGCAGGATTTTGTATTTGAAGAGACCCTGACTTACCCCTACAGTGGAAACCTTCAAAAAGTGACCCCATTTTGAAAACTACACCCCTTAAAGAATATATTAAGGGGGTACTGATCATTTTGACCCCTAAGCATTTTAGGGAATTTGGAAATACTTGGCTATAAAAATGAAAAGTTTCTTCCAATAAAATGTTGCTTTAGCCCCAAATTTTTTTTCATTTTCACGTAGTCACAAGAGAAAAAGCACCCCATAATTTGTTACCCATTTTCTCCTAAATATGGCAACATCCCATATGTGGTGGTGAACTGCTGTGGGGGCACACGGCAGGACTAAGAAAGGAAGGAGCGCCATATGGCTTTTGCAGCACAGATTTTGATGGATAGGTTTATGGTTGCAATTGTTTTTTATTTTTTTTAGTGATTGTCTTATGTGGAGGCTCATTTTTTGCAGGATGAGGCGACAGTTTGATTGGTATCATTTTGGGGTACAAAAGACTTTTTGATCGCTTGGTATTAAACTTTTTGTGAGGCAAGGTGAAAAAAATGGCAGTTTTGGCATCTTTTTTTAATTTTTTTTTATAGCATTCATCTGAGGGGACATAGCATGTTATATTTATAAAGGTTGTTACAGCTTTGGTAATACCTAATATGTCTATAATTTTTACTTTTGTTTTATACTTTTATAATATACTTTATATATTGTCTATATTTTTAATTTTGTTTATAATATTTAAACAGTAAAATCATTTTTGAACAGAATAAAATCTTGTTTTTGTGTTGCCATTTTCTGGGACCCCTATTTTTTTTTTATTTTTTGGACGATTGTTTTAGGCAGGGGCTCATTTTTTGCAGGATGTGATGACGGTTTGATTGGTACTATTTTGGGGTACATAAGACTTTTTGATCACTTGGTATTACACTTTTTGTGAGGCAAGGTAACCAGAAAATGGATTTTTTTACACTGTTTTTATTTTTTTATGCCGTTTACCTGATGGGGTGGATCATGTGAAATTTTTATAGAGCTGGTTGATACAATACCCAATATGTCTACTTTTCTTTTTTTCCCTATTTTTTACATTTTTTTAACTTTATTTTGGGAAATAGATGCTTTTTTTTACTTGAAACTTTCAATTTTTTTGTAAAACTTTATTTGTTGTCCCACTCTGGGACTTCAACTTTTGGTGGTCTGATCCCCTTTACAATGCATTATAATACTTCTGTATTGTAATGCATTGGCTGTAAGTGTATTACTCAGTGTAATTACTAAGGAAGGCATTGGGCTGCCTTTCCTGCCATTGGGTCCCCGTCACAGCAGCAAGATGGAAACCCCGCACCCGGCAGGATACCGCACGTGCCGCGGTCAGGGCTGGCCGCGGCAGTGCGAGGGGTTAATTCACCAGCATCTGTGTTTTTGCCAGCGCATACAGCAGGGGTCCAGCTATCAATGACTGCCGGACCCCTGCAGCTGATTGGATAGGCGCAGCTCCGGAGCCTGCCCAATGCGAGCGCTGTAGCTGTACGGCACTGGAATTTCTCTCCCAGTTTTCAGTGCCGTACATGTACGGCGCTGATATCCTATGGGCTAAATGGAAAACCTGAAAACAAATTAAATTAAATTTTTACATTTCACCACCTTTATGTTAATTCCTGTGGAACGGCTTAAGTTTTAACATTGTTTCTAAAATAAGTTTTAAATAATTTGAGGGACTCAGTTTCTAAAAGTAATTTGTATGTGGTTTCTAATATGTAAAAGCCTTTCTTGAAAACTTGAAAAATCAAAAATGTTAAGCCTTCTAACATCTGAAATAAAATGACATTTACAAAATAATGACAACATGAACATATGGTTGCTGTAAACTAATAACTATTTTATTATCACTATCTGTCTTAAGAGCAGAGAAATTCAAATTTAGAAATTTTTTCAAATTTTTATCGATCAACACCATGAGGGATCAATGCCAGTGTACAAATATAGCAGATGCTTAACCATACCCTGCTTGTAATGGTTTTGGTATCTTCAACATTCAATGTAGAAAAAGAAAAGTAGGGCAAATGCTGATAACTATTATGTTTGAACTGATTACCATATTTTCTGGTGCCATTTTTTGTCATATGACAATCAGTATGAGAGCTCTACTTTACCCTATTGCACAAGCCCAATTTTTGGCTTCAGAATTTTGACTGGATGTCATATACAGGAAATAAAACAGTAACAAGGATTATTTAAATATGAATAAATTTATTAGCATTATTTGATCACATGCTCCAGCAGTTGTGCAACCTATATGCTGCAATGTGTTTAAAATTAGCACACGGGCTCGACTTTTCCAGCTTTTCTACATGTGGCAGAAAATAATTACCAGCAGTTACTGGGGGTGAACTTAGCACTGACATCAATTGAATAGTGACATCTAGGCCTTGTTCTTGGAATGCTCACATGCCTGGTTAGTGTAAAAATACTCAAGGGAAATTCTTGCTTTAATGTAACACATTCACATAGCATAAACATATTTAATGTGCTTGGAAAATATTGAGCTCACAACCAGGAGACATACATCAACTCACTTATAGTAAGAGATCTGAGCGACCGAGCAAGGTCTGACTATACTCAGTTATATTATTAGTGTGACATAAACTGTCTGGATAAAAGAATCAGGAATACTGTGCAATAAGTTAGTGGTCCATTCGTACGGTTATTGTTCATACGAGGAAGAAAATTTGAAAACATGGTGCATGCAATTATAATATGCATTATATTAATAAAATATAACTCTACATATGTTCAATAGATACATAGATAACAGATAGATAGATAGATAGATAGATAGATAGATAGATGATCCTTCACACCATTGCAGTTATGACATCATCCTAGATGTATATCACATGTGAACTTTAATAACTCATATCAGTGGCATACGTCAAAAGACCGATGGAGCCAGTGATTGGCTACGGCGGTCATGTGCGGCATACAGGCACATGACTGCTGCATGAAGTAAGTGATGCTTGACCAGGAGAACATGAGTGGTGGCACTGTAGTGGAGGGGATTTATTATTTAATATGCTTAATAATCATCTGGGAAAAAACAACATGAAATGCACTGGAGAAATCCAAGATGGACCCTCAAGTTTTTATGGCCATATAACGGAAAAGCGGATTACCATTGAGGATAATGGGCTGCTGATTTAAAGAGGACCTTTCACTGGTCCACAGTTTATCAGTTAAAGCTATGTACATTGAGAGCGGCACCCAGGGATGTCCCTGCACTTACTTGTATCCCTGGGTGCCGCTCCGTTTGTCCTCTGTAGCCCCCGGTACTGGCGCTCCTGCTGCTGTAATTTTGCCTGGGGCGGAGACTTCTTCTTCTGCCCTGGGCGTCTTCTTCTCCCAGGGCTGGAGCGCTGGCAAATCGCAGCGCTCAGCTCATATCCTGAAGGAGCGCCGGTACCGGGGGCTACAGAGGACGAACGGAGCGGCACCCAGGGATACAAGTAAGTGCAGGGACATCCCTGGGTGCCGCTCTCAATGTACATAGCTTTAACTGATAAACTGTGGACCAGTGAAAGGTCCTCTTTAATATGGATCTGACATGCATTTCAATGCTCTATAGATTGTGTGAATATACTCTTGGCTATGACAGCGATGTTAGATTCATTTCCAAACAGATCATGACAAATTATGATGGAGCCATTTACTTTTTTAAAACATATTTTATTGTTTTTCTAGTTTTACAGAAATACAGAAGAAAACGAGTTACATAACATGAACTTGTCTAGTAGCTCAGCTATAGTATTTGTGTACTATTTGTTTCTTCGCAAAGATCAGCCCATCAAAAATCTAAATATACATAAAAATTTAATTTGCCACTCACAGTTCATCTAAGATGATATTTTGAAGATGAAGAATCTGAAAAGGAGATTAAATGATATAAGTCTGCTCCTATCTATCCCTGCTAAGTCTAGCATTTTAGTTTGCCCAGTTTCAAATTCAGCTCTACCACCAGATTTTCCAGTCTAGTATAATATCAATCAATGAAGGTTTTCCATTTATCCAAAAATCTTCCAGCATTTTTGTTTATGTCATGCCATTCTGGATGTATGTGATCTGCCCCTACTAATATTTCCATTTGGGAAATTATCATCTGTAGGAATTCTTATGCAAGCAAAGATCTTGAAGCAAAAACTGATTTCACATGGACTAGTCACAGGAATTTAATTCAGGCAAGTAATTCCTCATCTGGAGGTCAAGTTTAGTGAATGACAGTGTGTTCCAATATAGTTCATAATGTATTAAATTTGTGCAAGGGGTTGGGCATTTTGGATAGGACACTATTCTATCAGGAAAGCTTGTGATGGACAGTATATTGAAACGATATACTGTAGGGCAGAATTATGGATTTTAAAGTAGGTTTCCCTCCATCTTTCATTAATTATATTGTCCATCTTTCATTTATGATATTGTAATGTATCTTATCGCCATCCCTGCAACATTATTTTCTGCACTCTCCTGGTCCCTCCTCCAGCTTTGCCAAGTTCTAAGTAGTTTCTGAACCTATTGCATAACTGGTTCAACATTAGTTTATGATTATCTGGACCTTTCTTATTATCCAAAATATGGGTCAGACTCATGGGCTCTTGACTCAGGTCATCAGACTTGGATGAGGGTTCCAGTATATCTGAAGGCAATATTAGCACTGTAGACAGTGCAATTTGTGCTATAAAAAAAAAAAAACTGAGACGCCCTAAAGGAAAACACATAATGAAGGTGTGAGCAGAGCCTAATATTGCTATTAATATCATCTTATTTTAGTAGCTACTGACTCATTTAGGGTATATTCACAAAAGGGACTGCAAAAAAAATCTACAACTGTCCCATTCATCTGAACGGGCCTTGTTAGGAATCCATAAGATTGCTGTCAAAACATCCCTATTTGGATAAATGCCACTGATATTCAGTAGCAGAAATTTCTGCAATAAATGTGCTGTGTGTGAATTCATCCTTACATGTGATTATGTCCCTTACATACTTCTTCTATACCTATAGGCAGATTGGGAACTTAAAACAGCCCTGGAAAAAAATCTACAAGTGGCCTAATGTTAAAAGTCTGTCAAGATGCAAGTAAAATCCAAAAGATTATTGCCTGTATTTGAAAACATTTAGGGCATCTAAGTGGATACATTTTGGCAGGGAGAGGATGCAAGGTGGAAGAAGGAAGATAACAAGACAAAGGGGCTCACTAGGGGGAGCAGGGTGATAGGAGAAGGCACAGAGACCCTGGAGTCGAGTGTTTTACTCATATCCTCAGGCTGGCTGGTTCCTGAATTTTGCTGGTTTGTGACTAGACTTGCAGAAGCCCACTGCAAGAATCACATGGACAGGCACAGAAGTGTCATCACTAACACTGATATGGACAGTCATGTAGAGGCAGTCACTTAGACTCTTAGGTATATTCAGGTAGGGGAATACAGTCACTAACACTCATAGGGACAGTCAGGTAGGGGAATACAGTCACTAACACTCATAGGTGTTAGTGAGAAGCTTTCACTTGTAACAACCACGCACATGTACGGCATATACACATGTGCACTTGTCTAGCATATAGAAAGACAAAACATACACACAATTCCCTACTTTTCAATAGATAATGATATGTTAGTGAATTTCTGAAGTACATAATGTGTTAGATGATGCACTGAAATGTTTATCATATTCACCCATTTACATAGGCAATGTCCTTCAAACGCTGCTACCTTAGTAAGAAGCAGTGCATATTGTATGACTCCTATATTACGCACCACAAAAGTTTTATATATACCCCACACCAGACCCCAAAGTACTGTATATTGAGGCTCATTCCCCGTAATAAAAACAGAGCCCAAACCACAAAAATCCTCCAAATCTCAAAATAGAAACAGATCTCAGACAGACCCCAAATAAACGCAAACCCCAAAATAAAAACAGATCAAATTCAGACTAAGTAGAAAGCTCCAGCTCATCTGCTTCTCGGGAAGGCAATGGTCCAAGGATCTTGCCAGATTCACGACAGATGAAAACAACCGAAGAGTGGATAAAGCACTTCAACCCCCCCAAAAAAAGTAAAAAATAAAAAAAAGTACAGACCACTGGCCAAACCCAATCATATAGACCTCATACGAGACCCAACTTATATATGAACTCTATGATAGGTATAGTCCACAAATACTAGAATAAATAAAGACTTCAGGATCCATAAACTGGCGAGACCCCTAAACTGATACTGTCTATGAACTAGACCTTAGAATAAATGCAGACCCCAAAATAGAAACCCACCTTAGACCAAACTGTGGAATACAGACCCCAGTCTAAATATAGATCCAAGAGTCTTGCCTAAACACAGATTCCAGTCCCCCAAACCAAGTATAAACCATACTGCATACTGCATCAAATTGGTCTGCATGGCTGTCATCCCAGAAGGAAGCCTCTTCTAAAGATGCACAAAAGATAGAAAACAGACAGACTAAGGACAAGGATCACCGGAACCATGTCCTGTGGTATGATGAGACCAAGACAAATGCATTTTTGGCTCATATAGTGTCAAGCATGTGTGAGGGCAACCAGATGAGGAGTTACAAGAAAAGTGTGTCTTGCCTACAGTCAGGCATGGTGGTGAGAGTGCCATGGTTTGGGGCTGTATGAGTGCTGCCAGTTGTTGGAAGCTACAGCTCATTGAGGAAACTATAAAATGCAACATGTACTGTGACATACTGAAGCAGAGCATGATCCCCTCCTTTCGGAAACTGGGAATCAGGGCAGTATTCCAACATGATAACGACCCCAAACACACCTCTAAACATGACGACCACTGCCTTGCTAAATAAAATTAGGATAAAGGTGCTGGGCTGGCTAAGAATGTCTACAGACCTAAACCCTATTGAGGATCTGTGGGGCATCCTCAAACGGAAGGTGGAGGAGCACAAGGTCTCTAACATGCACCAGGTCTTTGATGTCGCCATGGAGGAGTGGAAGAGGATTCCAGCGGCAACCTGTGAAGCTCTAGTGAACTCCATGCCCAAGAGAGTAAGGGCAGTGCTGGAAAATTATGGTGGCCACACAAAATATTAAAACTTTGGGCACGATTTGGCCATTTTCACTTAGAGGTGTACTCACTTTTGTTGCCATTGGTTTAGACATTAATGGCTGTGTGTTGAGTTATTTTGAAGGCATACCAAATTTAATCTGCTATACAAGCTATACACTAACTACTTTACATTGTATCAACGTGTCATATCTTCAGTGTTGTCCCAATAAAAGATATGAAATTTTTTCTAAAATGTGAGGGGTGTACTCACTTTGTGATATACTGTATACAGAATAAAAGCAGATAACTGAATTATACCCTACATACAGGACCATTGTATAACTTCACATTATAGAGAAGTATGAGTAGTATAAATGTGAATAAAGGAGTTGACGTAAGATAGAAAACTAAGGGTAAGTTTACATGGAGTTTTTGAGGAAGCTTTGCCAGTATGTTTTTAAGCCAATGACAGAAGTGGATGCATCAGGAAGGAGAACTATAAGTCCTTCCTTTATATTTCTTTTGGAATCCACTTCTGGTTCTGGCTGAAAAAGCTGCAGTAAAATTTGCCTTAAAACCTCCTCTGAAAACTAATTTTGAAATTACCCTTACTATTAGCTGCTGAATCATTCCTGTGCTGTCTTGTCTTTGTAGAATTTTCTACTTCTCCTCTCCACCTCCACTCTCCTACGGCATGATTTAATCTGATTTTTCAGTGAGCAGGCAGTCCATCCTTCAAAAGTCCATCATCAGTTCATCATCCAAATCTGAATGCTGGATACAATTGTCTCCACTTTTCAAATGAGAGCAGGACTTTACCACTTTACCGAAGACTAGTAAAATGATTTATTCTTAAAAGAGGTATTTCAGAGAATAATGTTATTTATAAATGGGGTTAGGAGTGAGGTAGAAATAATAAACCATCATTGCTCACCACACTGATCCCCCCACACTGTTTGGAATCTACTGTGGTCCCTGCTTCTCTCCACTGCATGGTCTTAGGCTTAATACACCAGGAATTAATTTCGACTGCATACTCAACCAATCATTGGCCACAGCGATTTCCCTCCACAGCCAATTATTGGCAGAGCAGGGAGTCCAATACATTTCCTGCGTGTCCAAGCCAAGACAATATCACGGAAAGGAACAACAGAAGCAGAGGATCAGTGAGGTGAGTAATGATGGTTTGGTATTTCTAATTCAATCCAAGCCAATTTTTTAAATCAACTATAAAGTTTATTGATTCTTTCAAAGATACAATACATTTGAAATTCACAGAAAGAAACTAGGTTTATAAGATGCATATAAATGAAGTACATGCAATATATATATATGTATATCATATATACTGTATACTTCAAAGATACTTCTTTGTATCAAAGTGTTAACAGTGAAACGATGCTTGAGTTAACTGCTTCAATCTTCTAGTCATAGACATAGGTTGATACTGTGAATTACTATGAAGAGAAAAAAAAGTTAATATGTTTTGCAGTGATTTAGACCTATTCATTTCATATACTGCAACACCATATTAAAACATATATCTGCAATTTACAGCATTATGATTATGCTTTCCTCCGGAAGGGAGTACCACTTTAAGTATTATATGTTGCAGAGGGATTGTTTCTTTCTCTCTTTTATTACTAGTATTATTATTATTATATAAGACAAAAGGCACAGCACAGTTTTAGAGCCTCTTGGTTTCGGGGCTCAGACAGAGGAGAGAAGAGGATGATTGATAGAGTTGTGGTTGGCTTGTAAAGGGCAGCCGGGAGAGCAGAGAAATAATCAGGAGAAAGGGCGTCCTATGCAGGCTTTCTCAGAGGGGAAAATGAATCCAGCACCTCTGCATTATTAAGTTGTCAGACAGGTCTGATGATGAAAATCTGAAGGTCAGGCATAACAAGAGCCACCTTATGGGCAGGTCATGACCTTTCTGGAAGTGCTACACTCATGTTTATCTGCACCTAGCCCTTATCAACAATTTTTCATTTGATAAGAAGATTGGGGAGTAGGGAAGATTGTGTATCTTCGTTGTACACGAGCAATAGAAATATGCAGAACTGAAAAAAAGAACAGTATCGTGTAATACCATTTAGTAGAGAGATAGCTGATAGATTAGTTAAGTAAGACTAAGATCGAAGCCTGTATATTTCATAATGATTATACAGTGATAATATGTCATATAGGAACATACAGTGATAATATGTCATATATGAGAATACAGTGATAGTGTTATATACGACATGAATAAACAGTGATATGTCATATATGAACATACAGTTACAAATGCCATACACAGCATGAGTATACAAAGACATATTGCAGCGCAAAGGTGAATTACCCATCTCACATAATTTTCTACGCCTGTTTTAGGCATAGAAAATAGTCTAAATCTATGCCAGAAAGGGATCTGACGTACATTTAGACAGGCGGTGGATACGCTGAAGTTGTGCAAAGGCTAGCTTGTCTACATAAATTTGGTGCATCCACCGCCAGCTAATGGGGTATTAAGACTGGCATCTACTGTAAAACACTGGTCTTAATAAATAACCCCCGAACATCAAGTTCTAATATGTCATATATTACCATACATAATATCACTCTATGATATTATGCCATATATCCAGAAGTGCGCCTGCACACTAGGATGTGCTGACTAACCTCCATTTTCATTTTCTTTGCAGTCTGCATTGAAGGTGTGGCTGACTCCATTGGTCGTGCACTCCTGATTAACCTATCCGCCCCATAGGCTAATTTTAATTAGTGCAAGTGTAAAGCTGTAGCCTGCTCTCCATGCATTTAATGGAGACCATTGTGGCACCATAAGCGGTAGAATATAGTATGGGCTCAGTATGCATGTGGAGCCTGAATTGGAGCTAAAGAATGTAGTGTATAGTGTTAGGTTCCCGTCCAAAAGAGATCGCCTTAACACCGGCAGACAGGCACAAATAACTTTGTACAAAATGTATTTGCCAAGATTCTCACATTTAACGTAACATTAGTATTAGTACATTTTCTATTGTGAGTATGGCACTATTGTATTTACTTTATTATTTGTGCTTGCAGAGTTCTGTTGCTTTGTTGTGTTGCCATAAAAATTATGATACAATGATAACTTGTTATATACAGTATGAACATAGGGGGTCATTTATTAAGACGAGTGTTTTAGATGCCAATCTTAATACTCCTTTAGCTGGCAGTGGATGTGCTGAATTTATGTAGAGGCTCCGGCCTCCTAAAACAGGCGTTGAAAATGATAAATGATACAGGCCTGAAGGCCCGCCCCTTTCCCCACCCACATCACACCCCCTTTTTTAGACCTGGCATGAGCAGGAAAAAGTCGCAGATTGCCATGAAAATAATCTTTTCACCGCAATCTTCTACAGATATACTTCAAAAAGTGCCGTATATCTGTTTGTAAATGACAGAGTGTGTAAGAGGACACAGTGCTAAATTATTATATTGGAGCATATGGTTATAATAATAAATGAGTGTACAGTGATATTTATGAACATACTGTGATAATATGATAAATGCACATTACAGTGACAAGCTGAGATATGAGCATACACTGATAATTTGTGATGTATGAGCATACAGTGATAATATGCCATATATGAATATACATTGATAATATGTGATTATTTTATGTGATATATATATATATATATATATATATATATATATATATATAGTGATAATGTGTGATACATGAGCATTCAGTGATAATATGTGATAATATGTTATGTATGCTATCTATGAGAATACAGTTTTATGTTGTTATATATCAGCATACATTAGTATTAGTTACATGTTGAATTTCATTTAATATGATTTTCATAACAAATAAATCCTGTCTGGTTCCAAGCTCGGCTACTATCTCTTTCCAAGTATCTCCTGTCCGGCAGTCAAACATGGGCACCATGGCACTATTGCAGTGAAGTGGTAAAATAGAACTGGCCGCTAGCAATCGTTAAAAGACATTCCTCCTTCTCCTGGTCTCTTTTGTGGCAGCAAGCACTCATCCACATACAGTACACTCCCCTTGTCATCATCATCATCATCAGTTGCTTCTTTCACTCAGAATACTCCTCTTACTCTTACTTTCCTCCTTCAACAGCCATTAATAAAGGAATGTGTGGCCAGAAAACAATACGTGCCCAGCAATTTACTGGTGTGCAAGCTTAAAGCTTAAGATTTTGGGACTCCAAATGGACAAGATCCCATCGAGAATGAAACAGAGAAGAAGGATGAGGAGCTACTACTGGTGCAGGAGGAGGAGTTGGTGGTGGAGGATCAAGAGACTGATGATGATAATTTGAGATGAGCAAATTTCTACAAAATTTGTTTCGGCCGATTTGCAGAATTTTCCCAAAAAATTTGGTTAAATCCGAATTTATTTCTGGCGAATCACATTTAAAAACGGCTATTTCCTGGCAGCACAGAGCCATTATAGTTGTGTAGAACACTGTGCCTTGCAGTAACACGCATGGGGGGTCTGCTGTGGTAGTAAAGCAATACTGTAAGTCAGTATGACATGTAGATGACAGGCGTCGCTCTTACAAACACTGAACACTTCACTTGTTTGGGAAGTTACAGAGCTAAAACTTACTAAATAACTCAAGTGTGAACTCAGCCTTACAGGTCAATGTTAGCGCCAGGTATAAAGAACCGCGCAGAGGCCCAAGATCCTACTATAGCGTGAAAGAGCGCACTCCTTTTACACCAATTCACTGATTCCACATAGATTTCTACAGAAACTGTTCTATTAACTTCTTATACAAGTAGAGCCCCCCTGACAGAGTGGAGTGGGTGTCAGCAGTAAGTTTGTGTTGACGTCACTGATTATTTTGCCCGTCCTCTGAAAACGGATCCTGTCTGTGGAGCATCCACCTTCACTTGGTCAGCATTTGATCATTAATCCATCAGTATTGCTAAAGCCAAAAAAAACAGGAGTGGATCGAAAAAAGAGATAACACGTGAATGGAATATTTGCATGTCTTCTGTGTTTTGTACCCACTCCTGCTTTTGTCTACAAAATAATAAGCCAATTCTGATGCAAAATAGGGACCATGCCATGCAGGCCTTACAGCTGTTACATAGACAGGATCCCTTGTGCGTCTTATTTTTCCTTCCTTCTGACAGATCAGAAGAAGGGTAAAAAAAATGATGATGTCAGCAAGGCCAAAAATGGAAAATAGTGGCCCAGTCATGAAGTGGGAGGGTAGGAACAGCAGAAAAGTCCACAGAGTGGCCCTATGACATAGTGGTGAGGTGGAAGCAGCATGAGAGGACCACAGACTGGCCCAATGACAGAGTGTGGAGGTGGCAGCAGAATCGGGAGAAGGCCACAGGGTGGCACAAGGACAGTGCGGAGGTGGCAGCAGCATGCAGAGGCAAAAGAGTGGCACAATGACAGAGTGTAGAGGTGGCAGCAGCATCAGGAGGCCACAGAGTGGCACAATGAAATAGTGTGGAGGTGGCGCAAGCAGCATCATCAGGAGGAGGCCACAGGGTGCCACAATGACAGTGTGGTGGTGGCAGCAGAAGCAGCAGCATGAGGAGACCACAGAGTGGCACAATGACAAAGTATGGAGGTGGCGCCAGCAGCAGCATCAGGAGGAGTCCACAGGGTGGCACAATGACAGTGTGGTGGTGGCAGCAAAAGCAGCAGCATGAGGAGACCACAGAGTGGCACAATGACAGAGTGTGGAGGTGGAAGCAGCATCAGGAGGAGGCCACAGGGTGGCACAATGACAGTGTGGAGGTGGCAACAGCAGCATCAGGAGGCCACAGAGTGGCACAATAACAGAGTGTGGAGGCGGCAGCATGATCATCAGGAGGCCACAGAGTGGCACAATGACAGAGTCTGGAGGTGGCAGCAGCATCAGGAGGAGACCACTGGCTGACATTGAAGTTACACAGGGGAGTACTCCTCTCTGCTTGGATCATCAAGAAATTGTTTATGGCCTTTCTCTGTTCGTATAGTCGGTCCAACATATGGAGGGTGGAAACGTCGAATATCAGCCCTTTGTTGGGGATGCTGTTCTGCCGCTGCAGCTCAAGGATAGTGTTCTCTGCGGTGTACGAGTGGCTGAAGTGCATGCAAAGTTTCCTGGCCATTTTGAGGATGTCTTGCAGAAGAATTCAGGAACATCTTGACAACCAGATTGATCACGTGTGCCATGCAGGGCGCATTTATCAGCCCTCCTTGACACAGCGCTGACACCATGTTCTTCCAGTTGTCGGTTAACCATGGTTTTGATTTGGCGTTGTCGCCGGGATTCAATTTCTTGATGAAGAACACGGAGTAGTTCCTCCATTGTGTGACTCCGTTCGCCCAGGCAAACGAGGTGCAGAACAGCGTAACACCGCCGTGCCCTGCACATGTGGTATGCTGGAGAGTCACTGTGAAAGTCACTGCAGTATAGGCTAAGGACACGGTGAAGGATGAGGAGGCAGAGGCGGACATTGTCGCAGGACCAACAGCATGACAACATGAAGGCGAAAGCGGTGTCACCTGACCAATTTGCTGGTATGGCTGTGCAGGAACCACATTCACCTAGTGTGCCATAAAGGACATGTATTGTCTCTGACTGTAGTTATAGCTCCACATGTTGGCACTGCTGTGCACTTTGGCAGACACCGACAGGCTTAAGGACTGGCCCACCTTCTTTTTAGATGTGTGTGCAGGGCTGGTACTGCCTTTTTGGCAAATAAAAGACGGCTTGGGACTCTCCACCTTGGCTAAGGCACAAGCCATCAGTAGCCAGAGCACTGAGAATTGCAACAAACAAAAAATAAGAAGATCTGTTATTTAGGAGTAGGGGGAGCTCTTCTAACACATCAGTGCCCACCCTTATACTCACCTATAGCAGGCAGTTTGATGCGATCAAACAAATCGTCTCACATTGTTTGCCGATTCTATACCAGGATAAGAAGACACATGCTATTCTGGAACAAGTTTACAGAATAGTATCTAGACGCTCTCCTACTCTGGCTTCAGCACTTTCGCCGTCTATGTTTTCATCTATTGCACAAAAAAAGTAATCGCACTTGGTTACATCATAGAGTTTTTTTTTTGCTGTGGCAGCCATCCTTGCAAAACTTGCAGCTATGTTACCCCAGCGAAGAAATTCCAAGACTCAGAGAATAATATGGAATTCAATATTAGTTCATATATGAACTGCAACAGCTCCTATGTGATATATGTAATTTAATGTACCTATTGCAACCTATTATATGTAGGTAGCACTTCCAGGAAATTCAAACAACGGATATTGGAACACCTGAATTACATCACAAATCCCTCTTATACTAACATATCAGGGGCTGCCAAGCATTTCATAGACGAACATAATAGAAATACCAGTTTTTTCAAAGCATATTGAATTGAAAAAATTCTCCCTTTGCCCAGAGGTGGCGATTTAAAACACAAACTGCTGTTGAGGGAGGCCTTCTGGATATTTAAATTGAACACACGTTTTCCCAAAGGAATGAATTATATAAAAGAAATGCTTCATTTTTATTAGTGTTTCAGTGTTGCCTCTCCATTGTTTTTCCTTTTCTCTTTTCTGACTAGCACCTTGAATATGCAACTATATGTCACTGTTCACATTGATGAGCAGGGTCGGTTGCGTCTTCAGTCTGAGTTTCTGTTCTGACATAGCACTGGTTGATCACAATTCACATTGATAGATGTAAGTCAGTGCGGTTTCAGTATTTACTTGGGCCCCAAGCAGCAATTTGTTTCTGCTTCTTGACGGGCAATATGTCCATAGTTAGGACAGTCCAGAGGTGCGTCTAGCTTTTGTGTGAACTTGCTTTTATATTTTCTGTGGTGTTTTTTGGCATTTTTTTTTTTAATAAAGATGTAATAGACCATTGTAACAGAAATTATTCAGGCAGCTATGGGCGTCTCCCTCTGCAATATAATTACAACACCTGCCCTTGCTCTCCACCCTGGTGGGAGGGAGGTTGTAATTCCAATAGGATATAAATTAATTCTTTGCTGTGGAGACCCTTATCAAGTCATGACTAAGAACTGTAAAGTTTGAAACGCGTAGACTGACCCTAGACCACGTGTTTTTACCGCTTGTGATGTGAACAGCTGCAATATTTGTATCCACCGGAATAAAGAAGTTACGGCTTAAAACGAACATTGAAAGTGCTGGATTCTTCTTTCCTTTTGGTATATGCTACATACAAGGTCTTACCTTATAATCCGTGCACAGGAGGAGCCCGACGGCTGGTCATTTGTAAAGCAGGTTAGCTGGATCCACTCTCTTTTTTACAAGCTCTGAAAGGTGCAGAGTCCACCACTTAGAAAGGGAGGGACTTGGCCTGGAGCACATTCAGCTTCTGCAGCGTTGGATGAGTGCACACATACAGTTGTCTCTTGGCAATCGCTTCGGTGATCGATTGCTGACGGAATGACTGACGAGGAGTAAGAGGAGGAGTAGGAGCATCAGGACCAGCAGATGATGTGAAGGACAGAACACTCCCTTCGGCTGAAGTGGTGGAGCCTTGACTGCCTGAAATCTGGTGCGTGCCACTGGGTGATGCAGCTGTTGCTGCGGCAGGCTGGACCACCACATTGGAGCCACGGTTCTCCAAGGCCACTTTTTGGTGACGCTGCATATGTAGACACAGGGCCATGGTGCCAACATTGGCCACGCTTCACCTTCTGACCACAAATTCTACAAATGACCATGTTCACCTCCTCTGGTGGCTTAACAAAAAACTGCCACACTGCCGGGTAGGTGATTTTACCCCCAATACTCCACACTGACTGACTGCTATCGCCGCTGCTTCCATGAACCCTTGTACCAGTACTTTCTGGGCAGGTAGGCTCCTGCGGAGTGGGTGGTCTACCCTGGGCACGTTTGGCTCCCACTGCTGCCACTCTGCTGACTCCCGGCCACGCTAGTGAAAAAGGTTTAGAACATCTAAGTTTACCTCTGAACGGCAAATAGGCCCTTACTTTTTTCCACTGATACACACCACAAATGGCTTTAGAACATATAACTGCACCGCAGAACGAAAAATAATAAATATTTTTTTGCCACTAATACACGACAAAAAGGGCTTTAAAACATATAACTGCACCTCTCAACGGCAAATAAAATATATTTTTTTGCCACTAATACACGCAAAAAAGGGCTTTAGAACATATAACTACACTGCTGAATGGCAAATAGGCCCTTACTTGTTTCCAGTTATACACGCCACAAAACGCTTTAGAACATACAACCGCACAGCAGAACGACAAATATATATTTTTTGCCACTAATACACGAAAAAAGGGCTTTAAAACATATAACTGCACCTCTCAACGGCAAATAAAATATATTTTTTTGCCACTAATACACGCAAAAAAGGGCTTTAAAACATATAACTACACTGCTGAACAGCAAAAAATATATACTTTTTTGCCACTAATATATGCCAAAAAGGGCTATAATTTTCTCACTTTACCACACAACGGCAAATAAGCCCTTTTTTCCCATTGATACAAGCCAAAATATGCTTTAGAACATATAACTGCACCGCACAAGCACAAATAAGGCCTCATGCACACTACCGTTGTTTGATTCCGTGTCCGTCACTCCGTTTTTCGTGATTTTCTGCGGACCCATTGGTTTTCAATGGGTCGGTGGAAACCTCGGCAAATGCACCGTTTGTCCTCCGCGTCCGTGGTCCGTGATTCCAGTCCGTCAAAAAAATATAACCTGTCCTATTCTTGTCCGTGAAAAACGGTTCACGGACCCATTCAAGTCAATGGGTCCGTGAAAAATGCGGATGGCCATCCGTGTGTCATCCACGTTCCATGTCTGTTTTTTTTTGCGGATCCCTTGGCAGGCACTTGGGAAAAATTGTCAGCCTGTCTTTTGGTAAAATCTTTTGGGTCATGTCCGCTAAAAAAACGGAAGACACACGGAAACACAACGGAAGGCAAAAACGGACACGGATCACTGAACAACGGAACCCCTTTTTGCGGACAGCATAAAAAAACGGTCGTGTGCATGAGGCCTAAGAGGTAGAAATATTTCCTTGTAATAAACTCTGTTAATGGCTGTAACAAACAGCACTGTCACCACAATAAAAAGAACGGTTTGCTGGAATTACAGAGCAGTAAAATGGCAATTTGCATCCCCAGTCAGTGCAGCAAGGTGTAATAGGATTGTTCCTATTACCCAGGCTGTAAACTCTCCTACTTAACCCTGTTCTGCTTCAATACTGAAGAATAATTCCTTCCTATCTTTTCCCTGTACTTCTATACAGCAAAATAAAACTATTAAAATCTTTTCTACCACTGTCCCGAGCGCCTGCTGACATCTCTCCCTGCACTAAGTACACTGGAAAATGGCTGAATACAAGATGGCGGAGGCTATTTATAGGGCTGAGACATCACAGGGCTGGCTACTGATTGGCTGCATGGCATTGCATCATAATCTCCATTACCTTTTTGCCAATATACAGTTCTCCTCTAAGGCGTTCAACAGGGTGGAGTGGAAATTTTTATGGAGGGTGTTGAAAAGGATGGAGTTTGGTACAAGATTCATTAATATGGTTAGGCTTTTGTATACCCCCCCTATTGCAAAACTGAATATTAATGTCAGTTTTACCCCGAGTTTTATGTTAACAAGAGGTACTCATCAAGGCTGCCCACTCTCCCCGTTACTCTTCATGTCTACATTGAGCCTCTGGCACTTAGGGCCAGGCAAGATACAGGGATTGAGGGGTTTTGAGTATTGGGATTAGAGTATCGGATTTCACTATATACGGATGATGTGCTATTTTTTATCAATTGTTTTTTTATAATATAGTTCTCCTGAGAATTATTAGTATAGTTAACTCCTTTGGGAAAGTTACAGGCCTGGACATTAATTGGTCAAAGACCATTAATTGGTCAAAGAGGGGCCCCTGATGATGTTAAAGGTGGTTGCCTCATTTGAATATCTGGGTATGTTGGTATCCCCTAGGGCAGCGATGGTGAACCTTTTAGAGACCGAGTGCCCAAACTGCAGCCCAAAACCCACTTATTTATCGCAAAGTGCCAACACAGGAATGGGGAAACAAATATGCCTATTCAAGATTAGTATCACATAATGCAAATCACATTTTGGTACAGTTTAATATGTTACACAGAGTGTATATCACGCCCAGCTGGCTTAATATATCTGGATTAAGAGATTCTTCGAAGTGTCCCTGGTGTGATGAACACCGGGCAGATTTTTTACACATGCTTTGGTTATGTACGGATCTTAAAGCTTACTGGGATTAAATTCAGATTTTTATCACCCAAAAATTGAGGGTAGTAATTCATTTTGCACCTGAATAGGCTTGAGCGAAACTGAACTGTAAAGTTCTGGATCGTACCGAACTTTAGGGTTTTTGGTACCCAGACCCGAACCCAAACATTTCCGTAAAAGTTCGGGTTCGGTGTTCAGCGATTTTTTGGCACTTTTTGAAAGGCTGCAGCCAATCAACAAGCATTTTACTTGTCTGCCCTTAGAAGCCATCATAGCCATGCCTACGGGAGTCACGTACCACCGAACGTCACTCTGCTCTTCTCAGTGTAGGGATAGAATGCTGCTGCTGTGAGTGAGAGATTAGGGAAGAATTCTGGTGTACTTGGTGTTGTTCAATCTTCAAACAACAGCGATTGTTGAGGGTGCTACGCTACATTTTTGTACCCAGCCCTGAGCCTAGTGACACTGAAAAATAACTGTTAATCCATCTGCTAGTTCGGTGGGCGTTGGCGGCCATAGATGGCAAATTTGCATCCTACGCTGCATTTCTGATATTCCAATAAAACCGTAACATACTGCATTTTTATTGTTGTTTGCAAAAAACACAGTTTTTATGCTAGATAGCACATTAGCGGCCTACCCTGCATGTCTGATATTCCAATGAAACCGTAACATACTGCATTTTTATTGTTGTTTGCACAAAACACAGTTTTTGTGCTAGATAGCACATTAGGATCCTACGAAGTCCAGCATAGAAAGAAATAGGCGGCACCGCTTGCTCAAACCCACTTCACTGAGTCGGCTACCTACAAACACCCCTACAAGTCCAGTAACGGTGGTGCTCCAAGCTTCAAAGAACAGATATAGTGATACAAACTTGCTTTTAGAGAAAGGACGAAGCGGCACTCATCACTGGTGTAAAAGATTCTTCTTTATTCGTCAATCATAGACAATCGAGACAACAGTTGAGGGCTCAGGGACTCTTTGTTTTCCCTATGTAAGATGCTCCGCACACGCAGAGCATCACATAGACCAAAAATTCTGTGCGACAATTTATGAACTGTTTCACTCTCACTTTAACTCCTCCTATGGAGAAGTACTTCTTCCGAAAGTTGTAGTCCCAAAAAGAACAATGACCGCATCTATAGTTACCTGTCGGCTTATTAGTACCAAGCCAGTTCTGAGAATTACTAACAATAAAACAACTCCTGACAAGAACATCCTTTAGCGTTCGGCATCTTCTAAACATGACTATAGGTTTGTTCTCGGTATATTCAATTAGGCTTGGCTCATTTTTCAATAGATCCCAGTTACTGGAAATTATCCGTTTTATTTGATCTTCCATGGGACTTTACTTGAAAGGAAACACAAACCTATTGTTCTGACATTTTTTAATCCTCAAATCCTTTTCTAGTAGCTCTTCTTGGGTGCGTAAAACTGCTCTATACATAGCACTATCCAACTCCTTCCTCGGATACCCTCGCTCATCTAACCTATCACAAAGATCCCTAACTTGCATGTAATAGCCTTCATCTGTATTATTAATCCGCCTTAAGCGTATAAACTGTCTGTACGGGACGGATTCCCTTACGCTACGTGGATGATAGCTCTCGTGGTACAGAAGGGAATTCGCAGCAGTGGGCTTGCGGAAGCCACATGTAGTCAAATGACCATCAACAACACGGACAAGAACATCCAAAAACTCGAGGGAATCACCCCTGCAATTTAGGGTAAACTTCATGTACATGTTATTGTTATGTTTAATGTGGAATGGAACAAATTCCCTACACTGCGTCTCAGTGCCCGACCACACCACAAAGACGTAATCCACGTAGCGTAGAAATAGCTGTGTATACTTGAGGAAGGGATTAGTGACAGAAAAGACCACCTTATCTTCCAGGCAACTAAGGTACATATTTGCATATGTACAAGATAGTGGAGTACCCATGGCAGTACCAAAACACTGATTATACCATTGGTTTCCAAATTTGAAATTGTTATTGGTAGGTAAGTACAAAGTATAGAGCATCTTCAACAAACTGGCAATATACTTCACTCTTCATAGTATTACTTACAATCTCTGAGACCGCTTCTACACCCGCTGCATGTGGTATACGTGTGTAGAGGCTCTCTACGTCAAGCGAACTGTTGTCTCGATTGTCTATGATTGCCGAATAAAGAAGAATCTTTTACACCAGTGGTGAGTGCCGCTTCGTCCTTTCTCTACAAGCACATTAGGAACCTACGCTACATTTCTGATATTCCAATAAAACCGTAACATACTGCATTTACATAGTTGTTTGCAAAAAAACACAGTTTTAGTGCTAGATAAAACATTAGGATCCTACGCTGCATTTCTGACAGTCCAATTAAACCGTTAACTTCGGCTGTTACATTGTTGGTTTGAATATTCAAATTTTTTGTGATAGTGAAGTAATTGTATTGAATTGAATCACTGTTGTGAGACATAGATAATTTTTTTCTATTTATGACACCAGCACTGCCTTACTGTTAGTGAACTTAATTGTTGACTATTGGCAGTTAAATTGTCACCTGAGATAAAACATCTGTTAGTTTGGTGGGTGAACACAAATAATGAGGAGAACGTCAAATAAGGGATGTGGCCCTGGCCGTGGTGCTGGTGGTGGAGCCCCTGTTGCAGGGAGAGGACGTTGTCGTTCTGTGCCAGCTACATGCTCAAGAATGCCTCTCTATAATTGGTAAGGCCAGAACACGTACAGGTGCTAGTAGATTGGGTAGCTGACAGCGCCTCCAGTACCTTCACATTGTCTCCCACCTGCAGGCCATGGGCATCTATCTTGCACCTCACTCCCTTGCAAATCAGCCAAGCAGTCTGAGCCCCAAGTCATGCAGCAGCCTCTTATGCTTTTTGATGGCTCTGCTGGCAGGGTTTTCCCAGGCCATCCACCTAGCCCTGCCCATGTTTGGAAACTCATCTGTTTGGGGGACAAACCCCACAACGCGCACGAGCTTTGGACGGGCACGGAAATACAGACCGATGAGTGCCACTGAGCCTGGCCTGGTGGTGTGCAATAATGGGCAAAATCTCGTAGCAACTCTAGGCCTAGCTGGTTTGACGCACATCCCTTGCCTGGTGCATGTGCTGAATTTGGGGGTGCTGAAAAAGTACCCTAATATGTCAGAGCTCCTGCAGAAAGTGCGTCCTGCTGTCCTGCTTCTGCTCGCCTGTCTGCACTGCAGCGTAACTTCAGCTTTCCTGCTCACCGCCTCATATGCGACGTGCCCACAAGGTGGAACTCTACCTTGCACATGCTGGAGAGACTGTGCGAGCAGCAGCAGGTGATAGTAAAGTTTCAGCTGCAGCACACACGGGTAAGTCACTCTGCGGAACAGCACCTCTTCACCGCCACTGAGTGGGCCTCCATGCGAGACCTGTGTGCCTTGTTGTGCTGCTTCGAGTACGCCACCAACATGGCCAGTGCGGATGACGCCATTCTCAGCGTTACTATTCCAATTCTATGTCTACTTGAAAAAACGCTTCGGGCGATGATGGAAGATGATGTGGCACAAGAGGAAGAGGAGTAGGAAGAGGGATCATTTCCACAGTTATCAGGCCAGTCATTCAGAAGTGTCTCGGAGGGTGGGTTCCTGCTGCACTGCATACCTGACTGGGAAATATATTCTGGAAATTTGGCAGTGTTTAGATTGTTGGGTGATCTATACCCCTTTTTTTTTTTCAAAGTACCCCTGCTCTGCATACCTTACTGGGAAATATATTCTGTAAACTCGGTGGCGTTTAGATTGTTGGGTGATATATACCCCTTTTTCTTTCAAAGTACCCCTGCACTGCATACCTGACTGGCAAATATATTCTGTAAATTGGGCGGTGTTTAGATTATTGGGTGCTGTAGTTATATTCTGTATAATCTCCATGATGTCTCCATGATAAATCTCCCCACTACAATCCATCTTAGATTTATTCTGAAGCTGCAGTGTTAGTTAGAGCAGGGAGAGTGCTGATGCTGAATTAATAGGGAAAGCTTAGCTAGGCCAGTGTTCTGTGTCCACTCCAGTCCTCAAAGACTCATCGACCTCTTTCACACGAGCGTGTCCGGATTAGGTCCGAAAGCGTTGCGGATGCGTTCAGTGTAAACTGTGTGATATTACAGGCAAAGCCATCCAGTTTTGCCTGCAATTGCGTTCAGTTGTTCAGTTTATTCCACGCGGGTGCAATGCATTTTGATGCGTTTTTCGCATGCGTGATAAAAAACGAAAGGTTTACAAACAACATCTCCTAGCAACCATTAGTGAAAAACGCGACGCACCCGCACTTGCTAGCGGATGCAATGTGTTTTTCACTTAGCCCCAGTCACTTCTATGGGGCTAGGGCTGCGTGAAAAACGCAGAATATAGAACATGCTGCAATTTTCACGCAACTCACAAGTGATGCGTGAAAAAAAACGGTCATGTACACAGACCCATTGAAACGAATGGGTCAGGATTCAGTACGGATGCTATGCGTTCACGTCACACATTGCACCCGCTCGGAAACTCGCTTGTGTGAAATGGGCCATCTGCTGTAAGGACAGCGTCCTGACAGCACCCCAAAAAGCCGTTTTTAGGGCTGGTATATCAGTCTGCTTTATTATTTTGATATATATATATATATATATATATATATATTGCAGTTGCCGGCCCGTGTGTGAGAGGCCGCAGGCCCACAGACTGTACTGAGTGCACACCACTCATATAGGGTGGCACAGTAACTTGCAGATAAAAAAGTCATTTTATTTTTAACCTTTAATATAATTGAAGTTGCCTGCCCGTGTGTGTCGGCCCACTGACTGTACTGTGCCCACTGTCCACCACTCATATAGGGTGGCACAGTACCTTGCAGATAAAAAAATAATTTAATTTTTACCCTTTATTATAATTGCAGTTGCCTGCCAGTGAGTGTCAGGCCCACAGACTGTACTGTGCCCACTGCCCACCACTCATATAGGGTGGCACAGTACCTTGCAGATAAAAAAGTCATTTAATTTTTACCCTCTAATATAATTGCAGTTGCCTGCCAGTGAGTGTCAGGCCTACAGACCTTACTGTGCCCACAGCCAGTGCCCACCACTCATATCGGGTGGCACAGTACCTTGCAGATAAAAAAGTCATTACATTTTTACCCTTTAATATAATTGCATTTGCCTGCCAGTGTGTGTCGGCCCACTGACTGTACTGTGCCCACTGTCTACCACTCATATAGGGTGGCACAGTACCTTGCAGATAAAAAAGTAATTTAATTTTTACCCTTTATTATATTTGCAGTTGCCTGCCAGTGAGTGTCAGGCCCACAGACTGTACTGTGCCCACTGCCAGTGCCCACCACTCATATCGGGTGGCACAGTACCTTGCAGATAAAAAAAGTCATTTCATTTTTACCCTTTAATATAATTGCAGTTGCCTGCCAGTGTGTGTCAGGCCCACTGACTGTATTGTGCCCACTGCCCACCACTCACATAGGGTCGATCAGTACCTTGCAGATAAAAAAAGTCATTTAATTATTACCCTTTAATTCAATTGCAGTTGCCTGCCAGTGAGTGTCAGGCCCACAGACCTTACTGTGCCCACTGCCAGTGCCCACCACTCATATAGGGTCGATCAGTACCTTGCAGATAAAAAAAAGTCATTTAATTATTACCCTTTAATATAATTGCAGTTGCCTGCCAGTGTGTCTCAGGCCCACAGACTGTACTGTGCCCACTGCCCACCACTCATATAGGGTGGCACAGTACCTTGCAGATAAAAAAGTCATTTAATTTTTACCCTCTAATATAATTGCATTTGCCTGCCAGTGTTTGTCAGGCCCACAGACTGTACTGTGCCCACTGCTAGTGCCCACCACTCATATCTGGTGGCACAGTACCTTGCAGATAAAAAAGTCATTTCATTTTTACCCTTTAATATAATTGCAGTTGCCTGCCAGTGTGCGTCAGGCCCACTGACTGTACTGCGCCCACTGCCCACCACTCATATAGGGTGGCACAGTACCTTGCAGATAAAAAAGTAATTTAATGTTTACCCTTTAATATAATTGCAGTTGCATGCCAGTGTGTGTCAGGCCCAGTGACTGTACTGTGCCCACTGCCCACCATTCATATAGGGTGGCACAATACCTTGCAGATAAAAAAGTCATTTAATGTTTACCCTCTAATATAATTGCAGTTGCCTGCCAGTGTGTGTCAAGCCCACAGACTGTACTGTGCCCACTGCCCACCACTCATATAGGGTGTCACAGTACATTGCACAGCGCATGCGCAGTGACCTAAAATTCAAACAAAGCAGACCGAGCATTGGTCTTTTTCCATCTCCGGGTTCCAAAAATCTATTCACTAAACCGGCCCTGGCCCTGATAAGGGACAAAACAGACATTAAACTGATAGGAATAGTACTTAGTTAACACTAGTTGCATTGGTGGCAAATTCCATTGCAAGTGCCCAAAATTAGAAGGAAGCGGATAGAGCAAGCTTTTTTCTCTAGCTCCCCATGCAAGGATTCAATTCAATACACGTCCCCTGATAGGGGACTTAACAGGGATTAAACTGATAGGAATAGTACTACTTAACACACCACTCGTATAGGATGGCACAGTACATTGCACGGCGCATGCGCAGTGCCCCAAATTGAAAGTAAGAGGACCGACCAATCATCTTTTTCCATCTCCCGGTTCCTAAAATCTATTCACGTCCCCTGATAGGGGACCTAACAGGGATTAGACTGATTGGGATAGTACTACTTAACACACCACTCATACCTGGTCAGTCAAACCAAAGGCAACATCATCGACCTCATCCCATATGCGTTTTTTCTGGAGCGTGCCCTGTGAAGTGTGCTGAATCAGGCCATAGATGAGCATGAAGAGGAAGAGTTGTGGTCACCATCACCACCAGAAGCAGCCTTGTCGTCGTCGATTGCTGGACCTGCGGCAACGCAGAGAGATAAGTTTGAAGAAAAGGAGGAAGGTGGCTTTGAGGAGGTGGAAGACCAACCACAGCAGGCGTCCCAGGGGGCTTGTTGTCTCCTCTATTGGGGACCCTTGGTGTTGTACATGGCTGGGTGGAGGAACAGACCTTCAATGACGTCAGTGAGGACAAGGAACGGGACATGGCTAGCTTGGTATCCAACCTTGTGCAAATGGGGAGTTTGCGGTTGTGTAAATGGACTGTTTGTGGTTGTTTGTGATGCGTTAAACGAGGAGTTTGGTCTATCAGAGTTTGGTCTGTCACTGTGAAGCGGGCGTAACCCTTACACTACCTTATCGTTACAACATCATTCCTGATCGTATAACACACTGGATGTTTTAAAGCACGTTATTCCAAACAATTTAGGAATGTTAGGTGATTTATGCCCTTTATGGATTAAAACCCGACTCTGCGTCAACTATTTAATTTTACATGGGAGTTTTTCCATGGATCCCCCTTTCGGCATGCCACAGTCCAGGTGTTAGACCCCTTGAAACAACTTTTCCATCACTATTGTGGCCTGAAAGAGTCCCTGTGGGATTTTAAATTCGCCTGCCTATTGAAGTCTATGGGGGTTTGCCCGATTCGCCCGTTCGCAAACATTTGCGGAAGTTCGCGTTTGCTGTTCGCGAACAGAAAACTTTATGTTCGCTACATCTCTAATTCTCATGCAGGAGAGCCCTACTTTAACCCATTCTCAGTGGTTTCCCTTCCAGGGATCTAGGGAGACCTCTGATTTTTGTGCACTGTGTCGCATGCTACAGTACCTCTAACAGTTAGGGACATGAATAGGGGTATGCTGGTATAATAGTTATTGAACAGTGGGTGCAGTAAGTCCCACACATTCTTACCCCTAACTCCTAGGATGGGGGATCATTCTGCAGGTTCTATCCGGAAATCTTTCCCTTTGTAAATGAGGAACTTGTGGGTGTACCCGGAGCTACTCTCACAAAATTTGTATATCTTTGTCATACCTTGCCCGTTTGCTAGACAGGTACTGGTGGAATCTAATCTTCCCTTTGAAAAGTAATAGGGACTCATCTAGACAGACATTTTTATCTGGGTTGTACACCTCAGCAAACTTGGTGTTAAAGTGGTCAATGACAGGACTAACCTTGAACAGATGGTCAAATGTCGGGTCGTTTTGGGGTGGGTACTGCGTATTGTCGTTGTAGTGTACCAATTTCCAAATTGACTCAAATCTTTTCCGGGTCATGGTCCTACTTTAAATTGGAGTCTGGCAGAAAATGTCCGAATTACAATATTGGCTAACGTTTGGCTTCTTTATAACGTCCATATGCAGCACGAGTCCCCAAAACTTCATCTTCTCTGCTGCACTTACTGGGGTCCAACCTAGGGGTCGAGACAGGGGCGTAACTTCCATAGCAGCAGACCATGCGATTGCTATAGGATCCAGGGCAAGAGGGGGCCAAGTCTTAGTTGGGATCATCACCTCTTCCTCTGGAGGTGAAAACATGGTCAGGACTCTACCCTCTAAAGGAACAACTTTTAGCAAACGAGGCAGTGGAAAAATGGCCCAAGAGTCATTGAAATGGGTTTAGGCAGAAACCCTTCTGTCCTATGTGGGCTGCCCACAAAATTAGAAATTTGGGGCTGATAATCGTCAGGGGTTGGTGTCCATAAGGGTTCACTCTGGGGGGCTGCCTCCACTTTTACCCTGGGGCGCCTTCTAGAGGGTCCCTCATCCGCAGAAATGCAAATTCTAAACTGACACTAACTAAAATATATATATACTATAAGACAAAGTTCAGACTAAGCACCTATATTTCTACACTCAGAAGTGCATGACCATAAGGCAAATTAAGTAGGTTAAAAGATGGCCGCACAATACATCTCAAACTAACAGAAAAACAAAAAAGGGGCTCATTCCAGAAATAGGAATGAAGGAAGCTCTTTGCGCACATTTTTGATCAAAAGTATGTCGGGCCCAAGTGCCACTTCACGGCGACTTCCGCACATGGGTCCCTAACACTACAGATACTGCCTCTTATGGACTTACCAGTCTCCTTATTTTCCAGGAAGCACTGTAGGAACCAGCTAAATTGCTTTTGTGCTGAGAAGTCCCAGGAACTTGGGCGGGTCTCAGTCCAAAGAGGCGCCACCCTCAATATATACTATAAGACAGAGTTCAGACTATAGCACCTATATTTCTACACTCAGAAGTGCATGACCATAAGGCAAATTAAGTAGGTTAAAAGATGGCCGCATAATACATCTCAAACTAACAGAAAAACAAAAAAGGGCTCATTCCAGAAATAGGAATGAAGGAAGCTCTTTGCGCACATTTTTGATCAAAAGTATGTCGGGCCCAAGTGCCACTTCACGGCGACTTCCGCACATGGGTCCCTAACACTACAGATACTGCCTCTTATGGACTTACCAGTCTCCTTATTTTCAGGGCACTGTAGGAACCAGCTAAATTGCTTTTGTGCTGAGAAGTCCCAGGAACTTGGGCGGGTCTCAGTCCAAAGAGGCGCCACCCTCAATATATACTATAAGACAGAGTTCAGACTAAGCACCTATATTTCTACACTCAGAAGTGCATGACCATAAGGCAAATTAAGTAGGTTAAAAGATGGCCGCACAATACATCTCAAACTAACAGAAAAACAAAAAAGGGCTCATTCAGAAATAGGAATGAAGGAAGCTCTTTGCGCACATTTTTGATCAAAAGTATGTCGGGCCCAAGTGCCACTTCACGGCGACTTCCGCACATGGGTCCCTAACACTACAGATACTGCCTCTTATGGACTTACCAGTCTCCTTATTTTCAGGGCACTGTAGGAACCAGCTAAATTGCTTTTGTGCTGAGAAGTCCCAGGAACTTGGGCGGGTCTCAGTCCAAAAGAGGCGCCACCCTCAATATATACTATAAGACAAAGTTCAGACTGAGCACCTATATTTCTACACTCAGAAGTGCATGACCATAAGGCAAATTAAGTAGGTTAAAAGATGGCCGCAAAATACATCTCAAACTAACAGAAAAACAAAAAAGGGGTTCATTCCAGAAATAGGAATGAAGGAAGCTCTTTCGCACATTTTTGATCAAAAGTATGTCGGGCCCAAGTGCCACTTCACGGCGACTTCCGCACATGGGTCCCTAACACTACAGATACTGCCTCTTATGGACTTACCAGTCTCCTTATTTTCAGGGCACTGTAGGAACCAGCTAAATTGCTTTTGTGCTGAGAAGTCCCAGGAACTTGGGCGGGTCTCAGTCCAAAGAGGCGCCACCCTCAATATATACTATAAGACAAAGTTCAGACTAAGCACCTATATTTCTACACTCAGAAGTGCATGACCATAAGGCAAATTAAGTAGGTTTAAAGATGGCCGCACAATACATCTCAAACTAACAGAAAAACAAAAAAGGGCTCATTCAGAAATAGGAATGAAGGAAGCTCTTTGCGCACATTTTTGATCAAAAAGTATGTCGGGCCCAAGTGCCACTTCACGGCGACTTCCGCACATGGGTCCCTAACACTACAGATACTGCCTCTTATGGACTTACCAGTCTCCTTATTTTCAGGGTACTGTAGGAACCAGCTAAATTGCTTTTGTGCTGAGAAGTCCCAGGAACTTGGGCGGGTCTCAGTCCAAAGAGGCGCCACCCTCAATATATACTATAAGACAGAGTTCAGACTAAGCACCTATATTTCTACACTCAGAAGTGCATGACCATAAGGCAAATTAAGTAGGTTAAAAGATGGCCGCACAATACATCTCAAACTAACAGAAAAACAAAAAAGGGCTCATTCAGAAATAGGAATGAAGGAAGCTCTTTGCGCACATTTTTGATCAAAAGTATGTCGGGCCCAAGTGCCACTTCACGGCGACTTCCGCACATGGGTCCCTAACACTACAGATACTGCCTCTTATGGACTTACCAGTCTCCTTATTTTCAGGGCACTGTAGGAACCAGCTAAATTGCTTTTGTGCTGAGAAGTCTCAGGAACTTGGGCGGGTCTCAGTCCAAAAGAGGCGCCACCCTCAATATATACTATAAGACAAAGTTCAGACTGTTAGTTTGAGATGTATTGTGCGGCCATCTTTTAACCTACTTAATTTGCCTTATGGTCATGCACTTCTGAGTGTAGAAATATAGGTGCTTAGTCTGAACTTTGTCTTATAGTATATATTGAGGGTGGCGCCTCTTTTGGACTGAGACCCGCCCAAGTTCCTGGGACTTCTCAGCACAAAAGCAATTTAGCTGGTTCCTACAGTGCCCTGAAAATAAGGAGACTGGTAAGTCCATAAGAGGCAGTATATGTAGTGTTAGGGACCCATGTGCGAAAGTCGCCGTGAAGTGGCACTTGGGCCCGACATACTTTGATCAAAAATGTGCAAAGAGCTTCCTTCATTCCTATTTCTGGAATGAGCCCCTTTTTGTTTTTCTGTTAGTTTGAGATGTATTGTGCGGCCATCTTTTAACCTACTTAATTTGCCTTATGGTCATGCACTTCTGAGTGTAGAAATATAGGTGCTTAGTCTGAACTTTGTCTTATAGTATATATTGAGGGTGGCGCCTCTTTTGGACTGAGACCCGCCCAAGTTCCTGGGACTTCTCAGCACAAAAGCAATTTAGCTGGTTCCTACAGTGCCCTGAAAATAAGGAGACTGGTAAGTCCATAAGAGGCAGTATCTGTAGTGTTAGGGACCCATGTGCGGAAGTCGCCGTGAAGTGGCACTTGGGCCCGACATACTTTTGATCAAAAATATGCGCAAAGAGCTTCCTTCATTCCTATTTCTGGAATGAGCCCCTTTTTTGTTTTTCTGTTAGTTTGAGATGTATTGTGCGGCCATCTTTTAACCTACTTAATTTGCCTTATGGTCATGCACTTCTGAGTGTAGAAATATAGGTGCTTAGTGTGAACTTTGTCTTATAGTATATATTGAGGGTGGCGCCTCTTTTGGACTGAGACCCGCCCAAGTTCCTGGGACTTCTCAGCACAAAAGTAATTTAGCTGGTTCCTACAGTGCCCTGAAAATAAGGAGACTGGTAAGTCCATAAGAGGCAGTATCTGTAGTGTTAGGGACCCATGTGCGGAAGTCGCCGTGAAGTGGCACTTGGGCCCGACATACTTTTGATCAAAAATGTGCGCAAAGAGCTTCCTTCATTCCTATTTCTGGAATGAGCCCCTTTTTGTTTTTCTGTTAGTTTGAGATGTATTGTGCGGCCATCTTTTAACCTACTTAATTTGCCTTATGGTCATGCACTTCTGAGTGTAGAAATATAGGTGCTTAGTCTGAACTTTGTCTTATAGTATATATTGAGGGTGGCGCCTCTTTTGGACTGAGACCCGCCCAAGTTCCTGGGACTTCTCAGCACAAAAGCAATTTAGCTGGTTCCTACAGTGCCCTGAAAATAAGGAGACTGGTAAGTCCATAAGAGGCAGTATCTGTAGTGTTAGGGACCCATGTGCGGAAGTCGCCGTGAAGTTGCACTTGGGCCCGACATACTTTTGATCAAAAATGTGCGCAAAGAGCTTCCTTCATTCCTATTTCTGGAATGAGCCCTTTTTGTTTTTCTGTTAGTTTGAGATGTATTGTGCGGCCATCTTTTAACCTACTTAATTTGCCTTATGGTCATGCACTTCTGAGTGTAGAAATATAGGTGCTCAGTCTGAACTTTGTCTTATAGTATATATTAAGGGTGGCGCCTCTTTTGGACTGAGACCCGCCCAAGTTCCTGGGACTTCTCAGCACAAAAGCAATTTAGCTGGTTCCTACAGTGCCCTGAAAATAAGGAGACTGGTAAGTCCATAAGAGGCAGTATCTGTAGTGTTAGGGACCCATGTGCGGAAGTCGCCGTGAAGTGGCACTTGGGCCCGACATACTTTTGATCAAAAATGTGCGCAAAGAGCTTCCTTCATTCCTATTTCTGGAATGAGCCCCTTTTTTGTTTTTCTGTTAGTTTGAGATGTATTGTGCGGCCATCTTTTTAACCTACTTAATTTGCCTTATGGTCATGCACTTCTGAGTGTAGAAATATAGGTGCTTAGTCTGAACTTTGTCTTATAGTATATATTGAGGGTGGCGCCTCTTTTGGACTGAGACCCGCCCAAGTTCCTGGGACTTCTCAGCACAAAAGCAATTTAGCTGGTTCCTACAGTGCCCTGAAAATAAGGAGACTGGTAAGTCCATAAGAGGCAGTATCTGTAGTGTTAGGGACCCATGTGCGGAAGTCGCCGTGAAGTGGCACTTGGGCCCGACATACTTTGATCAAAAATGTGCGCAAAGAGCTTCCTTCATTCCTATTTCTGGAATGAGCCCCTTTTGTTTTTCTGTTAGTTTGAGATGTATTGTGCGGCCATCTTTTAACCTACTTAATTAGCCTTATGGTCATGCACTTCTGAGTGTAGAAATATAGGTGCTTAGTCTGAACTTTGTCTTATAGTATATATTGAGGGTGGCGCCTCTTTTGGACTGAGACCCGCCCAAGTTCATGGGACTTCTCAGCACAAAAGCAATTTAGCTGGTTCCTACAGTGCCCTGAAAATAAGGAGACTGGTAAGTCCATAAGAGGCAGTATCTGTAGTGTTAGGGACCCATGTGCGGAAGTCGCCGTGAAGTGGCACTTGGGCCCGACATACTTTTGATCAAAAATGTGCGCAAAGAGCTTCCTTCATTCCTATTTCTGGAATGAGCCCCTTTTTTGTTTTTCTGCTAGTTTGAGATGTATTGTGCGGCCATCTTTTAACCTAAAATATATATAAACACCACTAACTGCAGGTCTTTTATCACACAAAAAAAATGTAAAAAAAAAAACACAAAAAGGTGCAGATGTAAATTAGCACACTACTGATCGGTGCTCTGTAGCACCACAAGTCCCAGCAAGCCAACATGCAGCCCAGAACCTCTCTGCATGCAGTCACCAGCTAGAATGGCTGCATGCAGGGAGGTTCAGCCTTTTCCTGTGCAGCTATAGCATTGCAATTGGCTGGAGCATTGTTCCAGCCAATCAGAGCGCTGGCAGGGGATGCCAAACACTGGTGTGCCCTGCCTCACCTTGGAGGAGACAGGTGCTGACCAGTTCGGCACCGGTCACCTCCCCCTGATCCCCCAACGACCCACTTCGCAGCTCCATACTGCTTTATTGACTGGCCAATTGCAGCGCTTGGAGTTGCAGGGGGGTGGTGCTGCACCATGCTGCCCTTACCTGGCATGGATGCCTGCCGGTAAGAGCAGCCATAGTGCCCTGATTCCCCAGCGATTCCCTCCCAGCACCTGGTGGACCTTGTGCCGTACATGTACGTCGCTGGTCCTTAAGTCACGTCCAGATGTGACATTCATGTATGGCAAGGATCCCTAAGGGGTTAATATATTTGTTATCATTCAAGACAGGCTCCAGTAGTCATAGTGAAATGACTCAGTAAACTTACATACTGAGTTTTAGCTATTTCCATGTATAGCACAGTGGGGGTCATTTAAAGATCGCAAGCCTTGGCAGCGAAATGGGGCTGAAAATTTGCTGCTGTTGCTAACAGCGCAGTAAGCTCTAAAGGTTCCCCGATGTGATATTTGCCTATCTGGTTTATTAATCAGAATCCTGTTAGTTTGTTAGATTTTTCCCTACGAGACATTTTTAAGACTGCTGCTCATCTTTAAAATGGTCAGCCTAAAATCAATTGCAACTAATGTTATTTAAGTAAATTATAAGCTATTTGAAGTAACCACAGTAGTGCTGTTTTTCCTATTTACCAGTAGCCTTACGAAAGACAGAATATATATTATCTTATTCAATCTTCTCCTTCATTAAAGTAATCTTTTTGCCCTATAAATTCTAAAGCTTAATAACACAATATCCCAACTGCTATTTTATGATTTTATTTATTGCCATCCATTTTGGGATCTTCTTCGTGATCTTCTGCGAACCAGACAATCCTCCTTCAGCATCCCAGCTTTTACATTAACAGGCGGGGCAGGAAGGGTCTATGACATTAATATAGGGGTGTGGAGGGGACAACGCAAAAAGTAGTTAGTCATTTGGCTAATGGAGACCCTCAAGCTGCTACAGGGGGAACAGCAAAATAAAGTGGAGTTCACACCATAGAGTCGTGTTACTAAATGAAAAACGGTATAGGTTTTCATGGAGAAACTAGCATTCAAAAAAGTAATCACTACGACGTTTCACAGGAGTGCTTCTCTAAAGCCGCTTATAGCTTTGCTCAATATACTGCATATAATACATATATCTATTCTAAAGCAAACACAATGCAACAGCACACTGCAAACACAAATAGCAAAAAACAGAAAACAATGCCATACTCATTATAGAAAATATACTAGTGCTAATGCTATGCCAATTAAATAAATGTGAGTTTCTTGACAAAAACATTTTGTACAAAATCATTCTTTAATGTTCAATCCTTGACCTCTTCTATATTACAAGATATAAACATATGTGCTACCTGGCCCTATTTAGACTGTTTCTATGTACTCTGCCTGCCCTGCCTGTCTATTAACCCACCTTGGTCAGTTACCACTGAACAGAGACTACTCTACATCCCTGTACAGGGGGTCATACAGTGAAGATCAGGGGTGGGGCACTTAGATAATGCCCATTTAAGTAGCCCCAAGCCATATCTATTCTGTGACATAGTTGGTACAAACCTACTTTATGACAGTACCTGTACATTGGAAGTTGGCACCCAAGCAGGACCCGAACAGGCACCATAGCCTGACAGCAGAACCCATTGGCAGTGTCTGTGAGCGATGATAACACTAAACCTCTCAGATGTCATGGCCAATTGCAACTTAGATTCAAAACAAATCCAAATTTCCTTGCGCTTCCTCGTGTTTTTTTTCCTAAAATGGCGGCTGTACGTGTTACAAAGCGAAAGTAAGTAGCCCAGGAATGTGAGATCACCCATAATGACATGAAGACAGCCAATAAACAGATAGCTATCCCCTGTGATGTCACAGCCCTATAAAACCCTCATCCCACGCGGCCTCCGCCATTGTCCTGTGACCTGAGGATAGAAAGAGATGTGGTAAGCGCTCATGCACTAGAGACAGTGTTACTAAAAATGATTATTAGAAGAATATTGGAAAGGGAAACTGCAGGGAGAGTGCAGGGAGACTGTAGGGAGACTTATGCAGCATCAGTATTATTTATGTATTCTTACATTTAATTATTTCTACATCAGCCATAAATGTAATTCAATACCAATAGGATGGAAGCCTTTATTATTCCACTGCCAGCCTGCCAACCAATACCATCCAGTCTGCACCCCTTAGGGAGGCCAGGTTTTAATGATGACCCTCCTCATCTTTTGCTGACTTTACTTCTTGTAAATGCCCCTTGGAAGATGCTGGATAGGCGAAACGTACGTCGGGTGTTAGCGGTGGTGTCGCGGTCTGTATCTTTTATTTACCTAATGGCTATACCTTAACCCCTTAAGGACGAAGGGCGTACATGTACGCCCTTCGTCCGCACTTTAAAGATGGCGCCCGCTCCCGCACGGAGCGGGCGCATGAGCTGCGGGTAAACGCTTGATTCATCAAGCTGACACCCGCAGCTCATGTCCGCGACCGGCAGCGATGCCGATCGCGGACATTTAACCCTCAGATGCCGTGGTCAATCCTGACCACGGCATCTGATCAGCGAAAACCGAAAGTTTCACTTTCGGTTTGCTCCGGCTCCCTGATGGCCACAAGGGGAGCCGGAGCATGCATGTAGTAGCCTAGGTTTCTGTGAATGAAACCTAGGTTACTACATAGTATTCCTATGGAGCCTATGACTGTAATAGGCTCCATAGAAATATGCGTTTTCTCATATATTCCAATGCTATTGCATTGGAATATATGAGAATAGCAATCTGATGATTGCATCTTATAGTTCCCTATATAGTTCCTATGGGAACTATAAGAAAGTGGTAAAAAAAAAAAAAAAGTTTAAAAAATAAAAATAAAATAAAAAAAATATAAAAATTCAAATCACCCCCCTTTCCCCAAAATGAAAATAAAATAAATAAAAAAATTACACATAATGGGTGTCGCAATGTGAGAAAACGCCCATACTATAATAATATTAAAAAATATTCACCATACGGTAAACATAAAAACGGAAAGAAAGCGTCCAAATGGCTATTTCGCCATTTTTGGATGCTTCATTTCCTAAAAAAAAATGAATAAAAAGTGATCAAAACATCATACGCACCCCATAATGGTATCAATTAAAAGTTCAGATTGCCCCGCAAAAAATGAGCCCCTACACTGCTCCGTACGCATAATTACAAAAAAGTTATAGGGGTCAAAACATGGCGACAAAAAAATTAAATAAAACAATTCCCACTTTTAATTTTTTTTCACTATCAAAACGCAAGAAAAACTATACATATTAGGTATTGCCGGATTCGTACTGACCTGAAGAATAAAATTAACCAGTCAGTTTTATCGCAAATCGAACGTTGTAATTTAAAAACCCGTAAAACTGTGGTGAAATTGCTTTTTTTTTGCAATTTCACCCTATTTGGAATTTTTTTCCCGTTTCCCACTACATCACATGCAAAAATAAATGGTAGCGTTAAAAAGTACAACTTGTCCCGCAAAAAACAAGCTGTCATATGGCTATGTGAGCGGAGTTTTTGGAGTTTTTTTGACTTTACTTCTTCCAAATCATTCTTTAATGTCTCCATGTCCTAGAAAAGTCAGCACGATGCAGAGAAAGCAATAGCTGGATATTCTGAGGACATATTCTCATCAATATTAGATGATGTGGAAAAGGAGGAAAAGCAGATGGCAGAAGAAGGGCTCGCACCTGTAGGGCAGGGAAGCACTGGGTTGGAGAAGTGGGTATGCCAGAGCTTATTAATATTCTGTGTTTACTGTCAGAAAACCTGCAGGAGATTGCAGGCAAGAACAGCAATAATATGCATATTGTCCTTCACCTAACCAGCCAAACCCCATACCAGCAGCAGCCCCTGTTTAAAGGTGTCCCGCGGCCATTAACAAAGTAATTAAGTTTGCGTTGACGTCACTGATTATTTTGCCCTTCCCCTGATCTGTCAGAACAATAACCCCCAAAAAACGGATCCTGTCTGTTGAGCATTTGCCTTCACTCGGTCAGCGTTTGGTCAGTAATCCATAAGTATTGCTAATGCCCAAAAAAAACAAGAGTGGATCTAAAACAGAGATGACAGGTGAATGGAATATTTGCATGTCTTCTGTGTTTTGTACCAACTCTTGCTTTGGCTACCAAATCACAAGCCAATTCTGGTGGGACCATACAGGCCTTACAGCTGCTACACAGAGAGGATCCGTTGTGCGTCTCATTTTTCCTTCCTTCTGACAGATCAGAAAAAGGGTCATATAAAAGATGATGTCAGCCAAGCCAGAAAGGCAAAGAAGTGGCCCAGTCATCAAGTGGGGAGGGTGGGAACCGCATTAGAGGTTCACAGAGAGGCCCTATGACATAGTGGTGAATTGGAAGCAGCATGAGGGAGACACAGAGTGGCACAATGACAAAGTCTGGAGGTGGCGGCAGCATAAGGAGGTCACAGAGTAGCACAATGACAAAGTCTGGAGGTGGCGGCAGCATCAGGAGGTCACAGAGTAGCACAATGACAAAGTCTGGTCTCTTTTCTCAAGGCTTGGGTGAGGCGGCATGGATGATCTAATCTAATGCATCAGGCATTGGTGGGTGGAAATCCTGGCAGATCCATGCCTGATTGATCTTGACAAAGGTCAGTCTCTCCACATTTTGGGTGGACAGGAGAGTTCTTCTTGGGGTAACTATTGTTCCCCCTACTAAACACATGCTCTGATGCCACACTACTGGCTAGGCAGGACAGCTTTTCCAGAGCAAACTCTGCCAGTTGCGGCCACGTCTCCAGTCCCCTGACCAGCCAGATTTACCAGCATCTGTTCCAGGACATGAAGCAGTGGAATGACATTGTTAACCCATAGTCCTGGCAACTGACAAATAATGTGGCATCCTGAAAGGGCCTGAGCAGATGGCAGATGTCACGCATGAGCTGCAACTGGCTGACATCGAAGTTACCCTGGGGAGTACTCCTGTCTGTTTGGATCTTTAAGAAATCGTTTATGGCCTTTCTCTGTTTGTATAGTTAATCTAACATATGGAGGGTATGGGTGGAAACATCACATATCAGCCTATATTGGGGATGCCGTTCTGCCGCTGCAGCTCAAGAAGGGAGTACTTTGCGGTGTACGAGTGGCTGAAGTGCATGCTAAATTTCCTGGCTCTTTTTAGGATGTTTTGCAGATGAGTGAAAGACTTCAGGAACCACTTGACAACCATATTAAAAACATGTGCCATGCAGGGTGCATGGCTCAGCCCTCCTTAATGCAGCGCCGACACATTGTTCTTCCCATTGTCGGTCACCATGGTTCTGATTTGGAGTTGTCGCGGAGAAGGCCAGGATTCGATTTCTTGATGCAGGACACGGAGCAGTTTCTCCCCTGTGTGACTCTGTTCGCCCAGGGAGACGAGGTGCAGAAAAGCGTGACACCGCCGTGCCCTGCACATTTGATATGCTGGAGGGCTCCTGTGAATTGTCTCTGTAGTGGAGGCTGAGGACACGGTGGAGGATGAGGAGTCAGAGGCGGACATTGTCGCAGGACCAACGGCATGGCAACTTGGAGGCGAAAGTGGCGTCACCTGGCAAAGTTGCTGGTGTGGCTGTGCAGGAACCACATTCACCCAGTGGGCCGTGAAGGACATGTATTGTCCCTGCCCATAGTTACAGCTCCACACGTCGGCGCTGCCATGCACTTTGGCAGACACCGACAGGCTCAATGACTGTCCCACCATCTATTCTACATGTGCAGGGCTGGTACTGCGTTTTTGGCAAATAAATGACGGCTTGGGACTCTCCACTTCGGCTCGGTACAAGCCATCAGTTCTCTGAAAGGTGCAGAGCCCACCACTTAGAAAGGGAGGGAGGGACAGCACCAGCAATTTGGACAGGAGCACATTTAGCTTCTGCACCGTTGGATGCGTGGCCGCATACTGTTGTCTCTTGGCAATTGCTTCGGTCATCGATTGCTGACGGAATGACTGACGAGAAGTAGTAGGAGGAGCAGCAAGAGCATCAGGACCAGCAGATGATGGGAAGGACAGACAGCTACCTTCGCCTGAGGTGGTGGAGCCTTGACTGCCTGAAACTGGGTGCATGCCACTGGGTGATGCAGCGGTTGCTGCGGCAGGCTGGACCACCACGTCAGATCCACGTTCTCCCAGACCACTTTATGGTGACGCTGCATATGTTTGCACCCTGGCCACGCTTCACCTTCTGCCCACATAATCTACATATGGGCATGTTAACTTCCTCCGGCGGCTTAACAAAAAACCAACACACTGCAGAATAGTGAAAGTAAACTCCGGCAATCGCTCTGATAAGCTTAGTCTTCTTCTTTATTTCATTTATGAAATAAAGAAGAAGACTAAGCATATCAAAGTGATTGCCGGAGTTTACTTTCACTTTGGTCCACGTGGAGCCCTGCTCCTCTCCGCAGAAACGCCAATCTTATCAGCAACCGCTGGCTTGACCTGTCTCTCACACTGCAGAGTAGGTGATTTTACCCCCAACACTCCGCACTGACTGACTGCTACTGTCGCTGCCTCCATGAACCCGTGCACCACTATTTTCCGGGCAGGTAGGCTACTGCAAAGCGCATAGTCTACCCCGGACACGTTTGACCCCCAACCTCCCACTGCTGCCACTCTACTGACTCCCGGCCATGGTAGTGACTTGCTGGCTCACGGGCAAGCTGCCACCCTCTTCTCCCAATGATGATGAAGCCCCTATGTCACCCGACTCCCAAGTGCGATCAGCTACAACATCATCATCGAGTACTGTCTGCACGTCACTGATGTCCTCCTCAACGGTCTCTGGGTCAGGAGCCTGACCGCTCGCAAAACCAGCTCCCATGCCACTCTCCTCATCAGTACTTGCCTGCCTAGTGGAGGAAGCGGTGGATGTCTCCTCCAGATCTTGGCTGGGCAGTAGCTGCTGACTGTCCTCTAGTAGCTTGTCCTCGCTTAAAAGTGAAGCTGAGCCCACAGCATATAATACTTCTCTGGCTGAGGGAACAGAAAAGGATAGAGGCAGGTTAAAGGGAGTCTGTCACCAAAGTTGGACATAATAGACCGCTGACATAGCTTTGTAGCATCACTTTAGATGAATGAAACGGTACCTTTGTTGTCTTCTTCAGCGCTTGACCTGCTTCAAAAACGGACTTTTATTGATATGTAAATGAGGGCTCGCAAGTGCCCAGGGCGGAGTTAAGTTCTTTGGAGCCCAGGCTGCTCATCCTCTTTAGTTCTTATCTCCGCCCCTGTCTCTGTCTCTGCCCGCCCTTCTATTGCCTTTCTTCCTCCTCCTCTGGTAGCGAACTCCTGCGCCTGCGCTCAGCTTTGCCTCGGCGGGGCATGCGCACTGCGATGCCCACTGTGGGAACGGCATCAATGTAGCTACTGCGCATGTCCACCAGCTTACAGCTGGGTTTGCAGCGTCAGCCGGGAATGCGCAGTAGCTACATTGATGCCGTTCCCACAGTGGGCATCGCAGTGCGCATGCCCCGCCGAGGCAAAGCTGAGCGCAGGCGCAGGAGTTCGCTACCAGAGGAGGAGGAAGAAAGGCAATAGAAGGGCGGGCAGAGACAGAGACAGGGGCGGGGATAAGAACTAAAGAGGCCGAGCAGCCTGGGCTCCAAAGAACTTAACTCCGCCCTGGGCACTTGCGAGCCCTCATTTACATATAAATAAAAGTCCGTTTTTGAAGCAGGTGAAGCTCTGAAGAAGACAACAAAGGTACCGTTTCATTCATCTAAAGTGATGCTACAAAGCTATGTCAGCGGTCTATTATGTCCAACTTTGGTGACAGACTCCCTTTAAGGACAGGTGGAGGTACAGGGCCTACTCTCAGTCCATGCCAACTAAGCGTCGTGTCAGAGGAACCCACAAACTCTTGGTTGGGGGTGTCTGATGTCACTTGGGATGAAGTGGATGACCGAGACAACCATTCAAGAACCGCTGGGTTGCTGGTAACGCCCCCTTACTCTGCTGCGACCTGTGCCTGCACCAGAAACATTTACGCCTCTGCCACTCATCTGTGTAGGTCCTGGCACTTCTCTGTCTGACATACTGTTAGATCAAATAATCCAATGTTAGATGAAATATTTTTTATTTCGCCACTAATACACTGAAAACATGGCATCAGAATATATCACTGCACCGCAGAATGTAAATTAGGGCCAATTTTTTTTCTAGTTTTACACATCAGGCTTTTTAACAGATATATGCAACTCTTTACGGTGTATATATTTTTATTTTGTCAGCAATACATTTAGAACAGGGCTTCAGAATATATCACAGCACCGCAGAACGTCAATTAGGCCCAAATTTTGTTCTACTTTTACACAACAGGCTTTTCAACAGATATATGCAACGCGGGATGGCGAATATTTTTTTATTTTGCCACTAATACACTGAAAACAGGGCTTCAGAACATATCACTGCACTGCAGAATGTCAATTAGGCCCAAATTTTGTTCTACGTTTACAAAACAGGCTTTTCAACAGATATATGCAACACTGGATGGCGAATATATTTTTATTTCGCCAGTACATTGAAAACAGGGCTTCACAATATATCACAGAATGGCAGAACGTCAATTAGGCCCAAATTTTTTTCTACTTTTACACAACAGGCTTTTTAACAGAGAAGTACAACGCTGGATGGCAAATATATTTTTATTTTGCCACTAATAAACAGAAACAAGGGCTTTAAAACAGATAAATGCACCGTTGAGCGGCAAATATTATTTTACTTTTCCCCCTAATACATGCAAACTCGACCCGAACTTCACCCCGAACCCCAGTGAAGTCAATAGGGATCCGAACTTTTGGGCACTAAAAAGGCTGTAAAATAGCCCAGGAAAGGGCTAGAGGGCTGCAAACGGCAGCAAAATGTAGGTAAATCACCTGCAAACAAATGTGGATAGGGAAATGACTTAAAATTTAAATTAAAATGAACCAATATCAATTGGCAACTTGGAGGAGGAGGAGGTGGAATAGGAGGTTGGGGTGGCATCAGGTGGGAATGCTAAGGGAGTTGATGTTCTCATCACAGCCAAAAAGGATTCATGTCTGCCTGCAGTGCCACAGGCCTCATTCACAGACTCAGGGCCATGGCACCCGCAAAGAGGAGAGCGGTCCCGTAACAGCAACACAGGCCTCAGGTCAACCTGCAATGGAAGAGGCCATTATCATTTATGTAGGGCCCTGACACCCAGACAGAAGGAGAGGCAATTTGACAATAAAAAGAGTTTAATGTCTCTCACCCAGACAGCAAACAATTAAATGAAATATAGGCCACTGACACCCAGACAATGGGGCGGTCATTAGACAGTAAAAGTTTAATATCTCCCACCAAGACAACAAATGATTAAACAACGTATAGGTCCCTGAGTAGAGATTTTCCGTTCGCGAACAGCGAACGCGAATTTTTGCAAATGTTCGCGAACGTGCAAACAGCGCGAACCGCCATAGACTTCAATAGACAGGCGAATTTTAAGACCCACAGGGACTATTTTTGGCCACAATAGTGATGAAAAAGTTGTTTCAAGGGGACTAACACCTGGACTGTGGCATGCCGGAGGGGGATCCATGGCAAAACTCCCATGGAAAATTACGTAGTTGACGCAGAGTGTGGTAAGTTGAATTCGCAATGCGATTAATATAACTGCATTGCGATTTCAACTTAGAGCTTTGTTCTTAAAGGTTGTATTGCTAGAATATAACAAAGATTGAGAATATAGCTCTATGTTCTCAATCTTCGTTATATAATTCTAGAAATACAACCATTAGGAACCCAGCTCTAAGTTGAATTCGCAATGGAATTAATGCAGGTTATAGTAATCGCATTACGATTACAACTTAGATCTGAGTTCCTAATAGTTGTATTGCTAGAATTGACGAATATAACGAATATAGCACTATATTCTCAATCTTCGTTATATTTAAGCAATACAACCATTAGGAACCCAGCTCTAAGGTAAATTCGCAATGCGATTACAACTACTAACACTGCAGCTTCAGAATGAATCTAAGATGGATGCTGTCCTTGCTTTTTGATAGGAGGTGGGAGGGTCTGGGAGGGAGGGTATGCTGATTGGCTTGAATGTGTCTGCTGACTGTGAGGTACAGGGTCAAAGTTTGCTCAATGATAAAGTATAGGGGCGACCGTGAACATCGCTTATGTTCGCCCGCTGCGGCGGAAGCGCACAAGCTATGTTCGCCGGGAACCGTTCACCTCTACCCCTGACACCCAGACAATGGGGCGGTCATTAGACAGTAAAAAGTGTTAAATGTCTGCCACCAAGACAGCAAGCAAATACGTGAAATTTAAACCCCTGACAACCAGACAATGGGGCGGTCATGACAGTAAAAAGAGTTTAATATCTCCCACCAAGACAACAAATGATTAAACGACAGATAGGCCCCTGACACCCAGACAATGAGGCGGTCATTAGACAGAAAAAAGTGTTAAATGTCTGCCACCAAGACAGCAAGCAAGTACGTGAAAGTTAGGCCCCTGACACCCAGACAGAGGAGAGAGGTCCCATAGCAGCAAAAGAGGCATCATGTCACACAACAACGGAGAAGGCCACTTTCAGATATTTAGGCCCCTGGCACCCAGACGGAGGAGAGGTTCATTCAACTTTGGGTTGCCCCGCAAAAAAATGGTAAAACTAAAAAAAGAGGATTCAATAAAGAAGTGCCCTGGAGTACAAAAATATATGGGCAAGGGGAGGTAGTTATAAATGTCTATTCTGCACAAGGGATGGACAGATCCTGTAGGATCCATGCCTGGATCATTTTTATGAACGTTAATTTGGACAATTTGGAGACCCAGAAGTTGAATGCTGCCTCCTGCTAACCTGTTCCGTATCAGGTGTGGGTGCAGTTAGCTGTGGCGTGGTGACAAAACTTTTCCACATCTATGCCATGCTAACCCTGCCCTCAGAGGAGCTGGCCGTGACACAGCTGCGTTGGCGACCTCTCGCTCCTCCTCTGCCTTCGCCTTGGGCTTCCACTTGTTCCCCTGTGACATTTGGGAATGCTCTCAGTAGCGCGTCTACCAATGTGCGCTTCTTCCTATCACGCCCCAGTGCAGGAAGTAAGGTGGGCACATTGTCTATGTACCGGGGATCCAGCAGGGTGGCAACCCAGTAGTCCGAACACGTTAAAATGTGGGCAACTCTGCTGTCATCCCGCTGTGAATATGCTTCATCCTCATCCTCCTCCTCCTCATCCTCCTCATCTTCCAGTAGTGGGCCCTGGTTGACCACATTTGTACCTGACCTCTGCTTTTGTAAAAAACCTCGCTCTGAGCCACTTCTAAGAGACTGGCCTGAAAGTGCTAAAAATGACCCCTCTTCCTCCTCCTCCTCCTCCTGGGCCACCTCCTCTTCCATCATCGCCATGTGTTTTGTCAAGGAGACATAGAAGTGGTATTGTAACGCTGATAATGGCGTCATCGCCACTGGCCATGTTGGTGGAGTACTCGAAACAGCGCAACAGAGAACACAGGTCTCGCATGGAGGCACAGTCATTGGTGGTGAAGTGGTGCAGTTCCGCAGTGCGACTGACCCGTGCGTGCTGCAGCTGAAACTCCACTATGGCCTGCTGCTGCTTGCACAGTCTCTCCAGCATGTGCAAGGTGGAGTTCCACCTGGTGGGCACGTCACATATGAGGCGGTGAGCGGAAGTTACACTGTAACGCAGACAGGCGAGCAGCGGCAGGATGTGAATGCCGGAAGCGCGCACAGACGGCCCGCACTTTATGCAGCAGCTTTGACATGTCGGGGTAGTTGTGAATGAACTTCTGCACCACCAAATTCAGCACATGCGCCAGGCAAAGGATGTGCGTCAAACCGGCTAGTCCCAGAGCTGCGACGAGATTTCGCCCATTATCGCACACCACCAGGCCGGGCTTGAGGCCCATCGGCAGCAACTACTCGTCAGTCGATTGTTCAATACCCCGCCACAACTCCTGCGCGGTGTGGGGCCTGTCCCCCAAACATATGAGTTTCAGAACGGCCTGCTGACGTTTACCCCGGGCTGTGCTTAAGTTGGTGGTGAAGGTGTGTGGCTGACTGGATGAGCAGGTGAAGAAAAGGCGGAGGAAGGCAAGTAGGAGGAGGAGGCTACAGGAGGCAAAGAATGATGCCCTGCGATCCTTGGCAGCGGAAGGACGTGCGCCAAAGAACTCTCTGCCTGGGGCCCAGCCACCACTACATTTACCCAGTGTGCAGTTAGGGAGATATAGCGTCCCTGGCCGTGCTTACTGGTCCACGTATCTGTGGTTAGGTGGACCTTGCCTCAGATGGCGTTGCGCAGTGCACTCTTAATTTTATCGGATACTTGGTTGTGCAGGGAAGGCACGGCTGTCTTGGAGAAGTAGTGGCGGCTGGGAACAACATACTGTGGGACAGCCATCGCCATCAGCTGTTTGAAGCTGTCTGTGTCCACCAGCCTGAATGACAGCATTTCAAAGGCCAGTAGTTTAGAAATGCTGGCATTCAGGCCCAGGGCTCGAGGGTGGGTAGTTGGAAATTTATGCTTTATCTCCAATGATTTTGAGATGGAGAGCTGAACTCTGCCGTGTGACATGGTGGAGATGCTTGGTGACGGAGGTGGTGGTGTCGGTGGTACATCCTCTGTTTGGTGGGCGGCAGGTGCCAACATTGGAGGAAGAGGCCAAGGCAGCAGTAGAAGAGGGAGCAGGGGGAGCCTGAGTGACTTCGTTGTTTTAAAGGTGTTTACTCCACTGCAGTTCATGCTTTGCATGTAGATGCCTGGTCATGCAGGTTGTGCTAAGGTCCAGAACGTTAATGCCTCACTTCAGGCTCTGATGGCAGAGCGTGCAAACCACTCGGGTCTTGTCGTCAGCACATTGTTTGAAAAAGTGCCATGCCAGGAAACTCCTTGAAGCTTCCTTTGGGGTGCTAGGTCCCTAGTGGCGGTGGCCAGTAGCAGGCGAACTCTCTTGGCGGCCGCTGTTCTGCTTTTGCCCCCTGCTCCCTCTTTTGCTACTCTGTTTGCTCGGTCTCACCACTACCTCTTCCTCTGAACTATGAAAGTAAGTGGCAAGACCTTCATTCCATGTGGGGTCTAGGACCTCATCGTCCCCTGGATCGTCTTCCTCACAGTCTTCCTCCCTGACCTCCTGTTCGGTCTGCATACTGCAAAAAGATGCAGCAGTTGGCACCTGTGTTTCGTCATCATCAGAGACGTGCGGACTCTGATAAGGTGGTATTCCCATGTCCTCATCATCAGGAAACATAAGTGGTTTTGCATCAGTGCATTCTATGTCTTCCACCACTGGGGAAGGGCTAGGTGGATTCCCTTGTGAAACCCTGCCAGCAGAGTCTTCAAACAGCATAAGGGACTGCTGCATAACTTGAGGCTCAGACAGTTTTCCTCATATGCATGGGGGTGATGTGACAGACTGATGGGCTTGGTTTTCAGGCGCCACCTGTGCGCTTTCTGCAGAAGACTGGGTGGGAGATAATGTGAATGTGCTGGATCTACCCAATTGACTAGCGCCTGTACTTGCTCAGGCCTTACGATCCTTAGAACTGCATTGGGCCACACCAAATATCGCTGTAAATTCTGGCGGGTACTGGAACCTGAGGTAGTTGGTTCACTAGAACATGTGGCTGTGGCAGAACAGCCACGTCCTCTCCCAGCACCAGAGGGTCCACTAACAACACCACGACCATGTCCACGTCCCTTACTAGATGTTTTCCTCATTGTTACCGTTCACCACAAAAAGAAAAAAATTATTTGGCCCAATGTATTGAATTCAAATTAAGGCCTTTTTTTACAGACACCTAACACTATCTGGCTATCTATTTATGTACTGTATTACCCTAATCCAGGCACAGCAGTAACCACATACTTAGGGGAATATAAATTGTAGGCCTACTATTTAGGCCCTGGATGAAAGATATCCTTTTACGGACAGATTTACACTTGGAGATGCACAGTAGCGTGTGAAAAAATATATAGGATTATGCTTTCAGCACTTGTATTTTAACACTTAGTGTAATATACCCTTTAACGGAAAAAAATACACTTGGAGATGCACGCTGAGTGTAATATACCCTTTTACGGACAGATTTACACTTGGCCTGCAACAGCTGGAACACCAGATTTTGGGTATTGCTATTTTGGCAATTGAATTACACCCCAGAACAAAATATATCCTTTGACGGATACTATTAAACTACTTGTCCAGCCACAGCTAGAACACCAGATTTACTGCATTTCTATTTTTGCAACTGAATTTCACCCCAGAACAAAATATATCCTTTGCCAGACACTATTAAACTTGGCCAGCCACTGCTAAAACCACTGATTTACGGTATTAGTATTTTGGCAATTGAATTTCACCCCAGAAAAAAAAATATCCTTTGCCAGACACTATTATTCTTGGCCAGCCACTGCTCGGACACCAGATTTAGGGGATTGCTATTTTGGCTATTGAATTTCACCCCAGAAAATTATCTATCCTTTGCAGGACACTATTAAACTTGGCCAACCTCAGCTGAAACCACGGATTTACGGTATTGCTATTTTGGCTATTTAATTTCACCCCAGAAAAAAAATACATTCTTTGCTGGACACTATTAAACTAGGCCAGCCACAGCTGAAACCACTGATTAACGGTATTGCTATTTTGGCAATTGAATTTCATCCCAGAACAAAATATATCCTTTGCTGGACACTATTAAACTTGGCCAGCCACTGCTGGGACATCAGATTTAGGGGATTGTTATTTTGGAAATTGAATTTCACCCCAGAAAATGTTCTATCCTTTGCCGGACACTATTAAACTTGGCCAGCCACTGCTGGGACACAAGATTTACGGTATTGCTATTTTGGCAATTGAATTTCACCCCAGAACAAAATATATCCTTTGCCGGGCACTATTAAACTTGGCCAGCCACTGCTGGGACACCAGATTTAGGGGATTGCTATTTTGGCAAATGAATTTCACCCCAGAAAATTATCTATCCTTTGCCGGACACTATTAAACTTGGCCAGCCACTGCTGGGACACCAGAATTAGGGGATTGCTATTTTGGCAATTGAATTTCACCACAGAAAAAAATCTATCCTTTGCCAGACAGCAGACAGTATTACACTTGGCTAGCCACAGCTGGAACACCAGATTTAGGGGATTGCAATTTTGGCAATTGAATTTAACCCCTCAATAAAATATAGAAATTTCTATCCTGAGTTTCAAGGGGTGACAATAAGCACAGCCAAGTCCCTGATGTAGGATATAGCAAAAAAAAAAAAAACCCTAGTATTGATGGATTGATGGACTTCGTGGCAGCTTGAGCTGGTGCACCACAAGACACAAAATGGCCGCCAATCAACCCCCCCAAAAAAGTGACAGAAAAACGCTCTGTGCAGCCTAAAAACCAGTGAGCAATTAACTAGCAGAAGTTGAATGATTCACAGCTGTAGATCGATCACTTCACTTCAATTACATTGCTTTTGCTGAGTTTTCCCTGCCTAATCTCGCCCTCACAGCAGCTGCATCCTATCCCCACACTAATCAAAGCAGAGTGACGTGCGGCGCTACGTGACTCCAGCTTAAATAGAGGCTGGGTCACATGCGGTGGTACATTTTTGGTAAGGTTTTTAGGAACCAGAGATGTGCACTCTCTCTTATCCTACTTTACTGAAAAATATCCACCTCGGTTGAAAGCCAGTATTACGGCCTTTATATACCTTGAGTCCAGAATCTCTAGCCAGAAACTGCAACACTGCTTTTCGTGATATTAAGGGATCCACAAAGCTGTGTTGACGCCACACTAATACCGGAAGAGGGTGTGCAAAAGAACCAAAGGGTTGTGGTTGAATGATACTTTGTGTTGGTTATTTAGGGTTACTTCAGTGTGTCCTATATAATCACCAGACACACTGCTTCTCTGACCTATGTTATTAACAGACACACACACTTCACAACACACTGGTCTGACACTATGTCAATAGCTGTCAGAGTTCAATCACCACAGCACTTCCTATGTGAACTTGGCAGACTATTTGGGCTAAATGGCCATATGGTATGGTCCAACTGTCACTGTGAAAATGCTTGGTGTCCAGTCAAGGACTACCTAACTACTAAGCTACAACAGAGTGATCATCTGTTATTAAAATCTACAACTGCCCCCCCCCCCCCCGACATGTTTTGCCAGTGACCTGGCTTTTTCAGGGGTATTTGGGCAGCAAATCATTGCAAAAATTGAATGCTGTTAAGCTTTTCAGGACCCTGCCATATTTCACCTTAAGGACCAGGCCGTTTTTTGGAAATTTGACATGACACTTTATGTGGTAATATCTTTGGAACGCTTTTACTTATCCAAGCTATTCTGAGATTGTTTTCTTGTGACACATTGCACTTCATGATAGTGGTAAATTTTAGTCAATATTTTTCATTTTTATTTATTTTTTAATCCCAAATTTACATTTTTTTTTAATATCAGATAGTGATACCTCATAATAGTTATTACTTTACATTTCCCATATGTATACTTCATGTTTGGATCATTTTGTAAATTACATTTTCTTTTTTTGGGGATGTCACTGTCGTGTGCAAGAAGCCTGAAACTATCCAATCAGTGTTGCCAGGCTCAGACTGCACAAGGACACACCCCAACTGGTATCACCCAGCTGGCCCTTCATCCCAAACCGCTAGTAATACATTTATAACTTCTAGCAGAAATAATAAAGGAATAAGAATTAATGCTCCAGAATTGCTATTACTTGTAGTTATTAAAAGTAGCTACTAAAAGAGACATGTCAGGAGAGGTTACAAGTCCTTTTTAGGCCTTATGCACACCGTTGTTGTGCGGCCGTTCCGTGAATTGGGGACCGCAATTTGCAGTCCCTAATGCAAAGGCAACATCCGTGCGGCGGCCGGGATGGATCGAGACCCATTCAACTTGATCCGTCCACACAGTAAAAAAATAGAACATGTTCTATTTTTTGTGGTGCTGAGGCACAGACAGAAACACTGCACCGGATGCGAGCTGCACATGGCCGGTGCCCGTGTAATACTGCCTGTAATAAAGCCACGGCCAGGCAACTGTCGTGCGCATGAGGCCTCAAGCAGTAAATCTCTAGTAACTAGATTCTGAGACTTTACTCATCTCCAAGTTGGAAAAGGGACAATCTAGCTTGGCTACTGCCATGTTGCTTTATCACGCTAGGGTGTGCACCAGAAAGTTGTGCAAATGTATTTAAATAGAAAACCTTTACCATTGCTTCTTATCGGAAAATCTTAACGCATGGTGGTTTTACGATAAATAAATTATGGATCATTTTAGTTATTTTCCTCACGCACAACTTTTGGTGTATGACAAACGAGGAACTGTTTTGTTTCCTTGTGCAATGAACTCATATCAGCAGGAAAGGAAGCAGGAACGGAGAGGAACATTTACTTGGAAGAGAAATCCATTGTGGCAGAGGTATATTTTCCACAAAGCATTCATGAGTTTTTTTTTTTTTAATGAAATGATCAAATTGGACAGCCTCAGATGATTATCATTCCCCCAGAGCGAGCACAGGTGTTCTCTATGCATAATTTTATACCATAAAAATATTTTCACAATGTCCCAAGAGAGGAAGAGACCAGGCCAGAAGTGAAAGACCCAGAGTGATGTAACTAGGGATGAGCGATTCGACTTCGGATGAAATATACGAAGTCGATTCGCAAAAAACGTTGTTCTAATACTGTACGGAGCAGGAGCTCCGTACAGTATTAGAATGTATTGGCTCAGATAAGCCAAAGTTATTGCTTTGCTAGGTGACCGATAACTTCAGAAATTAATTTGTACTGTAAAAAAACATTTCCCGAACTCAGGTTCGGTTCCAAGTACCACTTAGAACCGAAACCGAGTTCAGGGAAATAGTTTTTGACGTTACAAATTCATTTATAAAGTTATTACACTAAGCAATAAATTTGGGTCATCGGAGCCAATACATTCTAATACTGTACGGAGCTCCTGCTCTGTACAGTATTAGAAAACGTTTTATGCAAATCAACTTCCCTAGTCGGCAGTATTTAATCGGTGGGGGTCCGACATCTCATAGTTCTGCCACGGCCTTCTGGCAGCTTTTTCTAGGCCATGTAACATCACATTCATCGGTCACCTAGCCTAGGTGCAGCTCAGCCCTATTGAAATGAATGGCTCAGCTGCGACACCAAGCAGAGCCGCTATACAATGTACTGTATGTTGCTGTGCTTGGGAAGCAGAGATAATATACTACAGGGCATTACAGATGTATTGCTCATGTAGTAGTACTGTGCGTACTGTTACACCAGGCTCTTGTATAGTTCATACACAGTACCAGGTTTTACCTTATCCAGCATATAGTCAGTAAAATACAAGGTGTGACATAATACACATAGATTCCATTCCATAGATAAGGGAAGCACTAGCCTGTGTATGACGTGGTACTTTGCACACTTTAGCCATTGAGGGAGATTTATCAAAGCTGGTGTAAAGTAGAACGGGCTTAGTTGCCCATAGCAACCAATCAGATTCCACCTTTCATTTTTCACAGCTCCTTTGGGAAAGGAAATGTAGGATCTGATTGGATGCTATGGACAACTAAGCCAATTTTTCCTTTACACCAGTTTTCATAAATACCCCATTGTCTTTTATCTGCTGCCGCTCATCCCAGATACCAACAAGTGAATAAGCCTCCCCTTCCTCTTCTAGTGGAAGGACACAATCAGGAATCCTGAGTAATGGCATCAGTGTCTGCACCCCCTCCTCCCCCAACCACAGCAGTTGCACTCACCAGTTCATTGTGGGATGTAGATGCTGAGCTGCAGGCTTCAGCAGGAGACAAATTACAAGAACTTCCACCGGACAAGTGAAGACGGGGGCAGAGACAGTGCTCTAGGGGCAGCAGACAACATGTGACAGTCCAGGCCTGGTATAGGGTAACTGGGAACAGTGGAAATAACTAGACCTGACGCCAGCCGGAAGAAAGCACACAAGGGAAGTTGAGCCTCTGATGAGCACTGCTTCACTGAGGAGCAGCCAGGTCAGGTGATCTCCTTGGTTTAGGCCTGCTCTTCTATTCCAGTCTAAAACAGACAGGAATAAAAGAGCTCCGAGTCATCTCACAGGGTTCATCCTATGGTTACGGTGGCCCTGGGAAGAAGTGTAGCAGTCACTTGAGTACCTCCTCACTCTCATCTCCCTCGCTAGTTTGGGCTCCCTATTGTTAGCGCAGCACTAGTGCTGCACTCAATGACAGGTAAATATGAATAAATAATGATGCTTGGGTGTTTGGGGAGGCTACGGGCCCCTTACTGACTTTGGGGAGGGGGCTGCCAACCAAAACACACCTATTACAATCTGCCATTAATCTTAGGGCATACCCGTTTCCCACTAAGCCCGACTCCTTCTCACTAAGGCTACTTTCACACTCGAGTTTTGTGCAGATCCGTCATGGATCTGCACAAACGGATCCGTTTGTATTATCTTTAACATAGCCAAAACAGATCCGTCTTGAACACCATTAAAAGTCAATGGGGGGGCGGATCCGTTTTCTATTGTGCCATATTGTGTCATAGAAACAGATCTGTCCCGATTGACTTACATTGTGTGTCAGGACAGATCCGTTTGGCTCAGTTTCGTCAGATGGACAACAAAACCTTAGTTGCACAAAATTGAACTAATTGTCCCCCCTTTCCAGACAGATTTTAGGTGCAGACACATTACTAAATCTAGGCCACAGTCGCCCCCCCCCCCAAAAAAAAAAAAAGAGCACTGCTCTGTGGAAGATCTGACTCATTCACCTAAAGATGACCTGTGTCCTCTCTACTAGCAACTATTATTATTATTATTTTTTTTTTTATATAGCGCCATCATTTTCCTTAGTGCTGTACAAAGTACAAACATACAAAAGTGGTTAGAATAACACGCTGTACAACTGAGACGTCCAGTAATTCAAGACAGATACATACAAATGATATGAGATTTGAAGAGGACACCAATATTGGTAATATGAGTAATCTATCAGAAACTGAATACAATAGGAGGAGGTCCCTGCCCTTGCAGGGGTGGAAACAAAAGGGGAGTAAGAGAAGGTGTCAGCAGATGAGGGAGTGAGCCCCGACATCCAGCTATAACAAATTATAGGCTTGTCTGGATAGGTGAGTCTTGAGGGTGCGTTTAAAAAGGTCCAGACTTTGAGCATGACGGGTAGGCTGTGGGAGAGGATTCCAAAGTAGAGGTGACGCCCGTGAGAAGTCCTGAATGCGAGAATGAGAGGAGGTGACCAAGCTGGGCGATAAGAGGGTATCCTGGGAGGAGAGAAGATTCCGGGATGGGTGGTACCTGGAGATTAATGCTGAAATGTATGGAGGGGATTGCATTCCCCATGTAATAACTATCCTAGATCATCTGTTCTTATGACGCTATGTTGTGCCATTCATTTATTATTCCTGCAATAGAAAAGTTCTATTAGGAGTGCAGCAAGTCTATGGTAGTGAGTCCAAGATAAAAAGTGGTCTAACAGTCACATGCTCAAGTCCTTTGTAAACTAGTACAGGAATGAATAGGAATGAATATGCTGAATATATATTTATGTCATAGAACAATCAAATGCTAATATCCTAATTAGATATAAATAAAGTTACATAAAATTCGACTCTGCTGCTTCGCCAAATTTCACAAAGAAATTTGATTGGGCAACAACAATTGCGCCACCCCCTTCACTGAACCCCTGATCGCGGCATCTGAGATTAAAATTAAGGCCTTTCAGGGGCTAATCCAGTTAAAAAATGACCTTATCCATTTGATTGCAGAGAGGCAATCATGGCCATCTTGATTGAAAACACCATCACTGTCGACATCACTGCACCCGGCCAGCGCAGTGACGCTCAGTTCACTCACTTTTAGATTCTGCAATCAAGATGGCCGCGACAGCCTCTTTGCACGCAAATTGATAAATTGAGTGTGTTTTTTTTTTACAGCTATTTCAAGAAAAATAGATTTGTTACCAGGAAATTCGGCATCATGGCTAATCAAATTTTTCGTGAAATTCGGATCCACTTTGGATACTTTGATTCACTCAGCACTAATCAGAATACCTAATTTTTGTCCTTGTTCTGTCTTCATACACATTCACACAGAGTGCAGTCTGACATTCAGCATAAACCATTCCTGTCTTCCAAATAAGCATGTGAGAGATTGTACATTTGATTGGTAAAACTACAAGAATACAAATAGCAAGTATAAGTATAAGGTATAAATAGCATGTACTATAACATTTGCATTAACACTGAAAGCACATGGTAAAATGGCTGCCTAACATAGGACTACATGTCTAACATCTAATAGTTATAACTCCCTGAATAACAATTACAACTAGCTGAACAGATCTGCATAACATGATAGCAAAGATAGATCTCTCACCAGATATGATTTTATAAGGATGATGGAGTTTAAGAAGGAGATATGCCGAAGGACAACTCTGCTGATGTGCCCTGGTGACAGGAGGCTTCTCTTTCCCAGGATGCTTTGCACTCCCACAATGCTTTGCACCACCCACAATGTAGCAGTCTTTGTAACAAGAAAAACAAGGTATAATACAATTTACCCTGCTAGACGGTGCTATAACCACATTAATCACTACAGAAATACCAAAACCCTAGCAGAATGAAATATAATCATATTCTAACCCTTCTGGGCAGAACAGTCCTAGTACAGTGTGCTCTACTAATGTTGCACATAAATGGACAATTTTGAGGGTTGCTCACCCTATACATTCAATCACTTTTCCGCTCATGCCACCTCCGCCTTAAAAACATCTCTGCCCTTTTATTACTGTGGGAAACACAGAAACTTTCATTGTTGCCCTGATCCATTCTCCTCTTGATTACTGTAACTGTAATTACTAATTAGTCTCCCCTCACCAGACTTTCCCCTCTCCAATCTATCCTTAATGCTGCAACCAGGCTCCTCTATCTGTCTAACCACTACTCCAATGCCTCCACCCTGTGCCAGCCATTGCACTGGTTGCCTGTACAGAACTCTCTTCACAGTGCTGCACCCCCCCCCCCTTACATCTCTTCCCTTATCTCTGTCTACCATCCTACCCATGCTCTCCGTTCAACCAATGACTTATGATCAACATCCACCATAATCGGATCCTCTTACTCCTGTCTCCAAGACTTCTCTCGAGCTGCACCAGTTCTCTGGAATGTCCTTCCCGAAGCAATTAGGTCAATTTACAACATCCACAGTTTTAAGCGCTCCCTAAAAATCCCCTGATCAAACCCTTCTCCATTCACCCCCCTTTATTATCATTGACTAAACCTGATCCATCAGATTCCACCATCCCATGCACTCAGAAGCTCTACAGATATCGGCTGGTGATTTGTTCATGCAGATTTATCTATACTCCCCTACTTTGTTAAACTGGTCAGGCCATTGTACAAAACAAGCACTTGTTACCTTCTGTGTCAACCTTATCTCCTCATAGATTAGTAAGCTCTTGTTAGCAGGGCTGGCATTCCTCTTATTTTAAGTCTTCATTTGTTTATTGGCGTGTAATGTATAATTTTATTTGCACATGTAGATTGTAAAGTGCTGCAGAGTATGTTACCGCTATAGCAATAAAGATTATTATTATTGGCGAGAGGACAGGGTATTATACATGATGGAATGGAAATCTGCAATCGCTAATGAATGTCACATTATCTAGTTATTCTACAGAGAAGGATTTAAAAAGTTGAATGTCCAGACCCTGCAAAACCCATCCAAAAGCAAGATAGTATATCAAGGTGACATATTTGCACTAAATAGCTGATCTCTCATCCTTCACCTCATCACAGTGCTCCGACTAAAGCAAAGTTTTGTCACATCATACAGTGTAACTACGTGGCCATTCACTTTGCAAATTTGCAACAAGGAAACCAAAAATGTGTCAACTTTTGCTGAACTCTGGTTGCTAGGCATATGCTTCCTGACAACGCTATTAAAAAGAGTGTAATAGGACCTGTCACCTCTCCTGACATGTCTGTTGGCATTCCCCACGGAATGACAATTCTGGATCATCCATTCTTATGACTCCATGTGCCATTCCTTTATTATTCCCACTAAAAGTTTTGAATGAATTGTTAGCAGTTTGCAATGAAGGTCCAGATGGTTATTACCAGTTGAGGGTGTGTCCCTACACAGTTTGATATTATACAATCAATGCTGCTAGTATCAGACTGTGCAGGGACAGACTCACAACACACAGGGTGACACCCATCTGGGTCTTCATAGCAAACTGTTAGCAATTCATCTGTAACTGCTAGCAGGAATAATAAAGGAATGGCACTACATAGAGTCATGAGAATAGATGCTCTGGAATTGTTATTATATAGGGATGCAAGTAGTTGCTAACATGTCAGAAGAGGTGCGAGCAGGGGCATAGCTGAAGGCTCATGGGCCTGGTGCAAGAGTTCATCTTGGGCCATTTCCCTCAGTGCTTTGTGGCAGGGGGCCTTTCTGCTGCCTGAGGCAAAAATTGAAACAGCACCCACCCCCCTCCACCATGCTAAATTCTTGACCTAACGCCTTCCATCCAGCCAGAGGTGTAACTTGACCGGCATACACGCTATAATATTGGTGTCTTATTATGCGGCACAAGGGTCTTTGGGCCCCCTTAGGCTCCTGGGCCCGGTAGCAACTGCTACCTCTGCACCCCCTATAGCTACGACCCTGGGTGAGAGGTTCACTTTTAATAGTTCTGGGCGCCCTCTATAAATCTGTTTATAATGAGAAGATTACACCTAAATAATGAGATATGATTGCCATGTCTGCGACAAATGACTATGGATGAAAATATTTTACAAATCTAATATAAAAAAATTCAGAAAAGTAAAGCAGAAGCGTTCTAAAGTCACCTGAGAGGGGCATGAGACAATTTAATTTCCTATGTGTGGGCATTTGTAGAGCGGCAATCAACCACGAGAGATGGAGAAAGGCCTGTCACTCGGGACAGAGAGAATTTTATAAATTGGATATGTCAATTAAAATTTTGAGTTACCAAAATAACGTTGTAATGAATCGATTTTACTTCTCCATAACGAGGGAAGAAGGGTTTTGTCACAACAAGCAGGAAATATGTCACATCTAATACTCCTTGAACAATGGTACTTTTCAGACGACACTCTTAATAAATCTCTTTCAAGTGGCCATGGCTAAGACCTATGAAATGTACACACAGGCTGAAATCAATAATCACCGGTTATGGAGTGGGATATTCAGGCTAAGAAGAAAAGAAAAATCTTTGTTTTTTTTTCCTTTAATGATAGATGTTTTTTCTTTCTTTTTTTCCCCAAAGGCCACAGGAGGTAAAGCACTTTTAAAAGACTAAATTAAGAGGTATTAATCTATTGTTTACCAGTCACGTCATTCGCTACGTTTCTTTTTTTTCCCTCAAGAGCGTGTCTTGATCTGTCGTGGGCTCGCAGACCTGCCACTATTAAAGCCGTCTGAATAATCCGCAATGAAATGAAACACAGGGTGTAGCTCAGTAGGCCGCAAAATGAAAAAAAAAAATCAAGGCCCGGCAGAGTTAGAAAGGAGAGCAAAAGCTTTTCACTCTTGTTTCTCAGCCGATTACACTCATTCAGGGCTAGGTGGCTGGAACGAAAACAGAAAGATTACCTCCTGTTCTCAACTGCTTTGGTGGCAGCAGCCTACAGACGTAGAAACATTTTAACTAGGACAACAAAGGATATCTAGGAAGAGACAGAGTTCAGACCTGTTACTGGCTGAGAGGCATATAAAAACAGATATTTGTACAGGGAAGATAATGGCGGTTTATTGAATAGTGGAGCATTTAAAAAAAAAATGTCTCCGAACAATAACACGCACGGACGCTTTGAGTCTCTCACTCCACATGGGATTTGCTCATCTACATGATGTCTCACTTATTCAGACAGCACAAGGACATCCTGATATAATCAGCAACTGTGCGCAACAACATAATACAGACAGCTCTGCAGCAGACAGGTGGCAAGAGAGGGATACCCACAGTGCCCTTGGAAACTCTTCCAAGTGTTTTCTGCTGCCAGACTCTTTTGTCCATTATACAGAATAATGGACAAAAGAGGAGCGGCAGGGGCAATATTTGAATTTGCGATATTTTGAGACTATTTGGTAGAATATTCGTCATATATTTGTGAATTCGCTATTATTTTCTAGATTGCGGAAATCAGCAATGTAATATTTGCGTAATGCGCACGTGTAGTGTACGGGAGCTGTAATGCCCGTCACTACAGAAGGGTCACTTGTGTGCTGTTGTTCTCCTCATTTATGGGGAGGTTGGTATAAATTATCTTCCATATAATGTAATTCTATGTATTTCCCTGCTAAGGAACTGCGCTTCCATCTATGTCCATGTATGACTATCACTAAAGATCCAGTAAAGTTCAAGTTCTGTTTTATTACACCGTGGTTCCTCAATTATTCCACCTATCACTACACGGTGTGCCACCGTTCAATTGGCACTGGCGTCACGACATTCATCACCTGCCTGTTCCAGTGCTGACCCGATTGAAGACGACAGTCAGTCCCAGGTTAGTGGGTTGCCCTGCACTACAAAGCCCAGCATACCTAAAGCTACACTACTGACCCCCTGGGACACTGCATCGCTCTTTTTGGTGTCCCTGAACAGGATCGCATGCTTCTGGAGTGCAGAGAAGTGTGAACTGTGTGCTTTAACTATTCCACCACCGTATTGCAAAGACTGTACCCTTTATTTCCAAGTCTGTGGATTACAATTGTGCCTGGGAGGAATCGGAGGCGCTGTGTTGTGTTGCGCTACCCCAAGAGAGAAAATTTTCCGCTTCAAAGTGCAGTTTTATGGACTTTTTGCCATCCTGCTTGCTGTCACTGAATTTGCACTATGGCACCTAAGATGGCCACCGGCGCCATTGGACTTCTTCCTGCGCCATCACTGCCCTCAGTGGCGCGAAAATTTGGCGCCAAAACCCTCCAAGAGGGAGGAGAAGACTGCCTGGAAGTACCGCCTCCCTTTGAGGATAATGATATGGAAGCCGCCTACCCTATACTGAAATACCTAGGGGGCGTGCAAGAAACGACGGGGTGGAGCCTGCAGAAACAGTGGCTTACCCTACTCCGCGACTTCCTACCTGGATCAGAGGGATCCGAACCTGTAGCGAAAGCAATGGAGGCGACCTCAGGAGCGACTAGGGAGCGCCAAGCGCCCCCGGCTTATACTCCCAGTGAAGTGGCCTAGACCTGTCCATGGCCGCAGGCCGAACCCTGCCGGTTCCATCAGCCGCGGGAAGGCTTTCTCCCGCGGAACCCTGCGTGGTCGGCCCTGATGGCAGAGATCCGGGTGGCGGCAACTTTGAAAACCACCACCCAGAAGAAGTATTTTGAGGAGGAGACCGGCACCAACCGGGACTACTACGTGAATCGCCAGTCCATCAAGCGCAGTTACCTCCCAGGGCGACTGCATAACCTGGCAGTCGGTGAGCGAGTAGAGTTTACTCCCGCGGAGGGCCTACGAGGCCCATATGCCACCGCGGTGACCCGTCCAGGACCAGTACCGGAGGACTGGGAAAGAGCAGAAGATCTGGCGGAGACAGAGGATCTGCCGGGGCCAAGCCAAAACACCTACCAGGAGAAGAGTTCCTTCTTAGGCCCGAACATCTTCTGGCAGCCGACCATCTTGGACAGGCCTGCCAGTCCATACCCCTCCCCAAAGCTGCCGCGACAGGAGAGGACAGCCGCTGATTGGGCGCGGATGGCCCAGTTTAGTGAGGCTATGGACGACCTGCGGGGGAACCGTACAGAAAAGACGTCCCCTGAGCCTGCTGCAAGTGTGCCGGAATCCAGCAGCGAGATCGCCGCCCTGGAGGAACGGATCGCTAAGCTACAAGTGTACCTGGATGGCCTGCGTCAAGTGGCAAGTTCCAGGACAGCATCGCAGCAGCCCAGCGGTGGTGAGTTACCTGTGCCCCCTATGCAGCCTGAACCCGTAACCCGAGGCCCTGCTGCTAGCGCGGCATCTCCTAAGATTAGCGTGGAGACAGCTAAATTAAAGTATGCAAGGAGCCGAGTTCGTCTTGACGGGACCACCTTATCCCGGCCAGAGGAGGCGTCTGCCCCAGCGCCGGCCCGTGTCCCGAGACCAGCAGCTCCTGTATGTCCCCAACCCAGCGGGCCAGTGAGGTGGGTAGGCCCAATACCCGTGATGTTTCCAGCCCATTCTGTTTGGTGGGCACCACCTCCAAGTGGCCCTGGTACCTGGCCCAGGTTGCCGGCGGCACCGGGTCGCACCACGTCCGATGAACAGGGCTCCTTCGATGCATACCTGTGAGCAGGCCTGCTAGGCCATTTTGCTGATCCTCACAGGGATATTATACTTATTGCAGGAACTGTCCCTTATGTTGTCAGGCTGGTGGAGCTTGCTGCCAGTTCCCCACGGCCGGTGGCATGTTTGTTGAAAATGAAGTAGCCACTGTGGAACCACTGCTCCCAGCCTGCCCTTTGCTGTTTTCGGGACATCCTGCCTGCTTGGAAAGATAAGAGTACCTTAATAAATCCAAGTTGTGCTTTTGTTTTGCACCTTATCCCCTTTTAACCCCCATTTCAGGTTGAAAAGGGCTTTTTATGTCAGCACTTTAAAAGGGTAAGCAGGACTTGCCAGGATAGTGTTTCCCTGGTATTGTCAGAGTCCTGTGATGTAAAACCAATATTATGTATGTGCTGCTGACCGTATTTATTGCTCAAAATTTTATCCAAGCCTATGTGCCCAGAGATGGACTTCCTATGTGCGAGCCTCTGAGATATTGCTCTTATTGTGGACTTATTCATTGTCATGGACTATCCTGGTATTCCCTAACATCCGCTGTGCCAGGTCAGCGCCCCAGTTCCATTCACTATCCTGAGAGAAGAGAACGACGCCCCTTGTCACCACACTTCACCTTTGCCAACTGGACCTGATATGAATGTATATGCAGATGAATTACGTATATTTATGCCTGCATGTTTCTTTTTCTATTTCAGGTGAAAATTCCAGTTGGGCGGGCCCTGATGGAGTACGAGGTCGTACTCAGCTTAAAGCAGCAGGGTATGTAGTGTACGGGAGCTGTAATGCCCGTCACTACAGAAGGGTCACTTGTGTGCTGTTGTTCCCCTCATTTATGGGGAGGTTGGTATAAATTATCTTCCATATAATGTAATTCTATGTATTTCCCTGCTACTGTTATTGCTATGTGCAGGCCTGCTAGGGATGTCATTCCAGCTCTTAGACACTAGAGGGAACTAGGGATCCCTAGTATATATAGGCCCAGTCAGGGGAAGCAAGGGATTCCAGTCCACGCCATGAGCCTGGGAAGTTCTAGCTCAGGCCTTGAGCCTGTTGAAGTCAGCCCAGGCCCTATAGCCTGAGAGGGTCCAGCCTAGGAAGATTCATTCCCTAGGAGGAGCAGTCCAGACCCTAGGACTAGTGGAGAAGTGTTGCCTCCTTAGTCAAGCTGCAAACAGGACAAGGATCCCTGCAGGAGCATCACTGGTCACCAGCCTGCGTGAGCTGAGGGAAGGCAGAGCAGTAACCAAGACAGCAAGAGGTACTACAAATATCAGAGGAGGTACTCAATAATTATTATCCCAAGGATATAAGCCGAGAGAGGGCATTGGGGCCTTGGAGGATAGTGTCCATGTTCCAGGATCAGTCAGGAATAGAGTGCAAGCCGCCTGTACTGCGAGAGTCCTGTGTGTTAACCCTCTGTGATCACCTTGCTACATGTCGCCTGCCATTAAATGTACTGAAACCAACTGTCTTCTAAGGAACTGCGCTTCCATCTATGTCCATGTATGACTATCACTAAAGATCCAGTAAAGTTCAAGTTCTGTTTTATTACACCGTGGTTCCTCAATTATTCCACCTATCACTACATGGTGTGCCACCGTTCAATTGGCACTGGCGTCACGACATTCATTACCTGCCTGTTCCAGTGCTGACCCGATTGAAGACGACAGTCAGTCCCAGGTTAGTGGGTTGCCCTGCACTACAAAGCCCAGCATACCTAAAGCTACACTACTGACCCCCTGGGACACTGCACACGCAATACAGGCGTGGGTCACTATAGCTATATTTTTCAAACTGCTCGAAGTTTAATGAGACTGGAGAAAATGGTTGGCACGGCAGAACATTACAATAGCTTTATATGCAGATAGAGTGCTCCAACATATTCACTATTGCGAAATCGGCACTAATGATGCAAATATTTTGGTGCAATACGTGCAACTTCACATTTTAGCAGGTCTGACTACATATTAGTGATTGGTGCACTAAGTATTGTTGTGAACTTGTGACATCACAGCACTATGTATGTATTTATCAGCTACACTATATCACTATCTAACCTACACTGACTATCTCCCACTAACTATCTGTATTATATATATAAGCTAACTAACTAACTATCTAACCAACTACCTATCTAATGTCATGACACAGGAAAGCACAGAGCACAGCAATGACACTGCTGTCTCTCTCAGATCTGCAAAATACTGCATACAATGGCTGCTGGGGAGGTTCTTATATACTAAAGGGGTAGGTAACTTTCCTATTGGTTGCCAAGGATGTTGCTAATCTCAGACAAAGACATTGCAGCCTTCTCATTGGCCCACAAGCAAATAGGGAGTTTACTAATGAAAAGAAAAGTAGAATATTTAAAAATACTAATATATATGACTATATTCTAAATATTTGCGAATTCTCTAAGTTGCGATATTCGCGATTAAAATTCGCAATTTGAATATTCGTGGACAACACAAATAAGGAGCTACTTTTCAAAAAATAAATAGAAATGGTTTAAAACCCCCAATACAGTCATGAGAAGGATAGTGTGACGCAGTGTCGAACTGGGGTGCCTAGGGCTCACCAGTAAAATCTATTCTGGGGCCCCAATGTACAGCTACATGCATATACTACCTGTTCACACTACCCAGTTTTTTAAATGAACATAGGAAATGTAATGTATAGCATCTCAGCTAGCCTGTCTATATATCAGTCTACTGTGCCATGTGCCACTTGTGCAGGGGGTGGGGGACTAGGGGCTCACCTTGCTAAGAGACCCACGGAGGATTCATTTCGTCCCCTGTAAGACTGTCCGAGCCTGCTGTGAAGTAACCGGTAGGACAAACATGTGACTGTTGGTATAATTGATAGTAGTACAATTTTTAGTAGTACCCTACACCAGGGATAAGTGTAGGGTGTTCTTAGCCTCTTACCGCTCAGGTCACACTGTTGGGCTTTTTTGATCACAGGTTTATGCTTTGAAGAAAGGCGATGAAAATGAGCTCTTATCAAGCTCTGCCTCTAATGCCACTAGATGTAAGGCAGCTATCCTATAAGTCGGTGTTCAACCCTTTAAATAGGCATGACTTGGATATTAACCCTTTTTCGACTGCCCACTGGCTATATACGTCCTATCTGCACATACCCCGTGCAGATAGTGTGCATATAAACGGACAGGCAGTGCTTTAATCCCAGCGCTATACAGCAGGAGCAGGTCAGGTCCTGGCTGCCAGACCCAGCAGGGACCCAGAGGAGAAGACAGGAGCTGTTTATTACCTCTTCTACCTTCTTCAGTGCTGGCGGGAGTAGCACACGGAGGGAGAGCAGGAGGCAGCCGAGCCTCTTCCTCTATTAGTCCTGGCGGTCACATGACCGCATGGTGTCTCGGGGCAGAAGCAGAGCTGCAGGGTCTAAGGAGACTCTGATCATCTCTGCCTGTGTGTAATGCCCCTACAGGGGCTGTTTTCCCCTATAACTGTCACTATAGTCACCCCATTCACTCAGGGCCGGTGCAAGGATTTTTGGCAACACAAGCGAAGCTACATCTTGGCGCTCGCCCCCGGTTACCATAGCAGCCAGGACGCTACTGAAGTCCTGGCTGCCATGGTAATTACTCCGCGGCAGTGTACTTACCTGCGCTGCGGCCTCCGGGCGCTCCTTCATGACGTCACAGGTCCGTGCGGCGCATTAATCTATGCACCGCAGGGACCTGTGACGTCATGAAGGAGCGCCCGGTGGCCGCAGTGCAGGTAAGTACACTGCTGTGGAGTACCATGGCAGCCAGGACTTCAGAAGCGTCCTGGCTGCGATGGTAACCTGAAAGCATTTCGAAGATTGATCAGGATCCTGATCAGTCTTCAAACGCTTTCAGGCGACTTGCGTTCTGACGGATCCGGCGGGACGGAGGTGCCCGCCGGATCCTCAGAACGCAAGTGTGAAAGAGGCCTTAGGTTTTAGAGGAGGATAATAATAAACAATATTTTCCATTACACCTCAGGTCAGACCAGCAATCAGACCCCGAATGTTAATAACACCTCAGATCAGCCCCCCATGTCAGCCATCAGCCCCCCATGTCAGCCATCAGCCCCCCATGTCAGCCATTATGCCCCCATGTCAGCCATCAGCCCCCCATGTCAGCCATCAGCCCCCCATGTCAGCCATTAGCCCCCCATGTCAGCCATTATGCCCCCATGTCAGCCGTCAGCCCCAGCCATCAGTCCCCCATGTCAGCCATCATGCCCCCCATGTCAGCCATCATGCCCCCCATGTCAGCCATCAGCCCCCATGTCAGCCATCAGCCCCCCATGTCAGCTATCAGCCCCATCCATTATGCCCCCCATGTCAGCCATCATGCCCCCCATGTCAGCCATCAGCCCCCCATGTCAGCCATCATGCCCCCCATGTCAGCCATCAGCCCTCCATGTCACATTTCTTCCCCCTCCATTCATGTCAAATAACCACCTTTGTGCCACATCATCACCCCTTATTGTGTGACCTTCCCCCCCCCCCCCCGTCACATTACTCATTCTCCCCTTCCATGGCACAGACTACATTGTCCCCCCTCCCTTCATGCCACCCCCCTGTAATTCATGCACTGTGCTCACCTACTGTAGTGGCTGTGTAAGTTAACACAGCTTCAGCCTCCAGTGCCTCCTGCTTCCCGCCGCAGCGCCACTCGTCAGTCACATGACCCCACCTGAGCCGTAACTGACCGTGTTGCTGCTCTGTCAGTGAGGGATGCTGCGGCGGGCGGAGCAACTTTCAAGGGATTTTTTCCGCCCACCGCTTCTCTGCGCCGGGTGCGCCCTAAGGCAGCCGCTTGGTCTGCCTTAGGGTAGCGCCGGCCCTGCATTCACTCAGGGTGATTGCTCCTCATCAATGCAGAGCAGAGAGTACTTGCTTAACTGGGTGAGAGACCTAAGTCAAGATTTGAGGGGGAACTATCTCTCCTTACTCAGGTATGCAGTGCAGCAGGAACACAGCCTTCAAGCCACTTGTGAATGACTGATCTGATAACTGTGGAAATGTCCACCCACAATCTAAGAGCTGGATTTACTGAATTTTACTAAATTTTACTCTGAGAAATGCAGTGCAGGCCACAAATGTACTTTATGGCAAAAAATAAGTGATTTTTTTCACCAACAATGTCCCAGTTGTTTTTACTGGTTATATTTCACTCTCAGAAATGCAATGCAGGCCGCAAATGTACTTTATGGCAAAAAATACGTGTTTTTTTCCTCCAACAATGTCACAGTTGTATTTACTGGTTATATTTCACTTTCAGAAATGCAGTGCAGGCCGCAAATGTAGTTTATGGCAAAAAAATGTATTTGTCCCCCCAAAATCTAACAAATGAATTTACTGAATTGATTACACTGTCGCATATGCAGCACGGGGGTACTTTACAGAAAAAAATTTGAATATGTCACCCCCTGGGTCCCTGAAGTCATAGATGGATTTAACTGGCCGCAAACACCCACCTAACTAACAGACAGATAAAACTTAGTTTTCTGTGTCACTGGGCTCAGGGCAGGGTACAAAAATGTTGCATTGCACCCACACAAAAAATTTGCTGTAGATCGCAGACTTAACACCAAGCTCTGATATCAGATTCTTTCCTAATCTCTCCCTCACAGCAGCAGCATCCTATCCCTACACTAGTAAGAGCTGTTGTGACGTGTGACGCTACGTGACTTCAGCTTATATAGAGGCTGGGTCACATGCTGCACTGGCCAATCACAGCCATGCCATTAGTAGGCTTGGTTGTGATGGCTTCTAAGGGCACACATCTTAAACGCTTGTTGATTGGCTGCCCTGCAACCTTTCAACAAGCTTTAGTAAATGGCCGAACAACAAACTCGAACCCAAACTTTTACGGAAATGTTCGGGTTCGGTTCCGGTTACCAAAAACCCTAAAGTCCAGTACGAACCTGAACTTTACAGCTCGAGTTCACTTAACACTACTAATAAGGTATAATTATTTTTTTATAGTGAATTTGGGTGTGCTGATCTCTGTTGCCTACCATCTGTTCTTTGGTGTTGTATGAATATTATTAGGTATGGAAGTGTAGCACCCATTGGTAACTTTTATACCTATGGGGTTGTGCACCCACAAGTTGTCTTCATATATTAAGTATTCATTTCAATCTCCATTCTCCTGCTGGATTCCATTACGACACAAACTTCCAGGTTGTGGGGTTGTGGGTGTAGAAGAGCTAAAAACCACAACACTTACCATGGTGCTGTGTGCTGCAAGATCAGCCAGATCAGCCCCCCTGCTCTCTCCTCCTTATGTTCCTTCCCACACAGTGCTTCAATAAGACAAGCAGTGGACTCTGTCTACCTTGCTCGCGGATTGAAAGAGTGTCAACCAGACCATTCCAAGATCACATACTGTAGGTCTAGCATTACAACTGACCATTTGGGCAGGGATTCTGACAGAGGGTATTATGGGAGGCCTGGTCGTGATCTCAGAGGAAATATAGTCTCCACAAAGGGTGAATTCACGTTACCACTGTCGTGATTTCTGGAGTGAGACAGAAAAAAGTAGAGCAAGTTGCAGGGCCTGGCAGGTGAAGCACAGGGAAAAGGAAAAATTTATACCTGGATAACCCTTTTAACCCAACTGAGATGCTGTGGCATGACTAAAGAGGGCTTTGTATACAAGGCATCCCAAAAATGTTGATGAACTGAAGCACATTTTCAGGGATAAATGGACCCAAATTCCATCTCAACATTGTGCAAATCTAATTGCAGCTACAGAAAACATTTAGTGGAACTTATTGCTACTAAAGTGTATTAAATGCAACGTTCACTTAATGAGCCGTGACCTTAGTGGTGCCTGCATATTCCATCAGCCTCATCACTTGGTACTTCATATAACCTTCGACTCTGCGACTTCTCCCCACTCATGTCAGGTCTAAAATTATGGGCGTATCATGGGCAGGGATGGGCTGGCAGGTCCATCTCATTTACCATTTTCTATGTCTCTTTCAGGCGTAGAAAAAGGTCTAAATGTAAGGGCTCATGCACACAACTGTATTTTGTTTCCTTGTCCATTCCGTTTTTTTTGCTGATAGGATGTGGACCCATTCATTTCAATGGGTCCGCAAGAAATACGGACAGCACACCATCAGTATGTCCGTTCCATAGCCCCGTAAAAAAAATAGAGCATGTCCTATTTTTTTCTAGTTTGCGGACAAGGATAGGCATTATTGCAATGGATCCCAAAAATAAGGATCCGCAAAAAAAAAACAGATGCCATATGGACTTCATCTGTTTTATTTTGCGGATCTGCAATGTGCCGACTGCAAAACACATACGCCCGTGTGCATGAGGCCTAAGACAGCTAGGAAGCGGTCTAAGGCTACATGCACGCAAACGTATTTTGTTTCCATGTCCGTTCCATTTTTTTGCCGGATAGGATGCGGACCCATTCATTTCAATGGGTCTGCAAAAAATGCTGACAGCACACCGCGTACTATCTGTATCCGTATATCCATTCCGTAGCCCAGAAAAAAAAATAGAGCATGTCCTATTCTTTTCCATTTTGCAGACAAGTATAGGCATTATCACAATGGATCCTCAAAAAAAACAGATGCCATACGGAATGTCATACGTTTTTTTTTCCGGAACCGCAATTTGCAGACTGTGAAACACATACAGTCGTGTGCATGTAGCCTTACATGTAGAATTGGCGGAGGATCCGCCAAACTCACATAGAGTCCGGGACCTCTTCATAACTCCAGCGGATCCACTGCCAGATATAGGCCTTTACTAAGACCGGCGTCCAAAACGCCAGTCTTAATAAATGTGCCTCTTAGTTTTTGACTCTTCCTAGATCCAGTTATGCCAGTTAATTTCTTGATCCTCTATATGCTGCTGATTATTCAATAAAATCCTGGTGTTTGACTATGCACTTGCTCCATTGAATCATTGTTCACTGAGGTCCTCAAGGTAAACAGCATGGTCTATTTGGACTGAGAGAGTGCCAATGACAGAAAAAGTCTAAAGTTAAACCGGTTCATTAGAGGTATAAAATACAATTCCTTTTCTATGTAAACATCCATAGGAATTTCCAATATTGCTAGATGTAATGTATCATATAATACCAGGGCAGTACAAAAAAAATAAAAAAATATAAAAATGAAAATAACAATACAGCACGTAATCCCTAGGCACAGATTCAGACAAATAGTAATTTTATTTACTCATATCCATCTTTCCCAGAGTAAAGCAGGAAACAACCTGCCTAATCCCAATACTAACACCATATTGATTCTCATTCAGTTTTAGTATTTATTGACGTGCGCTGCATACAGTGGAGGCTATCAATTAGGTCTGCGCATTCAAGGAACGGCAGATTCTTATAAGGAAGAGCTGGAGCGTGTAGTTTATACAACTCTAATTGTGTGTAATGTAGAACTGGCAAACACTAGGTTCATGAGAGTGAAAATGCATGTGCTGATGAAAAGCAAATGATCCCAACCCAATTTATTATATAGCTGTTTACTGATGTTTATTATTATGTCTGCGATTGATACACTAGACATATTATGGGTCGGTGGAGCATTCACTTTTAAGCCCTGTTTTATGCAGGTAATAACCATTTAGGAAAACCAGTGGAATGAAGTTCCATTCTACTCATAGTTTAGAGGATTGCCTTTTACTAGTTTTTCTTAAGCTGCAAAATAGTGACAAATAAGTTTTAATGCATTATAAAGATAAAGAATTAATTTGTGTTTGTTCCTTTATAAGCAAACCTTCTGTCACAGTCAGTGGTTAAAGTGTGTACTCTGGGTAATGACATGTGGAGGAGTATATTGGAAGTGTAATTGTTTCATCTCTCATTCATCTAACATTGATATTCCCTTAGAGTGCAGTAAAAGTTTCATTTTCAGAAATACAAGAACTATTCCAAATCTTTCTAAAGACATATATACATTTTTTTTCTTGTGAAACTAGAAATAATGTGGAGGAAGGGGTTATATTCAATTCATTTGAAATGTATATTGCTGATGGAAATAAGGGACAGAAAATAAAGACAGCATGGTAGTTGCCTAGCCTCCTTACCACTTTTTGCCCTCAATTTAGGGCAAATTCAGGGATGAACTGAAAACTTTAGAAATTTGTGATAATTTGTTTCCAAGGTAAGGATAAAATTTTTTTTGGATCCTCTATGCAAGAAATCAGGATCCATCAATATGTCCAGCGTGATTATAGACAAGTCGTGCAATTCTCCATTCATTCAGATAAACTGACACGTGTTCTCGCCATTACAAGCCATGGTAAAATACCAGGTAACCTATTCCTTTCTGATTGGTGAAGTTTAGGAGCAGCAGCAATGGCTCCTTCCAAGCTATTTGAATATAGTTGCAGGGAACTGAAAGACAGCAATTTGTCCTGATGTCAAGAGAAAAAGCCAAAGGGTCCTTGTTCCTTCATTCTCTGGAATTCTGGTTCTGGGGTCCCAAAGGTTGAAGATTAGAATACCCAAAGAATACCCCAAGTATAACAAGAATTTAGCACCAACCTTCTCAAGGAGGCACCTTCATGTATTCCTACACAAAAACTTACCTGGACTTGAAAGTATGAAAAAGGACAATTACTTTTTCCACTTTTATATATTCTTTACTTTTAGACTCAATGTGAATCTTTTTGTTCCCATTGATCATAATAGATCTGTAAGGTCATTTGACAGTTATAAATAAATGGAAATATGATAGAATAGGATTAACTCAAGTGTGATCAGAAATGCAAATATTCATACCAGATTTTACAAAACTCGTACAACATACCCGCCATACATTTATATATGATGTATAGTTCTACCAAATATTAACACAAACTCAGTGTTAAATAGATGAACATTTGCGGATATAGATATCTATTATAGAAATAAATTGCTAAATATTGCTCATATCTATTTAACGGCACTATTACTAAGCCCTTGATAGTAAAATACAGTTGTCAGTGACAAGCGCATTGCCTTGACTAGGACTGAATTTCTGATAAATTATGCTTTGCCTATAACACAAAATATCTCTTTAAATTGAGCCGTCATAGAGAAGGCTAACAGAAGTAGTACACAAGGCCCCCAACCCACTGAAATGCAATTCCTCTGGTCAGAGCTGAGTTCTATCAAGACAATCAAGGTCATACATGATGGATGAAGGTTGACTGTGCAAGTCTGTATTGTTACTAAACTATATCTATAATCTTTGTTTTGATATGAGATTATTACTCCCAAGTTTCAAAATTCCAGGACAGGAAATTGAAAAATAGAGAGCAAGACATTAAACCAAAGTTAAAGAAGATGTCTGTTATACAGCAGATCACGCCACCGTTTGCTGCGAACTGGGATGTAGTGAAGGATCCATTTTGAATCCATTTTTCTGTCTGCAATGTGCATTGGGAATCTTGTTTCATATTTAAGACATAAATGAGTTTATTGCTGAAACATCATATAATGTACACGATCATGTGCCTAGAGACAAGCGAATTTCCCCAAAATTACACGTAGTATTAGGCTCAATTTGTTTAGGTCCGAAACGCCAAATAAATTCGGCCTGCATCGAAAAATCCCAATTGCCATATAAAGTCGTGTATGACACTCAGAGGTCTCCGAAGCATAAACATTGATTCAAAAATTAATGTAAGAAATTGAATTTTAGAGCTGCAGCAGCTATCACTCACAGCAATGGCTTCCTGTGCCTAACACACTGACTCCTTTCTCTAAAATCTATCAATTTATTGTAAATCTATGGATCCCACTCACTGACAATAAACTATCTGTATTGTGTTTTGCTACCTCTCATTCTTTGTTAGATGCCCTCTCTCTTTTATATATATATATATATATATATATATATATATATATATATCTCCACAAAGCATCAGCATTTTCTAGGTCATGATTCTTCTTTTCTGTCCTTGTTGATCTGTAGAATGGCGGCTGCCTATTTTGAGTGATTCCTGCAGGATGAATCCCAAAAGTTTTGGATTTTCTTATCTCTACAGTGTTCGAGTGGACAAAGTTTAAAATTGTAGGAGGTCATGTTAACCCCTTCGACTAGGTTCACACCTGAGCGTTTTACAGCACGTTCCTACGCGCTGTAAAACGCTCAACAGGCGAAAACCCATGTTTCCCTATGGGCATGGTTCTCATCTGAGCGTTTTACAGCGCGTACGAATGCGCTGTAAAACGCCCTATGCCCAAAGAAGTACAGGAGCTTCTTTGGGGTGTTTTGTCACGCGTATTGTGATTGACGCCAGAGTAGTCAATCACACGAACGCGCGTACAACGCGCGTTTCCTATTTCCAAAAACGCGCTGTAATATGCGTGACTAAAACACGCGTAAAACGCGCGTATCAAATACGCTCAAGTGTGAACCCAGTGTTCAAGACAGAGCCATTTTTCACCTTCCTGCCCGGGCCGTTATTTGCAAATCTGACATCTGACGTTTTAGCTTATCCAAGTCATTCTGAGATTGTTTTCTTACAATACATTGTATTATCAGTGGTAAATTTGAGTCGATATGTTTCACCTTTATTTATAATAAAACCCCCAAATTTACCCAAAAATGTGGAAAAATTAGCAATTTTCAATTTATCTGCTTCTTATACAGATAGTGATACCTCATGAAATAGTTATAACTTTGCATTGCCCATAGGTCTACTTTATGTTTGCCCCATTTTGTAAATGTCATTTTATTTGTAGGACATTAAAAGGCTTAAAATTTTAGAAGCAATTCTTACAATTTTTTTTTTATTTCAAAAACCTACTTTTTAAGGACCAATTAAGTTACGAAGTCACTTTGTGAGGCTTACATAATAGAAACCACCCATAGATGTGCCCATTTTAGAACCTACACCCCTCAAGTTACTTAACACTGATTTTACAAACTTTGTTAACCCTTTAGGTGTTCCACAATAATTAAAGGAAAATGGAGATGAAATCTCTAAATTTCACTTTTTTGGCAGATTTTCTATTTTAATGCTTTTTTCCTCTAACACAGCAATGGTTAATTACCAAGCAAAACTTAAAATCTGATTCTGCAGTTTACAGAAACACCCATATGTGGTCGTAAACTGCTGTATGAGTACACGGCAAGGCGCAGAAGGGAAGGAGCACCATATATGGTATTTGGAGGGCATATTTTGGTGGACTGGTTTTTAAACACCATGTCCTATTTGAAGACCCTCTGATACACCCTACAGTAGAAACACCCAAAAAGTAACTCCATTTTGGAAACTACGGGATAAGGTGACAGTTTTATTAATAGTTTGGGGTACATATGAATTTTGATCGCTATATATATTGTACATATTACACTTTTGCAAAGCAAGGTAACCAAAATATGGCTGTTATTTTTTACAATGTTCCCCTGACAGGCTAGATTATGTGCTATTTTTATAGAGCAAGTAACGGACGTGACAATATTAAGTATGTCTATATTTTTTTTTGTTGTTTCAGTTTTACATAATAAAGCATTTTATAAAGAAATCATGTTTTTGAGTCTCCTTTTTCTGAAAGCCAGATTTTTTTTTATACTTTAGGGCATGACAACCACTGCAAGCAAGTAACAGGCTTGAGCAATCATTCACTGTATACTGTCCATACAAGAAAAAGGGGTCTGTACTGCCGAGTGTGACAAATATCCAACTGTATTTTCACCTGCACTCGCATCATGCGATATATGGTGGTGCTCTGCGTAATAGCCATGCAAAAAGCAACTTTGCATATGGTCACTGCTCCTTCGGATAGGAGGAGTGGAACATGTAGTTAACCATTTAATTTACTGCAAAATGCAATTTGTAGTGTATGTCCTCCTTTGTCCATAGGCAAAACCTTCAGACCTCTTTATGTTGGATTCAGGGAACATAGGAAGTCGACAGAAACCACAATTGGGGCCACCAGATTAATCAAACATATACATGCAGAACATGGAGGAAGCAACAATGTTTTGAAGTGCGCAGGATTAGAAGTGGTGCAGATCTGCCAGAACGAGGAGGAGATAGAAAACGGATTTTGTTACACAGGGAGGCTGCATGGATTTATTAAAACTAATGTGATGGGTTCTCTAGGACTGACCGATAAGAACGACCTGTTGGTTTTTGTTTGAATTGTTTTTATATGACATGTTTTTTTCACATGGGTTTATTTTGATGTGTGTATTATGTACTGATTGGGAATGATTATCTCACCTGTTCAGCATGACGCGCCAGTGGGAGTGTTATAAATTGTGTACACCCCCCGACCACATCATGGAAGGCTTGACAAAGCGCAGGTAGCGCGAAATGGCTGTTGCCTGATTCATCTGTGCGGTGCCCTCACTTTCCAGTTTTTAACCAGAATAAAGCTGCAAATATTATTTCATGGTGAGTGCCGCTATTCATTTTTTCTTCATTTGTTGATTCACTGTTTACTGTTGAGCACAGTGACCTGGTGTGCATGGGATGTCACCTCTGCAGCCCGGAAGATGACATCAGTGGGGAAGAACAGAGCATGATGCTTAAAGGGGTGGGGGAGAAAAATGGTAGGTTTGACTATTATTTTAGACCATTATGCAGTTTATAATCATAATTTTTTTTTAATCTGCTACAAAAATATAGGTTTCCTCACGTTCAGGAAATATGCTTTCCAATTAATCTTTTTTTGAGAGATGGATCAGATCCTAGAACAAAGAGAGAGCTGGTTTAAGTGCATTGCCATCAATGCAAATAATGGCATAACCTGTGGACACTCCCCTTTTTACATATGCAATTCCGATGTGGATCTGCTAAGACCCAGCAGCTCTGTGCCTGAGACACCCGGCAATCATGTGATCGCCAGGTTCCCTAGAGCAGAGATGGGCAAACTGCGGTTCTCCAGCTGTTGTAAAACTACAATTCCCACCATGCCATGCTGTAGGCTGATAGCTGTAAGCAGTCTTTGCATGCTAAGAGTTGTAGTTTTACTACAGCTTGAGAGCCGCAGTTTGCCCATCCCTGCCCTAGAGGAAGCTGCATAGCCACTTCCTCTATTCACTGCATAGCGCTCATTATACACCAAGCAAAGGAGAAGGAAGAAGCAGTAATAAACCACTTCTGTCTTCTCCTCTGTTTCCACAGCTGTCACTAATAGACAGAGACCCAAGTTGCTCCTGCTAGATAGCAGGAGCTTTAATCTGGCAGTACACTGTTCCAGGTTAAAACCTAGCACCAAGTGCTGTGTATGTGTAGTGCTTGGCCCTTATGGAATTAATCATAAGGATTATTACTGTAGGGGCCCAAATAGAATCTGCACATGGGCCTGTTTGTGCAGACACCACTTAAAGGGGTTTTCTGCTTTTCCCATATTGTTGACCTATCCTCAGAATTAGTCATCAATATCAGATCAGCAGAGATCCGACTCCTGGCACCTCCAAGATCAGCTGTATGAAGAGAATGCAGCTCTTGTGCAGGCGCAGTGTTCTGTTCACTGTCTACCTGCTCACTGTCGACATTCCAGTGATGGGAAGTGCAATTAGAGCTTTTCCATCCCATTCAGTTGAATGGAACGGAGTCTAACTTCAACTAGTCCTTCCCATTTAAGTGAATGGATTGGATGAGCTGTAATTACACTGCTCATCACTGCACTATAGATGGGGAGCAGGTAAATAGTGAGGAGGCGCACTGCCTGCACAAGCGATGCTTTTCTTTATACCTCTGATTGGCCAGTCAGTTCTTGAGGGGGCATGGCCTCTAAGAGAGCCAGACGTGCTCCAGGCGCTCTTGGAGGCCACAGGCTGAGCAGGAGTGAGCCAATCTGTGCTCAGTGCACAGACTGTGGCTGAGTCAATACCATTAACTCTGTTGCAGACAGTGCACTGCACACAACCTGCCATAACGATTCAATGAACCATTCACTGAATAGCGATGGTGGAATGTGCGCAGTGGTGGTGTGAGTGGTGCCCCTTTGCAGTTTGGCATCTACCAGCTATGAGACATTTCCTGGTTAACTTCTGGGTTAGATTTCTATATCTTAAGTTCTAACATTCTAATTTGAACCTGGAATTAACTTTCACGATTTGTGACTACCATATCTGGTGATGCTACCCATGCGTGTAACTATAGCAATAGCAGCAATAAAACTTGCCATAAGGCCCAGGGGATTGAAAAGGATCAACCAGGTGCAAGAACACTGTAGTTGTGGCGAATAACAATATGGCCACTTTTTGCTATACTGTGGGTTTGAGATTCATTGTGCTATTATAGATCCCTTTAATTGTTGCTACTTATGCTGCTGTTCTTTTCTTACACTAGAAGGTGGGGGGTCAATCTTATTTTGCTATGGGACCCTATGAATTATAGTTATCCCCCTTTTTCCACCTGAGGATTTTAGAGAAAAGCTTGATGTGGCTATACATTTTTCCTTGTATGGGTTCCATGAAACTGTAGAGTATTTCTTGTTGTTTATAACTAGAACAAAGAAGGATTGTTAAAGAAGATACAACGTAACTGATCTGTACGTTCCCTGTGGCATGTAGCTAAAAGGAGATTGCAGGTAAAATGGTGGGATCTACCCAACATAGAAAGTATATGGAAAGGATTCGTATGATGTCAACAAAATCGAAAAGGCCTTGTTTGCAAATCATTAAAAATGTGGCACCTGCAACTCCTTATGGACAATATGCATGGCCAGAGCCAGACGGATCTTCCCGGAGACAACTACGTACTGAACATCATTATAGCAAACTCTTTGTCTTAACTCTATATTAAAAAGAGCTATGGCATTTAGCTTTATTAAGCAATATTCCCCCTAATCTCATGTGCTTTCAAGAAACCCACTAGACTGCCTCTAAAATGGGCCTTGCTGACTAAGGCTAGTTTCACACTAGCGGCAGGACGGATGCGACAGGCTGTTCACCCGATGGAACAGCCTGCTGGATCTGTCCAGCCGCTAGTGAAAGTGTGAATTGACTATAATGGGGGCGGGGCGGAGGCACGGCGGAGGCACGGCAGTGCAAGGAGAGAGGCTGCCGGAATAAATGTTGAACATGTCGTAGTTTTATTGTGGCAGTCTCTCGCCGTGCGCTGCCGTGCCTCCATCAGAACTCGGCCCCGTCCCTATTATAGTCAATGGGGCAGGAGCGGTAGTCCGGGGGCACACGTTCACTAGCGGCAGGACGGATCCATCAGTCTGTTCTGTCGGGTGAACAGCCTGTCTGATCTGTCCTACCACTAGTGTGAAAAAAGGCTAAGGGCTTTCTTGCCACTTATTCTACCTAGTTAGGGGAAATTTACAGTGCTGGTGGCAAAATGTCTTGCTCTGGAAGTGATCTGATCACCCCTGTGGTTGATATGGGATTATTCATTACACCATTGCTGAGTCTATGAAAATTATTTTAACATATTAAAAATATTAAATATAATATGTTTTGAGGATAGATGGGTGTATTTTTCTGATAAAAACAGAATTGGATAAATGAAATTTATTTTACTAGTCACATTAAATATGCACATTTGTTGTCATTCACTTTTAGAAATGAATGTATACAGATGGGACAATTCTAAGCCATTCAGACAATGTTAAAGACATCTGTAAGTGCTTATTAGAATATTTTTCGACGAACGAGTCAGGTGAGGTCCAACTGGGTACTGTCTGGGAAGCGCATAAAGCGGTTGTCCGCGGTCACATCATCTCCTTATGTTCCCACTTGCAAAAACAAAGAGAATCTAAAATTCTCTCTCTGCAGAAAAAAATTCAATCCCTTGAATCTCTCCACAAAAGACATATCACTCAAAATATCCTTGATCAGTTATCTCTCCCTCGCTCAGAGTTGAAAAATATTCTGAACTCCAGAACCGTTAAGCTATATCTCTCTGCGAGATACAAACACTACGCTCACGGAGATAAAGCTTCTAAGTTCATGATGGCTTCCCCAAAAAAACGGAAGACTCGCTCATATATCCACTCTATAAAAGACGCTGATTCCAAATTATTATTGTCCACTGAAAAAATTGCAAGTAGGTTAAGTGACTTTTATCATTCTCTCTATAATCTTAGGAAAGCAGATGATTCTTCTTGTGTCCAACAGAGGAGAGAAGACATTGATGGTTGGTTATCTGAGCTGCGCCTTCCTTCCCTTACCATAGACCAAGCGCATGATCTCACAAAACCATTTTCCTTACAAGAACTTACTGAGACGCTTAAGGGCCTTCCCCCCCACAAAAGCCCAGGTCCTGACGGCCTGCCTGCATCATATTATAGGACCTTTCAGGATGTCCTGACCCCCCGGCTGCTAGGTTTGTGTAATGGAGCGTTAGGTTCTTCCCCGCTTCCCCCACATATGCTTTCAGCTATGATTGCTATCCTCCCTAAAGAGGGAAAAGATCCTGCCTCTTGTGCCAGCTACAGGCCCATCTCTCTTCTCAACATTGATTTGAAAATATTCGCAAAACTCTTAGCGACTAGGTTGCAAAGATTGATGCCTTCCCTAATAAATGCTGAACAGGTGGGCTTTGTAGCTGGCCGGGAAGGTAGGATGAACACGATGAGATTAGTGAATATCATACATTATGCCAGACAACACAATGTCCCACTAGCCTTACTGGGGACAGACGCCGAGAAGGCTTTCGACCGAGTAGATTGGTTATTTATGCAAAGAGCCCTGCTTAAATTTGGTATCCCTGCACAATTTGTTGCGGCTGTCATGTCCATGTATGCCAAGCCTACAGCCCAAGTATGGGTCAATGGTAGGAAGGGGAACATCATCAATTAGCAGCATTTGCTGATGATTTACTAGTCATAATATCCAATCCTGAGGAGGCCTTCCCGGCTATCTGTTCCCAGTTTGATAGATTTGGACAGTTGTCAAATTTTTTGATCAACCCGAATAAATCCCAGGTACTGAACGTCACTCTTAGCAAGCAACGACAAGCGTTCCTCCAATTAAAGACTCCATACATGTGGTCATCCTCATCAATTAAATTTCTAGGAGTCAACATCACTGCAGACCCTCATAACCTCTATAAAGACAACTTTAGATCCCTTATCCCTTCTCTTCAGAAGTCCATTGATGCCTGGGACATACCATTTTCATCCTGGTTTGGCAGGAGAACATTACTTAAATCTGTCCTGTTGCCAAAAATTTTATATTACATGCAGGTCCTACCTATCTCCCTACCTAATTCTTTTAGACTTACAAGTAGAAAACGGTATGGCGGAAGTCCCGATTAGAGCCCTCCTCTTTCAACAGACACCTTTCCTCTCAAGAGAATTCCCCTTTCTGAGCCCTATGACGGCTGCAACCATATCCCTTTGGCATACATGTCTGGCAAAGCACTTATTGTCTTCCACTCTACTGTCACCAGTATATCAGATTAGGGACATACTATGGTCCTCCTCTAAGACATTCAGGGACTCCCTTCCGAGGGACAGCTCTCAGATCTCCCTGCCTCTGGTGGACTTAATAGGTACAATATTGACATTGTATGCGCTATTAGTTTCCCTCAAAAAGCCTCAAGGATATCTATTCCTCGACAGGTGGGAAGGTGACTTGAAACACCAATTTACATCTATGGAAAAAAAAACGTACTGTCCTTTTCTCCCAAAAACTCTAAATGCGTGCGGCTACAAGAAAATATGTATAAAATGTTGACTAGATGGTATAACACTCCTGAACGTCTTCACTCGATGTACCCAAACGTCGACCCCCATTGTTGGAGGTGTAATTCCAGTATAGGTACCTTCTTCCACATCTGGTGGGACTGCCCAAAAATATCAACGTTCTGGGGTGCAATATGTTCCATCCTTTCCACAGTCAGTAAAACCCAATGCAATCCTACAGCTAAATTTTGTCTATTGGGTTTAATGTCAGATATAAAAATCGACAAACATATGAAAACATTGCTTACCACACTGCTGGTTGCTGCCAGAGTGCTGATTGCTCACAACTGGAAATCAGATCAAACTCCTGTGATCCCACATTGGTTATCCAAGTGTGATAGCATTTATAGGCTGGAACAAATAGCAAGTTGGGAGATGAGAACTCCAGCCTCATTTCAGTCAATCTGGTCCCCTTGGCGTACCTACCGCTCCTCACAACTTTCCAATGATATCCACTCAAACCTTAGTTAATGTTGTTCAACGCTCGACACAACAGCATTGGACCTTTCTCTCTCTTTCTTCACCCTTACTTACTTCCCACCCTCCCCTTACTTTCCTTGATCATTCCACCCCCGTTTATGTGGCTTATATGACTATGTTGATATTGTTTGTATGGAGGGACTTGAATCCCAAGAGACATACCATGTTTTCTCCTTCGACCTCACGGTACTTAGGTCCTTCCAGATTTCTGGTTTGAACCATTCTCAGGGCTTTCTTTTGCTGATAAAGCTCTGTATTTTCTGCTATATTATTGTGTAATCTGAGGATTGGGTCTGCGTACCCTCTACATTGACTCAATGTATGTCTCCAAATTGTGTACACTTTTGTTTTACAATAAACATTTTGTTAAAACCGAAAAAAATAAATAAATAAATAAATGAATGTATACCATGATGTCGTATGAAGAATACCAAGTAAGAATAGTTAATATGGACAAAAAATTTGATTCTGAAGTTTGTAAATACAACTCAAATTTTTCTAAAAATTCAGATTTTAACAAAACTTTCTGTCATTTGATTTAGGAGAGGCGAGAAAGCGAGAGAGGTCGAGGGAGACTTTTCCAGGCAATCAGGGCACTTTCGATTCAGGTAGCACTTATTCTGACCTAAATTGAATCAGATGGGTGATTGGTCCGAATTGGAACAGAATCAAACTTGAAGAAATTTACTCAAGTCTGTTAACTTGGTAATATTTTTAGTCACAGGGTTTTTTCTATCAAAGCAAGCAGTGAAATACATTGGACAGCCCAATTCATTTATTTTATCAAGACGGTGTATTTAAATATCATCTGTGGCCATTTGATATGCGCCACTTTCATTACAGCAGGGCTCTTTTGGCTAAAGCTGAGCACATTACTCTATCTACTACACTGTGCTGTATTTATACATTTCAACATGATCAGTAGCATTGTGAGGTAAATGATATTTCATCTGAGCAAAGTGTTGTATATTACACCAAGATTACTGACACCAGCTGAGACTTGCTAGGAGATAGTATTGCAAATGCAATCACTCATAAATCTGTCACCGGTTTCCATGTGCCTTCAATTCATATATCTACTACAGTATTTCACAAGCAGGCAAAGAATTACTCTGTTTGGCATTGGAGGCATGAAGCACGCAATGTTAGTCGTTACACCTGTGATTCTCCTAGTGTGTGAATATGCAGCAATAAATCGGGAAAATTCCATCCAAATCAAATCATTGTTACCATGAATAACACGATAATGTAGAAAAAAGTCTATCTAGTTCATCCTGATATTAACCCTAATACCATTAATGATTCTGTGCTCCAGGAGAATGTATGTTATTTTCATGATGGACTTTAACAGTTTTAATCAGGTTGAAGAAACTCAGTTAAGTGTAATGAAATGAGCATGTCAAGGGTAGTAACTATAGCCGCTGCTATGTATCCATCTCTACTCAGAGAGTGATGACTATGAATGCTGGAAAATTGAATGCAGCCCCATTATCCCTTCTCAGTCCCTTCTCTACAGCAGGACCATTATGTGTTCATTATACCTGCATGTGATATCAGTATGCTTTATCTCTACAGTATGCTTTTAAACTCTATATGTACATTATTCTTCTTTATGATATCATGCTGTATATTATCCCTGTACTGTGATATCACTGGGCACATTATCCCATTATTGTGAAATCAATGTGTGCAATTCTTCAGTACTTAGGCTACTTTCACACTAGCATTTCAGTTTTCTGGTATTGAGATCCGTCATAGGATCTCAATACTGGAGAAAAAACGCTTCTGTTTTGTCCCCTTTCATTGAACTGAAAAATGCATTTCAATCCGTTTGGTTGCGTTCCCATACCGGAGAGCAAACCAAAGCATTCTGCGATTTTCTTTCCATTATGGAATGCAGAGCAAAACGGCATGACCTACAATGCAAGTCAATGGGGAAGGATCCGTTTTCTCTGACACAAAAGAAATGGACCCGTCCCCCATTGACTTTCAATGGTGTTCATGACGGATCCAGGTAGACCACCTTACCTACTGGGTTGTAAATATTTGGATTTTTTTCTGTAAAAAGTACTGGTTTAGGGGAAAGAATAAGAAAAAATAACATAGCAAGCAACCAAGATCTCTGTTGACATTCATGGAATTTAGCATTCATTTTTAAATTATAAATAATATAAGAACAGGCTGGCATTATTACATAGGTGCCCATTCTATACAGATGCACAAACATTGATATCATTGATCCTGACCGTGTCATGAATGTGTGAATGAATGAAATTATTTTACACAAGATAGCACTGCTCAATTCCAGGTAAAGAAGATCTTGATATGCGATCTCTAGAGCCCGTAACAATTTGTTATTTTTAATTTATTGCTTCATTTGTGACTGCTGCTACAGCAAGGTAAATTTATTCTGATTTGCACAACCTCTGTCCCAGCTCTGACAATGACTAATTATTACCTGAGTTAAAATAATGAAAGTGTCTGAAAGTGTCCGATTACAATTTGTTAGGAAAACATGTGCCATGCTGTGTTGTTACCATGATCCACGATAGTATGAACTAGCCACTGAAAACTTGCTAAAAGCAGCAAATTATAGCACAGGAAACACAGCATATATTTTCTGGACAGAAATAAAGCTTCATAATATAAAAATTGCATGATAGGACGAAAGCTTTCATAAAGGTTTTTAGTTATTTTTTTCTGTGAGAATCATATTTATATTTATCATATTTATTATTTAAAAATAATCATACTTACTTCATCCATTTGAGTCTGAAGAGGTCGCTGAGGCCATTTTGCTTGCAGATCATACGCAAAATCTCGAGTGCAGTGATGCATGGCGGCACTACCCTGACCGATGTGATGATGGCATCACACACCGCGCAAGCTTTTATGCTGGATCTTCAAGCAAGGTAGCCACAATGGCCTCTTCGCGCTCAAATAGATGAGGTAAGCATGATTACATTTTTGTTAATGTTGATGAACCCCTGAAAGGCCTTAATATTCATCTCAGATGCCACGATCAGCAGTGAACGCAGCATCTGAGCGGTTCAATGACGAGGGGCAGCGTAATTGCCATTCCCTGTCATTTCACCCTCTATTTACAAAGAAATGTTCTTCGTGATTAAATAATTAATCACAAAGCGATTTTTTTAGTACAATTTGGCAAAGCAGCTAAATCAGATTTTTGAGAACTTCGCTCATCTCTAATAATATATGCACTCTCACCAGTCCCTATCCCCATTGGGCGTTGCAGTATATAAGTATATACGTTTGGGAGCAGCTGTAGTATCTGGAGGTCACCCAGCTGTTGATGTGGTTTGAAAGCTACATTCAGTTACACTGAAACATTGCTTAGATAGGATTGTGGTTTTTCCTTACCATCCCTCCTCATTTAAGAAGCAGAGTGTTAAGTTTTTTTAAAAATTATCAAATAAAACATTTATCTGAACATATGATCCACAACAGGGGCAGCACGGTGGCTCAGTGGTTAGCACTGCTGCCTTGCAGCACTATAAAAACATAAGGTTAGCATTGCTATCCTGCTTGTTGCAATGTCTAGAGAAGCATGGTTTTCTCTTTCTTTTTGGTTTTATATATTTATATTTAATAGATCATGTCTTCTTGTCCTGCCATTTAACTGAGTTGTCCCCCAATTTCTCTGTCCTGCTCTCTGAGATAGAAGCATATGCACAGTTCCATCCATCCAGTTTCATCCCGCCAACAGCTGCAGTAGAAAGTGCATGCTCCCTGAGAAAGTGCATGCCCCCTAAGCTGCCAGCTTGAAATAAATCTAGCAGAACAATTGGAGCAATGATTAAGGATATTTCTGGATCCATGTGAGATACAGTAAGGCTGGGTTCACACGGGCGTCATGTTTGACGCCCGGATTGGATGCGGGTGCGTTGCGGGAATATGCGCAAAATCGGCATGTTTGGTACCCAGACCTGAAGCCGGACTTCATCACTGAAGTCCGGTTTCGGGTTGAGTATTCTGGAGATTTTATTATTTTCCCTTATAACATGGTTATAAGGGAAAATAATAGCATTCTTAATAAAGAATGCTTTGTAGAATGAGGATTAAGGGGTTAAACATAAAAAACCTAACTTACCTTAGCCACTTGATCGCGTAGTTGGTCGACCTCTCTGTGCAAAATAAAAGATTTCACCTAGGTATTAGAGAGATTTCCTTAGATTCTAGACCATGCAAGATGGCCATGTAGCTCAAGAGCTCCTGATCTAGAGCCCCTACAAGCACATCATGAGTATCTTACATGCCCTCAGCTTCCTATCATTGAAGTCTTCTTCTCTAAGATTTTTACTTCTTTAGACTCCATTAACCTATTATCAGCCTGGTAAGGTCTGCACCAAAGTAGAATTGCACAATTTTGTAGATGAAATCCCTCTGACTTTTCAGTGTAATGCTATGTTCACATCTTCACTAAGAAAATCCAGTGCAAATTCTAGCTGTCACCCAGACAAAAATCTGTTGCATGCAACATTTTATCTGGCTGAAACATTATGTCAGAAAAAAGCCGGAACACCACCGGACCCCGTTGCAGTCAATGAGGATCTGGCAGTAAAGCAGAGCTGCGAGATCCGACAGGCTACCCTGTGCCGGCACAGCCTGCCGGATCTCCTAACGGAGATGTAATGGAGGCCTAACTGTGAATGTGATTTTCCAAAAACTATGCCCTTATTTATTTAACTTTTATAACCAGGTCAGGATCTTCAACTTTTTTTTACAAGGAGTTAGTAAGTTTTCCTTGGATACTCTTGGTTAATTGTTTGTCTTTGATAAAGGTCTGTATGTTTGTTTGTATGCCTGAGATACAGAAATAGGATTGGGAAACGCAAATGGGAATAGTGTCTAATGTAAATTATTTATGATAGTTGTAGATAGAAGTCAGCTGGACCTGCCAATTTAGGTGGGACTGACTGGTCGTCTAATGTGTATAGTGGCATCCTAGCTGTCCTTCAATAGAAAATATTGCAGGTAAGGCTAGTTTCACACTAGTGTTAGACATCTTTGGCAGGCTCTTCTGGCAGGAAGCAGCCTACCGGAGATGTCTGGATCTGGCACTCCCGCACGCAACCTAATGCGAGAATCGACCGGACTAATGTAAAACTAGTCTAGCAAAGATTAGGCATGTTGGAATTTAACATACTAAAACCTTTCATTCTCACTGGAGAAAAAAAAACTTTGGGAAAAAACAACCTTTTTATAGATATTTTGGGTGTACTGTATATGACTTTTTGATCACTTTTTATAAAAAGTTTTTGGGAAGTAAATTGTTGAAAAAACAGAGCCATTCAGATTTTTTGCCACTATGGTGTTCACCAAGGAGTCTCCTTCCTTGCAAGGATGCCTCGAGTGTTATATCACCTAGAGTGGTGAGCTGATTACACCTTTTCTACACGACAGTATGCCTAGTTAATATAGTTGACCTTGCTGACAGGTGCTCTTTAAGGACCCTGTTATAAGTTCTTACATTAAAATATGACTGCCTTGTTTATCTGGACTAGAAATTTTCCTTCCTTACCCCTCACTCCCTAATGTGCTCGCTCCCTCCAATCCCCAGGTTGACACATTTTCCTAGAAACTTTTAACTTTCAATAATATTATGTGATGGATCAGAACACAATAGTCTAAGTTGGTAAAATGATTGATGTCCACCTGTGTGCAATCTAAGTGTCACATGAACAGTCATTACATATACACACATTTTTTGAAAGGCCCCAGAGGCTGCAACACCTAAGCAAGAGGCATCACAGAGACCTAAGGTAACCCTGGAGGAGCTGCAGAGTTCCACAGCAGAGACTGGAGTATCTGTACATAGGACGACATTAAGCCGTATGCTTCATAGAGTTGGGCTTTATGGCAGAGTGACCAGAAGAAAGCCATTACTTTCAGCTAAAAACAAAAAGGCAGGTTGCCAGTTTGCGAAAAGGCATCTGAGAAACTCCCAAAATGTATGGAGGAAGGTTCTCTGGTCTGATGAGACTAAAACTGAACTTTTTGTCCATCAAAGAAAACGCTATGTCTGGTGCAAACCCAACACATCACATCAGCCAAAGAACACCATCATTTTTCAGCAGCCGGGACTTGGAAACTGGTCATAGTTGAGGGAAAGATGGATGGTGCTAAATACAGGGATATTCTTGAGCAAAACCTGTACCACTCTGTGCGTGATTTGAGGCTAGGACGGAGGTTCACCTTCTAGCAGGACAATGACCCTAAACACACTGCTAAAGCAACACTTGAGTGATTTAAAGGGAAACATGCAAATGTGTGGAATGGCCTAGTCAAAGCCCAGATCTCAATCAAATAGAAAATCTGTGGTCAGACTTAAAGACTGTTGTTCACAAGAGCAAACCATCCAACTTGAAGGAGCTGGAGCAGTTTTGCAAAGAGGAATGGGCAAAAATCGCAGTGGTAAGATGTGGCAAGCTCATAGTGTCTTATCCAAAGCGACTTGGAGCTGTGATTGCCACAAAAGGTGGCTTTACAAAGTATTGACTTTAGGGGGGTGAATAGTTATGCACATTGACTTTTTCTGCTATTTTGTCCTATTTGTTGTTTGCTTCACAATAAAAAAAAAAACAACAAAAAAAAACAACACATCTTTAAAGTTGTGGGCATGTTTTGTAAATTAAATTATGCATATCCTCAAACAATCCATGTTAATTCCAGGTTGTGAGGCACCAAAACACGAAAAAGGTCAAGGGGGTGAATACTTTTGCAAGGCACTGTCTATATATATATTATAATTTATTTATTTATTTATTTATTTTTTTCAAATTAGGGGTGAACATTAATTGAAAACTTGCAAAGAGATTGGATAAAAACTTTGCAATGGAGAAGACAGTAGATTTTACCATCTATACTTGCAAATATCGTATGTGTAAAGAACACAGAATATGGGTACATTAATATAGTATACTTTCAATATCTCAAATTAGAAACTATGGGGGACACTTATGATTTCAGATTGTTTTTTTCCTTTTTTTTCCATTGTGTGGTTGCACCAAATTTTTGAAATAGTGCAAATTTTTCATGAATTTGGTGCAACTGCATTGTGTTGTTTGACTTAGTCTACTCTTAAATAATACACCAGGGGGCTGCCTGACGTAGGATGCAATTTTTTTACCCAACATTTCCAAGTGTTGCAGATAATAAATGTGCCATAATGCAAGTCTAATCTCACTTTTCAGCGTTTAAACATAAATAGACCACTTTGAAGAGAGGCTTGGCTTCTATATGTCACTGAAAACGCTGCAATTGGTATGTTCTGTAACATTTTTAAACCAAAAACCTGACAGATCTGCTTTTATCTGCCCCTCTACGTGTCTAAACTGAAGCAAAACCTTTGAATCATTGAACTGTGAAGTTCTTAGTTAAGAAAATATTTTATACAAATATTTTCTATAAATCAGTTGTATGTGAAATCTATCTAGATCTAATACGTTCCAGGGCCCAGGGAAACACATGCTGCTGCAGAGCAATATACGCCCGGCATTACCTTAGGGAGAAGGTCTCTCACTATTAGATTACTTTGCTTGAGACTAGTCACTAACAGATATCATTCTCGCAGCAGGCAGTCTGAAGTACCTGTTTTTAAATCAATTCAACACCTTCTTTGTCCAAGATTTTAGGCAAAATCTACCCATAAAACTGACATGCCCTGGGGCTGATGGTTACAGATGCAGGGCAAAAGAATAAAGGTGCTCCGCAGGTATGCACTGAAGTGGAAGATTAAAGACACCGAATATGTACAAGGACCAAGAAGAGTGATGAGGCAGGAATGTAAAATAAACACTGAGACCCCCTCCACCAAGAAAAGACATGACAGGATGGATCGTCCAAATGTGAAAATGGATCCATGTAATTTGCTATTTGCATATCATGGTGTGTAGGTTTCATCAGCATGCAAGAAAATCACAAGGATCAGTTCATGTTTGATTGAAAGATGGTCCTTCTTTTTCTGGAGGAGTATTGCAGAGCAGTTTTTCTGTAGAAAATATATCTGGCATTAGAGGCACTATGCAATCGCACATGGCGTGCCCATGGCTTTGTAGAATAGAGCCTCGGGGACTCTGTATGCCTCTGAGGTCTTGTAACAGTTTAACCCTTTCAGGACTGAGCCTCTGTTGGCATTTAGGGCCATAGGATTATTTTTGCTTTCAGAGAACGGTAATTTTTTGAAAACATTTTTTATATCCACATAGCTGTATAAAGGCATGTTTTGTTCTAGATTAGTTGTTTTTTTCTCAAAGGCTCCATTTTGAGTTACATAAAATGTATGGATGAACTTTTATGAATACGGTTTAAAAAACACAGCAAATCCGTCATTGTGTTATTGCGTGTCTTTCATGGGGCGTCAATGTGACATTGTAAGCCCCCTGTCTAGCCACAGGGATGGTGGTGAGATAACTCTGATTGCAGCTGTTGCAGGAGGATGTTGGCTACATATTACAGCTGGAACTGGCTTCTGATGTTGCGTGTCCATTTTCTGGAACGCATTGTGCTCAGTAAGGTTCATCAAGCAACAGCAACACTATCAAAAAATTATGTAAAATGTGAGTGCATTCTCTCCAAGACCTGCAAACAGTCCAGAAATATCCAGAATTCCAATAATGGTAAAAGGGTGGTGGACCCGTTTTATTACCTGAGAATGCAACGTGTTGGCCCAGCTCCATGTGGTTTTGCTTATAAGTACTCAGAGGCTAACAAGCTGCATTGTTCCAGTGTAATAGGAGAATATACACCCATTTTTCTGCCATAGATTCCTAATAAGTTATGTCCTGTAATAAATATATATAAATATATATATATATATATATATATATATATATATATAGCAGAAAATACAGATCAGATTAGATTACAACAACATCAGTTTTATTTAAGAAATGGGATTTGTCATACCAATCTCTGGCCACCAGCCTGTGCCTACAAGGAATGTAATTTTCGATCCAACCAGTTTCTCCTTATGAGATTGACATTTTCGGGATGGTGGACAGGCAGGTAGGTGAACACAGATCAAAACAGATTTCAACAACCTTCCTCTTTAAAGGTCAAGTTTGTTTCATAGCAGCTTTTCACATTTATCTAGTAGTTCCAGACTCTATCTGAACGGCATAATCGTGCTCTGAAAAACCTTTTGTCCCTGCATCTTCCTGCCACAGACTATTTCTGTATAGAAATGCATACAAATCCTTACATCATTGACTCCTAGATTCGACATACTTCTGACATTGTGATTAAATCTAATATGTCATGTGCCATGCAGTGATCGCCACAGCTGCCAATATGCAGAAATTAAGGATTGGACAGGTTAACCTGGCAAAATATGAGACAGACACACATGATGTGTCCAGTGCATTCAGAAAGTCTTCAGACTCACTTTTTTCAAATTATGTTGTGCGCTAAAATAACAAAAAGGCTACTGTGCCTGAGCTCCAAAGATCCTGTGTGCAGATGGGAAAAACTTCCAGAAGGTCAACCATTACTGCAGCACTCCATCACTCTGGGCTTTATGGCAGAGTGGCCAGAAAGAAGTCTCTCCTCACTAGAAGGCCTCATGCACACGGCCGTTGTTCGGGTCCGCGTCCGAGCCGCATATTTTGCGGCTCGGCCGTGGACCCATTCATTTCAATGGGGCCGCAAAAGATGCGGACAGCACTCCGTGTGCTGTCCGCATCCGTTGCTCCGTTCCGTGCCCCCACAAAAAAAATATAGCATGTCCTATTCTTGTCCGTTTTGCGGACAAGAATAGGCATTTCTATAATGGGCTGCGTTCCGTTCCGCAAAATGCGGAACGGAACGCGGATCAGCTTCCGTGTTTTGCGGATCCGCGATTTGCGGACCGCAAAACACCAACGGTCGTGTGCATGTAGCCGAAGACACATGAAAGTTTGTAAAAAATAAGCACCAAAAGAACTTTAAGACTTTGAGAAACAAGATTCTCTAGTCTGATTAGACGAAAATTGAACTTTTTGGCATGAATTCTAAAGGGGCCAAGAATAGACCATTAATGTAGTCACAAAAATTGGCGTTTGCTGCCATCATGTCATGCTGTGTAAACAGCCTCTGCTGCTGGCAAACATCTGTATGAAGAAGAGCGATTGGCATAGCGATAGCTGCTCGACATACTGTGAAGGAGATTGCTGCATTTAAATGCGGTGGTCTCCTCCACTGACTAGCAGGCGATTGTCGGGATGGAACGCTTCCCTTCCAACAATCGCCTGCTGTGTTGTCCAGTGTAAAAGGACCTTACGTGCCATGTTTGGAGGAAACCAGGCATCGCCCAATACCATCCCTACAATAAAATATGTTGGTGATTTTAGCAGCCGAGACAGGGAGACAGGTCAGAGTTGAGAGGAAGCAAAGTAGAGTAGAACAGTTGCATAGCTATAGGGGTCGCAGCAGTTGTAATTGCGACCGGGCCCTTAAGTCAGTGGGGCCCATGGACTCCCAGTAAACAATGAAAGTGCTGCTTCAGCACTGTCCGCAGCGCTAGAGTGATTTTACATACAATACCGGCTAAGTAAGTTCACATAGGGTGGGGGCGGAGGCAGAGTGTGTGTGGGGCGGAGGCAGAGTGTGTGTGCGTGCAGGCGCAGCCAGGAGAGGGAGTGGCTCCGCTCCCGTCATTATTGTGTGGCAGAGTTGTAAGCCGGACGTAGAGGTGAAGCTGCGCACGCCTGCTGCAGGGAGTGAGTGAGGTGAGGCAGCGTGACGAGCAGAGCTCTACAGAGCGATGGTGCCGTGTGGGTAGGAATGGGGACTGACTTGGAGATAGTAGCTCAGCAGCCATCATCACCACAATACATTAGTAAGTGTCTTGTATTAGCTTTCTCTACATGATAAATGCAACTTACTGAAGTGAGATAACCCCTTTAATGCTTTTGTAAATGTATAGAATTCTCGTTTTGAGTGTTCATCAAGTCTGATCATCATTTTGAAAATTGGAAAATGCTTTATGGAGTTCCTACCACCCTCTGGATCAACAGGGAAACACATTTCTACATTTTAAAGGGGTTTTCTGAGACTTTTATACTGATGAACTATCCTCTAGATAGGTCATCACTTTCTTATCAGTATCCGACACCTCGGACCCCGTCAATCTGTTGTTTGAGAAGGCACAGGTGCTTAAAACAGCATTACAGCCTTCTCACAGCTTAGCCTAGGCCATGTGATGTGACATTCATAGGTCACATGGTCTAGACACAGCTCAGATCCATTGAAGTGAATGGGGCTAAGCTGCAATGCTAAGCACAGCCACTGAGGCCACTGTACAATGTACGGCACTGTGCTTGGTGAGCTGAGAAAATGCCAAGAACCGGTGCCTCCTCAAACGGCTAAATGGTTTGGGTCCAGGGTGTCAGACCCCCGCCGATCAGATACTGGTGACCTACCCATAGGTTAGGTCATCAATATAAAAGTCTTGGAAAACCTTAATCATGTACCTTCCCTTTATTGACATACTCTCCCATCCCTTGGTGGAACTTGATGGACATTAATTTTTGTCACTCAAATTATATAACTATATACTTGTGTTGTGATATGTTTGTATTGGAGATGAGCTAATTTATTGTTTTGTGTCCTTTTGTAGAATTTTTTTTCTTTGAAATTGAATTTGTGGCCAAATTGATTCTAAATAAATAAAATATGTTGTAATTGGCCTGAGAATTTGAATATGACACTCTGAGGTCTTCTAGGACTTCTACATCTTTTCTTTCCCTCGTTGTTTTTATTTTTCTTTTACACAGTTTTTCTCTCCCCACCCCACCTCCCAGCCTCTTTCCTTTAAGCTTTTAATGCAATGACAGCAAAAGGAAATAATGTCAGAGTGGCACTGACATATATAGCTATAGCAAAACACGATTGACGTTGTTAACAAACAGTGTGTTTAAAACCAAACTGCATCATTGCATTTGCTATCCTTTTTAATATTAGAAACCTCCCAAAATTGTTCATTATTGGGGAAAGGGTGGGGGGGAGACCTTACTACCTAATTTTGCAGGTTATTTTTTCATCCCTTTGTCAGTTAATGACTGGAGGATACCTGCATTAGCTTTGGTGTGGATCCCTCCTTAATTGTAGTAGTTCTTTTTGCAACTGTGTAATCATGTGATCGTTTTTTACACTGTTATATTATCTTCTTACTTTGGTCTCTAATATTCCACCTTGATTGTTACCTAGCCAGTAAGCCTTCTCAAGAAAGTGTGCACCGCTTTAAACTAAAAGGTGCACCCGTTACTAGGGACCGCACACTGTGGCTCAACAGCGTGCACGGGTATACCGTCTTCTGTATTCCCCGCTGCTAAATATGGGTTCCACCTACATGTGGCTTCTTTGCGTTCCAGGCATGCCCCATATGACGTTTCTATGGTGCGCAACTGATGACGCGGACGCGCATGTTCCGGTCACATGACCGGAAATATGGCACCCGGGGTGGTTTTTGCAAAGTCATTTAGTTTTTTTTTGTGATCGCATTCAGTTTTCATCGCGCGGGTGCAATGCCATGTACTACGTTTTGCACGCGTGTGATAAAAAACTGAATGTGTACAAACAACATCTCTTAGCAACCATCTGTGAAAATCACATTGCATCCGCACTAGCTTGCAGATGAGATTTTCACACAGCCCCATTCACTTCTATGAGGCCTGCTTTGCATGAAAATCGCAGAATATAGAACATGCTGCGAATTTCATGCAACGCAAGAGTGATGGGTGAAAACCACCGCTCATGAGCAGGTCCGGACCCTGTACAGGCGCAATGCGTTCGCATCACGCATTGCACCCGCGTAGAATTCTCACTCGTGTGAAAGGGGGCTTAGAGTTGTCCTGCCTGGTACCTATCTTGAATTTGTGAACTGCCCAATAACGTCAATAGCAGACTGGGAAGGGAATCCTGTAGCTTGGAACACCAAACTGTCAAATTATCCATACATTAGCAGGAGGAAGTTCAGTACTCTATATTGTGCCATTCTTTATTATTCTTACTAAAAGTTATAAATTAATTACAGTTTGCAATGAAGGTTCAGATGGGTGATACCAATTGGGGGCACACACCTGAAACTGGTGGCACTGATTGGATAGTATCCGACTGTGCATGGACAAACCCACAATTAGTAGCAGCCACAATGCAAAGTCATAAGAGTAAATGTTTCAGAATTGTTATTTTATGGGGATTGGAATGCAAGTAGTTATAAAACAGACATATCAGGACTAGTAACAGGTCTTTTTTAACTGTATCAGGAATACGCTTAAAATCATTTAAACCAATGCTGTCAGACTTCAAGTGACGTCTATGGAATGCTAATGGTTCTGGCCATGGCTGACTAAAAAAAGTGGTACATACGCTACAAGTTTCATAATTGTAGAATAAACATAGCTTTACATACAGGAAAGCTGTAGATTCTGGTGGGATTAGGGGGATTCTTTCAACTTGAAGTTACCAAATTACTCAGTTTAACCCCTAGCTAGTAAAAGTGCTTATCTCTAATGTAGCTTGACAGATATAGGGTTAACCTAATTTAGTGTCACAGTATTTTTTTCTTCAGGAAACAATCTGTCCCACAGAGCTTTGTGACCTACTGCAAGGCTATATCCCCCTAGGGTGCCATCAGACCCTAACACCATTTCCTTTCCATTGTATGCCAAACGGGCACCAATTAAGTCAACTGTTCTGCAATTAGGTTTTTTTCTCTTTCTCGCTCTCAAAAGTTGCGCTCTGTGTTCAGGTTCCTAAGTGAGTGCAGGTTTGGAGTCAGTTTCAGCTCGCTGAAAGAGACTAAAGAAGTCAGGCATTTCCTGCAACCTGATAGCAAAGAGTTTCCCCTGTTATCCATTTACAAAAACATGATACTGGACATTTGGCAAACCCTTGAAGGTACTAAATGGTTTTTGTTTGTATTATTAGAAAGACAATCAACCAAAGTGGTTTTGGCTGAGAAAATGATATTAGGTGTGTTTGTTTAATACCTTAATATATCAGATGTTTCATACTCGTACTTCACCCTCTACTGGCATCCACAATCTTGTGTCAAGGTTCTTCTTTCGGGTGCTTTGGCTCAATGACTGGAATGTAGCACATTCTTCCTGTAATCCATAACATAATAATCTTAGGTATAATTAGTGATTCATTCAGCTTTAGACATTGACGGTTGTGCATTGGGTCAGTATTTTGCATCAGTATTAGTAAACCAAAATCAACTGTGAAACAGAAACCTCCTTCTTGTTTAGGCTTACAAATACTCATGCAAAACAATGACCAAAATATACAACTGTGAAAGTGGTCTTGAAAAAAATGTCTAGATATTACAATGGAGCAGATGTGGCTCTGCTGTGTCACATAAACAGATCTGACTTACAGATCTAACCTCTGTACAGGTATCTGGACACCGCTGCAGGGGACCCACTGTGCTGTTACCGCTTGGAGTAGTCTTTGTTACAGTGACATCTAATCCAGAGGGGGCAAGATACACTGGTGTGCATAACGGAACAAGGAAAACTATAGTCAGGGACAGGTCGAGGTCAGGGCAGGCAGAGTACGAGCATTCCGATAAACAGTCCAAGGTCAAGATAAGAAGCTCAGGGTCCAAATGAAGAACAGGTAGAAGTTAGGTCAGGTAGCAAAGAATCAATTCCAGAAGTTAGGCAGAAGTCAGTACACGGAACAGGCAAATCAATAAACAACACACATTTGCAGGAAACTAGGGGCCGGAAACTAGGAAACTAAAACCAATTACTCAGAGATCTTCCTTCAGTAAAAGGTGCCGGAAGAAGCCCAGGGTAACCAGCCATTGGCTGAGGAAGATTAGGTTGCACAATCTGGCTCTTTAAGAGCAAAGAGGGTACATGCATGCCTTGCGAGCAGAGACAGTCTTTGCCAGCAGGAAGCAGCCCTTAGTCTGTGAGAAAGGAGTATCATTACTCCAGCAGCTGAGACCTCTGGGCTGTGAGGCTGGAACACAGGAGTCTTGAGGCTATGGAACGGGAAAGCAAGGAGGCAACCGTGCCCGCCAGCTGGTACGGACCTTCAACATAACATGTATTCACCATTCTCTTGCAAATTAGGGAATTACAGTGTCAAGGACATTTTACTCAAAAATGATTAATTTACGAGTGGGTGCTAAGGGAGGCCAGCCACAAAAAGACCAAATTACCTCAGCTTCACCAGTGTAGTAGATGTGCCATTTCCTAAAGATGGTAATGTTATGTCTTTAGGATGCTTTCACACTTGTGTTCTGAGCATCCGGCAGGCACTTCCGGCCCGCCGGATGCGTCAGAACGCAAGTCGCCTGAAGCATTTGAAGACGGATCAGGATCCTGATCATCTTCAAAATGTTTTCAGGTTACCATGGCAGCCAGGACGCTACTGAAGTCCTGCTGCCATGGTACTCCCCAGCTGTGTACTTACACGCGCTGCAGCCGCTGGGCGCTCCTTCATGACGTCACAGGTCCCGGCGGCGTATATATCAATGCACCGCCCGGACCTATGACGTCATGAAGGAGCGCCCAGGGGCCGCAGCGCAGGTAAGTACACTGCTGCGAGTACTTACCATGGCAGCCAGGGCTTCAGTAGCATCCTGACTGCCATAGTAACCGATCGGAACTGCTTCTACGCATTGTGGTAAGGTGCAGGGTGCCGTTGTGGATGGCAGGTATGTGTCACCGAGGTTCATAGCCTCGGTGAGGTAAGAGCCGTATTTTGTTGATGTCAGCAGCAGCTAGTGCTACTGACATAGTTGTAAATAGCACGGCTGCAAAGCCGATCCGGGCCGGCTCTTACTCGGGAGCAGCTTAAGTGTAGGGTGGGTGGCTGCTCCCCACGATCCAGTCCTGGTTTTGGGCTGGGTATAAAACACAGCCAGCAGCTGTGTCTGGGGCTGTGATTGTCCTGGAGCTGCTGCTAGTCCTGTGGAGCTCTCTGGGCTGGAAGCAAAAACCCAGCAAGGAGACGTGCAGTCGACCTGGAAGCCTGAAGGAGGATTATCCCACGGCTGGGCCGACCGCCAGGTGCGAGCACGCACCTAACATCTCACAGGTGATTGAACCTGGTTTTGGACTCTTTGGTTTTGCCTTTTTCTGTTTGCTGCGTGTGAATGAACACCAAGAGACTGTTTACCATTCTGTTTGTGCAAGTGTGAATAAAACACTGTTTATTGCACGATACTGGACTCCTTGTTTTGCCTCTGTACTGCACCCGCACCGTTATCTACCAGAGCAACTCCCACATTTGGTGTCGGATGCGGGCATGCGCAGTGAGGCTGGCGTGAGCGCCGAAGTTTGTTTTGCTGGGCACGACTGGATGTCCTATATTCGGCCGGCAAAGTTGCAGCCTGTGGTCCCTGACAAAATGGAGGCGGCTGTGAAAGCCCTCATAGAGGCTAACGTGCAGCAGCGGGAGACCAACCAGCTACTGCTGCAGCACGTGATGGCATTGCAAGCTGCAGGAGCGTCCCGCCACGTCCACGATGCCCGGAAAGCTGTCCGTGCAGCGATCCCTAAGATGACCCCCTCGGATGATGTGGAGACCTATCTGGCGGTGTTCGAGAAGGTGGCCGTGAGGAGAAATTACCCGAGAACAGTGGGCAGAGGTCGTCGCTCCGTTCCTGGCGTCTGGACCCCAGCAAGTATTTTTGACCTCCCAGATGACCAAGCTGCTGACTACCCGACCGTGAAAGGTGAGATCCTGGCAAGACTGGGGGTGAACGTGTTAGTCCGGGCTCAGCGGGTCCACCAGTGGAACTTTAATACGGCTGAACCCGCCAGGCCGCAGTATTATGAGTTGCTGCACAGGTTGCAAAGTGGCTGCAGCCTGAGGTTCTAGAGTCCGGCTGCTATGCTGGACCGTCTGCTGGCTGACATCTTCTGGAGGGCCTTGCCGTACCCCCTGCAGCACTGGATCGGCCAGGTGTCACCCACTAATGCCTTGGACATGAGTCGACCTGGTCGGCGCTATGAGACCACAAAAACCTTGAAAGGGGTGTTGTTGGGAGGGCCGGTCAAACCCGGAGGTCTCCCATCCAGTCCCGGCGACTGGTACCCGAGAAACCTGCTCGGGGTGTACCCCTGTAGACCCGGCCCCGATAGTCTGCTGGCGGTGTCACGAGCCTGGCCATGTGAGGGCCGACTGTCCACAGTGGGGAGAACCCATGGAGACCAATTATGGGTACCGGGCTTCCATGTATGCCCGGAGACTGTGTGCGACCGGCACCCCGAGACAATAGACAATCGTCATCTGTGCCAGGTGCAAGTCGGTGATAATCTTGCAGTGGCGCTGCTGGACTCAGGGAGCCTAGTAACCCTGGTAAGTGCTGCCCTGGTACAGCCCTCCCAGTATACGGGCCGGAAAGTTGGGGTGGTGTGCATACACGGAGACTTAAGGACTATCCCACGGCTGTAATGTCTCTGTCCACGGCCGGCACATGGACTTGTGAAGTGGCGATCTCCGCCAAGCTACCGTATGAACTAATAATTGGGAGAGACTTCCCTGGTTTTCCGTCACTATGGCCTGAGGTGAAAGTGACTAATAGCCCTGAGACAGGGGTAACCCTAGCAGAGTGGCCTGGTTCCTGTGGGAGGCCAGAGCCCTGGGAGCCCAGTCCGAAGGGCCTGCGGTAGGGGTGACCACCACTTCTGTGATAGAGGGAGACACCCCACTGAGTGTAATGGTGGGAGACATGGAGGACTTGCCACCAGGTCCTGAGTTGGCAGACCTCCACGTCTCCGGAGATAATTTTGGGACCGCCCAACACGGGACCAAACCCTAACCAGGGCCTGGGAGAATGTGCTGGAAATTGATGGTAAACCCCAGAAACCAGGGGCTGAGATAATATTTCCCGCTTTGTTGTTCACCAAGAAATGTTATATCGGGTGAACCAAATCCGAGGGTGAACCTGTTGAACAATTGGTGGTGCCCACAGCGTACCGCAAGCTTGTCATGGAGCTTGCCCACCAACATGTTCTTGGGGACACTTGGGGTGGCAGAAAACCCAGGACCGCATACTGCAGCGGTTTTATTGGCCCAGTGTGTTCAAGGAGGTAGAAAATTATTGTAAGTCCTGTCCCACCTGTCAGATAAATAGCCCCCAGCCACATTTCCGTAGTCCTCTGGTACCTCTTCCAATTATTGAGGTCCCGTTTGAGCGAATCGCTATGGATCTAGTGGGCCTGTACCAAAGTCTGCCAGGGGCCACCAACACATTCTGGTAGTTCTCGACTATGCCACTCGGTATCCGGAGCGGTGCCTCTGCGACATACCTCAGCTAAGCTCATTGCCAAAGAGTTAATGGAAATGTTTTCCCGTGTGGGCCTGCCAAAGAGGTTCTGACAGACCAAGGGACCCCTTTTATGTCCAAAGTTATGAGGAACTGTGTAAATTGTTGCGTATAAAGCAGTTACGGACGTCCGTTTACCATCCATAAGCGGACGGTCTTGTCGAAGGTTTAACCAAACTTTAAAAAATATGTTAAAAGGGTGGTGTCTAGAGATGGGAAGGACTGGGATCTGCTTCTGCCCTATCTCATGTTCGCAGTGCGAGAGGTGCCCCAGGCCTCTACTGGGTTCTCGCCCTTCGAACTGCTTTATGGCAGACACCCTCGGGGCCTGTTGGATATCGCCAAGGAAGTGTGGGAACAACAGCCTGTCCCCCACAAAAGTGTCATTGAGTATGTCACCCAGATGCAGGAACGGATGGAAAGGGTGTTGCCGCTGGTCCGGGAGCATATGGAGGCAGCGCAACAAGCCCAAAGTAGGGTGTACAATCGTCAGGCTCGGGTACGGGGCTTCAATCCGGGAGATCGGGTTTTGGTTCTGGTACCCACCCTTGACAGCAAATTCCTAGCTAGGTGGCAGGGCCCCTATGAGGTGATCGAGAAGATAGGGAAGTAAATTACAAAGTACACCAGCCAGGGCGGCGCAAGCCGGAGCAGGTGTACCACGTGAATTTACTAAAGCCGTGGAAAGATAGGGACACGGCCGGCGACCACAGCCCCCGGCCAGGGCTACTAGGGAAAAGGGTCCAGCCCCACAGTTCGAGGCCTGCGAGCGGTAGCCACGGTAAAAATTGCAGACAGCCTGTCTTCCAAACAAGTTCAGGAAGTCAGGGAGTTCATCAGTCGGAACACGGATGTATTCTCGGACCTCCCTGGCCGCCGTCTCTCATCCAACATGACATTGTCACTGAGCCTCAGGCCAAGATCCGGTTAAAACCATACCGGGTACCCGAGGCTCGGCGACGGGCCATCGCGGAGGAAGTGCAATTAATGTTGAAGCTTGATGTCATTGAGGAGTCGAAAAGTGAGTGGGCCAGTCCCATAGTCCTAATACCCAAGCCGGATGGGGCGTTGCGGTTCTGCAACGATTTTCGCAAGTTAAATGAAGTGTCCAAGTTTGATGCGTATCCCATGCCCGGGTAGGCGAGCTTGTTGAAAATTTAGGGCAAGCCCGTTATTTTTCTGTGCTAGACCTCACTAAAGGATACTGGCAAGTACCCTTAACGGAGCGGCCAAGGAAAAAACCGCTTTTGTTACCCGCAGGGCCTGTATCATTACAAGGTGTTACCCTTTGGCCTGCATGGCGCCCCGCCACCTTCAAAGGTTAATGGACGTTGTGCTGCGACCGCACCGTCGGTGCAGCTTCGGCCTACTTAGATGATGTAATCATCCACAGCACCGACTGGGAAAGCCATTTGCCCAAAGTGCAGGCGGTAGTGGATGCCCTGAGGAAAGCTGGACTAACCGCCAATCCAAAGAAGTGTGCGATTGGGTTGGAAGAGACCAAATATCTGGGATATGTTATTGGGCGGGGAGTCATCAAGCCGCAGGTAACTAAGGTAGAGGCCATACGTAACTGGCCCGACCGGTCACTACCAGGCAGGTAAAGTCCTTCCTGGGAATTGTAGGGTACTACATGCGGTTTGTGCCCCACTTTGCCACAATAGCAGCGCCGTTGACAGACCTGTTGAAGGGGCGAAAGTCTGGGAAGGTTAGCTGGAGTGAGAAGGCGGAGGAGGCTTTCTCCGCGTTGAAGTCGGCCCTGTGTGGGTTCCCAGTTTTGGTGACACCCGACTTCAACAGGGAGTTTGTCGTACAGACCGACGCCTCGGAGGTAGGCCTCGGTGCTGTACTGTCTCAGGAGGTCAACGGGGAAGAACATCCCGTTGTCTTCCTGAGCCGTAAGCTCAGTCCCGCCGAGACCAGGTATAGCATAGTGGAGAGGGAGTGCCTGGCTATCAAGTGGGCATTCGAATCTCTCCGCTACTACCTGTTAGGGAGGAGGTTCCGTCTGGTGACCGACCATTCCCCTCTCAAGTGGATGAGCCAGGCCAAGGAGAGGAATGCTCGGGTCACCAGGTGGTTCCTATCCCTGCAGAACTTCAAGTTCTCCGTGGAACATAGGGCAGGCCGCTTGCAGGGTAATGCAGATGCCCTTTCCCGCGTCCACTGCCTCACAGATGTCCACCCCCTCAGGGTTGAACAAAGGGGGGGGGTATGTGGTAAGGTGCAGGGTGCCGTTGTGGATGGCAGGTATGTGTCACCGAGGTTCATAGCCTCGGTGAGGTAAGAGCCGTATTTTGTTGATGTCAGCAGCAGCTAGTGCTACTGACATAGTTGTAAATAGCACGGCTGCAAAGCCGATCCGGGCCGGCTCTTACCGGGAGCAGCTAAAGTGTAGGGTGGGTGGCTGCTCCCCACGATCCAGTCCTGGTTTTGGGCTGGGTATAAAACACAGCCAGCAGCTGTGTCTGGGGCTGTGATTGTCCTGGAGCTGCTGCTAGTCCTGTGGAGCTCTCTGGGCTGGAAGCAAAAACCCAGCAAGGAGACGTGCAGTCGACCTGGAAGCCTGAAGGAGGATTATCCCACGGCTGGGCCGACCGCCAGGTGCGAACGCGCACCTAACATCTCACAGGTGATTGAACCTGGTTTTGGACTCTTTGGTTTTGCCTTTTTTCTGTTTGCTGCGTGTGAATGAACACCAAGAGACTGTTTACCATTCTGTTTGTGCAAGTGTGAATAAAACACTGTTTATTGCACGTACTGGACTCCTTGTTTTGCCTCTGTACTGCACCCGCACCGTTATCTACCAGAGCAACTCCCCACAGCATGCACAGAGCTAAACATCGGATTCGGCGATGCGCCGAAACAACGTTTAGCTTAATTCCGGATCTAGATTAATGCACTTCAATAAGCATTAATTCCGGATCCAGTGTTACAGCAAGTGTTCCGGATTTTTGGAGACAAATCCGCAGCATGTTGCGCTTTTGTCAACGTCCACAAAACGTTACAATGTTGAACGGAAGACATCTTGATGCATCCTGAACGGATTTCTCTCCATTCAGAATGCATGGGGATAATCCTGATCAGTTTCTTTCCGGCGTAGAGACCCGACGACGGATCTCTTCCCCTGAAAGTAAAAATGCAAGTGTGAAAGCACACTTAACAGTGTATTAACCTACTAAGACCCTTTCCTTTTAGAACCATTCATAGTTTTTGCTACAGAAAAGTTTTTCTAAAGCCAAGTTCAGGCAATTTTGGAGTTTTCTTTATAGTCTGATCTTGGGGTACAGTTGGGCATCTGAATTAATTTAAGGGTCTGGAGTATGAATTAATTTATGGATCTAGGGTCTGAATTAATTTAACAGCTTGATCTTGGCTTTGATTAAGTGGTTGACTGTCCATGCGATCATTTTTATTTAAAAAAAAGGGCGAGAATGAGTTCAAACTTAAAAAATAATAATAACCATTACTAACTTCATTAGTCTACCACCTGTGCTTTTCTTGCTCCCATTGTTCTCTACTTCATGATCCCAGTCATGCACACCCAATAAATGTCTACAAATGCCTGTCTAGAGAATCAACAAAACAAGTATTCACTTAGTTATTTATGTGTATGTACAGTAGTCTTTTCCCAAAAATTCAGAAAAACTTATAGGGCTCTTTCACACTAGCTATACTGATTGTGTCAGGATCTGTTCAGGATGGATAAAACTCATGGCTTTGTACATCAAGTTCAGTCAGATTTTTTCTACGATTGTGCTTTGAGTAAGTGGGTTTTTTCCACCCGAATTGTATGCATTGTTCACGCGTGTGAAGAAAAATGGAAGAATAACAATCTACATCTCCAGCAACCATCAATGAAAAACGCATGGCATCGAGATGCCACCCGTTCTTCAAGCAGGCCCCAATCAAGTCTATGGAGTCAGAGTTGCATGAAAAATGCACAATATGCCACTGTACTGTGAATTTTCCTGAACACAGATATCATGCGTGAAATACTCATCTACACAGACCCATTAAAATAAATGGGTCTAGATTCAGTCTAAATGCTATGCTTTCAAAATACGCATCGCATCCGGACTGAAAAATCGCTTGTGTGAAAGAGCCCTAACTGTGCCTATTTTTTTAAAGGAGTCTCAAAGGGGTTCTCCGCGAATGATTTAAAAAGACAATGTGAGTAGGACTGGTTTCCTCCACTTACAGGCTTTCAAGATAACATCATGTGGGTCTGATACCCGGCACCCTCACGGTCAGCTGTTTGGTGCAGCTTCTGGAAGCTCTGTTCCCTGTCTAGTCACAGTACCGCTGTACTGCAGCTCAGCTCCCATTAAAGAGAATATTTTTCAGATGGCAATATCAAATCAGAACTAGTCTTGCTTTAACCTGTTGGGGACACATGACGTATTGGTACATCATGGTGATCGGAACATGGCAGCGTGGGGTGATCGAAACAGAGTGCCTGCCAAAATCATTCGGCAGGCACTCTGTCACAATGCCTAGGGGGGATACATAAGTACAAGCAGCTCTGGGGCTCACCTCACAGGATCACATCTGATTGGCTGCATCACCCTCTTAGGGTGTCTGGCATCCACAGCACAGCTTTGTGACCCTAGACTCCCCCAGGGGTGCTGCAGCATGCCCTCTTGCCTTCCCCCCCATTACCTTTTTTTGGGGCACAAGCGTTTTTTCTTTTTGCGTACGCTGACAGTGGCCACACTCTTTAGCGTCCGGCCACTTTTAGCACATTGCCCACCCCACCGCTGATTAGCTTCGGACGGCCTGTCGGACGTTTTCGGCCAAGGAAGCATATGCCCAGCTTGCCTCCGAGTCCGAGAGCCCCAGTGAGGACGAGGATGACCCCACGTTTCTTTTTTCATCTGTGTCCTCCTCATCATCAAGCGATGATAATGAGCCCCAAGGCGGCGGAGACGGCGCAAGGCGGAGCAAGGGGACCGCCATGCTAGGGACCCTGTGGCCCTCCCTAGTACGAGCATTTCTGGGGCTCGTACTAGTTTCCCGGCCCACCAGATAAGTTCACCTAAGCCCCCAACCAGTGAACTTGCATGATGCACCCCAGAGAATTTTCATCCCGTGATACCTGATTTTGTTGGTCAACCAGGAATACAGATTCCCACAGTGGGATTCACTGAATACGGCTATTTCAGTCTTTTTTCAGTGACCCCCTTGTGAATCTGATGGTGGAGCAAACAAATCTGTACGCCCAACAGTTCGTTGCTCAACACCCGGGCTCTTTTTTGGCTAGGCCCGGTGGCTGGACGCCGGTCAGTGCAGCCGATATGAGGACGTTTTGGGGCCTCATGCTGCACATGGGCCTAGTCAAAAAACATTGACAGGAACAGTGTCAGGAAGTACTGGAGTGGGGACGTCCTCTACCAGACCCCACTTTACAGTACGGCCATGACACGCTCATGGTTTGAGGCCATCTAGAAATGCCTGCATTATGCATATAATGCAGCATGTCCCCCCCATAATGATCCTGCCTATGACCACCTGTACAAAATTAGGCCGGTCATCGATCATTTTGGGGCCAAATTTGTGGAGGCCTATGTACCTGGAAGGGAGGTCGTGGTTGATGAGTCTCTCATTTCTTTCAAGGGGAGACTCATTTTCTGCCAGTATGTTCCCTCAAAGCGGGCGAGTTATGGCGGTGCCTCAGGGTACAGTTACAAGTTTCGTGTGTACGAGATTCCCGTATTCAACCCCCAGAATGTCCCCCACTCTGGGTGTTAGCGGGAAACATGTGTGGGACCTTATGCACCCACTGCTAGATAAGAATTACCACCTGTACGTGGATAACTGTTATACTGGTATTCCCTTGTTCCAGTCCATCGCCACCAGATCCACGTCCGCTTTTGGGACCGTGTGGAAAAATCAACGTGGCCTCCCTACCATCCCCCTCCAGGTATCTATACTGAGGGGTGAGACTTGTGCCCTTACCAGGGAAAACCTGTTGCTGGTCAGATATAAGGACAAGAGGGAAGTCCTTGTACTGACCATAATTCACGGTAATGGCATCTCCCCTGTCCCTGTGCGAGGTACCATGGCAATGGTCCTCAAGCCCGATTGTATCGTCGACTACAATCGGTATATGGGAGGAGTTGATCTCTCTGATCAAATCCTCAAGCCATATAATGCCTTGCGCAAAACCCGGACATGGTACAAAAAAGTGGCGGTCTACTTGGTGCAGGTTGCCATGTACAACTCTTTTGTGCTGTCTCGGAGCGATGGCAACACAGGGAAATTCCTCCAGTTCTATGAGGCAGCCCTCAAGGACCTGATCTTTTCTGACCGGGAAAGAGAAGGCCGGAGTACTTTGGATCGTCCCTGGCCAACACTTTCCAGGTGTGATCCCCCATACTGGAAAGAAGGGGACAAACCCAAAAAAGGTGCAGAGTGTGTCACAGGAGGGGGATATGGAAGGAAACCACCACTTAGTGTGACACATGCCCCGATCATCCGGGCCTCTGCATTATTGGTTGCTTCAGGGAGTACCACACTTCCATGGAGTACTAAATTTATTATCCCCTTTTCCATGTAGCCACTGACAATCAGCTAAAAACTATGGTTCTCAGACTTGAGACACCCCCAAAAAAAAATTCAAAAATGATAGTTTATAAATCTAAAATAATTAAAAAAAGTAGACAAATTAGGTATCTCTGTGTCCGTAATAATCTGTCCTATGAAAATACCCCATGACCTAACCCCTTAGATTAACACGGTAAAAAAAAAAAGTTGCAAAAAAAAGGAATTTTTTATCACCTTACATAACAAAACGCGTAATAGCAAGCGATCAAAAAGTCATATGCCCCCCAAAATAGAGCCAATAAAACCGTCCTCTTATCCCGCAAAAAATGAGCCCCTACCTAAGACAATCGGGTAAAAACTTTAAAAAAAATGTACTCTTAGACTGCTTAGATAGTTACATTTTTTTAAGTTTATTTCAAATAGGATAATATAGTATTAAACCTAAATAAATTTTAAAAAAGTAGACAAATTAGGAATCGCCGGGTCCGTAATAATCTTCTCTATAAAAAATACCCGATGACCTAACCTCTCATTCACACAGTCAAAAAAATAAAATAAAAACGGTGCCAAAAGAGCAATTTTTTTGGCAAATTTTCCATTTTAATCCATTTTTTCCAGTAACAAAGCAAGGGTTAACAGCCAAATAAAACTTTATTGCCCTGATTTTGCAGTTTACAGAAACACCCCATATGTCATTTTTGAGTGGTTTCTACTATGTAAGCCTCACAAAAGTGACTTCAAACCTGAACTGGTCCCTAAAAAGTGGATTTTTGAAAATTTTCAAGATTTGCTTCTAAACTTCTAAGCCTTGTAACGTCCCCAAAAAACAAAATGGCATTCCCAATATGATCACTACATGAGGTAGACATATGGGGAATGTAAATGAACTACTTTTTTTGGCGGTATTACTATGTATTATAGAAATGGAGAAATTGAAACTTGGAGAAATGGAAATTTTTCCCAATTTTTGGTAAATTTGGTATTTTTTTTATACCAGTGTCATGAAGTTCTATATATGATGAAAAAACAGTCTCAGAATGGCCAGGATAAGTAAAAGCGTTTTATAGTCATTCACACATAAAGTGACACTGGTCAGATTTTCAAAAAATGGCCTGGTCCTTAGGGTGAAAATGAGCCCGGTCCCTAAGGGGTTAAAGGGATTGCATAGTTCATGAAAATGTCTTCTTCAGTGTTGAGAGTATAGCAAATAGATAAAAAGTCCATCACTCATCACTTTCCTCACAAATACTTTTTTATTATATGTCATCTACAGATATACAGAACATTTTGGTCCTGTAGTGGACCTTCACAGTTGGATTGTGCAGTGAACAGCGAGATAAAATGGTCATCTGGTTCACTGTGTAAACCAATCTCAGGAATTCCTTTCCCATTGTTGATGCACGCTTTATCTTACTGTACCCGCTGCAATCCAACTATCTGAAGAAGGTCCATTACAGGGTTGAAAGGTCATGTATATTTGTGGATTGCATATACTAAAGAATTAATTGGGAGTAAAAGAATGAGTGCTAGGCTACTGTGTACGGTATTTGTGTGCACTTTCAGACAATAGTCATGTGCTAAGCATGTGACTACTGTGGCCAATCACTGGCTTTAGTGGTAATGCTGCTGAGACCAGTGATTAGCAGAAGTGGCACATGGTCACTTTATTATTTTAAAATACCCCCAATATTTTGGTGAGGCCAAATGTAGAAGCACTAGCCAATTAAAAGTGCAAAAAATAAAAAATAAAATAAAAATCTAAGTGTAGTTCCAGCCTAAGCCACTAAATATTCTTCAGCATGGTATGTTAGTATTATATTCACCTTATTTCAGCTTGGGCCAACAGTAAAGAATGACAGACCCTGCATATGCCTGGGAGATAACAAAAAATGCTGATTCTCACCATTTAAAACCAGTATACATCATACTGGGGTTAGAATTACATTGCTATTTTTAACTTTTTGCTTTTCACATGCAGAATTTTTTAAGATTTGGTCTTTTATTTTGAACAGTTGAAATCATGCTATACATGCTTATAAAATACTAAAATAATACTGCCATTACGTGCTTAAAGGGGTCCTTCAGAACTTAAATATTTAATACCTATCCTCTGGAAAGGTCATCAATATCAGATCCGTTTAGGGTCCGACACCCTGCACCCCCACAATCAGCTGATTTGAGAAGCCACTAGTGCTGGAAACTGTAAAGTGGACGGAGCCATAGTGGCCATGATGGAGTACTGCACCTTAGCTTCTATTCAAGTAAATGTGAGTCGAGCTGCAGTACATAGTCAAAAATCACTCACCACTGCTTCCGTCTCTGTCCACTGTATGGTTTCTGGCTCTGGCAGTTGTCTGAATCAGCTGATCGTAGGGGTGCTGGGTGTCGGACCCCCAGTGATCTGGTAATGATGACCTATCCTGACGATAGATCTTCAGGATCAATATCCTAACAACAAAAAAAAATTTTAAACTGAACGTTAAAACTGCTGAAAAGCCATGAGGTAGTATCATGTGTGTCAAGACGAAAAAGGTTATGGAAGGGTTACACCTATTCTACATTATTCTGGATTTACCACATCTGATTATTCAATAACTAATATAAAAACTGATATATTTAGAAGCTTTTTACCCAAAATATGGCAGTAAACATTACACAGGAGGAACAGTGAATTTACTATTCAAAACTGGAAACCTGATCTCCTTCTAACAATATTTGCGTAGCTCATTCTAGCTTTTCTAGAGTCTTACTTTGTGTTAGTTTCCCAAACAAGTTTTTAAACAACATGTGCAGATTGCATTACATTTCTTCGCAACCTTTTACGGGAAAGTTAGAAAGTTTTATGGGAGAAACGTATTGGTAGTCTTTCCATCAGAAAAATCAAGTGTCCCAAGAGAACCTACGGAGCAGGGAACGTTGTAGCAACTAGTTGTGTGACATTTCCCATCCCGTCCTCTTGTAGGACTCGTCCTGCTCTCTGGGCTATTAGAGTATACCCTGGAGAGATCCGGGCAGCTGCACATCCATTCATTTCTAAAAGAATAGTCTTGTTTCTTAAACTATACCAGAATAGTGAGATGATATTCAGACTGTAGGTTCTTCAGGGAACTTATGTGACATTTATTAGCTGCTTTGCATTATTTCTTCCTACTTTGGTAACACTTGATTTTCTGATTTATTTCATAACTGCTACTGTTTAGACATGAAATGATGCGCCCATCACTACCTCTGGGTAATACCTGCTATTTATCTACTCTGGTGTTGGCTGCTTGGTTGCTTTTTGGCTCTGCTCCATTACGGCAGCACTGTGATCTGTGACTGACGTTAAGCTGGAATGTCTGCTGTAAGTATGAATTAGCGTAAAATGATAGATTGAGAACACAAGGGACATGGCTGCAGAAAGGCAATCAGATTTGTGACCTATTAGCATGGAAGGAAGAGTTCATGAGAAGACTTAGAAAGTTGTGTGTCATCAGCACAGAGATAAAACAGATCATCGAAAGTGCTATTCAAAGGGAACCTATCATCCTGGAATGCAATGTAATCTGGAGGCAGCATGCAGAGAGCAGGAGGAGCTGAGCAGATTGAAACATAGATTGGTGAAGAACATCCTGCAAAACTTGTAATTTATGCATTAAACCTAAGCTCTTTCTGAACTTAAAGGGCATCTGTCAGCAGATTTGTGCCTATGCAACTGGCTGACCTGTTACATGTGCGCTTGGCAACTGAAGGCATCTGTGTTGGTCCCACGTTCATATGTGCCTGCATTGCTGAGAAAAATAAAGTTTTAATATATGCAAATGAGCCTCTAGGAGCAACGGGGGCGTTGCCATTACACCTAGAGGCTCTGCTTTCTCTGCAACTGTTGTGCCCTCTGCACTTTGACAAGATCACATCTAGTTCTGTCAATCAAAGTGCAGGGGGGCGCAGAAGTTGCAGAAAGCAGAGCCTCTCGGTGTAACGGCAACATCCTTAATGCTCCTAGAAGCTCATTTGCATATATTAAAACATAATTTTTCTCAGCAATTGAGAATGGGACCAACACAGATGCCTTCAGCTGCCAAGCGCACATGTAACAGGTCAGCCAGTTTCATAGGTACAAATCTGCTGACAGATGCCCTTTAAATTGCTTATGCCATGATTGAAGTAAAAAAAAAATCAAAATCAGACATAATTTAGTACAGACAATACCTTACTAACAAAGCTAGAACCAGCCATGTATCTCAAATGGATCCAGAGATCTCCACATTCACTACTTCGCTTGATTATCTTCAGTCTGGCAGTTCAGGGGGTATGTCCTTTCTGCTGCAGCTCTCTCCATAAAACTACTACAGTTTCTAACAGAATATATAGCTTGTGGTAGTTGAAGATTTAAACTGAGCTTGTTCGACCAGTTCAAAGAGACAGACAAAAAAAAAAAAAATGGAAAAGAACAAAGAGCAGGTGGTGCTATACATTTTACTGAATAGCTCATTGACTACACCAAATTTATAATTACATGCAATTATAAAAGCATTCAGATCCAGGTGTTGGTTTTAAAAATGTAGAATATGTGACATGACACAACCTCTTTGAAGGAAATGTGTACCAGAAAATCAGAATCAGGAAATCAGAAAATGACCTATTGTTTAAACCACCTGTCACCCAGAGGTATACCTAGGCTTTCCAGCACCCGGGGCAAGGATACAGCATTGCAAGCCTCTGTAAGACCGAGCCATCCCAATGTATAACAGGGTAATCTGGGGCAGTGATAGTGGACCTTTTAGACACCAAGTGCCCAAACTGCAACCCAAAACCCACTTATTTATCACAAAGTGCCAACACGACAATGTAACCTGAATACCAAAATAGAATACCTTCCATGTACTTTATCATTTAGCTATAATATCCTGCCTACACTTATCGCGCTGCCTGTGCCGTTCATAGTACGCCCTGCGCTGATGAATGGCAGGAAAAGTATAAGGCATATTGGTACATCATTGAGTTTTTCCAGGGTGCGGGTGCTAGTGATTAGCGGCAAGGGTAATATTCGATTTAGCAATAGTTCACAAATATTTTGCTAAATATTCTACATATATTTTCTTGATTGCAAAAATTGGCAGTGTTATATTCGTGTATTGCGCGCGCAATACAGGCGTGGGTCACTTTTGCTACATTTTTCAAGCTGCTAGAAGTTTCCTGAGACTGGAGAAAATGGTTGGCACAGCAGAACATTACAATAGCTTTACATGCAGATAGAGTGCTCTGATATATTTGCGATTGCGCAAATCGGCAATTAATGATGTTCATATTTTGCGCAATACGGGCAACTTCACATTTTAACAGGTCTGACTACATATTAGTGATTGGTGCACTAAGTATTGTTGTGAACTTGCGACACCTCAGCACTATGTATGTATGTATGTATGTATGGACAGAACAGTAATTCCTATCACACTACCTAACACCCTGAACTGGAACATCAGCTACACTATATCACTATCTAACCTACACTGACTATCTCCCACTAACTATCTGATATATATATATATATATATATATATATATATATATATATAGTCGCTCAGAGATGAGGCATCACTCCAATGCAGATAAAGGTGACCCAATTTTATTCCAAAGCTACGTTTCTGCCTTCTCAATGAGGCCTTTGTCAAGGCTTGACAAAGGCCTCATTGAGAAGGCAGAAACGTAGCTTGGAATAAAATTGGGTCACCTTTATCTGCATTGGAGTGCTGCCTCATCTCTGAGCGACTATTTGTGAGGAAGATTGTCCGTTTTCCGGAGGAATTGCACCCATCTACACCCCTACAGTGCTGCTTCATTTCGGCGTTTGTATATATATATATATATATATATATATACTGTATACTAACTAACTATGTAATGTGACAGCAAAGCACAGAGCATAGCAATTAGAGCGCTGGCTGTCTCTCTCATAACTGTAAAAAACAGCAGAAAATGGCTGCTGGGGAGGTTCTTATATAGTAAGTGGTAGGAAACTTCCCCATTGGTTGCTAGGGATGTTGCTAAGCTCAGACAAAGACATTGCTGCCTTCTCATTGGCCCACAAGCAAGATGGAAAGAAATGACGAATATTCGAAAATATGAATATATATCACTATATTCTAAATATTCACAAATTCTCAAAGTGCCGATATTCGCGATAAATATTCTGGCACCCAAAACATAGGTTCGCCACCACTGATCTAGGGCATTGCTTTCCACTTAGTGCTACCACACAATTCCCACATGTGCCCCCTCACAGTACTAATGGCCACATTGTGCACTCCTTCACAGTAGTTATGTCCTCCTTGTGCTCCGCTCACTGTTATTATGTCCTTGTTGTACCCCCCTCACAGTGCTCCTCCAGCTCCATAAACAAAAACCACACATACAAAAATACTCCAGTTTCCCTGATGATTGGGAACATCCAATGTTCCCCAGCAGCAGCACAACGCGGTCACACACACATCATGCTGCTGGCTGTGAAGGAGGCTGATTCTGATGCATTCACCACTCCTCTCACAGAGCCAGCAGTGCAATGTGTGGACTGCTGGGGAGCGTCAGAGCTCAATGAAAAGGTGAAGCAGGAAGCGGACATCTTAATCTTTTGAGTACGTTGAAAACACCATTTTGGTAATGAGGAAAAGCTGTATTGGTTACTTGGTCACTAAGCTTTATACAACTATGAATTTCCTTCCTTTTCCTCCATTTCTGTATGCCCATTGCAAGCCTCCCCCCAGGGCCCTCTATATATAAAAAAAATGCGCCCCAGGTGTAGGAATGCCGAGTGTCATAGTGCGACCTAAAATGTCTCTAATTGTGAGTCACAGTGCTCCTACCTGGATACGGCTGGAACCCAGGCTTTGGCTCTGATGCAATAAATAAGGGAATAATTGAGAGATTTCAATAAATAACTTGAGTATAGACCTTGAGATGAAGTTCAATGGCAGCTTTACTTGAATAAACGTTTTTCCAAACATTTTCAGGCTTTGTCTTGGTTCCAGCAGGCTTTAGCAATAAACTGGCAGGCAAACTCAACTCTGCTACATCTTTTTCTCTCGGACTCTACTGTACTGACAGGCTGGCTGTATAAGTCAGCTTCTTCTGTATGAGGAACTTCTTCTCTGTAGTCTGACTCTCGGTTATGCCAGAGAACTTTCCTCCTGGATCCTGAAGCTTTAAGCTTTGGCATCCATGGCCAGCAGAACTTAAGGTGCTCTGGCTGACCTGGGCATGTCCAGCAGAGACGTGTCCCTGCACACCCTTCTCCTAGCTGGGGGTAAAACACACTAACTCTAACTGGTCTCCACCCTTCCTGCAGGAAGTAGGACAAGCCCACTTCTCTCTAGAAGGGGGTTAGAATGGAATTGAAAGCACCATTCTACCTAAGTACAGCTCTGCCGTGTTTGCTGCCACCTGCTGTTGAACCAGGCATATTACATGAACATAACAGTTGCAAACAGATTAGGAATGCACAGTGTGGAGGACCTGGACAGAAATACATAAGGTGACATTCTATTAGCCCATTAGAGATAGTAGCAGGGTGCAGGAGTGGTAACACCACTCTGGGGTGTTACACCGTCAATAGTACATATTAGTTTCAAATTCACTGACGGTTGTCTTCTTTACCTATTTGAGTATAAACACAACAGAAAAATGAATGCCCAAATGTATTGTGGGAGCTGGGAATGCAATCTCTATCTCTCAGGGATTCTAGTCATAGCAATGTACATAAACTGCTCTGAAATATATAAAGACATTAATAGCGCACCCCGAGGCATATATGAAATAACTGGAAACATACTTTAGCAATCATCCTCGCTTTATGAAAGACAGAGATCCTGCCACCTTGAAATAACCCTCGTGCTTTCATAAAGTATGGTGCAGAGTGAAAATACACAGCGTAATTCACCAAGCAAAGAAAAACAGTCAGCAAGGCCAGTTATCAATCATCCGTATGCAGTAGAATCAATTAAAGCCTGTTTTACCTAACTCTGTGTTACTCACTTCAAGTTCTCCCTTAGAACTGGCAGCTATCCATTCAGCATCACACAAGTTCTCATTCACCTATTCCCCGGAAATCATCCTTCAGCTACAACATGCTTCATGCGTCACATTTAAGCTGGATCCAGAATATCTGCTTGGACTATGGTGTAACAATAAAGTCTATCATGTTCTTCTGACACTCACTGTGGATTGGAGTGTGGTCCTCCTGACATTAACACATAAATGTCTGGTTAACAAGTTGTTAGATGGATATTAACCAAAACATTACAAAAAAGAGAGTAAAAACTGAAATAAATGACTTCCTCTCCCAATGACATGTATGCTCAGTCCAGCCATCGGAACAGCTGTTGACTGAACAAACAATTGAAGGTCTCACTCTGGGCGATAAATAGTGTTGTCTAGAGATGAGAGAGGTATTGCAAAATTGTATTCGGCTGCTTTGCCGAATTTTTCAAAAAAAATTGCTTTGTGATGAATGACTTTGTCACAAAGCACACTTCTTAGTAAGTAGCGGGTGCAATGACAGGGAGCTGCTATTGCGCTGCTCCCTGTCATTGTACCCTTCAGATGCCGCCTTCATAGCTGATCGAGGCATCTGATCGCAATAACAGAGTGTAAAAAAATAAAATAAAAAAAAATTTAAAATCACACTTACCATTTGCTCGTGATAGGCCGATCTGGAGCGAAAACTCACGCAGCCCGTGATGATGTCATTACCGCACATGGAATTTCGTGTGAGATCTTCAACCAAGATGGCGGTGGCCGGACCGTCACAAGCAAATGGATGAGGTAAGTGTGATCTTTTTTCTTCTGTTTTTTACACTATTTCAGGGAACATCGATTCATTACCGTAAGGCATGAGGAAATTCGGCTTCGCTGCAAATCAAACTTTCCCTGATCGAAGTCCAAAAAGTAGTGCTGTCGCATCTGAGATATTTATGGCATATCACTAGGATACATCATAAATGTCAGCTTTTTTCACCAGAATGGGGCCCCAAAGTGAACAGAGAGCATACTCCGAACTCTACTATTTTTCGGAAGTCCAATAAAGATGAAAGAGGGGTAGCCATACATACGTAGTCTGCACTCCGTTCACTTTGGGACCTCATTTTGAAGACCTAGATGAGCACCCATCTAAACTCCATGGCTGTCACAGACGTTCCCGCAACAGGTGGCAGGAGATCGGTGAGACTGGCGTCACATGGTTTGATCTAACAGGTTTCCTTGTGGATCTATATGTGTCTGTGTTGTTTCTGGTAATGGCCATACCCGTTGCCTCAGGTGTTGCTCATGTGGTCATTTAACCTTCCTTATTTATAGTTGCTTCTCCCACTATGCTGTGCGGTTTACAGCTTCAGTTTCAGTTGAGGATTGCAGTTGTGTGTATCTTGGCGGAGTTCCTGGTGCTTCCATTGCTCCTTTGAAGTTAAGTTTTTCCTTTCCCTCTTTGTATTTTGTTTGAGTTCTGTGTGTTGCATTTCCCTTTCATTTGTATTAAGGCCTGAGGGAGACTCCTGTCTGTCCTTCCTTTTGGAGGAACAGGTTGTCTCAGTCCTGACATTAGTACCAGGGTTTTATAGGATGTGTTAGGACATTAGGTATTCCTGTGTATGAACTCACCTGCCTCTAGGGTCTGTTCATACTGGTAGTTAGTCAGGACTTTGAATAGGTTTTTGCTAGGAAGTGTCCATCTTCTTTCCCTAGTTTCCAGGCCTTATTCCCTCACGCCTTTCCCTCCTATGTTTGGTCGGGTGTTTCCCTCCCACACCCGAACGTGACAATGGCATATCCTAGTGTTATGCTATAAATGTCTTAGGTTGGAATACCCCTTTAAGTCTTCCTTATACCCATTCAGTTCTTCAATTTGCAAGTAGTTTTAAGCCATAAAATCTATTAATGGCTATTGATCAAGGTGCTGAAAAGTCCCAGTATTCTGACAGTTGTAGCTGATGGTTTTATACTAACAGTCTTGATTTGAAGGGTTTATCCCATGACTAATGTAAAACTGAAAATCAGAGAACATATAGTACATGATAGTCTCCTTTAACAATGCTAGAACCAGCGCTGTACCTTACATGGGTCCAGAGATCTCCCCATTCATTGCTCTGCTAGATTTAAATCAAGCTTCCTATCACAGCTCAGGAGGCAGTAGAAAGATGAAACTGAGCATGTACGGCCATTACAGTGAACAGGACAAAGTAAGAAATAGTAGGTGGTGCTATACAGATACATTTTATTAAATAACTCAGTGGCTATACAAAAGTAGTTGTAGTTTCCTGGATCTCCCTGGGCTGGCATGCAGTGACAGGAAAGACATATGAGTTCTTCCCTTTGGAGCACACTCTGGTTCTGGGGTTCCCCTGCCTGATGGCGGTAGAGGTATCCTTGCTGTTGCACAGTACGAGGCAGGGTCCTAGTTGTCTTGATGCCAGCACCTTGCGGTGCAAATGTAGTGTGGACTAATGATGAGACCGGTGTTGATCTCTCTCTCTCAATCAAACTGGTCAATCTTTCTCTTTCCAGGTTTGAAGGGATGCACATATATATATATATATATATATATATATATATATATATATATAATACACAAAGTATCCTCAAAGGAACAGAATCTCTGAATGGGAAGCCATCCGGTCCTGTGGTTATGGTGGGCAGCTTGTATCCTATACAGTTATCACCACATGCAGAAGAGGCTGTAGCCAGAGTAGCAGCAATTACTTTCTAATTTTATTAAATGTATTTTTTAACAGCAAAGAAAATAAATATGTTATTGCATAAAGTTAAACAATGTAAATAATAATTACGGTAATTGTGTGACATGAAGCCTTAACATGTGTTTAAGGCTTTATGAACATGACTGTTCACATCTTTGTGGCTGTTGCGCAAATCATAGAACATGTTCTATGTTTTTTTCTATTAAGAAAATGTGGAATACATGCGGCTGGTATCCGTATTTTGCTGGCCAACTGTTTTCGGACCGCAAAATACATGCAGTCATTTGCATGAGGCCTTAATGATTGAATAATCACATCCAGAAAACTACACATCCCAAGCATTCCACACAATAGATCCCATGATTGTCGAAAATTTTGAATGTTCCTTCCATCTAGATCATGCAGTTTGAATAAATTTACTACATTAAAGACATATGTCTTCCTTTTCCAATATAGTCACTGACATAGACACACACCGAGAATGAGATTTCATTCAATGCTTCATCAACAATTTTTATGAATAAGGCATAAATACTTTATTTTCCCATACACAGAACTCGACATCCTTCAGCATCACAGGATGAGTGACACATTGCTAACTATGTTATTTGTAATCAAACGACAGCAATATATTTAGAAGGGATTGATTCGTGGCCGGCTGCGCAGTCTTGTTTCCTCGAAAAATGCAAGGAATTGAAGCTTTGAAAATCTTAATTTCCCAGAGCATGTTAAGTGCACTGATTGCTCAGCACAATAACTGCCACATGTTGGGTGTACAGATGTCCAAACACGTGGGAACATTTCCTTTTACTTGGAAACAAATGAAGATTTTCATCGTGTTTTCATCTTGTTTGGTAAACCTGTCAGCAGTCATGCATTATGTTCAAGGTGTTTATATATCAGCGCCAACTGCACCATCTTCTCTCCGATTCACGGCTGCAAATATACAGCATTCCTACGCCTTCATCCGCCTAATGGGGAAATCTTACCTGGCAGACAAAATAAATAATTTATATATTCTTTACACCGATAGAAGATCTTCAGCAAATATTCACATTACTTGCCAACTGCTGCTTCAAGCAAACATATACCATAAAGAGGAGATCTGCATTGTATGTGTGTAGGCACATGGTTTCTACAGTTGTAATTGGACAGAAGACAAATTGTAGTATGTGCCATCAGATGACATGTGTACAAAGCAAACACTGCTTCATGTGCAGATATATGCAAATATTTTAAACAAGTATTATTCTGAATTGCATTACAACAATACTGTATATGAGCATTTGAGGCTCTTTTGCATACATTTTATAATCAAAATTGTGTGGACAAGGTGGTCTTTTGTGATGAAACCTAGTCATCTAAACTATCAGACTTGCCTCTCCTTGGCCTAAGTCTACTAAATAACCTCAGGGCATGTAGAATCCAGCTACGGTATACTATATTCATATTTAAAAGATGGACGGTAAGGCATATCCCAAATGGTGGTGGTCTCTCTTCCAAATGTACAATGCAAAAAACAAAGTTAGACCAGCATTTTCAATTTCTCAAAATCTCTTCCACTTTTTTGGTACTGTACAATGCTGTGGATTTGATGCATGAAAATCCATGAAGGCAAATCTGCAGCCTTTAAGTCACTTTTGGACATCACACCTGAATGCTTTAGTCCATCAGTCCACAGTCTAGTGTAAATGCTATAGTCAGTCCACAGTATAGGGGTGACCTATTGACAGAGACTTTTGAGGAGAAAAAGCATACAGTAGTAAGGTTCTGTTTGGCGACATAAGGAGATGGAAGAAAGAAGAAGAGTCAGGAAAAGAGGAGAGTTTAACCTCTTAAGGACACAGGACGTACCGGTACGTCCTGATGTCCGAATCCTTAAGGACACAGGACGTACCGGTACGTCCTGTGTATTAATTGCTATTGAGCCCGATCTGGGTGTGATAGCAACATGGTTCCTGCTGATATAGTTCAGCAGGAACCATGTTCTAATGCGCCGAGGGGTCCTGTCCCCCCCGTATCGGCGATCGCTGCAAACCGCAGGTCAATTCAGACCTGCGGTTTGCAGCAATTTCTGACAATTCTGATTACCGTGGTCTGTGACCGCGGGGATCAGACAGTTAATTGTGCGGTTGTTTTAATTTTTAACCCCCCCCCCCCGCAGCCCTCCTACTGATTGGCCGGCGGGCTGTGCAGGGGGGCTTGCGGGCTGCGATGATGTGCGGCGGTGCGGTAGGCGGGCGGTGCGGCGGGGGGATCGCGATCCCCCGCCCGTCTCCTCTGTAACATCGTTGGTGGCTAGTGGTTCTATCAGAGTGTCAGCACATTGCTGACACTCGGATAGAAATGGCTGGCATCTGTGCTTATTCAGATGCCAGCCGTTTAACCTCTTCCATACTGCAGTCCGTACAGACTGTGGAATGGAAGGGGTTAACATGGAGGGAGCTCCCTCCCCATCACCCGCTGCTCAGTTCTGGCAAAAGCCATTTTTTGTCACCTTACATCACAAAAAGTGTAATACCAAGCGATGAAAAAGGCATATGCCTCCAAAATAGTATCAATCAAACCGCCATCTCATCCTGCAAGAAATGATCCCCTACATAGGACAATCGCCCCCAAAAATAAAAAAAATATGGCTCTCAGACTATGCAGACATTAAAACATGATTTTTATTTCTAAAATGCTGTTATTGTGTTAAAGTTAAAAAAAAAAGTATACATATTATGTATCGCCGTGTCCGTAAAAACCTGCTCTAAAAAATATCCCATTATCTAACCCCTCAGGTAAATACCGTAAAACATTTTTAATAAAAACTGTAAAAAAAAATAATTTGTCACCTCACATCACAAAAAGTGTAGTATCAAGCAATCAAAAATTGATATGAACCCCAAAATAGTCCCAATCAATTCGTCATCTCATCCTGCAAAAAAAAAGCCCAAAAAAATGAAAAAAATATGACTTTCAGACTATAGAGACATTAAAACATGTTTTTTTTTTAATTATATTATTGTGTAAAACTAAAATAAATAAATAAAAAGTATACATATTAGGTATCGATATGTCTGTAACAACCTGCTTTATAACAATAACACATGAACTAACTCCTCAGGTGAACACAGCAAAAAAATATATAAATATGGTGTCAAAAGCCATTTTTGTCACCTTACATCACAAAAAGTGTAATAGCAAGCGACCAAAATGTCATATGCACCCCAATATAGTGTGAATAAAACCGCCATCTCATCCCGCAAAAAATGACCCCTACATAAGACTGTCGACTAAAAAAAAACTAAAATATGGCTTTCAGAATGGGGAGACACTTAAAAATCTTTTTTTTTTAACAAATGCTTTATTATGAAAAACTAAAACAAAAATTCCCAAAAAGTAGTCATATTTGGTGTTGTCGCGTCCGTAACAACCTGCTCTATAGAAATAGTACACGATCTAACCTGTCAGATCAACTTTGTAAATAACAAAAAATACAAACGGTCCCAAAACAGCTATTTCTTTCAAATTTTCCATGAGCCACAGCATAAATAGGTTAGTATAGTAACCCGCCTGAACTGAGACCACCTTGTCGCCAGTGGGTGGGCTTAGATGTATTTTGATCAAAATGTATTGACCAAGTGTCTCAGATTTTATCTAGTGAGGGCTTAGTCCATATGTTATGCCTGCATCTATTTGTAGAGTGCATTATTTTCTGTGATTTTGTTAAATATGATTTATATTACTCTTTTTTGAGGCAAGGTAAAAAATAGAAATTCAGAAATGTCACCTCCATTTGTCAATAACTCTTGTGGAACACCCAAAGGGTTAACAAAGTTTGTAAAATCAGTTTTGAATACATTGAGGGGTGTACTTTCTTAGATGGAGTCACTTTTATGGAGTTTCTATTCTAGGGTTGCATTAGGGGGGCTTCAAATGGGACATGGTGTCTAAAAACCAGTCCAGTAAAATCTGCCTTCCAAAAACCATATGGCGTTCCTTTCCTTCTGAGCCCTGCCTTGGCCATACAGTAGTTTAAGACCACATATGGGGTGTTTCTGCAAACTACAGGCTCAGGGCAATAAATATTGAGTTTTGTTTGGCTGTTAACCCTTGCTTTGTTACTGGAAAAAATGGATTAAAATGGAAAATTTGCCAAAAAATTAAAAATCTGAAATGTTATCTTCATTTGCCATCAACTCTTGTGGAACACCTAAAGGGTTAACAGAGTTTGTAAAATCAGTTTTGAATACCTTGAGGGGTATAGTTTCTTAGATGGAGTCAGTTTTTTGGAGTTTCTACTCTAGGGGTACATTAGGGGGGCTTCAAATGGGACATAGTGTCTAAAAACCCGTCCGGCAAAATCAGCCTTCCAAAAACCACATGGCGCTCCTTTCCCTCTACTCCCTGCCATGTGCCCGTACAGTAGTTTACGAGGACACATGGGGTGTTTATATAAACTAAGGAATCAGGGCAATAAATATTGAATTTTGTTTGGCTGCTAACCCTTGCCTGGTGACTTAAAAAAATGGATTAAAATGTAAAATTTTCCCAAAAAATTCTAAATTCTGAAATGTTGTCTCTATTTTCCATTAACTCTTGTGGAACACCTAAAGGGTTAACAATGTTTGTAAAATCAGTTTTGAATACTTTAAGGGGTGTAGTTTATAGAATGGGGTCATTTGTGGGTGGTTTCTATTATGTAAGCCTCACAAACTGATTTCAAACCTGAACTGGTCCCTAAAAAGTGTTTTTTTGAAAATTTCAGAAAATTTTCAAGATTTGCTTCTAAACTTCTAAGCCTTGTAACGTCCCCAAAAAATAAAATGGCATTCCCAAAATGATCCATACATGAAGTAAACATATGGGGAATGTAAATTATTAACTTTTTTTGGTGGTATTTCTATGTATTATAGAAACAGAGAAATTGAAACTTGGAAAATTGCTAATTTTTCAAAATTTTTGGTAAATTTTGTATTTTTTTATAAATAAAAAACTTTTTATTTTTACTCCATTTTACCAGTTTCATGTAGTACAATATGTGATGAAAAAACAATCTCAGAATGGCCAGGATGAGTAAAAGCGTTTTAAAGTAATCACCACATAAAGTGACGCTGGTCAGATTTGCAAAAAATGGCCTGGTCCTTAAGGTGAAATAGGGCCGTGTCCTTAAGGGGTTAAGGGGAAGACATGACCAGGCAGGTGGTCTGAGGTGGGACATGTAGGAAACATTAGGTGGGCAGAACCTCTGTTGGAGCAAAGGGGACCCTACCTGGAAAGGCTGTGTGGGGCAGAAGTGCATGTAGAAGACAGTAAGTGGGCAGGGACTCTGTTGGAGTTAGGGTTGCACTAGATGGTAGGGTTTTGTGGGTGTAGGAAGGGATTCAGAGAAGTAGAAGTGGCAATGGTAGGTGAGACACAACCTGGCAAGGGATCTGAAGAGTGTGAGAAAATAGGTGGGTAGGAGTTATGTGAGGTTCTGTTTGGGGAAGATGGGAGATGGGGGAAAGGAGAACAGGCAGGGAAAGAGAAGAGTTAAAGGGGAGGACTAAACAGGCAGATAGTTTGTGGTGAGACGGTAGGTGGGCAGGCTCTCTGTTGTGGAAAAGGGGGACACTATGTGGGACTGTGTGGGGAAGAGGACTTGTAGAAAACAGTAAGTGGGCTCTGACTCTGGTGGTGGTAAGGCTTTTTGGGTGCAGGAGGGGATTGAGGGAGGTAGCAGGGTTGGTGGTATAAGGGATGCAGCCTAGCAAGGAGTGTGTAGATTCTGGGAAAGTAGGTGGATAGGGGTTAAGTGAAGGGGGGCATTGTGAGACATAAGGATGGTAGGGCTTCTGTCAGGAAGCATGGTGGAGACACAAGGTGGCAGTAGTTTTGTCAGGGAGCATGGCAAAGATACAGGGTGGCAGGGGATCTGTCAGGAGACTGGAGGCACACAAAGTGTCAGGGGTTCTGGCAGGGAAGAAACATAGAATGTGTCGGCAGATAAGAACCATTTGGCCCATCTAGTCTGCCCAATATACTGAATACTATGAATAGCCCCAGGCCCTATCTTATATGAAGGATGGCCTTATGCCTATCCCATGCATGCTTAAACTCCTTCACTGTATTTGCAGCTACCACTTCTGCAGGAAGGCTATTCCATGCGTCCACTACTCTCTCAGTAAAGTAATTCTTCCTGATATTACTTTTAAACCTTTGCCCCTCTAATTTAAAACTAAGTCCTCTTGTAGCAGTTTGTCTTCTTTTAAATATTCTCTCCTCTTTTACCGTGATGATTCCCTTTATGTATTTAAAAGTTTCTATCATATCCCCTCTGTCTCTTCTTACTTCCAAGCTATGTTAAGGTCCTTTAACCTTTCCTGGTAAGTTTTGTCCTGCACATGAGGTATAACACTCAGTTCACACTTTCGCGTAAAACGCCGCTTTCGAACATGCAAAAAAACGCACAACAGTACAGGAACCATGCATTCCAATGGAGGTGGTTCACACTTGCTCGTTTTAATGCACGTTCGTAGGCGCCTACAAACGTCCGACGCATAGGCAAGTATGTTCGCGTTAATTCGGGCGTTTATCCAGCGTTTGGTTCCAATAGACTTCAATGGGAAACGCGATAGGCGTGTTGTTCGGGCGTTTGTGCAGCGTAAAACGTGCCTATGGATGCGCGTTTTACAAAGTTTGCAACATGCTGGATCAGCCACCATGGAATGTCACACCTCTAAAGCACTCAGATTGGCCAAACTATATCATTGGTCATTGGCCAACTATGCAGTCAATCACATAAACGCGCGTCAAACGCGCCTACACTATTTACCAAAACGCTTGAAAAAAACGCGCCTAAACGCCAGTCTTGAACGCACCAAAAACGCTAGGCTTCAAAACGCTCAGGTCTGAACCCAGTGTAAATGATTCTGTTAGGGAAAAGGTGGAGAAACACAGGGGGAAGGGCAGACAAAGATGTCAGGGATCCTGTCAGGCAGCAGGGGAAAGATAGAAGGTGACAGGGGGAAACACAAGGTGGCTGTGCCCTCTTCATACACAAAAACTTCTTGCAAGCTGTGTGTCCCCCTTTATTCACACAACCCTTGTCATCTTGAAGGCACAAAATTAAGCTGTTGTCTGTCTATGAAAAAGGCAGACAGCAGTTTCAGAAGCAACTCAAGAGTTTACCAGTTAAGGGAGGGAGATGGTAGACTAAGGGTACTTTCACACTTGCCTTGTTTGATTCCGGCAGGATGTTCCGTTGCCTTGACTGTATGCAAACGTATGTTATTTTTTCTGACTGATCCAGCATTTCTCAGACTGATCAGGTCTGAAAAATGTCTGATCAGTCAGAAAAATGCATTGCAATACCGGATCCGTTTTTTCGGTGTCATCTGTAAAAATGGATCCGGCATTTATTTTTTTCACATTTTTAAAGGTCTGCGCATGTGCAGACCAGAACACCGCATCCGTCATTGCTGTATTTTCAATGCCAGATCCGGCACTAATGCATTGCAATGGAAATTAATGCCAGATCCAGCATTCCGGCATGTGTTCCAGAATTTTGGAGGAGATAATACCGCAGTATGCTGTGGTATTATCTCCGGCCAAAACGCAGTTCAGTGACTGAAGACATCCTGATGCCCACTGAACGGATTTCTCTCTATTCAGAATGCATTAGGATATAACTGAAGCATTTCAGTACCCTTACTGACTGGAAGGCAGAGGTATTAACCCCTGAAGACATTGTTTCTAGGGAAGAATCACTCTGTACATACAGCACATGACTTTATGGCAGTGAAAGATGGCACTGTGGGACAAGCTCTACACACAGAGCTGTCTGCCACATGCTTTTGCCCTTAGACTATAGAAGCTGGTGTGGCATTACTAAAGAACTCTGTTTGGTGCTCTTTGAGTTCCTGTGTCATGCACCATCCCCTCAGGCTCTGCACTTAGCAATATACAATACAGTGCATCAACTTTTCTAGAACAGTTCCTTTAAGTTGTTTAATAGATCATGAATTAATGTTACATAAAGACCAAACATGATCCATGGACATTTCCTATTTTAAGGAGGGATTTTATGGCATCCTTCACTGCAAGTATCAAACTGATGCATATTTCTATGATGTGGCACACATGCTATTACAGCATTTTGACAACCATGTGTGGTATGATTTTCTGCATATAATTTTCTTGTTCTCTAAGATTGGAGCTGCTCCAGCACACAAGAACTACATGAGAACTAGTACCTCTGTATAGCTCTAATTTAATGCAGAGACATATGGAGGTTTTTTTTCTGTAATATTTTAAACAAGACTAACAGAAAATATAGTGGCATGCCCCATCAGACTCTCTATGTAGAGATCATGGCTTCTAGGAGAGATTGTTTCTGTACCCCCAGAATCTGTACAGCAGTGTGTGGAGCCATAACAAGCTTCATGCACTGCTGTATACACTGTGTCAGTGTGCATGAGCTGTTATGCCGAATAAAAAGAATCGGGCGGATACATATTTTTAGCTGCTTTTATACAAAGCTCAAAAGTGAAGGATACTTACTATCTGCATCAGGAGAAAGTCTGATCTGCCTACCGACACTTCTGGCTGAACATGTCGTATAGAAAACAGCTTATCCTGGTTCTTAATTCTTTAAAATTTAAAAGCTAATTTTGTGTCTTTTAGCTCATTTTACATGTAGAAGAGAAGAATTTATGAACTAGCGCTTTCTGTTAAATTGAGTGCTAATGGGCAAGTATAACAATTCAACAGGTGCCAAGTAGAAATATAGAGACATTATTAAATCATTATAAATCTTGATGGCGGAGAGAAGCATATTCACATTTCTCTCTTCGGTTTTCAGTCCTGTGCCAATTTATTCTGGGAAAACTCGCGACATCCCACACATATAGCAAAAAGGATTCATCTGAATAGATTTTTCAGTGAATAAAGCTGAGATCTAAAACGACTTTCAATTACATTAAGCATTTTAAACTAGTCTATCTGGGCAGCAACAGCGTAGAAGTGATTAAGGAATATTGTCATAGGGACATTAGCTATGGTATAATGTTATAAAAACTAAAGAACTCAGCGCATGAAACAAGCACACTTGAAAAAACTAAATTGTGGGCTGTATTTATGTAAGAAAGCTGTGTTATATTTAGAATAGGAGGTAAATACACCAAAGTTATGTATAGGCCAACGCCTCTACATAACTTTGCCAATCCACCGCCAGCGCAGGGCTTTACTAAAACGCCAGTCTTAATAAATGTGCCCCTAAGCCTACTTTCACACTAGCGTTTTAGTTTTCTGGTATTTAGGCCCATTATATGCTTCAGTTTTGTCCCTATTCATTGTCAATGGTGACAAAACGTAACTGAACAGAATGGAATGCTCCAAAATGCATTCCGTTCCGTTTAGTTGCGTTCCCATACCGGAGAGCAAACTGCAACACGCTGTAGTTTGCTTTCCGTCCTGGGATGCGGAGCAAGATGGATCCGGCATGGCCCCTAATGCAAGTCAATGGGGACAGAACCGTTTTCTCTGCCACAATAGAAAAAGGATCCGTCCTGCATTGACTTTCAATGGCGTTCATGACGGATCCGTCTTGGCAATGTTAAAGATAATACCACTGGATCCGTTCATAACGGTAAGCGTTTTTGCTGAACCCTGCCGAATCCAGTAAAAACGCTAGTGTAAAAGTAGCCTAAGAAGATAATCCTGTTCACTGATGGAAGAGTCCAATATTAATTATCAATGCCAATCAATTTTTCATCAATTAATTCTTCCAAAAATGTTCTTCCAATGCAGTTTACTGCCACTTTGTAACTTGTCTGTTTTTTTTTTTTCTCTACGACCCACTTTATTTTTTGTCATAAAATGTCCAAGGTCAATTTGTAAGTCATGTGAATACTTTTACTTTTGAAATACTGGTTTCAGATTCTTTTAAACATAAAGTACAAACAATAAAATTGTTAAATTAAAATTTCACACAATTAATTTGGATCCACAGTGTCATTGAATGCATTTGACTTAGCCTACATGCACACGGCAGTGGTTTTTTGCGGCCTCCGTTCCATTTTTTTTGCGGATCCGATGGTTTCCCATTCATTTCTATGGATCCGTTAAAAATGAGGATGCCTCTTCCATTGCCTGTCCGCTGTCCGCATTTCATGTCCGCAAAAAAAATATGGCATGTCCTATTCTTGTCCTCAAAAAACGTTTGCGGACCTATAGAAGTCAATGGGTCCGCAAAAAATGCAGATGACCAACGGAAGCCATCCGTTTGTCATCCGCATCCATTTTTTTTTTGTGGATTGTTGCTTGGGAACCAGGGAACTTGTACAGGTACTTTAAGAAACTGGTTTAAGACACACGGAAACACAACCTACAAAATTCGCGGACACACGGAAAGGATGTGGATGTGAAAAAAAAAGAAGACGGATCCGCGATTTGCGGACAGCAAAAAACAAGCATGTAGCCTTAGGGCTATTCCTAGGGATGTTATCTAAGTAGTCCCCTGGCTTTTACCTTTCATTTTCACTTTTGTACAGGGATCTGGTAATTGCTGAAGGGTAACCACCAGAACACTATCTTTTGGAATACCCTCTGTTTAGTGACAACTGACCCCATCTGGTCAACATGCACCAGTGCATTGCACCAAGGGAACAGGGAAAATTGTGATCAGTGGACAAGCCGAGATCATATTAGGCAGAGTTTGTTTAATCCAGTAAACAAGCAATAGGACATGATAGGTGGCACAGGGTCAAAATAAGCAGAGATCAGGGCAGAAAAAACAGGACCAACATGGTAAGCAGACAGACATCAGGCACAGGAGTTAGGCGTGCACACAGGCCCTAAAGATACAAACACTAGAAAGCAGGAAAAGGGGAAGGCCAGAAGAGGCTTGAAGCATGGAGCATTGGAGATAGTGAATACTCTGGCAGCCATACCTGCTAGGAGAGGAAAGATACCAGTGGGCACACACTGCTGACCCAACAGGAGGGGTGAGTATTCCAGGGGCCAGTGGAGGGGAGATGATAGCAGAAAGAGATCGGCAGCATTACAAAAATACTTAGTGTGACCACTTTATTGCATCAATCTTCACCTAGTTATATAACCTGGTATCTTGAAGAAACTTTCATCTGTAGACTTTAGTTGTCTCACTTATTTTTCTTCACCTACTCCAAACAAGCAATGATGATGCTGAGATTAGGGTTCTGTGGAGGCCATACCCTCTGTTGCAAAAGTTCTTGTATTCTGCTTCACTGAAGATACGCAGTGCTTATAAGAACAATTAGACTGTGAGACATCAAATTGTAAATGTCACCACTACATACAGTATTACATTCATTTCAATAAGAATCTGCACCATGTTTTACTGCAGATCACAGAAATTGAGTCATGTGGCACTTTTCAGCTCTTCTCTACACAAGCATCCTCAGATGTCTGGCCAAATTTTAGACTTTGACTTGTCATTCCCAGAACTTCTGACCATCGTATAGGTTCTTACTGATTGCTTTTTGGGTCATGGGATTTGGGCCAGTCACTACTGTACATTTCTAGTTACTCCTACTTGTTAGAGGGGTACTTTTAAAATAAGCAGATCACAAAGTCTCCCCCTGCTGGGACCCTTATTAATCAACTAAGGATGAGCGAACTGGTTCTATCAGTTCTGGATTTGGTCCAAACTTCGTAAAAAGTTCAGATTTAGCAGAGAGAGAGAGAGAGAGAGAGAGAGAGAAAGACCATGATACACAGTATACATGCATAAACAGTATTGTAGGACACATGATGCCCATACTATGCCAAGTACATACTCGGCTACTTGGAATAGTAGGGGCATCACCTGGTCTACAATACTGCACACACGTACTCTCCCTCTCTCTTGCTCTTTCTCTCCCCCTGAAATGAGACTGGTATAATCAACTATTATCTGTAGGTGTACCTGACGTTGTTAATTTTTCCTGCAGCTCCAACACAGGTGATAGGACGCATTACACAGTGCCCTTTAAAATCAATATTTTGTCTTTGTAATGCATGACAGGGCGGTCCATCAGAGCGATAAACACTCTTTGTACCCACTCTGGCCAAAACCCTTTTCTGTTACCTGAGAGTTTTGTTTTTAAGGTAAAGAATATGAAAATGTTTTTTTTTTTACGTAAAGTACGACCATGCTGTGATTTGTCGCGATTCTCACTTTTACCATGGTAAAAGTATTACTGGTACTGTATAAAGAGACACCCATTTCTATTTTAGTTATTCAGTTTGGTCTAATCAACTGAACAGGGATCATATATAAATAATCTTTGTGACAAAAGGTTTTAGCACTAAAGTTTCGAGCTTAGTTATTTATACAATATAGAAGTCTAAAAGAAAGAACTGAAGATCTGTAGGCACTACTGCTGAGATGCTGGGTGATCTGTTGTTAATGCTTACATAACAAAGAACAAATACAAAATTATATGCTTCTCTTATTATTGATAATGATGTACTAACTAACAGAATGGTTGTATACTACTTTTTTAACATTTCCTTCCTAGAGATGATGGTGTGAACGACCAACCATCTAATGTGTATGAGGACCTCCTGAATCTTCCCTACTAGCAGATGACGGGGGAGAGAAGGGTTGCACTGTTGAATTTCAATATCCAAGCCACCATCAAAGGTTTATGATATTGGCAAAACAATCGTGTTCGATGTATACAGATTTGCACAATAATTTTTTTTACTGTACTATCCATACAAATCCATTGAGTTATTCTCACCTCTTTTTTAACATAGCGATTTGCCTTATCTAAAAAACTCACTACTCAAGTCTTAGTTGAGTCCATTTTGCAGATCAGAATAGCCATTGCTATTTAAGTTTTGTGCTTTAGATTCCATCATTTTAGAACCATTGAGACATTAATGGATTAAACAAGTTGTCCATGGTTTTTTAAGTGATGGCGTAGGATAGGCCATCACTAGCTGATCAGTGGGGGTCCGATACCCTGCACCCCACTAATCAACTGGCCTGTGTAGTTCTGTTGAAGGTAGTCATGGCTTGAGCTACTCCTATTGAAGTCAATGGTATCAGTACTATAGTAGAGAGCTCCCACCAGTACAATGCTGATGGTGCTGTCTAGCTGAATTCTGTTGATGAAGCCACACTGATCAGCATGTGTGTGTGGTGTCAGACCTCCCCTGAACAGCTAGTATTGGCCCATGAAAAAGGATAAGCCATAACTTAAAAAACCCTGTTTTTTCTTTTTTTTACAGTTTGACCCCCCCCCCCCCCGTCCCATCCATATAACACAGAGAGAAGAGAAAGAGAAAAGGTATCCTTTTCCCAGTGATAAATGGATTACTATATGTAGAGATTAGCAAAATCCTTAATGTTTGATTCTGGTCCGATTTGGCCAACTTGTCTGTACAATCCGGTTCAAATCCAAATAAATTTTACCTGAATTGTACGTGCTCTAATTGCCTGAAAAAGCCTCTCTCTTTCTCTGTCTCTCTTCACTAAATCAAATCAGAATTTTTGGTAATATTCAGTTAGAATTTCGGAATTTCAGAATCAATTCCCTCTAGTTGTATGCTCTTGAATTTAGTTTTTGACATATGTAATATTGGAATAGAGCAAGTGATACAGTGTGTGCATATGCAAGAAGCAATGGGGTACCCATGCAGGGGGTATGAGAAATCACAAAGCAGCACAATATAAAGTATTGACATAAGAAATCTGAACAGATGTAATATATGGCAAATAGGAAAATGCATTGTGGCTGAACGCATACAAACTGATATATTTTTGCTTATGACTTTATCTTGCTCATGATGAAGCTCACACTCTGTTAAAGGCATGTGTATGCCCAATATGATGTAATTGTATCACACAGCTTAATACAAATGTGGAAATAAATCAAGAAAAGACGTATTTTCCTTTCTAATGTATGCTGACTTTAGACTTGCAGTGTTAATGTATCAAGATTACCTTGTGCAGAATATAAAGTGCAAGAGTACAAGACAGCATGGTACAAGACTTAGTGCTCAGCCAATGTGAAATCATTACATCTCAAGATGTGACTTATGCATAATAAAAATGTTTGAATAGGCATTAAGGTTTACACAAAATGGCAGTGCTACATAAATGTTAGTTCCCAGGATCTAAACCATGTACAGCATCTTACAAAAGGTGGCAACGAAAGAGAGGATACCCCTCCTAAGTGAAAATGTTCAAATTATGCCCAAAGTGTAAATTTTTGTTGTGGCTACCATTATTTTCCAGCACTGCTTTAACTTTCTTGAGCATGGAGTTCACTAGAGCTTCACAGATTGCCACTGAATTCCTCTTCCACTCCTCTATGAGGACATCAGAGAGAGCCAATTAATCAAGATTCTAACCAAAGTTGCTGCAATTGCCCTAAAAGTTGGTATATAACCCCATCTAGCCTCCTAGGAAGATTTTTAATCTCTTTTCGTTTATTTTTTTATGATTTTTTCCCTCCCCCTCCCCAGCTCTCGAACACAATGATACTCATGGTAAATTATGTCTGAGTGACACTGACATAAATAGCTATTTGATGGTGTTATCATATAGCATGTTTAAAAACACACCACGCCAACACATCTCATGTGAGGTGAATGAGGTCTATACATCGAAATCAGCCAGAGGAATGTGAAATCCTTCTGAATCCAGGCTTCATTCATTTTGACAAAAGTGATGTTTTGAACACTGGCGGAGGACGACTTGGTCCAATTGGGTGTCACAATGTATACACAGTGTTTCCTGGTAGTAACGTTATTTGTCCTCCCTTTCTGCTAGAAGAAAACATTCCCCCATTTTGCCTTGGCAGTGCAGGACTAAATGCATGGCAATCCAGTAATCATAAGACTGCCTGATGTCAATGATACGCCTGTCACTACATAAACAAGCCAGCATACAGGTGGCCATTTTGGCCAGCAAGCCTGACAAGCAATTTTTTCTGGCTCCGACCCCCACTGAGACGATTGGGTGTCTTGGTCTGTGCCATCCTCATCATCATCATTATCTTGCTCCTCCAACTCCTCCGACTCCTCCTCTTGCAGTGGCAGCTCCTCATCCTTATCTTCCTCATCTTTGTCATCCACCTCCTCAATGGCAGATTCTCTTTGTGTGTCCCCAACAGCTATAGGGCAGATAACAATAAGCGCCAGCTGCTCTTCTTACACCATGGTACCCTGCTGCATGAGTGTCAGCGTCTCTCAGATGAGAGGGATGACGTTTATGCTGCAGTTGTCCCTGTTGACAAACTTTGTGACCTCTTCGAAGGACTTCAGCATTCAACAAGAATCTTGGAGCTGCCACTGCCTGACTTTGAAGCAACACGTGCTCAAGGTTGCCTGGTGTATGATAAAATCGATCACAGCTTTCCGCTGATCGTATAGACGCTAGAGCATGTGCAATATCGAATTCCACATCGTTGATTGAGCACCATGGAGGCAGGCCGTTCTGTTGTTGCAGGTCCAGGAGTATGTAAGAGTGGCTGAGGTGCCTGGACAGTCTCCTGGACTTTGCCAGCACCTTGCACAAGCCAGTGTAGCCAGTTTTTAGAAATCGCTGCACCACTAGGTTGATGACGTGTGCCATGCAGGGAGCATGTGTTATTTCGCCCAGGTTCAGGGTGGCCACAATGTTGCGCCCATTGTCACTGACCACCTTGTCGAGTTGACTACTCTCTCCCAGGCCGATCAGCTCCATCATGGCGTGGCAACACTTGACCTGACACAAGTGATAGGAAGGAGGCGTAGTGTGAGCGACCCTGTACCCAGCTGCTTTTGGGGATGGGGACATGTCCATGGAGAAGGAGGAGGTGGCAGATAAGTGCCTGCTGTGGAAGCCAGGTCGAATCAATCATGGGGTGGTCAAAAGGACCAGGCCTCGTTGCCAGGGTGTTGCCTCACCGCTGCCATAAAAACATTCCTCCAGTGCACCGTGAAAGACATTTACTGTCCCTGCCCATAAGGGCTGCTCCAGGTGTCCACCGTGGCGTGAACCTTGCTGCATAGCGAGAATCTCAAGGAGTGGACCATTTTGTCCGCCAGGTGAAAGTATAAGGTAGGGATGGCTTTTTGGGAAATATAATCTCAGCTAGGAATCTTCCAGCGATGCTAAGCGCATGCCATTAGCTCTCTTAAGGCAGAAGACTCAACTAAATGGTATGGCAGCAACTGCACTGCTAGCAACTTGGCAAACATCAGATTGCTGGACACATAGAGTTGTTTCCTGGACACGCATTCTGTTATTGATGGCTGACAATGGAGTAGTCTGAATGGGAGAAGCGAAAAGGTATGATGGCGATGTGAAGGACACCGTATTGTTTGTGGGTGCGGCCTGGCTGCTGCAAGCTGGACTGACAGAACGAGCGAACTCCTGCCGGGGTGGCTGGCTGCCACCTCTGTTTGCCCATGGTAGGGGTGCTTCCACTTCATGTGGTTTAATAGAGCTGTGGTGTCTATGTTTGTGTTTTCCTGCCCATGTTTTATTTGGTCTCGCAGAGATTGCACAAGGCAATGCTTTTTGGTTCCGGCAATGTGGAGAATAGCACGGCTACAGGGGCCATTACTACTACCACCATAAACAAGGCTATTCCTGAGGTCTGTAGCCTTCCCCTCCACCTCCTCATCATGGCAGTACAAGCAGTTACTGCTCTCGCACAAGTCGTCAACAGGGAGCCTTTTTCACTATCTGCCATAGGGCATGGGGGGTTTTCTTGCCACTTCTTTGGAAAAAGGAAGGCGCCCCTTTTAGGAAAGGAAGTGAAGACTGGGAGGACTCCACTGGAAGCCTTCTGTGAACCCTGGCTTTACAGCACGGTATCAGACTCTAAAGACACCTCCACGTCATCCTGCTGCGACTGAGAGGAGGGGTGAGCCAGCCAATCCACTATCTAATCCTCTTTCTCCTTAACTATAATGTTGCACCTTTCTGAAGCCAGTCTGGACAACTGCAGCCTACTACTATGACTACCACTACTTCTGGATAGATAGTGCTGCAACTACCCACATTCTGCCTCTGGGTCTTTCGCTTGGAAGCCTTCCATAGCCCGGCCATTTTAGGGCCTCTCAGATAATGTTGTGAACTACCCTATGTTTAGTGTAGTAAACACATGTGTATATATATATATATATATATATATATACTTGCATATGTGCCCTTCATCATTTTTTGCTATCGCTGGAAAAAAATATATATATATATATATATATATACTGCTAGTTTGAATATAATCAACAACAAAAAAATGATTAAAAACGTGTGACATAGGGAAAAGTATTTGTGCCTAAATTTATCACTCCCAGATACTTTTTTTGTTTTACCCTGTCTATTGGTGTAATAATTATGTTTATATGCTGCCTCAATAAATTAAAAATACCTCATCCAAAAAATATAACTTGAGACCATGTGGAAACTTAAAATCAGTTTGAGGGCTTAGTAAAACCGCAGTGTGCACCTGTTTTGTCATTTGTTATTGCTATATTGTTATATTATTTATCACATACACACTATTGCCATTTTGTGTTTGATGTCTATTGTGGTACTTGTGGTCCGCTGTGGGCATCCTTCACCGTATGCATTTTTGCTGGGGATCGCCATGAGCAACAGGCCACAAGTGCAGGATCTGCTCCCCTGTATATATATGCACAACTGCATTTTTTGGGTTGAGCACATCCTGCTTCATGCCACCTTTCAGTTGGTTTGTGTATACTTAATTAAATTGAAAGAAACCCCCCAAAAAATATTGCGACAGTGTGGAAATTGAAAATACGTAAATGGACGACTTTCCTCCTGATTTGTGTCAATTAATTTATTTTTCCTGAAATGTCAGTAAAAAACAAAACAAAACATACTAACCTCATCAATTTGCTCATGGAGTGGACATTGCTGGCCAGGCGTGGTGACGGATAAGGGGAATATGTATATTTAAAAAAAATATATGATTAACCCCTGAATTGCCTCAATTGTAGCGTCAGATACCGTGATCAGTGATGAACAAGTCATCTGAGGGGTTTAATGACGTGGGGCGGCGCGATCGCCATTCCCCATCATTATGCCCGTTTCATAGGAATACGCTTTGTGTCATCACAAATTGAATTTCTTTTTGAAATTCAGCAAAGCAGCAGAATCAAATTTTTCATAACTTTGTTCATCACTAACTCTGACACACCATTCCATCAGGGCTACTAACACTCCCATCCTCTACACCTCCTCCTCAGGGTTTTGCTGCTCCATGTTCCTGGAATATCTGGAGATTCTTTTTAAATAAATGTATACACAAAAGTGTAATGGGCTTCATGAGACAACCCATCTACACACAGGCAAGCAGTGTTTTATATTTATATTTAAGTGGGACCCGCACCTATCTAACGTTTATGGCATAGTCTAGTGCCATTAATGTCTCAGATAGGATTTAAGCTGAATTCAGGATAGTTAGTATTAAGCAATTTAAAGGTAAACATCCATAGCAGCTTTTGAATACAACCACACTGAGTAATAATTTTAAATATTTTTATTTCTATAATACTTATTAAACTTCACTCAGTCCTCTGTGCACATCACACTTCCAAAAATCAGTTCATAATGAAACCATTACTGCTATGCTGGATCCATTAGATCCCTACTAATCCTGTGGACCTCCTTTACTGTCATATGGGGTCTGCACGCTGCAGACTGTGTTATTCTTGCCTTCTAAATGACTGTATACCGGAGCCTTAACACTTAATCCCTCATTATGTACATAGTGTATTTATGACATTTCCCTCAGTACAGCGATTATTTGAATAGCATGTTCTATATTTCTGATATTTTTTTTAGGTGAGTGAAGGATGATTGATTCTGTTATTTCCAATGTCAGCATAATGTCTTACTGGATTATAGAGCATTGTCAGCGTCACCATTATATTTACTCTAAGATGGATAATAATACAGAATATACCAAGTGATTTTATTCTACCTCAGAGCTGTAAGATCTATAAGTGGACCACCTGTGATTTCAGTGTGCCTGGACTTTGATCTCTACAGCGACCAGGTTTGGATGTTATTGTCACAGCACGGATCTAAACTATAGGGGTTCATCTAATTGGAGAGAACCGTTAGCTAATTGGTTACTCTACTGCCTGCTCGCTCCCACGACCCTTGAAGGTCACCGTCAACATTGCTGGAAGTCAGTGGTGTCATCAAGGAGGTCAAAGGTGATTCTCAGCCTCCCAATTGGTTTGGATTATATCCAGACTTTGATTTAGGATCTATTGCCTTTAACAAGCCACAAAATAGAGAAAATAAAATAAATAAATAAATAAAAAACTCCTTTTCTCCAAGAAACTATTAGGCAATTGGATATACTTCTCAACAAAACACTACAATGTGGTGCTTGAAAAACTAATTGCAATTGTATCAAGTTCACATTTAACTGGCCCATGCTTAAACAACATGACATGCCACTCATATTGTGCAAAGGCTTATGAAGATCAGTGGGGAGGGTTGTCATATCCATTTTCATGGCTTTGGCAATATTGCTACATGAAAGTAATATTACAAAAGCTACTGCTAAGCTTCTCTCAACTTTTCCACAAATGCTTTTGTGAGTTCTCCAAGCAGCAATAGAAAATGCTTACACCCAGGAAAATGAGCACGCTGTGTAAGATGATACACAATATCTCTATACACTTCTTAATTCCCCCAGGCCCTTTCTTGAACAACTCCAAGTAGTCCCAACTCACCCACCCTGTCAGAATGCCGGGATTACTTCTGTGTCCATCATGACCCTGTGTCATTCACAATATTGTTTATTGCCAGGCGGGACTCAAATACAAGAGACGTCACTTCAGTAGAACTGACTTTACTAGTACATTTTGCAAGTTATTCAGTATCATAGCACGATTCAGATAGCAACTGTGGGCATAGTCATGTCATTTACAGCATATGTATCCAAAAAGTTAATGACAACCAGTAATGATTTAATAAATAATGGCTCTGTAGGTGAAGGGAGCTAATATATAATCAGTATGGCTCTCCATGCACCATGTGCATGATCCTGGGTGGATCAGAGCAATTTGCTCTAGTGAGTCGGCTGCATGATACTAATCTGGATAACTAGAGAGATTACGTTAAATTAATTTTTCTAGTTAGGTCTTGAATTTATGCAGGGTGATACCTGTTAAGTGCCAGGTATCACACTGCAAAAATTCAAGACCTAACAAGAAAAAATTAATTTAACGTAATCTCTCTCTTGTTAAGTATTAGTGATGAGCGGGAGGTGCCATATTCGATTTCACGATATTTCGCGAATATTTAATCGAATATTCGTCGAAATTTGAATATTCGTCATTATTCTATATATTGCGAATGTTACATGAATTTATATTTGCGTATTGCGATTTGAACTTTGAACAGTGTATACAGGCAAATTTCCTATTGGGTTAGCTTAGTAGAATCAACGAAGATATCGAATATAGCACTATATTCTCAATCTTCTATATTCTAGCAAGCCAACCATTAGAAACTCAGCTCTAAGTTGAATTCGCAATGCGAGTATATGTTCGCATTGGGAATTCAACTTAGAGCTGGGTTCCTAATGTTTGGCTTGCTAGAATATAACGAAGATTGAGAATATAATGCTATACTCTCAATATTAGTTAATTCTACACATATGCAAATTTAAGATGCAATGCGAGTAATACAGGATATATGTATCGCATTGCGAATACAACTTAGTCAAATTTGTGAGATCGTGATTCTCACATCCAACAGTACATTTTAGCAGAAGCGGCAACGGGCATTGACTGGAGCGGGCAGGGAGCCAGGAATCCACCGGACAGGTAAGAACAGCTTTTGGGAAGTGGGAAGAAAACCAGAGAGCAACAAGGATTAATAACTTAAGAAAAAAATAATGATAATATTCGAAATAGCGAATATATAGCGCTATATTAGAAATTTTCACGAATTAGCGAAGTGACGATATTCGCTAAAAAAATTTACTATTCGAATATTCACACTCAACAGTATTACATGGTGCCAGGGACATTACAATATAGACACAATTGGTGACTATAGGTATATCCAGGGTTAGACTGGTCCACCAGAATACCAGAAGATCCTACAGAAGGCCCAGGCTTTCATTCAATAGTGGGCCCAAAGGTCTAGGAGAAAAGAAGAACACGAAGCTGCATTTGGAGCCAATCACATGCACTTGGATGGGCCATGGAAACCATGACACTGGATATATCTAGAGGACATGATGTATTAAGGTGAGTTGTAGCCATACAGGCTGTGTGACGATGATGGTAGTTTTTCCAAGTAATTTAGTTCTCAGATGCTTTTGAAGGAATGTGATCAGCCGGCTTAGAAGCAAGTAGTTAACCATAGATTGAGTCCTCTGTCTATGTTCAGCTCATATTGGAAAAAACTGTCCATGAATGGGTAATGTTTGATTACAGACGAAGGTGGTTGGTGAAACACACGTCAATGTGGTTGTTTCCTGACCATGCCACACCACATTATGATATTTCACCATGTCTAAGGGTATGTGTTAGGCTACTTATTTATTTATTTATTTATCCAATACCTCATCAGTGATTATTATTAGAGATGAGCAAAGTTATTGAAAATTCAATTCGGCAGCTTCGCCGAATATTACAAAGAAATTTGCTTTGTGATAAATTATTTCATACTGAAGCGCATTTCCTTGTTGCGGGCGCAATGATGGGGAATGGCGATGGTCCTGCCCCCCGTCATTAAACCCCTCAGATTCCGCATTCATCACTGATCGTGGCATCTGAGGCTACAATTGAGGCCTATCAGGGGTTAATCAGGTTAAAAAAAAGAAACATACTCACCTTATCCATTTTGCTCACGGTGAGGCCGTCACTACGCCCAGCCAACACGCTGGAGTGCTGGACATCACACGTCACCACATGCAAGATTTTGCTTGGTATCTTCAAGCAAGATGGCAACAATAGCCTCTTTGCGAGCAAATGGATAAGGTGAGTATGTTTTTTTGGGGGGGAGTTTTACCACCATTGCAGGAAAAATAGATTTTTTACCATTAAGCGCGAGAATCCAACGGCGAATGAAAATTTTCCTGAAATTCAGATCAAAGTTAATTTGTTTGACTTTGATTCGCTCAACAATAGTCACATTGTACTCCCTCAAACCATTGCGCCCTGGGATCGTTGCAGTGGAAAGGTGGATGAAGAATCAGGCCAGAATTAAAAGTATATAAAACTCTCTTTACTTATTGCAAAATTTAACTTGTGGCACATCCAGCAGTATTAAGTGGAAAGTACAAATTCTGGCACCAGATGATGAGGTATGGTGGCTGGTTGTGGAGCAACTAAATGGCGCTATCAGGCAAATATGGATATAAATATCCACTGTGAGATACAAGCTTGAAGCTATTATGGCTGGTGGGTTTTTCAAAGTGATGGGTGTCGCACCTGTTTTCCCTCAGTGGTAGCAGGTCTGTGTAGCTGTGGTTTTGCTGATCACCCTCCTATCTGAAGCTTCTGGGAAGTAGTGTACTTAATTCTGGCAATTTCTCTGGAAAAATGGTCTTACAAGAGAACCGGATATAGAATAGTCCTTGGAATTAACATTGAGGACTTTTAGAGGTTAAACTGGTAAAAAATACTCGTCTTATCCATTTGATCGTGTAGAGGCCGCCACAGCCATCTTGATTGATGGCACTGTGCGAGATTTTGCGCGGTATTTTCAATCAAGAGAGACAATCTTCGAGTGCAAATGGATGAGGTGAGTATGATTTTTTTTGTTTGTTTTTACTGCCATTTTGGGGAAAATTGATTTGTCACCACCTAGCGCAAGGAAATTCAGCTTTGTGGCAAATTACATTTTTCTGAAATTCGGATCGAAGTCCACTTTGGATACTTTGATTCGCTTAACACTAATCAATATATCCTTTAGGGGCATTTTGTTAGCTTCTTTATATATATATATATATATATATATATATTATAGGTTTTACTGAGTCCTAGTAATTGTTATAGGACTGGGTATTACATTACCAGTCAATTATAATTTTTAGTTACTACTTTTTGATATTCTAGGACTCTAATTCTTTTAGATTATGCTAATATTGCAGCCTCTTATATTCTTCCAGGTATTTAACATTTTTATCTGATGTGATTTGCTAGAACTGGTGTCATCTCTTCTTATTTTTTGTATTGACATCATTAATGTAGTTGTGGCATCAGGGATTTCTCTGTATGCAGGGAATATGTTCCCTAGTTTTTGTAGCTGCTATATATCATCGTTTTAATTGTCATCTGTCTGTAATATGTACAATAAAGTTATACATTTTTAATTATCCCTATACAGGCATCTGGTCTTCACGACAGAGTTCCCACCATACTGCTACTTCTTCAAATATGCAGTAACAGGCCAAGTTCAGGACCGGTAGAGTTCGAGAAAATCCTGAAATCGTGAAATCTTAAAGTGCCCATCCAACAGTCATTGTCAGGGCCCACTCAACAGTATTAAACAATAACATAATATGCAGAGACAGTATATACAGTGACATGACTTACAGAATATATCTGTAAAAAATGGTCATTTCTAGTTACACTACTGGTACACGGGCAGACAACAGGTACAAACACATTGGCAGGAACCAGCAAGCTATGAACCTTATTGCTCAGGTAAGGAAATGAGACAACGAGCACAGCAATTATAGCAGAAGCTGATTGACGCTTAGAAACAACCCAGAAGCTGCACACAGAGCAAAGAGAAGAGGGGAGTGGTGGTGATGGCAAAATGGGAGTAGTAGTTGTTCAATGAGTAATGTTCATAATAGACACATAGGACACTGGTGCCTGGGACCACTGCAACAGTATAGGAACTGCAACAGACACAGGGTGAGTTGGGTGGTGCCTGAGCCCCATCCCCTCAAGTAGTAATGGGCACAGCCCTTTAGTTCCAGTGAAGGCTAATTTTAATGCTTCAGCGCCATATTAATAACTACAGTATGTATTTAGAAAGGGATGGTATAATGTGTAGTGTGTCCCAATACATTTGCCAATATAGTTCATAACAGTAATAATAATTATTATATATTAAAGGGGTTCTCCAGGAATCATACAATTATGGCTTTGAAAAACTTGCCATAGAAGGTGTCTAGGATGGGTTGCCTCTAGTGTTGAGCGAGCATGCTCGGTCGAACACCTGTTCGGCTCGAGCATCGCGATGCTCGGCACTTGGCAGTGTTCAGCCGAACACCCCGTGTACTCGAGCCCGATGCTCGAGTCTCCTCCCCTACTAGATATCTCAGGTAGTCAACTGTCCGTCTAAGCAGCAAAGCATGAGGTGAAACACATTCTTTGGATCTGAATAACATTCTGAAGAAAAGGTACATCTCAGCCTTTTTACATAATATCTATTTTTATGGACGATGCTGGTATAACCTGGCTATCTCCTGTATATAATTATATATTTATGGCTGGTATAAGTTATACACTATGCTTTAACACCATGCAGCATTGGTGTTGAAGCACTAGAAGTGGAGGTGAAGTGAAGGCAACCTGTCCTAGTCACCTTCTAGGATGGGTTGCTGGAGACTATTGGGGTCATTTACTAACTGATATAAGCCAGTTTTCTGATGTATGTCTGTTGCTATATTTTCCTCGCTAATACTAGGTCTAAAAAAGGGTTTTTTGGCGTGGACATGTAAGGGAGCAGGTCCCCAGGCCAGTCTCATTTATCATTTTCTACATCTGTTTTAGGCGGGGAAAATGTTTTAAATCTACATATGTTTAGCGGATCCACAGCCAGCGCAGGGGTTATTAAGACCGTCTCCTAAAACGCTGGTCTTAAAATATGACCCCTTATGTTTATATCCTTCCCAGAGAACCCCTCTAATATACATTTGTTTCCAAGCGTGTGCTTATGATTTACAACCTCAATTCACAAAGCCACTAAATTATTATTTTCCATTTTGTCTCCTGATCGGGATGCTCACGTCTTGACCAGAGCGGACACAAAGAGCATGTCTTGTAACAATGGATTGATAGATCCCCAGCAGGACGACACTTAGTGATCTGCTTATCGTCAAGGGGCCCTTCTAAAAGTGACCCCTTTAAAGTAAAGAGTAATTCTTATATTAGTTGAGGCATACAATTTCTGCTATCTTTACTTCTTCACGAAGATGGATGAGGAATTTAGACTTGAGAAGGGACAGTCCACGGGGCTACAGTTCTGTGGGAGATCAGTCCCATGTCAAAAGCCTTTGAAATATCTAGGGAGCTGTTCAGCTATGTACACCAGAATTATCTATTTTACAGTTTCCCCAGCTGCTTCCATTGTAAAGAACAGGCGCAATAAAGTTCTTTTCGTGCCATATGTCTGACAGAATGATATCATTTTGAATGTTCTTGTAAATACAATAAGAGTCAGCAATAAAGCCTGTTTGTTTTTGAATAAATCGTTCCCTTGCTGAACATAGTCATTGCTGTAGAAATGGCTTACTTGTGGCTTTATGAAAACAGAAAAAAAAAGAGTTTTCGACGCGGTATCAAAAACAAAGATGACTGATAAACCTATTTCCTGCCTAGATACATTTCATTCATTTGTGGTGTGTCAGGGGGGCTAGTGCTGCGTCTGGTACAACATATCCATCACTTCAGCTAATACTGTTTATTTATAAGGATACAAAATATTCCTGCTGAGCCGAACAATGAGGTGGAAGCAATGATCTACCAGAGAGGAAATGGATATGATGGCAAATTGTCCCAACGGTATACCAGATCCTGTCTCAGAAAAGCTGGACAATTCACAAGGTTAGAAAACTTGGAGTAAAATTCTTCAATCACATCACAGTTCTGGAAAACATTTCAAAAACTTTAATGTTCCTGAGTCCTGACCAATAACGATAATAAAAAAGTTTGATGACTATTTTATTCTTTCATTTTCTTTTGTCTGTTTTAGTAACTTATTGTATTTCATATAAAATAACAGTTATGGAACATCATTTAAAATAAAATTGGTCTGTTCCTCTGTAATTCCTCCTTGAATTTTAGGATGAAATTGACTTGGAGTTACCATTGCACTTGTGAAATAGGTGAGTCCCTGCATAGTGATATTGTCAGCATGGCATAGATAGTGTCAATCCGTGAAAGAACACACTCTCAATGGATAACACCAGTTGTCAATGTATTGGTTTCTAGTAGGAATAAAAGCAGAACAGCATGGCTCAATTTAGAATTCTAAGTAAAAAATATCTAGAATGGCTTTAATATAAGGAAAATAATTATTTACTAAAGTAAACATGTCCAAAGAGCTGACAGGTTCTCTTTAGGGATGTAGCTGCGGGGTAGCCAGGTTGAAGTTTTACCCAGTGGGGTATTGGTGGCACACCATTAACATGGAGTGTTAACACATCTTGATGTATACTTTATAGATCATTTGTATGCATCTTTATAATCCCCTGGAGATTATTTCAATTTTGCAGTATATGCATAGAGGTAGAATTTATATAGGACAACACATGCAAACCTATAACATATTGGAACGTTCTGAAAGCATCCCCTCTCATATGTGCAATGGGCCTCTTAATATCCATGCTCTTTGTACCCCATGTCTAACAGGATCATGCTGTTTAGCATTGAGCCATAGTGCTTCCATTTTCTAGTTTGCTTTGGTAAATAGTCTTTTTTTGATTATGCAAAGAAAGAATTCTAGTGAATGACACCATCTGCTGTTGTATAACTCTCTGCTTAAAATAGTGATGGCTTGAATATCTGAATTATAATGCCATTGATCTGCAAATGAATAAAGGGCTTTAATATTAATTATACAAAGAATTAAAGTCATAGAACTAATAGTCATATATTATGAGAGCTATATCCACAAGATCACATCATTCTGGTATTCTTAAAGGGGTTGTTCCACTAATAATAATGCATCCCAACAGATATCACTTTTTCCACATACCCCCATTTATCAAAACTGCCTTATTGTAATGTTATTAGCCTATCATTGCATCCTGTGGCAAATCGTTTTCGATTTTCACTTGCTGTTGGCTATGTCCTGTAGTGGAGCCCTGTAAAACAGGACGCACACGCTCACAGCGCTTCTTTTCCTTACCTTCGATAACCACTCCTCTATGGGCAGTGTCAGTTAAATGTCTGTTACAGTGTCGGTGATGGATGGATGGACAGACAGACTGGCAGATAGATAATAGACAGACAGATAGATATACAGATAGATAAACATAATGATGAATGCTGTTCTAACAAATGATGGACATTAGCACAAGTTGTATCTGTTATGAATCCTGTTACACAGAACATTTTGAATATGTAGCGGCAGAAAATGAACTGGTTAGTATCTTGTCTTCTACATGGATAAGAAAAGATGTTCTATTTTTTGTACTGCAACGGAACGGAAATACGGATGCAGACAGCATGAAGTGTACTGTCCGCATCTTTTGCGGCCCCTTTTAAATGAACAGGTCTGCAGACAGACAGATGTAGGCCAAATTTACATTTGTGTGCATGAAGTCTAAAGTCTACTTTTTGCTGATTACGACAAGCATGGTGAACCATTCACCATGTGCCTTGCACATTGATTTCTTACTTCCTATTAGAGAATATACCATGCATTCACTTGACTATGGCCCCTTAGGCCTCTACCACATGTCTGTTTCATTGATGACATCCATGACAAGATAATCAGTGTGGCCTCCATGAAGTTGTCTGTGAAGTGTTGTTGGTAAATGTGTCCATCTCCAGTACCCTAGACCTGGGGGTATCTGCAATCATTAAAGTTTTATATGTATTGTTATGTATTTTTATGTGTTTATGCCTTTATTTCAACAAGAGGAGGAATGGGTGGCATGGTTGGCAGGAACAGGAGGAGGAGTGGGCTGGTCCTACTTCCTATCAGGAGGGGGGAGTGGGACTCTAGCTAGAGATAAAGAGAGGAGAGGATGGGGAGTTCTTGTTCTGATAGCGGGGGAGTGAGGAAGCACATGCAGAGCTCCCACTCACTCGAACCAAATCGTTTACCCCTGTGAGGGAAGTTCAGGAACCAGATATCCTTCTCCTGCAAAAATAACATTTAACTCACTGCCTAGAAGAACGGTTTAAAATAAGCACAACAAAACTTTATTGAATATAATATTTCTAAATCAAGGCTGACACTCTCTATTGTATACAGACATAGGCAGATGGGGTATGTGCTCGGTAAGGGTATGTAACCGCTATCCTCACTGTGCAAAATGCAGCTGATGCAAATTAGGAGTGCTTATAGATATTCTAGATATTCGCACTGGGAATCCACTCCCTGCTTCAAAAAATGAAGTGAAGCCAGGTATATTCTGCCCGCATGTCCCTAACAGAGAGAATAAATAATCAGAATGCACAAAGTAAACTGGACTACTGCTTATGTCCAGGCCCTATTGTGCATCCACTGAGCACCATCTAAAAGCCAGGAACTAGTCACTATCCTGTACAGGGGAAGGGTGCTTAAGTTATTTCAGGTCCAGATTGATAGTACAGGCTGCGTTGTGTGATCTCAGATTAATTGACACCCAGAATGGCCTCGGATTGACCTTTACCACCGCTACTTAGATATCCTGTCTAAAAAGTAGTGGTGTGCAGCAGCTTCGGCGCTAGTATGGCTTTGGCGAAGGAGATATCTTAAAGGCCAAATTGCAGGAGAGGAGCGTGTCCATGGAGGAACAAAGCACCCCAGGTCCCGATGCACTGCATCTGGGTAAGAAGAGACGCGCCTATGCCCGCAATATAAGTGTGGGGGGATCCTTAGGCGGCTCATATAGCAGCTTAATGGGGGAAGTTTTGACAAAAAGTGGATACAGGAAAATGAGAGGGGAGGGTAAAAGGGAAGAGATCCAGCCAGACCCAATTAAAGCATCAGGGCCAGTATGTGTGTCAAAAGGACAGGGAAATGGATGATATAACTCGAGGCCCAAAAAGTGAGGCTCCCAGTGGTGAGAGCTTAATGAGGAGCCACACAAAGCAGGATGTGACATATAAATCCAACATCCTAGTTCACAGCTCTGTATTTGCGGTCACAGCCCCATGAGTACATAAACGGGCCGAGGACAAGGGACACCTACCCTGACGTCCTATTAGTGAAACAACATTGGGAATATTAACCAGAAGGCATTGGAGGGACCACAGCTGAGACACCACCACCTACTTAAACCATCGCTAGGCCAGACAGACCTTATGCCTGTATAAGAGTAAATATTGTTATATTTTGTACTAAGCCTAAGACTGTTATACATTTACTTCTGACCTGATTCTTTAACCTACATTTTCAATGCACCGAATCCCAGGAAGTGATTGCATGAGGTAGGACACAAGGACACAATAACACTTCATCAGGGCCACTACGACTGCCGTCCTCTACACTGGCTCCTAAGGGACTCACTTGCTGTACATCTTTTACCCTCCATGTATCATCTATATTCCATATGCACTGCTGGGCTGAAAAAAGGATTTCCAGAGCATCTCCTACTAATGGTGAGTGAAAGCCATGCCATCCATGTTCTGTGGATTTTACAGACTCATAGACTTCAATGGGCATGTTTGGTCTGCATGACAGACTAAAGTGGTGCACATCTGACCCATGGTCTGTAGAAAAACAAGCATGTGTGAATAAAAAAACATTAAAATCAATGGATATGTGAGCTGTCCGTGGAGAGCAGGGGCTGCACATGTTCTTGGTTCACTGATTGTGAAAGAGGCCTTACTCCAATGTAGAAAGATTTTTAGCACCTTAGTCATTGCGTAGGAAACACTGGTGCCTATGGTAGCTTTAGAAAAAAAAAAAAGACTATTATCCCGACATGTTTACCAGATGTTTTGCATGTTTTACAGGATCCTTGTCCAATTGTTTTAGTTTTCATCTGAAAACAAATTGTAAAAAGTAATTTTGTAATAAATGTGCCCCAGGTTTGTTAACCCATCCTTCACCACTTAAAAGGCTGCTCATGCTGACAGAGTTAATCCAGCTGAAGATGTTTTTCCAGACCCCTGTGTGCGCGAATCCTTTGCTGCCTGGCAGGATAGCCGGTATGGTACAAGCAGACAAGCAGAGGAGACATGGTTAACAGCACTTAAACCATTTGATTGTTGTGTCCCTGAAAGAGACATCCAGGAAGTGCCTGAACTTCATGTTGTGATCTTTGATATGACAGGAGCAATGAGCGCAGTTAGCAGGCCAGGAAACAAGTGGTTTTGAGGAAAGGGACATGACACAGGGTGGAAGCCAAATGTTTTCATAGCACTGTAACAGGAACTAGCAGCAAAGGGCTCACAGCCTCCTGCCGCCAGCTTCACAAACTATAGACAATAGGAATAACTCTCAGACCTCACAAAGAGTCCACTGTACCGAGGAATACGGAGCTGTCCAATTACCTATACATTAACCGGCAGCGGGTGCGGAAGAATGCACATCTTCATGACGTTATTATCAGTGCCAGAGTGCATTACTTTGAGGCTGTAATATATATAGTAGAAGTAATAATAATTATTATAATATTCATAGAATATTAGTACCAGATCCTACTACAGATACAAAGCTGTAATATGGCATTACCGGCTAAATATCACCCCTAATCTTACTGGAAGCCCTTCATTTTGCTTGTGTGAATTGGTTTAGTATTCTACTCACCCATTTCCTTGTAATGGCTGTTTCTGGGAAAGCTGGGTGGCTACCAATATTTTAACCTTCATAACTTCTAGAGCATGGGTCAGCAACCTCCAGCTGTTGTGAAACTACAATTCCCAGCATTCTCCATTCATTCCTATGATATTTCTTAGAAGAACAGAGCAAGTATGCATGCTGGGAGTTGTAGTTTTACAACAGCTGGAGTGCCGGAGGTTGCCTACCCCTGTTCTAGAGAGTGCAGAGGTTAAAGTCACACCTAGGAAACAAGACCTGGGAAAGCTCTGACTAACCATGCCCATGCAGTCATAACACTACCTACATCATCCCTGTTCTGTGACATAATTCCTGTTTTGTGACATCATTATGCAAATTAGCCCTATGAAATGACTGTGTGCAGTAATCTTTGATTTTAATTTCACAGTGTTTCTTACCTCCTTAAGGACACATGACATATGGGTACATGTGTCCAGTCATGTGTCCAGTCATGTGTCCAGTCATGTGTCCAGTCATGTGACAGTCATGTGACTGGTCATGTGTCCAGTCCCTGAAGATGGAGCCCGCTCCTGCTCGCTGCGGGCACCATCGCTGCGGGGGTCCGGCTGATTCCTGTAGCTGACCCCCGCAGCTGATGATCGCGGTCGGCAGCGCTGCCGATCACCATCATTTAACCCCGCAGATGCCGTGATCAATCCTGATCACGGCATCTGCGCGCGCTAAAACCGAAAGTAAACTTCGGCAGCGCTCCGGCTCCCCTAGTGGTGATCGGGAGAATCGGAGCGCTGTAAGGGATAGCCTTAAGCCTTTCATTCAGCTTAAGGCTATCACTTAGTATTTCCTATGGAGCCTTGTTAGCAATAGGGCTTCATAGGAAAGTAGTAAATGTTCATAAACTCCAATACAAGTGTATTGGAGTTTATGATAGAAGCAATCAGGTAACTGATTTATATAGGTCCCTATGGGACCTATATAAAAGTGTAAAAAATTAAAAAAAAATAAAAAAATAAAAAAAAAAAAATTTAATCACCCCCTTTCCCCAAAATTAAAATAAAATAATAAAAAAAAAATACACATCATGGGTGTCGCAATGTGTGAAAACGCCCATAGTATAAAAATATAAAAATATATTTCCCATACGGTAAACAGAAAACTGAAAAAAGCGCCCAAATGGCCGATTTGCCGTTTTTGGACGCTTCATTTCCTCAAAAAAAAATTAAATAAAAAGCGATCAAAAAGTCCTACACACCCCATAATGGTATCAACTAAAAGTTAAGATCGCCCCGCAAAAAATAAGCCCCCATACAACGCCATACACTTATTTACAAATACGTTATAGCGGTCAAAACATGGCGACAAAAAAATATATATATAATTTCCCACTTTTAAATTTTTTTTCACTATCAAAACGCAAGAAAAGCTATACATATTGGGTATCGCCGGATTTGTACTGACCTGTAGAATAAAACTAAATGGTCAGTTTTATCGCAAATCAAACGTCGTAATTTAGAAACCCGTAAAACTGTGGTGAAATTGCTTTTTTTTTGCAATTTCACCCCATTTGGAATTTTTTCCCGCTTCCCACTACACTGTATGCATTATTAAATGTTGGTACAACTTGTCCTGCAAAAAATAAGCCCTCATATGGCCATGTGAACGGAAAAATAAAAAAGTTATGGCTCTTGGAAGGCATAGAGCGCAAAACGAAAATGCAAAAATGAAAATCCCTGTGTCCTTAAGGGGTTACATATATGTTGTGACATCACTGTGATTATTAGTTTGTTTGTTTGTTTATTTATTTTACTATTATGTTGCTTTATCATTACCATGTGCTGTGACATCACTATCTTGATTATGGAGATATCACTATTTATCATCTCTGGATTGTGACAATCATGTATTTATGTGCTGTGACATCGCTATATTTAAAGGGTTTTTCCAGGAGTAGGCTATTAATGATTTATCGTCAGGAAAGGTCATCAATATCTGAATGGTGGGGGTCTGACTCTGGTGAGCACTATGACCTCTTCATACCCAGTCAATTCACCGGACCTCACCAAAATGCTATGGCTTCTTTACAATTAGTTTATTGGTGGTGGTGCTGGGTGTCAAACCCCCACAATCAGACATAGATGACCTATCCTGAGGATAGATCATCAAGAAGGAGGAAATTAATTTGTTTGGTCTTGAGAGGAGACGTCTAAGGGGGGACATGATTAACTTATATATAAACTATATAAACGGACCATACAAAAAATACGGTGAAAAACGGTTCCATGTAAAACGCCTCCAAAAGACAAGGGGACACTGTCTCCGACTGGAGAAGAAAAAGTTCAGTTTCCTGAAGCGTCAAAGCTTCTTTACTGTAAGTACTGTGAATCTGTGGAATAGACTTCCTCAGGACTTTGTCACAGCAGGAACAGTGGACAGTTTTAAAATGGGTAAAGAAGAATTCTTAAAAATTAAAGACATTAATGCTTATGAAAATGTGTAGAAATCTTAGTCTCATTTCCTTCTGGGATTCACGTCCCCTCCTATCCCTTGGTTGAAGTTGATGGGCTTTTGTCTTTTTTCAACCATATTAACTATGTACAGTTGTGTTCAAAATTATTCAACCCCCACTGAAATTGAGTGTTTTGGCCAGTTTGACATTGATTTTGATCATTTCAGTCATCTTGTTTACAATTAAATCAAAGAGGCACTTGTAAGTCAGACAAATATAACATAACAGTTATAATGAAATAACCACAAATGTATTTTCTGTGCTCACATCATTATCAGATTTATTCAACCCCCAAGTGACATTCAATCTTAGTACTTAGTACAACATCCTTTCCCAGTTATAACAGCTTTTAAAAGTGAAGCATAGCTTGACACAAGTGTCTTGCAGCGATCTACGGGTATCTTCGCCCATTCTTCATGGGCAAAAGCCTCCAGTTCAGTCATATTTTTAGGCTTGCACGCTGCAACTGCTTTCTTTAAGTCCCACCAGAGGTTCTCAATTGGATTTAGGTCTGTTGACTGCAATGGCCACTTCAAAATGTTCCAGCCTTTAATCTGCAAACATGCTCTAGTGGACTTGGAGGTATGCTTGGGATTATTGTCCTGTTGAAAGGTCCAACGTCTTACAAGCCTCAGGTTTGTGACGGACTGCATCACATTTTCATCCAATATCTCCTGGTACTGAAGAGAATTCATGGTACCTTGCACACGCTGAAGCTTCCCTGTACCTGTAGAAGCAAAACAGCCCCAAAGCATGATTGACCCCCCGCCATGCTTCACAGTAGGCAAGGTGTTCTTTTATTCATAGGCCTTGTTCTTCCTCCTCCAAACATAGCTTTGATCCATGGGCCCAAAGAGTTCTAATTTTGTTTCATCAGTCCACAGAACACTATCCCAAAACTTTTGTGGTTTGTCCACATGACTTTTGGCATACTGCAGTCGACTCTTCTTATTCTTTGGAGATAGCAAGCGGGTGCGCCTGGGAGTTCTGGCATGGAGGCCTTCATTACGCAGTGTGTGCCTTATTGTCTGAGCTGAAACTTCAGTACCCGCATCTGACAAATCTTTTTTCAGTTCCTCAGCAGTCACACGGGGACTTTTCTCTACTTTGCGCTTCAGGTAGCGCACAGCAGTTGAAGTCAGCATCTTCTTTCTGCCACGACCAGGTAGCGTTTCAACAGTGCCCTTTGCCTTGAATTTGCGAATGATGCTTCCTATGGTGTCTCTTGGTATGTTTAACATCTTTGCAATCTTCTTATAGCCATTGCCCTTCCCGTGAAGAGAAATCACCTCTTCTCTTGTCTTCCTGGACCATTCTCTTGACTTCACCATGTCTGTAAACACACCAGTAAATGTCTAGAAGGAGCTGAGTATCACAGTCATTTTACATCTGCCTAATTGGTGCTTCGAAAACACTTGAATGAACCTCTGTTCTTAAGAGTTGTAGTCTTTAAGGGGTTGAATAATTGTGTCAATGAAGAAATCACAAAAAAAACATTTAATACTGTATTACATAAACAATTGATGTAATTTTAGTTGCATTTGGTTCTTTAAAAAGTCCTTGTAAAATTTCATTCTGAACACAATTACAACTGTACACTAAATTCCCTAAAACCCTTTACAGCATTGGGGGTTGAATAATTTTGAACACAACTGTAACTATGTAATATTCTTCTCCCAGAAAACCCTTTAATATCTCTGCACTGTTAAATCACTATATTTATTTTCAGCATACTGTGACTTCACTGGCGGACATTTATCAAATGGCTTATCAGGAGGTGGCAGGTCTTCTCGTGGCCCACTAGATTTTCAAAACCAATTAGAATACTCAAATAGAGATGTTGCGAACATAAAATTTTCAGTTTGAGAGCGGCGAACGCGAACTTCCGCAAATGTTCGCGAACATGCGAACTGGGCGAACCGCCATAGACTTTAATAGGCAGGCGAATTTTAAAACCCACAGGGACCCTTTCTGGCCACAATAGTGATGGAAAAGTTGTTTCAAGGGGACTAACACCTGGACTGTGGCATGCCGGAGGGGGATCTATGCAAAAACTCCCATGGAAAATTACTTTATTCCATAAAGGGCATAAATCGCCTAACATTCCTAAATTGTTTGGAATAGCGTGCTTTAAAACATCCAGTGTGTATATACGATCAGGTATGATGTTGTATAGATCAGGTAGTGTAAGGGTTACGCCGGCTTCACAGTGACAGACCAAACTCCCCGCTTAACGCACCGCAAACAACTGCAAAGAGTTCTCAATAGTTGATACACTTTTCAAAGCCTATGGTCGTGCTGAGGTAGTTCAGTGACAGTTAAGTGACCCAGAAAACAATGATTCTGCAGTGTGGGCCCATTGTTGGCCTAGTAGGCTTTAATGATCACCTTAGATGATCACAAAGAAAATTAATGTTTTTTCTATGAAAAATTATCCAGCCCATCGCTTTTGTTCTGTTCACAATGAAGCAACGACCTTATCATCTGGGGTGTGCCAACATTGCCAAAACACTCATAGAGGTGATCGCTTCATTGTGATATGCAAGCCCCTTCACCACAACAAGGTAATGACCGCAAAGGGGAATTGACACATGCATGTGCCTTTTCTTTGTTTTGTTTTTGTAGCACCAGAGGCCAGAAAAATTAGACATGTATACCTGCCTGAAAAATCAGGTATTGTTGCTGCTGTGGCAGCAGCCGGAAAAATTGATGTTTTCCAGGCAGCAAGTGTACTAAAACATTGCGGCTTGAACCCTAGTTGGTGGCGGAGAAGTCACGCAAGTCATCCGGCATGCAGAGATTAAATACAGCAGGGTGGGGACCATTCTTAGCCCAAGGCATCTCATCAGGCTTTTCTTAGTCAAATGCATCCCCCACTGTCAGTCCCTTCGGGATCCACGCCTCATTCATCTTAATAAAGGTGAGATAATCTAGACTTTTTTGACCCAGGCGACTTCTGGTCAGATGGACCCTTACCCCAACACTGTGTGCCAGAGATGCCACGACTTTCTTTCCCACAATAGAGTACAGGTTGGGCATTGCCTTTTAGGTAAAAAACAATGTCAGCCGGGTACCTTCCACTGCGGTGTCCCAATAGCTACACATTTTTTGAAGACCTCAGACTTCACCAGCTTGTATGTTAAAAGCTGGCGGGCTATGAGTTCCTACAACTCAGCTGTCAGACGCCGGGCAAGGGGGTGACTCTGTGACATTGGCTTCTTACGCTCAAACATTTCCTTGACAGACACCTGACTGTGGACAGATGAGCAGAAACTGCTGAAGGTGAGAGGCGGAGTGGCGGGTGGTTGAGAGGGGGCAAGGAGGACAGCAGTGGTTGAAGTGGCTGAAGATGCTGGACCAGGAGGAGGATGGTGGCTTTGAGTTTGTGTGCTGCTTGTACTCATGTGTTGATCCCATAGGCATTTGTGATGTGAGATCATGTGCTTTCGCAAAGCAGTTGTACCGAGGTGGGTGTTGGACTTTCCACGACTCAGTTTCATTTGGCAAAGGTTGCAAATGGCATCGCTGTTATCAGAGGCAGATACACAAACAAAATGCCACACTGCGGAGCTTTTCAATGACAGCATTCTGGTGGTGGCAACGGCATGTGTTGATTGGCGTGCTGTCTGGCTGACCCCGGGTGCCGATACATGCTGTCTGACTGTGCCACTAGCTCCTTGCGACGACCTCCCCCTGCTTCCAACTCGTCTCCTCTTCGAGCGGGCACCCACGTGACATCCACGGACACATCGTCATCATCAACTGCTTCACTTGAATCTCACAACTCAGCAAAGAAAGCAACAGCGGGTACAAGATCACCATCATCACACCGTACGTCCATGTGTGTAATGATGCCTGACTGAGACATTTCCCTGTTATCTACATCCTCTGGCAATAATGGTTGCACATCACTCATTTCTTCCAACTGATGTGTAAATAACTCCTCTGACAGATCAAGTGAAGCGGCTGTGGCACTAGTGTTGGTGTTGGCGGCGGTCAGGCGAGTGGTAACTTGAGAGGTGCCCGAAGCTGAGCTGGAGGAGGATGGTGCGTCAAGGTTCCGAGCAGAAGCTGTAGAAGATTGGGTGTCCTGTGTAAGCCAGTCAACTATGTCCTCAGAATTTTTTGAGTTCAGGGTACGTGGCCTCTGAACACTGGGCATTATTCTAGGGCCAACGGAAATCACAGCACCACGACTACGACGGCCCCTGTGGGGTGGCCTTCCTCTACCTGTCATTTTTTTTTAGATTAGTGGTATTATGCGTGCAAGCTACTTTGCCATCCTATATGAGTGGTGGGCAGTGGGCACAGTACAGTCAGTGGGCCTGACACACACTGGCAGGCAACTGCAATTATATTAAAGGGTAAAAATTAAATTACTTTTTTATCTGCAAGAAACTGTGCCACCCTATATGAGTGGTGGGCAGTGGAGAACGACCCTCCTGCTATCCTATATAGAGCTCCAATCGATATTTGAATGGAGGCATAGTGAGGTGAGAACCACCATACACCCTGCCTACCAAGGGCTGACCAAAGGGGTGTGACAAAATAAAAACATATAATTGTTTAAAATATCTACGGTGATTGATTTTTTGCTATGCAAGCTGAAGATGTCCAAATTCAAGTTCATTTAACACTTCAAGAATCCCGAGAGTAGCACTAAAGCCTTACATAAACGAAAGTTCTTCTGCTTGAGGCCAATGACACATAGACACGTACAACCATAGCATATTTTCAGCATGAGGCTAAAGCATATAAATCCTTTTCAGGAATCCATAAGCAATGGCACTCTAAGCATTACTTTAATGCAGGCTAGATATAATAAAATTCTGAGGAGATTATTAGTACTGTCGCACCAGTGCAAGTGTTGTGTCATAGATCCGAAGTTGATTTGTTCAAAAACTTTATTTTTAATGCTATTTCTGTACAGCATTAAAATGTATGGGCTCCATGGAGGCTCTGGTAGTGAGTAGGCTTTGGTACCGAGATACCTGCCGATACCAAAGCCCATTTTGGATTCCTATTTTAAAATGTTTTTCAATACGCCGATAGAAATACCAAAGTAATTCACCGAAGTATCGTGCCACTTCGGCTGAGACGAAGTTTGGCTCCACAGAGTCAATACATATTAATGCTGTACAGAAATGACATTTAGTCGTCCGCATGAATGGGTCCGATCCGTTCTGCAACGTTGTGGAACGGATCCGGACCCATTCATTTTCAATGGGGCCGGGAAAGATGAGGACAGCACACAGTGTGCTTTCCGCATCTGCACTTGCGTTCCGCATCCGCACTTCAGTTCCGCAAATAAATAGAACATGTCCTATTCTTGTCCGTCTCTGCACGGCATTTCTTTTTAAAGTGCCAGCCAATTGCCGGTGTCCATGTTTTGCGATCCGCAAAGCCCATCCAAAGCTCAATTCGTTCAAGCCTAGTCAGGATCTCTGCCCCTTTTCTGGAATAAATACATTAACACTGGGTTCAGACCTTGGCGTTTGTGCAGTGCGTTTAATTTGCGCGTTTTTAACGCGCGAATTAAATCGCGCTGCACAAAATAGGAATCGCGCGTTTAACGCGCGTCCCTATTAAACTCTGTTTATGGGGACGCGCGTTAAACGGGCCAAAAAACTCAAACATACTTGCTTTTGCGTCGGCCGTTTTTACGCGCGTTCGAACGCGCATAAAAACGCGCAAGTGTGAACCAGGCCCATAGGAATGCATGGGTACTGTACAGTTGTGCGTTTTTATGCGCGTTCGAACGCGCGTAAAAACGCTAAAGTGTGAACTGAGGGTTAGAAATGTACCCCTATGTATTTTCACCAGCAGGGCAGAACTACCACCTTAGCACCCATATTAGCTGCTATGGGGCCTACAATGGCAGGGGGTCTCGGGTCATAAGTAATAACAATCACTGAGTGTGTGCCCAGGAGGGGCTGTGATTTCTGTCAGTAATCCATTAGGGCCCAGGTCGGACTGGCAATCTTCCCTACTGCACAGATTCCCAGTGGACCGCACTGCCTGATGGCGGCCACTGTTTCAATGCTGTTTCTTTGAGCCGACATGCACAGGACACAAGCTACAAGGTCCTCCTTTTCTCTGACACTAGACTAGGGGCAACATCAACATGTTCTTTGGGGGCAGATATTACAGCAACCTTTCACCTATCTGTGTTTGCTAGCTGTGTCCAACCACTGTTCAAGCAGACTTTCAGGGTTGCAGTTTGCAGACAGTTCATCTGTGGGAGCTGGCCAGTTTGCTGTTACCGGACTATCTGGTATGGAACTTCTAAGGGGGCATAACTACTGTGTGGGGGCACTAACAGCATTTTACAGTGTGGGGTCAATATGGGAGCGGGCAACAAATATATGAGGGCATTAAGAGGCAACACAACAGTGAGGAGGGACTAATGGGGCATAATTACTGTTTGGGAGCACTAACTGTGCAATCTACTGTGTGGGGACACTAACTTTTTAAGCTATGTTCCTGTTAATGGTGGTACACTGGTACCAACTAAATGGGGAGTATTTTGTTTAGATCAATGCTTCTTGTACTATCAGGTCAGACTCACAGTTGTGAATGAGGTGCATCTGGGGTGGCAGATTTGACAGAAGCCATCAAATGATACACAGATCTTTCTCAGGCTGCAGCAATCCCCTGTTTCAGGAACATAGTTGAATTAATTTATGCTTATTCTCATGTTATATTGTCTGTGTATTGAGGCCTTTTTTTTATTTTAGCATACTGACATTGGTGTCTAGATGCAGATAGCATCATATTCTGGCTGGTGAGGTCTTGAGTGAACAAAGTTTGAGATGCTCAAGTTTAAATAATTATTATTTCATCTTACAAAAATGTCAATAACAGAAAGCTCTTAATTATAATAACTATATTATAAACTTTTATGAGAATGACATGTTATGTCCAGAACAATGGAGTATGAAAACTGAATCAATCATCATTTACTGAACTGTTGCCTAAAGATTTCTTCTGCCAGTGTGAATCCGGAGAAATTAATCCCGTAATCTGTATGCAAATTAGACATTCAATGCAAATTAGCATGCACAAGCTACCTGGTGCGCCATAGCTTCGCTGCCTTTTTTGCCTCCTAGTGCCTCCCTCTGTAGCATGTTTATACAGTATATTTACCCCCTGCGCGTCGGGGTAGCGCCATCCTAGTGGTCAGACACACGCAGCTGCTCCTGGTAGGCCATGCTTTGTATTCACTTGCCTTTTTGGTTTATTTATCGCTGTGATTTTTTGGTCAGTTGTGAGTGTACCGGTCACTGCCTGACCTATATTGCTGTCACTCATACTAGGCAGTGTTACTTGCTAACTTTACCTGTTAGATCCTATATGTACTCAGCACTTGCTTTCTGGTAGACTGTATTTAGGATTTATAGTGCACCTTGTGTCCCACCAGGGTGGTGTCCTTTCTCTTCTGCCCACCTTGTTTCTGATAACGACGTCATGTACATGTTAGCATCTTATTATAATACTGTATTTTATAATTCAATACAATTACGATTTTGTGTATATTACTATGAGTGAGCTCCAATCTTTTTGTAGGTTCCATGTTTATACAGTGCCAGGCTCTTTCTTCTTCATCATCATTGCACTAGGCTCTGAATACTGTGCATGCATTGTGGCTTTTAATGTCAAAACATGTGCAGTCCATCATTCTGTCCTGGCCCAGTGTCAGTGGATGGTACTAAGCATGCCCCATGGTTTGAAGAAAGGACATAGAATTTCAGGGCCAGCGATGATTGGGAAGCATAGCCCTGTTTTATGCATTTTGTTTTTATGGTGTTACTTATGCAGCAAAACTGACCTGTCAGCTTCATTCTGGGGGTTAGTACAATTACAATATATATATATATATATATATATATATATATATATATATATATTATTATTATTATTATTATTATTATTATTATTATAATTTTGGAGTGTGTCTTTTTGATCACTTTTTCTAAAAAATTTTGGTGGATTAGCGGATTAGCTTTTTTTTTTTTTTTTTACATATTTTTATTTAATGCATCATCAGGTAGTAAGATCACATATAGTTCAAGAATCATATCAATCGATACAAAATGAATTTTGTTTTCATTTATAAATAATAAGTAGTGTTCAGCGAACAGTTCGAGCATAGTTCTCAAAAAAGTTTGGGTTCGAGTTCGTTGTTCGGCGATTACTTCCGCTTTCTGAAGCGCGATTACTTCCCGCTTTCTGAATCAGCTAGCGTTTTACTTTTGCCCTAAGAGCCCATCACAGCTATGCCTACTAATGGCATGGCTGTGATTGGCCAAGTGCAGCATGTGACCCAGCCTCTATTTAAGCTGGATTCACGTAGCGCCGCACGTCACACTGCTCTGATTAGTGTGGGAGAGGACGCAGCTTCTGTGAGGGCGAGATTAGGCAGGGAAAAGTCAGCAACAGCACCTAATGAACTGATCGATCTACAGCTGTGAATGATTGAACTTCTGCTAGTTACTTGCTCACTGGTTTTTATGCTGCACAGAGAGTTTTTCTGTCACTTATTTTCTGGGGTGATCGGCGGCCATTTTGTGACTTGTGGTGCACCAGAACAAGCTGCCACCAAATCCATCAATCTATCAATACTAGTTTTTTTTTACTATATCCTACATCAGGGGCTTGGCTGTGCTAATTGTCACCCCTAGAAACTCAGGATAGCAATTTCTATATTTTATTAAGGGGTTAAATATAATTGCCCAAATATGAATCCCCTAAATCTGGTGTTTCAGCTTTGGCTAGCTAAGTATAATACTGTCTGCTGTCTGGCAAAGGATAGATTATTTTCTGTGGTGAAATTCAATTGCCAAAATAGCCATACTATAAATCAGTGGTTTCAGCTGTGGCTGGCCAAGTTTCATAGTGTACTGCAAATTATATATTTTGTTCTGGGGTGAAATTCAATTGCCAAAATAGCAATACCATAAATAAGTGGTTTCACCTGTGGCTGGCCAAGTTTCATAGTGTCCGCAAAAAACATATATTTTGTTCTAGGGTGAAATTCAATTGCCAAAATAGCAATACCATAAATCAGTGGTTTCAGCTGTGGCTGGCCAAGTTTCATAGTGTCCGCAAAAACATATATCTTGTTCTGGGGTGAAATTCAATTGCCAAAATAGCAATACCCTAAATCTGGTGTCCGAGCAGTGGCTGGCCAAGTTTCATAGTGTCAGCAAAAACATATATTTTGTTCTGGGGTGAAATTCAATTGCCAAAATAGCAATACCATAAATCAGTGGTTTCAGCTGTGGCTGGCCAAGTTTCATAGTGTCCGCAAAAACTAATATTTTGTTCTGGGGTGAAATTAAATTGCCAAAATAGCAATACCCTAAATCTGGTGTTCGAGCTGTTGCAGGCCAAGTGTAAATCTGTCCATAAAAGGATACCTTTCATCCAGGGCCTAAATACTAGCCCTAAAAGAGATATTCCCCTAAATCAGTGGTTACTGCTGTGCCTGGATTAGTGTAATATGCTACATAAATAAATTGGCAGATAGTGTTAGGTGCCTGTAAAAAAAAGGCCTGAATTTGAAATCAATACATTGGGCCAAATATTTTTTTTATTATTGTGGTGCTTGGTGAACGGTAACAATGAGGAAAACATCTAGTATGGGACGCGGACGCGGTCGTGGCCGTGTTAGTGTACCCTCTGGTGCTGGGAGAGGACCTGGCCATTCTTCCACAGCCACACGTCCTAGTGAACCAACTACCTCAGGTTCCAGTACCCGCCAGAATTTACAGCGATATTTGGTGGGGCCCAATGCCGTTCTAAGGATGGTAAGGCCTGAGCAGGTACAGGCGCTAGTCAATTGGGTGGCCGACAGTGGATCCAGCACGTTCACAACATTATCTCCCACCCAGTCTTCTGCAGAAAGCGCACAGGTGGCACCTGAAAACCAAGCCCATCAGTCTGTCACATCACCCACATGCATATCAGGGAAACTGTCTGAGCCTCAAGTTATGCAGCAGTCTCTTATGCTGTTTGAAGACTCTGCTGGCAGGGTTTCCCAAGGGAATCCACCTAGCCCTTCCCCAGTGGTGGAAGACATAGAATGCACTGATGCGCAACCACTGATGTTTCCTGATGATGAGGACATGGGAATACCACCTCATCGGAGTCCGCACGTCTCTGATGATGACGAAACACAGGTGCCAACTGCTGCGTCTGTCTGCAGTGTGCAGACCGAACAGGAGGTCAGGGAGGAAGACTGTGTGGAAGACGATGCAGGGGACGATGAGGTCCTAGGCCCCACATGGAATGAAGGTCGTGCCACAGACTTTCATAGTTCAGAGGAAGAGGCAGTGGTGGCAGCCAACAGCGTAGCAAAAGCAAGGGAGCAAGGGGCAAAAGCAGACCAGCCGCCGCCAAGAGAGTTCGCCTGCTACTGGCCACCGCCACCAGGGACCGAGCACCCCAAAGGCAGCTTCAAGGAGTTCCCTGGCATGGCACTTCTTTAAACAATGTGCAAGCATTTCTAAACTACTGGCCTTTGAAATGCTGTCATTCCGGCTGGTGGACACAGACAGCTTCAAACAGCTGATGTCCATGGCTGTCCCACAGTATGTTGTTCCCAGCCGCCACTACTTCTCCAAGACAGCCGTGCCTTCCCTGCACAACCAAGTATCCGATAAAATCAAGTGTGCACTGCGCAACGCCATCTGTGGAAAGGTCCACCTAACCACAGATACGTGGACCAGTAAGCACGGCCAGGGACGCTATATCTCCCTCCTAACTGCACACTGGGTAAATGTAATGGCGGCTGGGCCCCATTAGGAGAGTTCCTTGGCGCACGTCCTTCCGCCGCCAAGGATCGCAGGGCATCATTCTTTGCCTCCTGTAGCCTCCTCCTCCTACTCGGCTTCCTCCTCCTCTGCTTCCACCAGCTCATCCAGTCAGCCACACACCTTCACCACCAACTTCAGCACAGCCCGGTAAACGTCAGCAGGCCATTCTGAAACTCATATGTTTGGGGGACAGGCCCCACACCGCGCAGGAGTTGTGGCGGGGTATTGAACAACAGACCGACCAGTGGTTGCTGCCGGTGGGCCTCAAGCCCGGCCTGGTGGTGTGCGATAATGGGCGAAATCTCGTCGTAGCTCTGGGACTAGCCGGTTTGACGCACATCCCTTGCCTGGCGCATGTGCTGAATTTGGTGGTGCAGAAGTTCATTCACAACTACCCCGACATGTCAGAGCTGCTGCATAAAGTGAGGGCCATCTGTGCGCGCTTCCGGCGTTCACATCCTGCCGCTGCTCGCCTGTCTGCGCTACAGCGGAACTTCGGCCTTCCCGATCACCGCCTCATATGCGACGTGCCCACCAGGTGGAACTCCACCTTGCACATGCTGTAGAGACTGTGCGAGCAGCAGCAGGCCATAGTGGAGTTTCAGCTGCAGCACGCACGCGTCAGTCGCACTGCGGAACAGCACCACTTCACCACCAATGATTGGGCCTCCATGCGAGACCTGTGTGCCCTGTTGCGCTTTTTCGAGTACTCCACCAACATGGCCAGTGGCAATGACACCGTTATCAGCGTTACAATACCACTTCTATGTCTCCTTGAGAAAACACTTAGGGCGATTATGGAAGAGGAGGTGGCCCAGGAGGAGGAGGAGGAGGAGGATGAGGGGTCATTTTTAGCACTCTCAGGCCAGTCTGTTAGAAGTGGCTCAGAGGGAGGTTTTTTGCAACAGCAGAGGCCAGGTACAAATGTGGCCAGCCAGGGCCCACTACTGGAGGATGAGGAGGATGAGGAGGAGGTGGAGGAGGATGAGGATGAAGCAGGTTCACAGCGGGGTAGCACCCGACGCAGCTCAGGCCCATCACTGGTGCGTTGTTGGGGGGGGATACGGAGGACTATGACGATACGCCTCCCACAGAGGACAGCTTGTTCTTACCTCTGGGGCGCCTGGCACACATGAGCGACTACATGCTGCAGTGCCTGCACAACGACAGCAGAGTTGCCCACATTTTAACGTGTGAGGACTACTGGGTTGCCACCCTGCTGGATCCCCGGTACAAAGACAATGTGCCCACCTTACTTCCTGCACTGGAGCGTGATAGGAAGATGCACGAGTACAAGCGCACGCTGGTAGAGGCGCTCCTGAGAGCATTCCCAAATGTCACAGGGGAACAGGTGGAAGCCCAAGGCGAAGGCAGAGGAGGAGCAAGAGGTCGCCAACACAGCTGTGTCACGGCCAGCTCCTCTGAGGGCAGGGTTAGCATGGCAGAAATGTGGAAAAGTTTTGTCTCCACGCCACAGCTAACTGCACCACCTCCTGATACGGAACGTGTTAGCAGGAGGCAGCATTTCACTAACATGGTTGAACAGTACGTCTGCACATCCCTCCACGTACTGAATGATGGTTCGGTCCCATTCAACTTCTGGGTCTCCAAATTGTCCACTTAGCCAGAGTTAGCATTTTATGCCTTGGAGGTGCTGGCCTGCCCGGCGGCCAGCGTTTTGTCTGAACGTGTATTCTGCACGGCAGGTGGCGTCATTACTGACAAACGCAGCCGCCTGTCCACAGCCAACGTGGACAAGCTGACGTTCATAAAATGAACCAGGCATGGATCCCACATGACCTGTGCCTCCCTTGTGCAGAATAGACATTTAGAACTGCCTCCCCCTCAACCATGTATTCTTGTACTCCGGGGCACTTTTTTATTGAATCCTCATTTTTTTTAACTTTACCATGATCTTGCGGTGCAACCCAAAGTTGAATGAACCTCTCCTCTGTCTGGGTGGTTGGGCAGAAATAACTGAAAGTGGCCTTCTCCGGTGGTGGGTGATATGACGCATGATTCCTTGCTGTGGGACCTCTCTCCTCGGTCTGGGTGCCTGGCTTAAATAACTGAAAGTGGCCTTCTCCAGTGGTGGGTGATATGACGCATGATTCCTATTTTGATTCCTATTTTACAGCCTTTTTAGTGCCTAAAAGTTAGGGTCCACATTGACTTCAATGGGGTTCGGGTTCGGGATAAAGTTTGGGTCGAGTTTGGATCCCGAACCCGAACATTTTCGGGAAGTTCGGCCGAACTTCCCGAACCCGAACTTCCAGGTGTTCGCTCATCTCTAATAATAAGTGAAAACGTGACACAATCAGAAGATAGAACAATCTTCCCATCCTCCCCACCCCTTCAACTCCCCTAAAGGCTATCTGCTCAAGCTCCCCTCCCCTCAATCTTAAAAGAAATATCAAGATAAAGACGAAGATGAACAGGGATTTAACATTCCCACTTTCAATTTCCCCAAGTTCCCCTTCAACACTGCTTTGGCGTACCAGTCTGTATATTGAAAAACTGATATGAGTCTAGTAATGTCTGTCTGTGTAAGATGTTTAACAATAATAGTTCTCCAATTAGGAAAGAAACCTTTTGTCTTTTTTTCTTTTTGGAGTTCAGTTTCTAGTTTGTCCATATATATGAAGTGAGACATTTGGGATATTAGTTCTTGTAGTTGTGGGATATTTGGCTTTAGCCAATGATGCAGAAGGCTACGAAGAGACACTAATAAAGTCACATCTATTATCAATTGCGGTTTAGTTTCCTCTTCGAATATATGGAAAAGTATTATTTCAGGTTTGAGATTTGAGACTCAGTGTGTCCCCCATGTTTCTGCAATCCACCTAATAACCGTCCCCCAGAACTCCTGAGTATGGAGACACGACCATATGCAGTGTATTAAATCCGCCTTTTCCATTCCACATTTTGGGCATGTTGTGAGGTAGTCTGTTTTTCCCATCTTTCTCGAGAAATTGAACGCGTATATAGCGGAATGCATGAGACGAAAATGTGACTCCCTCCATTTCTCACATGGTACTGCCTTGCACACTCTATTCCATCCCTGCAATATGTCGTCAACTGGTAGCTTAACCTGTAATTTTTTTCCCATTTTCTGAACAAAAAGGCTTCTGCTTTTTTGTCTCCCGTGCCTCTGAGCACATGGTATATGTGTGAGAGAGAATATTTAGAATCCCTTTGATTCAACGAAAATGCCAATGAATGAGTCCTGCACTCACTAGATATGTCCAATAATCTTTGTTTGCAAAAATGAATGACCTGTTGGTACGCCAGAAACTGCGTCTCCTTCAAGTCATATTTAGCACAGATTTCTGGAAACGTGGGATATCTGTTTTCAAAAACCTGCAGTAGGTCCAGAAAGGTATTCACACCATGAAATCTCCATGTTGCAAACATTTTTTTTGTATTCCCTGGTGGAACTCCGGGTGTCGCCATAGTTCCATGTCCCTTGAAGCTAAGAAAGGTCATGTGTGCCTTACAACGATTGATTGTTTTAAACAAGGTGGCAACGTCTGCCTCCTAGAATGGAATAGGTTTACTAATGGCCATTGGTGGTCAGTTGTTGTTCTAGAAGGTAGTTTTAGTGATGTTGGGTGCCATATACCCAATCCATTCAGTACCTAAAGAGACAAGCAAGGTTGTAAAGTCGCAAATTCGGTATATTGAGACCCCCATAGTATCTGGGAAGCATAGTGATGTTGGGTGCCATATACCCAATCCATACAGTACCTAAAGAGACAAGCAAGGTTGTAAAGTCGCAAATTCGGTATATTGAGACCCCCATAGTATCTGGGAAGCATTAACTTGGATAAGGCTATCCTTCGCTTTTTACCTGACCAGAGGAAAGATGTGAAGATGGACTGAAGGTCCTTTATGTCTGAATGTTTTAACAGTAGTGGCAATGCCTGGAGAGGGTACAGAAGCTTTGGAAAACAAACCATCTTTAATAGGTGGCTCCTACCTGTTATAGATAACAGCAAATTCTTCCACCTCTCAAGATCCTTTTTAATGGCTTTAAACAGTGGGGTGTAATTCAACTTGTACAGCATCGCAGATGTTTTCTCTATTTTAATTGCTAGATATTTAATATATGTATCAAATATCATGAGTTGATGATGACAGGAATTGGGTAGCTTAGATTTAAATGCAGAGGAGCTCAACGGCAACAGTATACATTTATCAAGATTTATTTTAAAGCTTGACACTGGGCCAAAAGCATTTAGTAGTTGTAGCACCTTTTCTAAATCCTCTACCGGATCCGCTAAGAAGAGGAGAAGATCATCAGCAAAAAGTGATGTTCGTATTTCCTGATTCAATATTTTGATGCCACGAAAGATATCCCCCTCCTCCAGCTATCGTATCAGTGGCTCCAAAGCCAGGTTGAACAAAAGTGACGAGAGGGGACATCCCTGATGGGTCCCCTTAGCCAGTGTAAAGGTTGACGACAAAAAGCCAGGTATTGAGACCCTGGCTTTGGGGGCGTTATACAGGGCAGATAGAAAAACTCTAAAGAGGCCAATAATTTGTATTCGATCCAACACCTTCTCCAACCAGTCCCATCTGACATTATCAAATGCTTTCTTCGCGTCAACCACCACCAGCGAGGGCACGGGAAAATTCCCCATTTTCCAGTACACTGCAACTAGAACAGTCAGTACTTTACATACATTTAATACTGCGGATATACCCTTAATGAATACCGATTGGGAGGGTGCCACCAAATCAGGCATAATGCAGGATAACCTATCAGCTACAATTTTAGCTATCAATTTTAGGTAGACATTAATCAGTGAGATGGGATGGTAGGAGGAGGGTTGTAGTACCTCTTTCCCCAGTTTAGGGATCAATTTTATGTAAGCTACATTATCCGTCAAGGATAAGGGTGTTCCCGTCAGGAGGCCATTAAAAACCTTCGTGAGAGGTTCTGCAATCTCCCCTCCCAAAAGTTTATAAAACTCGCCGGTATAACCGTCTGAGTCTGGGGCTTTATGTAAGTGTAAGTTCTTTATGGCACTAACCGTCTCTGCCTCAGTGATCGGGGCATTTAGACTCTCAAGTTAAGCTTGTGAAGGGGACGGGAGAGAAGTACACTTTAAGAAAAAATCTGACATAGGGTCCGTGGGGCCCGGGTGCCTATACAGTGTGGCAAAAAAGTCTCACGGAGACTATTTTCTCCGGATTCCTATGCACTCCTCCCTGGGAATCGGCAATGCTTGTTATGTGTTGCTGGCGTCTGGAATTTTTCACCAAAACCGACAGCAATATGTGACATATCCAGTCTTACTTTCCTTTCATACCACAACTCGTATGCTACTCTCGTCTCCTTCCACACTCCTTCCACACTCCTTCCACAGTCTGTACCGATGGTGAGGCTGTGTATGCTGTACGAAGTGCATAACTAATACCCAGTAATTCTTGTGCGACCTTTTTCTTGAGCCCTCGTGTGTATGCTAAGATCTGGCCTCCAAGAACGACTTTTGCAGTATCCCAGTAAATGGAGGGAGAGTCTATATGTGCACTATTATCTCCTTTCAATTCCCAGTACCTGCCCTTTAGAAGGTCCCCAAAATTCTCATCTGTATATAAATATGACGGGAAACGCCACAAATAATCCATGCCCCTAGACCATTTTTATTTTTATCCCATTATGGTATTACCTTAGTGAACTTTAACATACGATCATTAGATCGCTTCTCTCATAGACTGCATTTACTTAAAAATGCAGCCTATGGGAGATTCAGTATATTCCTATGTAGTGCTGCCACTTTCAGGCCTCTATAGGAATATGTCTGTGGTAGGGATTAGGAATGAGTGAATCGACTTCGGATGAAACATCTGAAGTTGATTCGCATAAAACTTTGTTTCAATACTGTGTGGAGCAAGAGCTCCGTACACTATTAGAATGTATTGGCTTCGATGAGCCGAAGTTATTGCTTCTCGAAGTCTCGCGAGACTTCACATAATAACTTCAGAAATTGATTTACACTGTAAAAAAAAAATTCCGTTTGCAATATCAAACTATTCAAAACCTTAACAGGAAGAGAAGGGTAGGAAAGGTGGGGGGGGGGGGGGTAGGTAGGTAGTTAGCTTATCTAAAGAGCTAGAGGGAGCAAGAGGAGCCTTAAGCGAAATTTCTAAAGGTCTTCCAGGTTGTCCATATTGATAGAAACCCCTTTATTTTTCTCGATTCCCATCTTGCTATCTGTTCTAGCCTTTATATACAGTCACATTTTATCAACCACTCCGAGTGTGTTGGGGCCTCTCTAGATTTCCACTTGGTAACTAAGACCCTGGTAGCAGCCAATAGGAGAGAAAGCAAAGTCTCCATTTGTCTGGTACAATGGACCTTTATTAATAGACCAGGCAGCTTTTTGCTGTAGGTATTATTTTAGTTTTGCTTATATTCGTGAGGGTTGTACATATTTGTTGCCAATAAGCAGTTATATCCGGACATTGTCACCATATATGGAGGAACGAGCCTGTTTCCTTTTGGCATCTCCAAGATCACGGGTCACATTCTGGTAATAAGGAGTTGAGTTTTTGTGGCGTATAATACCATCTTGTAATTATTTTATATAGGCTCTCCTGCAATTTTACACAGCACAATACTTTTGGGTGGATGATAAGAGACATTTTATTTCTCTGTTCGAAGAAGTAGTGTTCAAATCTTTCCCCCATTGCTGAATAAAATAATATGTCCCGGGTCTGATCTGGGAGACCAAACTAGCATACATGTTAGTGATTTTATTTTTAGTCATATTACCAGATAAGGCCATTATTTCAAATTGTGTTTTGTGGGTATGAGGCGGAATTGTCCCTTTCTCCATTTGACATTTAAGATGCATATTTTGTAGAAAGGTAAGTGAATGTAATTTGTGGTGTGTTTCCCAATTTTCTTGGAGAGAACCTGTTGTATCTAGTAAATCCACCAGCGGGACTGATATGTTGGAGTTTACTCCTGATAGTGTAGCTCTGAAGGTCGGAGATGAGATCCATAAGACGTCTCTTACCTGTTTTATTGGGGGTAGCATTAATGAGGATAGCAAGGTTTTGGACAGGTGAGTATGCCAGATCCTGATAGTAATTTTCGGCATAGTGTTCAATGTGTTGGTGCATTTAATCGAGTCTTTTGGCAATGCAAATAGGTAAGTTCTTAGTCTCAGCCTGTATATCTAACCTATTGTCTGCTGCCCTGAAACCATTCTAAACACCTCATTCCATGAATCACCCTATAGTATAGTGTCAAATCTGGCAGGCCTAGACCTTCTGATCTATTTGTCTGAATCAGTGTGTGGTGAGGGAGGTGTGGGTAAGCTTTTCTCCAAAGGAATGTAGAAAAACATTGTTTTAATTGTCCAAAAAAGGATCCTGGAAGTGGAATTGGTAAAGTTTGCATATAATATAGTATTTTAGGTACTAGGATAGATTTAATGAGCGTGCGCCTCCCAAACCAAGACGTGAATGGGATCTCCCATGCGTCTATAGTGTTTTTGATAGTTTGTGGTAGGTGTTGGAAATTTTTCTTGTATAAGTCTTTAGGGTCTGCGGTTATATTCACTCCCAATAACTTTATTGCCTTTGAGGACCAGTTTAATGGGGCATGTAGTGTTAATAGTTTTTGAGTTTGTTGATTCAACGTAACATTTAATACTTGTGACCTGGTGGGATTGATCAAAAAGTGTGATAAGTCTTCAAACCTTTGGAATAGCGTTTGTATAGCTGGGAAGGCTTCATTAGGGTTTGAAATTATAACTAAAAGATCATCGGCAAATGCTGCCAGGCGATGACTTGTCCCCCTGAGGGTCAGACCCTCAATCTTCTCATCTTGACATATCGCTTGGAAGAGGCAATCAACTGTCATGATGAATTGCAATGGGGATAGGCGGCAGACCTGCCTCGTGCCGTTTCCTATCGAAAATGCTGGGGATAAAGTCCCATTTACCATCACGCAGGCAGTGGGGGTATCGTATATAGCCATAACAGCTTTTATAAATTGAATGGGTACTCCAAATTTAAGCAAGGCTTTCTGCATAAATAACCAGTCTATACGGTCAAATGCCTTTTCGGCATTCGTGCCTAAGAGGATTAGAGGTGTTGAGTGTCTCCTGGCGTGTTGTATAAGGCTCACTTATCGGGTTGGGTTCATCCTACCCTCCCTGACAGCCACAAAACCTGTTCTGCATGTATAATGCAGAAATATTGACAATGTGCGTTTTAACCAGTCTGCTTGTGATACGTTAGGAGTATACATATTTCCTACTGTTATTTTTTGTGAGCCCAGTGTCCCTTTTATAAACAGTGTAAGAGGGTGCAAGGTGTTGTTTTTGATAGCAGGTACGTGTCACCGAGGTTGCTGGCCTCGGTGAGGTAAGAGCCGGGGTTTTTGGTCTGCAGCAGCTAGTGCTGCTCTGTTAAATAGCATGGCTGCAAAGCCGATCCGGGCCGGCTCTTACTGGGAGCAGCTAAAGAGTAGGGTGGGTGGCTGCTCCCCACGGTCCAGTCCATGTTTTGGGGCTGGGTATAAAACGCAGCCAGCAGCTGTGTCTGGGTGTGTGTGATTATCCTGGAGCCTGCAAACAGGGCTGAGGAATTCTCTGTCCTGGAGGAAGGAGCTCAGCAAGGTGGTGTTGCCCTGCGACCTGAAGGTGGAATCGCCTGCGGCTGAGCCGACTGCTAGGTGTGAACCCGCACCTAAACCACCCAAGGTGACTGGACCGTGTGTTGGCCTGTTTTTGGTTTTTCCACATGATTTCTGTTGTGTATGAACTGTCACCAAGAGACTGTTTTCATTTCTGGTGTGCAAGTGTGAATAAAACACTGTTTGATGCACAATCTGGACTCCTTGTTTTGCCTCTAAACTGCACCCGCACCGCTGTCTACCAGAGCGACTCCCCACATTTGGTGGAGGATGCGGGCATGCGCAGTGAGGCTGGCGTGAACGCCGAACTTTGTTTTTTGCTGGGCAAAAGTGAATGTCCTATATTAAGCCGGCAAAGTTGCAGCCTGTGATCCCCGACAAAATGGAGGCGGCTGTGAAAGCCCTCATAGAGGCTAACGTGCAGCAGCGGGAGACCAACCAGCTACTGCTACAGCACGTGATGGCGCTGCAAGCGGCAGGAGCGTCCCACCGCGCCCACGATGCCCGGAAAGCTGTCCGTACCGCGATCCCTAAGATGACCCCTCGGATGATGTTGAGACCTATCTGGCGGTGTTCGAGAAGGTGGCCGTGAGGGAGAAATTACCCCGAGAACAGTGGGCAGAGGTCATCGCTCCGTTCCTGGCGTCTGGACCCCAGCAAGTATTTTTTGACCTCCCAGGTGACCAAGCAGCTGACTACCCGACTGTGAAAGGTGAGATCCTGGCAAGACTGGGGGTGAATGTTTTGGTCCGGCCCAGCGGGTGCATCAGTGGGAGTTTAACCCGGCTGAACCCGCCCGGCCACAATACTATGACTTGCTACAACGGTTGCAAAATGGCTGCAGCCAGACATACTGACTCCCACTGCTATGCTCGACCGTCTGTTAGCCGATGTCTTCTGGAGGGCTTTGCCTTACCCTCTCCAGCACTGGATCGGCCAGGTATCGCCCACCAATGCCCTGGAGATGGTCGACCTGGTGGAGCGGTACGAGGCCACCAGAAACCTGCAGGGGAGTCTTGCTGGGAAGGGGTCAGTTAAACCCCGGAGGCCTCTGCCCCAGTTCCAACGTCCGGCGACAGAGCGGCCTGCACGGAATATACCCCTGCGAGCCCGCCTCCCGTGGTATGCTGGAGGTGTCAGGAGCCAGGCCACATCAGGGCCGACTGTCCGCGTCGGGATGAGCTGATGGAGGTGAACTACGGGGTCGCCACTCCTTGTATGCACGGAAGCTGTGCGCAACTGGCACCCGTGAGGTACAAGACCATAACCACCTGTGTCAGGTAGAGGTGGGAGATTCGCTGGCGGTGGCTCTGCTGGACTCCGGGAGTTTAGTCTCCTGGTAAGGGCTGCCCTGGTACGGCCTGCGGAGTATACTGGCCGTAAAGTCGGGGTCCTGTGCATCCACGGAGACCTGAAAGACTATCCCACTGCACTAGTGACTTTGTCCACAGCGGCTGGTAGGTGGACCCACGAGGTGGCTGTCGCTACTACACTCCCACACGAACTAATACTTGGGAGGGACTTCCTCGGTTTTCCGGCGCTGTGGCCGGCAATAAAGGTATCTGAGGGACCCGAGACAGGGGTGACCCTAGCAGAGTGGCCTGATACCGCTGGAAGGCCAGAACCCTGGGAGCCCGAGTCTGAAGGGCCGGCGGTAGGGGTGACCACTGCTCCGGCGGTAGAGGGGGAAACAACCCCACTGAGTGTAATGGTGGGAGACACGGAGGACTTGCCACCGGGACCTGAGTTGGCAGACCTCAATGTCTCCGGGAAAATTTTGGGACCGCACAACACCGGGACCAAACCCTAACCAGGGCCTGGGAGAATGTGCTGGAAATTGATGGTAAACCCCAGAAACCAGGGGCTGAATTAATGTTCCCACGATTTATTGTTCTACAGGATATGTTGTATCGGGTGAACCAAGTCCGAGGTGAACCTGTTGAACAGTTGGTGGTGCCCACAGCGTATCGCAAGCTTGTCATGGAGCTTGCCCACCAACATGTTCTTGGGGGACACCTGGGGTGGCAGAAAACCCAGGACCGCATACTGCAGCGGTTTTATTGGCCCGGTGTGTTCAAGGAGGTAGAAGATTATTGTAAGTCCTGTCCAACCTGTCAGATAACTAGCCCCCAGCCTCATTTCCGTAGTCCTCTGGTACCTCTGCCAATTATTGAAGTACCGCTTGAGCGAATCGCTATGGATTTAATTGGGCCTGTACCAAAGTCTGCCAGGGGCCACCAACACATTCTGGTAGTTCTCGACTATGCCACTGGTATCCGGAGGCGGTGCCTCTGCGACATACCTCAGCTAGGCTCATTGCCAAAGAGTTAATGGAGATGTTTTCCGTGTGGGCCTGCCAAAAGAGGTTCTGACAGACCAAGGGACCCCTTTATGTCCAAAGTAATGAAGGAACTGTGTAAATTGTTGCGTATAAAGCAGTTACGGACGTCCGCTTACCATCCGCAAACAGACGGTCTTGTTGGAGAGGTTTAACCAAACTCTAAAAAATATGTTAAAAAGGGTGGTGTCTAGAGATGGGAAGGACTGGGACCTGCTTCTGCCCTATCTCATGTTCGCAGTGCGAGAGGTACCCCAGGCCTCTACTGGGTTCTCGCCCTTCGAACTGCTTTATGGCAGACACCCTCGGGGCCTGTTGGATATCGCCAAGGAAGCATGGGAACAACAGCCTGTCCCCCACAAAAGTGTCATTGAGTATGTCACCCAGATGCAGGAACGGATAGAAAGGGTGTTGCCGCTGGTCCGGGAGCATATGGAGGCAGCGCAACAAGCCCAGAGTAGGGTGTATAATCGTCAGGCTCGGGTACGGGGCTTCCATCCGGGAGATCGGGTTTTGGTTCTGGTACCCACCCTTGACAGCAAGTTCCTAGCTAGGTGGCAGGGCCCCTATGAGGTGATCGAGAAGGTAGGGGAAGTAAATTACAAAGTACACCAGCCAGGCGGCGCAAGCCGGAGCAGGTGTACCACGTGAATTTACTTAAGCCGTGGAAAGATAGGGACACAGCCGACGACCACAGCCCCCGGCCAGGGCTTCTAGGTGAAAAGGGTCCAGCCCCACAGTTCGAGGCCTGTGAAGCAGTAACCACGGTAAAATTGCAGACAGCCTGTCTTCCAAACAAGTTCAGGAAGTCAGGGAGTTCATCAGTCGGAACACGGATGTGTTCTCGACCTCCCTGGCCGCACGTCTCTCATCCAACATGACATCGCCACTGAGCCTCAGGCCAAGATCCGGTTAAAACCATACCGGTACCCGAGGCTCGGCGACGGGCCATCGCGGAGGAAGTACAGTTAATGTTGAAGCTCGATGTCATTGAGGAGTCGAAAAGTGAGTGGGCCAGTCCCATAGTCCTAATACCCAAGCCGGATGGGACGCTGCGGTTCTGCAACGACTTTCGCAAGTTAAATGAAGTATCCAAGTTTGATGCGTATCCCATGCCCCGAGTAGACGAGCTGGTTGAAAGTTTAGGACAAGCCCGTTATTTTTCTGTGCTGGACCTCACTAAAGGGTACTGGCAGGTACCCTTAACGGAGTCGGCTAAGGAAAAACCGCATTTGTTACCCGCAGGGCCTGTATCACTACAAGGTGTTACCCTTTGGCCTGCATGGCGCCCGCCACTTTCCAAAGGTTAATGGACATAGTGCTGCGACCACATCGCCGGTACGCCTCGGCCTACTTAGATGATGTAGTCATCCACAGCACCGACTGGGAAAGCCATTTACCCAAGGTGCAGGCGGTAGTGGATGCCCTGAGGAAAGCCGGACTGACCGCTAACCCAAAGAAGTGCTCCATAGGGTTAGAGGAGACAAAATATCTGGGATATGTAATTGGGCGGGAGTCATCAAACCTCAGGTAACCAAGGTAGAGGCCATTCGTAACTGGCCCCGACCGGTCACCACCAGGCAGGTAAAGTCGTTCCTGGGGATTGTAGGTTACTACATGAGGTTTGTGCCCCACTTTGCCACAATAGCAGCGCCGTTGACAGACCTCTTGAAGGGGCGAAAGTCTGGGAGGGTTAGCTGGAGTGAGAAGGCGGAGGAGGCTTCGCCGCGTTGAAGTCGGCCCTGTGTGGGTCCCCGGTTTTGGTGACACCCGACTTCAACAAGGAGTTTGTCGTACAGACCGACGCTCGGAGGTAGGCCTCGGTGCGGTACTGTCTCAGGAGGTCAACGGGAAGAACATCCCGTTGTCTTCCTGAGCCGTAAGCTCAATCCCGCCGAGTCCAGATATAGTATAGTGGAGAGGGAGTGCCTGGCTATCAAGTGGGCACTCGAATCTCTCCGCTACTACTTGTTAGGGAGGAGGTTCCGTCTGGTGACCGACCATTCCCTCAAATGGATGAGTCAGGCCAAGGAGAGGAATGCTCGGGTCACCAGGTGGTTCCTATCTCTTCAGAATTTCAAATTCTTCGTGGAACACAGGGCAGGCCGCTTGCAGGGCAACGCAGATGCCCTGTCCCGCGTCCACTGCCTCACGTGTGTTCACCCCTCAGGGCTGAACAAAGGGGGTGTGTAAGAGGGTGCAAGGTGTTGTTTTTGATAGCAGGTACGTGTCACCGAGGTTGCTGGCCTCGGTGAGGTAAGAGCCGGGTTTTTGGTCTGCAGCAGCTAGTGCTGCTCTGTTAAATAGCATGGCTGCAAAGCCGATCCGGGCCGGCTCTTACTGGGAGCAGCTAAAGAGTAGGGTGGGTGGCTGCTCCCCACGGTCCAGTCCATGTTTTGGGGCTGGGTATAAAACGCAGCCAGCAGCTGTGTCTGGGTGTGTGTGATTATCCTGGAGCCTGCAAACAGGGCAGAGGAATTCTCTGTCCTGGAGGAAGGAGCTCAGCAAGGTGGTGTTGCCCTGCGACCTGAAGGTGGAATCGCCTGCGGCTGAGCCGACTGCTAGGTGTGAACCCGCACCTAAACCACCCAAGGTGACTGGACCGTGTGTTGGCCTGTTTTTGGTTTTTCCACATGATTTCTGTTGTGTGTGAACTGTCACCAAGAGACTGTTTTCATTTCTGGTGTGCAAGTGTGAATAAAACACTGTTTGATGCACAATCTGGACTCCTTGTTTTGCCTCTAAACTGCACCCGCACCGCTGTCTACCAGAGCGACTCCCCACAACAGATAGCATCTTTCGTCATCTAAAAGAGCTGAATGCATCACCAGAGAAGTATTCTTATGAATCACTATTAGCACTTTTTTGGAAGCGCCTGATGGTGAGGTGCTGTGAAGCCATTGGTTATACACCATATTTGATAAGCGTGGGATGTGTCCCTTTCTGAATTGGTTTTCTTCTAAGAGAGCAATATTCCCCTTTTGTTTTGGGAAATGTTTTTTTACAGTATAAATCAATTATCTGAAGTTATTATGTAAAATCTCGCAAGACTTCGCGAAGTAATAACTTTGGCTCATCGGAGCCAATACATTCTAATATTGCATGGAGTGCTCGCTCCATACAGTATTGAAACAAAGTTTTATATGAATCGACTTTGGATGTTTCATCCGAAGTCGATTCGTTCATCCCTAGTAGGGATGATAGCCTCCAGGTCACCACCACCAACGAATGGCTTACCAGATCTTAGTGCAGCATGCTCCCAATTGACCACTGCATCTAAGGGTTTAATGAATGTGATCAGAGTTATTGCTGATTACAGACATTACCCTGAGTGTCTACTATTTAAAACCGTATTTATTGTAATTCAGCGGTCACAGCTGTATTACATGTTCAACTTACGCTGTGACCCCATTCATTTTTGTGAGATCACTGCTACTCTGTGATACCCCGGTGGTCCTGGCTGCAACAGCTATCCAGTGATACCATGTAGCCATACCCTAACTATTGATTGAAAGCTGCAGGGGACAAGATTAAACCAAAAATAAATAAAATTAAATGCCATCCAGATCACCACACCACCACTGAAGGCCCAGGCACCAGGAATCCCAGATGGAGCTCAGGAAATGCTGCTCTGGAAATGGTAAAGTACTTAGAAGGTAAAATCCAGCACAATGTCCTCATTAAAAAATGCATATTTTATTGGTCACATTGTTTCGGATGAACGCATATCGTCCTTCATAGTGCCATGATGAAGAACAACATGCGTTCATCCCAAATACATAGCTGTTGAATCTGTATCTCATGGACTTTTTAATTTGACAATTAAAGGATACAGTTTTTATGAGGACAAGTGGACAAGATTGCATACAAATCAATATGCTGCTTTGCCCTGCAGGTGTAGCTCAGTAGTTACAGACAGGCTAGGTGTAGCTCCAACTACTGTGAAAGTAGAGATTAACACAGTCTTCTATTACTTTATCCCTTGATGATGTCACTACATTACCATCATGGCTAGCTGCCAGGTAGTTCTTCCACATTTTTGACAGAATCAGACTTTGAAGGGACATACCCTTTTGTAAAGAGCAATAGCAACACCCAATTGTCATGAGAAAATTGCACTAGCATTGTTAGAAGCTGGAACTGTTACAATTACAAAAATGGACAGGACAGAGAGACAACAGGTGCTTTTAAAAAAGAGTCCTTCCAAATGTCCTTTAAAGTTGAACTCCCACAATTTTTTTTTTACTCTCTGACCTGTTAGAAAGGTACATGATGTAAGCTGTATTCAAGGTAATCTTCTTACCAGTGAGTGTATTTGTGAGTTATAACCCCCCTTCTGATCCTTGGCTGTGTCATGTGACCATTACTCTCCAACTGACATAGGACAAGAAGTCAGTTAATTCTTTAGTCATTCTTATGACACTGACATTGAGGGTACCATAGGAATACATAGAAAAACTGGCTTCCTGTCCACACATAACATGCTGTGTTATTTGGAGAGTGCTGGTCACATGACAGCTGAGAATCAGAAGAGAGGTCATAACTCACAAATGCAGTCTTTTGTAAGAAGATCACCTTAACAACAGTTTACACCAGGTACCTTTCTAAAAGGATAGACAATAAAAATGTTTGTGGGGACACTTCTTTAATGGTTATTTCCATGATATATTATTATGGCATATTACTAAGATTTGTCATAACATCATGATCAGCATGAGTACAACCTAAAAGACTTGAGAATGAAGGAGAAAAAAGCACACATCTGGCTTTTTTTTTTGAGCCTAGGAATACTACTAACCATTCTATGTACAGGGAACTTCAACATAATTCAGTTTAAGTGAATGAGGTGGTCGGGTGGTCGAGAGCACTTTTTGCTGCAAAAGAGTTTGAAGGAGCTATAGCACTTAGCTCTACACCCCCTTTATTCTTAAGTTATAGCAGTTGAATCCTCATGTGCCTAAAAGTTATAGCATATTTTAACACTATGTCTTCACTTGTAGTAGTTGGAAAACTTTTTATTGTGGTCAGAAAGTTTTTCATGCTTAGATATTGATGATGTATGCTCCAAATAGGTCATCAATATCAGATTGGTGGGGGTCTGACATGTGCCATACTGTATGTTGTTATCAACTGTGTATTAACCATCTGCGCCGGGGAACCGAACAGTGGATGAGACAAATGCCGTTGTACTGCAGCTCAGCTCCCATTACCCTGAATGGGATCTGAGCTGCAGTATGTTGGAATAGCCTCAACATAGCAGGCAAAACTTTCAGCTTCTGGCTCCATCCACTGTTTAGTTTTCAGGGGCCAGCAGCTGCCAAAAACAGCTGGGTGCCAGAGAACAGCACAGACCTTTTCAGGTGGAGAATTGTTAAATACTGGTTCCAAACTTTTGGAAATGTTTCTATGGAAGAACCTTGACATTTAAACTCCAGATATCATAAAGTCAGGTCTATGTATAGTTTATTTGCCATTAGAAGTCCCTACAAAATAATAATTCTTTTTACTTTTTAAGACAGTTTACTGTATCAGACTTCTTAAACTCATTTATTATTGCCCATTTGCCATGAGTATATATTTATTTGTGTCTGAAAGTATGTTTTAAGACCTTGAGCTTTCCAACAAATATGTCTTTTAAAGGCACATCTGAACTTTTTCCCATCCTTGTGTTTCTCATGAACACTTGGCAAGCCTTTCAGGACAACTCGCAAAGCTGGGATTTTTCCAGTTATGAGTAACTTGTTAAAAAGCCACTCTTTCCCTAACACTAACAGTAAACAGAGTTCACATCCGCATTAACCTATAATGTGACCTCCAGGGAAAGGAGTTCAGCTCATGAAATCATGGCTTTCCTTCTCTATAAAGAACATGTTGGGAATAGAACTTGGTGGATTCATGCTGGGGTGTGAGACACATTATAGGAATTATTTAAAGTTCCTATTTTTGTTACTGAGGGTGAGAATGACCTCATATATAGAGCAATAACCTGGAAGACTACAAGAAGTAAAATCATTTATAGTTCAGTTTCTCAGAATGAAATAAAAAGTAGCTAAAGTAGCTTAAAATCATAGTTACTAAGTTTTATATTTTTTATTTCTGATTCAAATATCAATTCATTTCAGTTTATTATATAGAATATAGAACAAAATCTCTTTCAGGTGACCAAGATTGCATAAAAAATGGCCTTCTTCATGGGTGGCCTTCTCAAAGATGACAGCCACTATACATAATACAGTATATGAGGGAACAAAAACAAAAAAATTGTGACAGGACATCTGGCTTAGATGGTTTAGATATATGGATGCGTTCTTAAAGAGGAGGTCTAGTAATTTTACTAGATTGTATACCATAACTTATATTTGAAACATAGGCTGTCTGTCATGTCCCTACCTGATACGCTAGCAGATGCCCTCGTCAGCAGGCAGTGCCGCCGACATCTTATTACCATAGCAGTCAGGCCAGGCTTTCGGGTACAGGGGTGTCAACCAATTGGAGGCAAAGTTGACACATCTGGTGCTATGATGTCACAGGAGTCACATGACTCCTAACATCCCATGTGACCTGTAGGCGGTCTATTTTAACAGGCAACTGCTGGCCACAACTTTCGCATGAGTGTGAAACTAGCCTTAGATAGCTGTTGGCAGAATACTCACTCGTAAAAAAGCTATTGCTCCCATCTCTCCCATACACATGCATGCAAGCAGTAAGCTGCTGCTAGACACTTCTGGTGGCAGCTTTTCTCCCTGCAAATAAAACAATTGGACATGTTGAAAGCTAAATAAGTGATCTTTCTCTGCCCCCCCCCCCCCAAATAAATAAATAAATAAATAAAATGAAAAAAATCAGTAGGTTGACAGACTTTATTATAATGTCCATTTTTTATTGGTTAAGGTATAAGATAAGCTAAAGTATAAGGTGTAAGATAGGACAGAAAGGCTCAAATATGAGGAAATTCCATTTATGCAGTGTGGGACAGAGCATTTATGTCAGCAGGAGGCTAATGTCTTCATATATTTGGTTGAAGTGAACGTGTCAAAGCATTTTTTTTTTTATATCTTAATCATTGTAGATATAAAATCCCAAAAGATGAGTACACAACAAAACTACATTTAATTCAATAGTTCAATAAATCTTACATCTAGCAAAACAATCCCAGCTCACTGGCAAAAATTATATGGTTTCTGGAGCGCGGACTATACTCTGGTCCAGTGCGTGATGCACCAAATGTCCAAGGGAATATGTATCTATATTAAGACATAGACATCATTTAGATGGAAACCCGTCTATCAGCCAGAGCAAAGAACCAATACAAAGAGCAGAGGAGGATTCTGCATTACATGGTTGCCCTTTTATTTGAATGGATGCTATGTGATACTACATTTCTACAGAGGAAATTAACTGCTACACTGAAATAAAATAAATACATTAATAAAAACTATAAAAAATATCTGCAGTAATGCACACCATTATTTTAAAGGGGTTATCCCATCTTGCCATTTCCACTGAGAGATAGAAGTAGGTGAAGGTCAAAGGTGGCGGAGCTTGCAGAAACAGCCAAGAGGACTGGCACTCAACAGTTTCTGTAACTCCCATTATAGTGAATGGGAGCTAAGCAAACATCATTGCGAAATCACTTATCTGAAGTACTTGTATTTTTTTTCCTTTTATAGGTGGAAAACAACTCAACCCATTGACCATCATGCACCCAATGCATCATTCCACCTCTGCACTAAAAGTAGCTTCTCACACACACAAGCCCCAGTAATTCCACTAAAAAATAGTGTATGGTATGTAATGTCCCCCCATATTGCTGAATCTACAGTATAGAAAAAAGTGTCTCTCACAGATCCCCAGATATTCCGCTAATAAATAGCACTATGGTATGTAAAGCTCCACCTTACAATTTCCTTCTCTACTGCCTAGAGAGCACTATTATGATAATAACTTTACACCAGTTTGCTAATGACCCCCATCTATATATTTCAGTTAATTTAGAGGTAGGAATGAATGAATGAACGAACAAACTAAAGGGGTCTGGGCACTTCACTTAATTATGAGAACACTATGTCCGCATGGGAAGAAGGAAGTGATCAGAGAAGCTACTGAGCATGTTAGACTACCACCGTGGAGAAAATGGAACAGAATTTTGGCCACAGGAGAAACAGCAGAGAGCGCTACCAGAGAGGAAAGTGTAATGTACATAACAATAACACACATACAAAAGTTTTTTTTTTTTTAGCATGTTCATTGCAATAATATGTAATTTGTAATGCTCTATCCATTGCATATTAATACATTTCTGGCCACCACCTTTGATAGAATGATTCTTAAAATCAGAACGTGGCAGTGCAGCTACTATTTATTTCTCTTGTTTGTAACATATTTCACAACACTTTATGGTCATTGCTCACTGTCCCCAATGGGGCTACCAAACTAAATTTTACAAGCACATGAATAAAATACAAATTCTATGCATCTGGTCAGATTTACACCCAGAACCCCAATTCTAACCACCTCTCCATCATGTTGCCCATGTGTACAGAAACATCTACACATTAATCAAATGCAATTAAGTAGTATGGTAAATCTTCCGTAGTACTGAAGAATGTAAGTGGTTGTCCAGCAGAGTCATTTTTTTTCTGGCTCACTTTGACTTTAAAATAAAGTACACAATTACTGATCCCCCCTCCACTGCCGATTCATCATTACTTTCGTCCCGACTGCCCTTACTTCCTGGGCTGGCTGGACATATCAGAAATGCCAGAAGATACCTGCTCAATCACAGCCATAGTGGTGACCCCAATGATTGGCCAACCAGGAATTTCCTGATATTTCCAGGGTGTCAAGCTGGGACCAAGATAGTAGAGAGGAACGGGAACTGGAGCAGAGTTGAAATGAGGTTGTGGATCGAAGAGGTTATATATGTCTGTGAGATATAATATATATAATTATAAGTAATTCTGCTGGCCTGTTCCTTTAGGCTATGTCCACAAGTGACTAAAACTCCGTGGATGCCATCACAGATTTTTGTTGCCGCAGTATTATACAGTTCCAGCAAAGTGCATAGGATTTTAAGAAATCTCCTCCACATGTTGTGTAAAGAAAAGCAACATAAATTAACCTGCAACACAGTTTTGAAATCTTCATTTCAAATCAGTGGCGTAACTAGAAATGACTGCGCCTCAGCAACATTTTGAATGGGTCCCCCTCCACCCCCCCCCCCAGCAACTCCTTTACATGCCCTCCTCCCGTGTAACCCCCTCTATTATGGCTAGTTAAGATCGCTCTTTCAGAACAGGTCCAGCCAGCGATCCTTCATGTACAGAAGTAGTAGAGTTAACACACACGGTTTATGAGACGTGTTATATAAACTAAATGTGTTAAACAAACACCTTCAATTGCTTCTCAATGGCTTTTGTTTTTAAGATAACGCGATGAGTTAAGAAATTTGAGTTAAGAGTTTGTTTGTTACCCCTGCTACATCTGTATATATGGTATGTTATGTAATTGTATATAATGTCATTGTATAATACTGCTGAGGAGGCCCTGACAATAAATACTGGGTGGTACCCTTCCGCGTTCTGGCCCCAAAGCAGCTGCTTCCCCTATAGCTACACCCCTGTATCGAATCTTCACCATGGATTTAACTCTTTATAATAGGGATCTGCAGCCATTTCCACAGGAAAAGCGACTTGTAATACATGCAGATTTTGACACATTTTGCTGCTGTGTTTTCAGTCATGTGTGGATATTGCCTTAAGCAGGGGCGTAGCTAAAGGGGGTGCAGAGGTACCAGTTGCTCACAGGCCCAGGAGCCTGAGGGGGCCCAAAGACCCTTGTGCCACATAAGAACACACTGGTATTATAGAAAGTGCATGCTGGTCAAGTTACTCTCTGGCTGGAAGGAAACGGTTAGGTCAAGAACTTGGCATGGGGGTGGTTTCCATTTCAATATTTGCCTCAGGCGGCACAAAGGCAATGTTCTTCCCTGCCCCTGGCCACAAAGCACTAAGGGAAGGGGGGGCCCAAGCTAAACTCTTGCACCAGGGCCCTTGAGCTTTTAGCTACACCCCCGGCCTTAAGGCAAGATGTTTACATAAAAGTGGAGATCAAATGCTCATTAACTATTTCTTGGGGTTTAACTCTACAAATTTCCCAATGCAAGTGTGGGTCTTTGGAGACCAGATAATGCAGCTTTACCAATATAAATGTTCAATGAACCATATCCCGTTGTATGATATGATTCTGCAATTGCATCCTAGACTCTTGAGTCATAAAATATCTGGATTACTACTCCGGTTTAGCAACAATAGTTGAAGAACTCTGTCTTATTTCATAAAATTGCAGATGCTGCCAAAAGAGATGCACTTAATGCTTGAAGCCCTGAATCAACTTTGCTAAGCGCAGACTATTATCCCTGGACAAAAGAAAATCGTCTTCTGCATGTCTTACAGTAACCAAGTGCATGGAAGGCTGTGTCTTGTGTAAAAGGCCTGGATTTGATCAGACTCGTGAGTGCAAATACAAATGCTGGTTAATTAATGTATGCCTTCTTGTGCTCCATTTGAATGGGATTCTGTACAAATACATATAAAATGCTTAATGCAACAAAAAAAAATGAAAGAAAAATATTTAACCAGGCAAAACCTCATTTACCCTAAAGCTCCAGTGGCAGATGCTGCCCTTGCTGGAAATGAACAGCGAAGATAAAAAGTAGATATTTTTAACCCATTAAATTGCAAAAACATTGCAACCCATTGCACTATATCTCTGGCTTGTTCAGACCATAGCATTTCTGGCCTTTGAATCCAGGAATTTCTCTATGATCTAGAACCTATTTCCTGCCTACAGGGGCTGCAAAACTACCCTCCCTCTACTAATGGGAGAAGGGAGGATCATACAGGTTGGATAAGATGCTAACCAACGATGCAGTGTCCTCAGGTATAAATGATATTAGACTTGGTAGGTAACTCTCTATTACCTTCTTTAAAGTAAGAAAACCCCAGCTAAAAACTAAATGGGCTTGGGTCATGCAGAACATCCCAAAATGACACAATTTTCTAACACAGGGCAACCATTATGGTCACTAAACGATAATAGAAAAATGCATACATCTATTGCATATTCACTCCCTATATAAAAATTGTGGGGACCACTGCTTTATGTGCATGCTCTGTATATTTACTGTACATGTGGCTTATTGCAAGCTATAGATTAGGTCAGACCATTAAAAAGCACCTGTCAGAAGGATCAACCCTATTAAGCCAGGCATACAGTTAAAATGATACCTATCTTGTGAAAATTGTTCTTTGCATTCCTGAGAAAAAAGATGTCTGTTTTATGCAAATGAATTCATTAATGCACGGAGGAGCGTGGCTAGCACTGCAAAGCTGAGGAGCTAAGGTGCATAGGGGGAACTAAATCCTGCCCCTCGGTGCACTAAAGCCTCATTAGCATAAAGCCGTGGCATAACAAATTTTCATAAGACAAGTATTATCTATTTACAGAGAAGGCACGTGGTCACTCCTTTTTCATTAACCGGTCCAGGGTTTCTGTATCCTGGAGGTGCGAAACCGCCGGGGTTGCTCTGTCTCTCCATGCTGCAGTCTGCTTGCCAGCTAGGTCTCTCTTCCTGTGCCTGTAGGGTGTGCCCGTGTGCTTCCTCTAGTACTTAAAGGACATAGGTGTATGAACCCTGATCTGCTCCAGCCTATGGCTGGCAACTTTGGAGCACTTAAGGCACCTTCCCCTTGTGGAAGTGTGCCTCAGCAATAGGTTCCCTAGCTTGCTAATATCCTGGAAAGGTGTGCTGTTCTACTGCCTGTCTGCCTTTTACTAACTGTATCTTCATATCATATGATGGCAGAAAGAGTTATTTGAGAAAAATTGGATTTCAAGGTGTCATATACTTTGTACCCACAGAAGAACAGAATAATATTACTACACCATTTAGTGGTTTCTGTGGATGTATGTGTGTAACACCTATAGAGATCAGTTACTTAAATCAATCGTTTCTTAATTGACTCTGATACAATCTACAATTTTTTCCAGGCATATTGCATCCATGTTACTATCCAGATGCTCTACTGGTAGTTGCAGCCTACAGTATAATGTGATTTTCTGCCAAATTAAAATAGACACGTCCAAGGCACTGGAAATTTCTTGGACGCGTCTATATAGAATTGAGAGCAGCTAGGTGTAAAGCTACTCCATAAATCAAGGAGCCTTGTAAGTGGTACATGAGATCCTTCCCTACATTTGAGCTGCACCCTAAGGGCTCATGCACATGGTTGTTGCCCGGCTGTGCCCGTATTGTGGCCCACAAACAGCGGGTCTGCAATATACAGACACCAACTGTGTGCTCACCATATCACAGATTTGGACCCATTCACTTGAATGGGTCCTCAATCGAGAAGGAGCACTGCAGAACGGAGGCAAGGAACCCCACGGAAGCACCACTGAGTGCTTCTGCGGGGTTCATCTTTGTGCCTCCACACCGCAAAGAAATTGAACATGTTTTATTTTTTTGCAGTGCGGCCGGATCACTGATCCATTCAAGTTGAATGGGTCTGCATCAGTCTCGGCAGCCACATGGTCCCCAATGCACGGAACGGCTGGCACACTTTCATGTGCATGAGCCCTAACGGGTTAGCTGCATATCCATTGAGGGAATTTTGGAAAGAAGACTCTTTATGATTTTCAGATGAATAAAGCAGCTACATTAATAAATGCATGAATGAATGCAGCAGTTTACTATATCATCTTTCACCCATAGTGGACACGTTAAGTCTATTCTCAAGTCTTGGCATTGCCAAAGAGTTGCATTCTAGTCTCACAAATTCCATTTGTATGAGCGCAGAGCAGGTATTCCACCTAACTATGCATTTGCCTTCAGCTACACAGCCACACATGAGAAAGAACAGAAGCTCTTAATGGTGTGACAATTTTATGTTACTCTTTGTACTAAAAATATACCCACCAAATCCGTCTTCTTATGTAGTCTGCTTGGTGTCAAACATTAAAAGCAGCCATTGGATGGAATGGGCCAGGAATGTAAATAAAGCGTGGGCCAATAGATGTACCATCCAAACATAAAAAGGATCTAATTCTGTGTAATATGGTCCTTGGCATCTTTGTGCTACTTCTGTCAAACTGAATCAAAACGTATGCTAGATTTTGAGGCAAAACCTCTATGATCATTTCACATATGATTGAATCCAGATTTAACCTAAGGGCTTTAAAGTTCAAAGATCAATGAAGTAATTTACTATGCCGAACAATGTGATGCTGGTCTGCCTCCCTGTTATTCACATGCACTTTTCTCTATTGTCAGCCTATTCTTGAAGTACATTAACTTCAAGAAAGATTGTGCATAAATTAAATATTGATCTTGAAGAACTATTTCTTAAATTTATCAAGTTTTTATAAATATATTTACATAGAAAGGTTAGTGGGGTACAGGCTCCAGAAATCTTCAATGAAAATAATATGCAATGAGGTATCTTACAGAGAAAGTGAACCATATCCCATGGAGCATTCCCACTAAGACTCCATGCATGGCTTGCCTCCTTAAAAAGGTTGTCCAATATTGTACGGCCTATCTTCATGATAGGTCATCATCATCAAGGTCTGATTGTCAGGTGTCTGACACCCAACAAACTCACTGATCAGCTGTTTCAGAGTAGCTTTGATGCCAGGACTACACTGCGTAGATGACAGAGCTGGTAACTGAAGCACTGCTCCCATTAACTTCTATGGGAGCAGTGCTGCAGTAATTGCCTCCATCCACCTCACAGTGAACAGAATGGTGTTATTCTAGTGTTGACTGCTAATGCTGGAGCTACTGCAGGATAGCTGAGTCTGGAGTATTGGATCCCTGTTGATCAGATATTGATGTTCTATCCTGAGCATATCACTTGTAAAATCCTTGATGACCCCTTTCAAGACAGCCAATACCTGCCCTAAGCTATGTCCAAGGCTTCCCACTCAGGAAACCAGAATCCTACTCTGTACTGACAAGAAGCAAGTGTCCAAAACAGCTTTCTGAGAATGGATATATAGGTTGGATATTCTCCCTTTTCGTGTAGTTGACTAATAGGGTACAACTTCCAATAGGTGGCACTAGTGAGGTAGATGTCTTTCTCTTTTGCATACCTAAAATTTGACATAGGTAAGCCGATATAGTGAATGGAAGCTTCTTAGTCAGTTTCAAGGTTTCATTTTCATGATCTAACTATGAAGGAAATATATAAAATGACTTTAAAAATACCCCCCATATTGTCTGTAGTGATGTCGCAAACATAAAATTTTCAGTTCGCGAACAGCGAACTCGAACTTCCGCAAATGTTCGCGAACGGGCGAACCGGGCGAACCGCCATAAACTTCAATTGGCAGGCGAATTTTAAAACCCACAGGGACTCTTTCTAGCCACAATAGTGATGGGAAAGTTGTTTCAAGGGGTCTAACACCTGGACTGTGGCATGCTGGAGGGGGATCTATGGCAAAACTTCCATGGAAATTTACGTAGTGGACGCAGAGTCGGGTTTTAATCCATAAAGGGCATAAATCAACTAACATTCCTAAATTGTTTGGAATAACTTGCTTTAAAACATCCAGTGTGTGTATACGATCAGGTATGATGTTGTATCGATCAGGTAGTGTAAGGGTTACGCCCGCTTCACTGACATTGACAGACCAAACTCCCCTTTTAATGCACCACAAACAGTTCATTTGCACAACAGCAAACTCCCCATTTGCACAAGGTTGGATACCAAGCTAGCCATGTCCCGGTGACGTCATTGAAGGTTTCTTCCTCCACCCAGCCACGTACAACACCAAGGGTCCCCAAAAGGTGAATTGAATTGATTTTTCGAACGGGGAGATGGTTAAAAAAAACGCTGGCTCCCTCCCCTTTGTTTTTATCCACGGTGACTGCGTCTGCGCCGTGCAATTTACTGTCACACCGGATATGAGTGGTATTTTCTGTAGTACTATTCTCATCAGTTTAATCCCTGTTACGTGACCCAATCTGGGGGCCATTTATTGAATAGATTTTTCGAACGGGGAGATGTTTAAAAAAACGCTGGCTCCCTCCACTCTGTTTTAATCCACGGTGACTGCTTCTGCGCCGTGCAATTTACTGTCACACCCGATATGAGTGGTATTTTCTGTAGTACTATTCTCATCAGTTTAATCCCTCTAACGTCCCCAATCTGGGGGCCATTTATTGAATAGATTTTTCGAACGGGGAGATGGTTAAAAACGCTGGCTCCCTCCACTCTGTTTTAATCCACGGTCACTGCGTCTGCGCCGTGCAATTTACTGTCACACCCGATATGAGTGGTATTTTCTGTAGTACTATTCTCATCAGTTTAATCCCTCTAACGTCCCCAATCTGGGGGCCATTTATTGAATAGATTTTTCGAACGGGAGATGGTTAAAAAACGCTGGCTCCCTCCACTCTGTTTTAAACCACGGTGACTGCGTCTGCGCCGTGCAATTTACTGTCACACCCGATATGAGTGGTATTTTCTGTAGTACTATTCTCATCAGTTTAATCCCTCTAACGTCCCCAATCTGGGGCCATTTATTGAATAGATTTTTCGAACGGGGAGATGTTTAAAAAAACACTGGCTCCCTCCACTCTGTTTTAATCCACGGTGACTGCGTCTGCGCCGTGCAATTTACTGTCACACCCGATATGAGTGGTATTTTCTGTAGTACTATTCTCATCAATTTAATCCTCTAACGTCCCCAATCTAGGGGCCATTTATTAAATAGATTTTTCGAACGAGGAGATGGTTAAAAACGCTGGCTCCCTCCACTCTGTTTTAAACCACGGTGACTGCGTCTGCGCCGTGCAATTTACTGTCACACCCGATATGAGTGGTATTTTCTGTAGTACTATTCTCATCAGTTTAATCCCTCTAACGTCCCCAATCTGGGGGCCATTTATTGAATAGATTTTTCGAACGGGAGATGGTTAAAAACGCTGGCTCCCTCCACTCTGTTTTAAACCACGGTGACTGCGTCTGCGCCGTGCAATTTACTGTCACACCCGATATGAGTGGTATTTTCTGTAGTACTATTCTCATCAGTTTAATCCCTCTAACGTCCCCAATCTGGGGCCATTTATTGAATAGATTTTTCGAACGGGGAGATGTTTAAAAAACACTGGCTCCCTCCACTCTGTTTTAATCCACGGTGACTGCGTCTGCGCCGTGCAATTTACTGTCACACCCGATATGAGTGGTATTTTCTGTAGTACTATTCTCATCAATTTAATCCCTCTAACGTCCCCAATCTGGGGGCCATTTATTAAATAGATTTTTCGAACGAGGAGATGGTTAAAAAAACGCTGGCTCCCTCCACTCTGTTTTAATCCACGGTGACTGCGTCTGCGCCGTGCAATTTACTGTCACACCCGATATGAGTGGTATTTTCTGTAGTACTATTCTCATCAGTTTAATCCCTCTAACGTCCCCAATCTGGGGGCCATTTATTGAATAGATTTTTCGAACGGGGAGATGGTTAAAAAACGCTGGCTCCCTCCACTCTGTTTTAATCCACGGTCACTGCGTGTGCGCCGTGCAATTTACTGTCACACCCGATATGAGTGGTATTTTCTGTAGTACTATTCTCATCAGTTTAATCCCTCTAACGTTCCCAATCTGGGGGCCATTTATTGAATAGATTTTTCGAACGGGGAGATGGTTAAAAAACGCTGGCTCCCTCCACTCTGTTTTAATCCACGGTCACTGCGTGTGCGCCGTGCAATTTACTGTCACACCCGATATGAGTGGTATTTTCTGCAGTACTATTCTCATCAGTTTAATCCCTGTTACATCCCATATCAGGGATTGCCTTTTGTGAAAAAAAATTTAGGCCAGGTACCTTCGACTGCCTTCACAGTGACAGACCAAACTCTCATACTCCAAACTGAATTGATTTCAGGAATCGGGAGATGGAAAAAGCAGCTTGGTCGGTCCTCTTACTCCCAAATTGGGGCACTGCGCGTGCACAGAGCAAGGTGCTGTGACACCCTATATGAGTGGTGTCTTAACTAGTACTATTCCTATCAGTTTAATCCCTGTTACGGACCCTATCCGGTCGAATTAACCATTGTCGAATTAGCGAACCATTACGACATCATGAAATAATTTAGTTATGAGCTCTGTACTTGCTTTGTATTGGAATTGATGGGGATTTTTTTAATTGCCTGCATCATTTCTAATAAACTATTAAGAGACTTTATTATGATTTTTTATTTTATGTATTAAAAACCCATACAACATATAAAAAAAAAGGTAAATTAATGTTTTTTCTATGAAATATTATCCAGCCGTCCGATCGCTTTTGGTCTGACCATAATGAAGCAACGGCCTTATGATCTGGGGTGTGGCAACATTGCCAACACACTTATAGAGGTGATGATTGCCTCATTGTGATACGCAAGCCCCTTCACCACAACAAGGTAACGATCACGAAGGGGAATTGACACTTGTATGTGCCTTTTTTTTTGTTGGTTTGTTTTTGCAGCCACAGTGCTGCACCATAGGACAGAAAAATTAGGCATGTACACATGCCTGAAAAATAATGGCACTGTTGCAGCCGCTATTGTAGCAGCGGCCGGAAAAATTTATGTTTTCCAGGCAGAAAAGTGACTAAAACATTGCGGCTTGAACCCTAGTTGGTGGTGGAGAATTCACGAAAGTCATCCGGTATGCAGACATTAAATACAGCAGCGTGGGGACCATTTTGAGGCCAAGGCATGTAATCAGGCCTTTGTTAGTCAAACGTATCCCCACTGTCAGTCCCTTCGGGATCCATGCCTCATTCATCTTTATGAAGGTGAGGTAATCAACACTTTTTTGACCGAGACGACTTCTCTTGTCAGTGACAATGCCTCCTGCTGCACTGAAGGTCCTTTCTGACAGGACACTTGAAGCAGGGCAGGCCAGAAGTTCTATCGCGAACTGGGATAGCTCAGGCCACAGGTCAAGCCTGCACACCCAGTAGTGAAGGGGTTCATTGCTCCTCAGAGTGTCGATATCTGCTGTTAAGGCGAGGTAGTCTGCTACCTGTCGGTCGAGTCGTTCTCTAAGGCTGGATCCCGAAGGGCTGTGGCGATGAGTAGGACTGAAAAAGCTCCGCATGTCCTCCATCAACAACACAACTGTAAATCGTCCAGTCCTTGCCGCCGTGGTAGGAGGAGGATTACACTCACCTCTTCCCCTGTTAGATTCCCGCTGTGCTGTGACATCCCCCTTATAAGCTGTGTAAAGCATATTTTTTAGTTTGGTTTTGAACTGCTGCATCCTTTCCGACTTTCGGTAATTTGGTAACATTTCTGCCACTTTCTGCTTATACCGGGGGTCTAATATCGTGGCCACCCAGTACAGATCGTTCTCCTTTATCCTTTTTATACGTGGGTCCCTCAACAGACATGAAAGCATGAAAGACCCCATTTGAACAAGCTTGGATGCAGAGCTACTCATTTCCCGTTCCTCGTCCTCACTGATGTCATTGACGGTCTCTTCTTCCCCCCAGCCACGTACAACACCATGGGTCCCAGATAGGTGACAACAACGAGCACCCTGGGGTGCCTTCTGTGGTTGGTCTTCCTCCTCCTCAAAGCCGCCACATTCCTCCACTGACTCCTCTTCCTCATACTCCTCTTCCAGCATTGCTGCAGGTCTGGCAAGCGATGATGACCAGGCTGTTTCTGGTGGTGATGGTGACAACAACTCTTCCTCTTCCTCTTCACGCTCATCTACAGCCTGATCCAGAACTCTTCGCAGGGCACGCTCCAGGAAGAAAACAAATGGGATGAGGTCGCTGATGGTGCCTTCGGTGCGACTGACTAGGTTTGTCACCTCCTCAAAAGGACGCATGAGCCTACAGGCATTGCGCATGAGTGTCCAGTAACGTGGCAAAAAGATTCCCAGCTCCGCAGAGGCTGTCCTAGCACCCCGGTCATACAAATACTCGTTGACGGCTTTTTCTTGTTGGAGCAGGCGGTCGAACATTAGGAGTGTTGAATTCCAACGTGTCGGGCTGTCGCATATCAAGCGCCTCACTGGCATGTTGTTTCGCCGCTGAATATCGGAAAAGTGCGCCATGGCCGTGTAGGAACGCCTGAAATGGCCACACACCTTCCTGGCCTGCTTGAGGACGTCCTGTAAGCCTGGGTACTTAGACACAAAACGTTGTACGATGAGATTCAACACATGTGCCATGCACGGCACATGTGACAACTTGCCCAAATTTAATGCCGCCAACAGATTGCTTCCATTGTCACACACCACTTTGCCGATCTCCAGTTGGTGCGGGGTCAGCCACTGATCCACCTGTGCGTTCAGGGTGGACAGGAGTGCTGGTCCTGTGTGGCTCTCTGCTTTCAGGCAAGTCAACCCCAAGATAGCGTGACACTGTCGTATCCGGGATGTGGAATAGCCCCTGGGGAGCTGGGGGAATCAGTTGATGTGCAGCCAGACGCCGCAGCAGAAGAGGACTCAGCCGAGGAGGATATCGAAGAGGATGGAGTAGGAGTAGAGGAGGTGGCAGTAGGTCTGCCTGCAAGTCGTGGTGGTGTCACCAACTCCGCTGCGGAGCCACGCATTCCATGCTTGTCAGCCGTCAGCAGGTTGACCCAATGCGCAGTATACGTGATATACCTGCCCTGACCGTGCTTTGCAGACCAGGTATCAGTGGTCAGATGGACCCTTGCCCCAACACTGTATGCCAGAGATGCCATGACTTCCTTTTCAATGACATGGTAGAGGTTTGGGATTGCCTTTTGAAAAAAAATTTCGTCCGGGTACCTTCCACTGTGGTGTCCCAATAGCGACAAATTTTTTGAAGGCCTCAGACTCTACCAGCTGGTAGGGTAAAAGCTGGCGGGCTAAGAGTTCCGTCAAGCCAGCTGTCAGTCGCCGGGCAAGGGGGTGACTTTGTGACATTGGCTTCTTATTCTCAAACATGTCCTTGACAGACACCTGACTGTGGGCAGATGAGCAGGAACTGCTGAAGGTGAGAGATGGAGTGGCGGGTGGTTGAGAGGGGGCAGGGAGGAGAGCAGTGGTTGACGTGGCTGAAGATGCTGGACCAGGAGGAGCATGGTGGCTTTGAGTTTGTGTGCTGCTTGTACTCATGTGTTGATCCCATAGGCGTTTGTGATGTGAGATCATGTGCCTTCGCAAAGCAGTTGTACCAAGGTGGGTGTTGGACTTCCACGACTCAGTTTCTTTGGCACAGGTTGCAAATGGCATTGCTTTTATCAGAGGCAGACACACAAAAAAATGCCACACTGCTGAGCTTTGCAATGACGGCATTCTGGTGGTGGCAACAGCATGCGTTGACTGGCGTGCTGTCTGGCTGACCCCAGGTGCCGATACATGCTGTCTGACTGTGCCACTAACTCCTTGCGACGACCTCCCCTGCTTCCAACTCGTCTCCTCATTCTCTCTGTCTCCCCTTCAGAACTTTCCCCTCTTCTTCTCTTCGAGCAGGCACCCACGTGGCATCCGTGGACACATCGTCATCATCAACCGCTTCACTTGTATCTGACACCTCAGCAAAGGAAGCAGCAGCGGGTACAACATCATCATCATCATCATCACACTGTACGTCCATGTGTGTAATCCTGCCTGACTGAGACATATCCCGTAATCTACATCATCTGGCAATAATGGTTGCGCATCACTAATTGCATCCAACTGATGTGTAAATAACTCCTCTGACGGATCAAGTGAAGCGGCTGTGGTGGCTGTGGTGGTAGTGGCGGTGGTGGCGACGGGCGGGTGCGTGGTAACTTGAGAGCAGGTGACCGAAGCTGAGCTGGAGGAGGATGGTGCGTCAAGGTTCTTAGCGGAAGCTGTTGAAGATTGGGTGTCCTGTCTAAGCCAGTCAACTACGTCCTCAGAATTTTTTGGGTTCAGGTTACGTGGCCTCTGAAAACTGGGCATTATTCCAGGGACAGTGGAAATCACAGCACCACGACCACGACGGCCCCTTCGAGGTGGCCTGCCTCTGCCTGTCATTTTTTTTTTAGATAAGTGGTACTACGCGTGCTAGGTACTGTGCCACCCGGTATGAGTGGTTGGCACTGGCAGTGGGCACACTACAGTCTGTGCAAGTGGGCCTGACACACACTGGCAGCAGGCAAGCAACTGAAATTACACTAAAGTGTAAAAATTAAATGCCTTATTTATCGGCAAGCTACTGTGCCACCCGGTATGAGTGGTTGGCACTGGCAGTGGGCACACTACAGTCAGTGGAAGAGGGCCTGACACACACTGGCAGCAGGCAAGCAACTGAATTTAGACTACTGTCTAAAAATTAAATGCCTTATTTATCGGCAAGCTACTGTGCCACCCGGTATCAGTGGTTGGCACTGGCAGTGGGCACACTACAGTCAGTGGAAGAGGGCCTGACACACACTGGCAGCAGACAAGCAACTGAAATTACACTAAAGTGTAAAAATGAAATGCCTTTTTTATGCAAAGTCCTGTGCCACACGGGTGACAGGGGTGGGCACTGGCAGTGGGCACACTACAGTCAGTGGAAGAGGGCCTGACACACACTGGCAGCAGGCAAGCAACTGAAATTACACTAAAGTGTAAAAATTAAATGCCTTATTTATCGGCAAGCTACTGTGCCACCCGGTATGAGTGGTTGGACACTGGCAGTGGGCACACTACAGTCAGTGGAAGAGGGCCTGACACACACTGGCAGCAGGCAAGCAACTGAATTTAGACTACTGTCTAAAAATTAAATGCCTTATTTATCGGCAAGCTACTGTGCCACCCGGTATGAGTGGTTGGCACTGGCAGTGGGCACACTACAGTCAGTGGAAGAGGGCCTGACACACACTGGCAGCAGGCAAGCAACTGAATTTAGACTACTGTCTAAAAATTAAATGCCTTATTTATCGGCAAGCTACTGTGCCACCCGGTATCAGTGGTTGGCACTGGCAGTGGGCACACTACAGTCAGTGGAAGAGGGCCTGACACACACTGGCAGCAGGCAAGCACCTGAAATTACACTAAAGTGTAAAAATTAAATGCCTTTTTTATGCAAAGTCCTGTGCCACACGGGATGACAGGGTGGGCACTGGCAGTGGGCACACTACAGTCAGTGGAAGAGGGCCTGACACACACTGGCAGCAGGCAAGCAACTGAAATTACACTAAAGTGTAAAATTAAATGCCTTTTTATGCAAAGTCCTGTGCCAGCCGGTATGAGTGGTGGGCACTGGCAGTGGGCACACTACAGTCAGTGGAAGTCAGCCTGACACACACTGGCAGGCAACTAACCTTAGATTAAAGTGTAAAAATTAAGTGCCTTTTTTTATGCAAAGTGCTGTGCCACACGGAATGACAGGGGTGGGCACACTACAGTCAGTTGAAGTCGGCCTGACACACACTAGCAGCAGGCAAGCAGCTGAAATTACACTAAAGTGTAAAAATTAAATGCCTTTTTTTATGCAAAATCCTGTGCCAGCCGGTATGAGTGGTGGGCACTGGCAGTGGGCACACTACAGTCTGTGGGCCTGCAGCTCCTCACACACAGGCAGGCCATGCAACTGCAATATGCATATAAAGGAAAAGCAGACTAATGTTGCAGCCCTAAAAAGGGCTTTTTGGGGTGCTGTCAGGACGCTGTCCTTACAGCAGAGATCAGATGAGTCTTTCAGGACTGGAGTGGACACTGAATTCACTAGCCTAGCTATCGATTTCCCAATTAAATCAGCAGCAACTACACTGTCCCTCCTCTCACTAAGACTGCAGCTTCAGAATGAATCTAAAATGGATGCTGTGCAGGAGGTGGGAGGGTCTGGGTGCTGCTGATTGGCTGGAATGTGTCTGCTGACTGTGAGGTACAGGGTCAAAGTTTGCTCAATGATGATGTATAGGGGGCGGACCGAACATCGCATGTGTTCGCCCGTTGAGGCGAACGCGAACAAGCTATGTTCGCCGGGAACTGTTCGCAGGCGGATAGTTCGGGCCATCTCTAATTGTCTGTACTATAGGAATTTATAAATCAAACCATAAAAATGTATATTGAGTCAAATGTACAAGTTGTTTTCTGACAACTACTGTACAATTAGTTCTAGGATTCAAATGACCAAACATTATACAACAACCATGTTACAACATTTGATCTTTAAAGCGGACCTATCACCACAAAATGCAGTGCAATCTGCAGGCAGCATGTTATGGAACAGAAGAGGCTGAGCAGACTGATATTTAGTTTTCTCGGAAAACATTTATGATTTGGGGGATGCCTTAATTGGCGTGAGAAGACTTAGAGGACATACATGCTTCTCTCGAATTCTGGGAAGAAAGGGATGCAAATGAGCTCTTAACTGCACTTAGGCCTCTCACCCAGTTAAGCCAGCACTCTCTGCTCTGCACTGATGAGGGGCAAACACCATGAAACAGCTGTCTGCAGACGAGGTGCTGGCTTATTTAATATCCAAGTCATGTCTCAAGGCCTGTTTAAAGGGTTGAACATTGATTTATAGGATAACTGCCTTACATCTGGTGGTATTAGAGGCAGAGTTTGTTAAAAGCTCATTTGCATCCCTTTCTTCCTAAAAAATTCAGTGAAACCTGTAATTTTCTACATTTATATCTTTAAAGTTTTTTCCACTTCCTGTGAAAAGCATCAGTACCGGGGGGAGGTGTTATCAGTGACTGACAGCTATCTCTGTGTGCACACTTATACACAATCACTGATAACCCCTCCACCTTTACCGATAGCTGTTCACAAAAGGTAGAAAAAGCAGATATACAGTATAAATGTAGAAATTACAGATTTTACTAAATCTTTCCCTACAAAAATATGTAACGGTCTTCTCAGCTCCTGCTCTGTAACATGGTGTTTTCAGATTCCATTTCATTTTGGAGTGACCGATTCTCTTTAAGTTCTCTGTTTCTATGGATTTCCATGCCTATCGTTTTGTGTAGTCCACAATTATGTTTTATCTATATCAGAGATCAGCAACCTCCGTCATGCCAGCTGCTGTAAAACTACAACTCCCAGCATGTGCACTTACTTGGCTGTTCTTGCAACCCCCACAGAAGTGGAAAGAGGATTTTGGGAATTGTAGCTTCAGAACAGCTGGAGTGCCGGAGGTTGCTCATCCCTGATCTATGGTGATGTCAGGTGGCTGCAGTGACATCATTGGGCATGACACATCATCAGGACATGTTTAAAACAGCAATCATGGCAAATCCATGGAGTTCAACAACAGAGAAGTAGATGATCATCTAAAATTTTCATATATACGTATTGTTTTATGATAGGCTCAGTCAAACCAAGTTTTTTAGTTTCTTGCCACAGTCCAAAGAATGCCTCCATTAGGTCTATGGAGAAATTACATATTTCTGAATATATATTGGAGTGTGATCCATTATGTTGTACCTGCAATAAAGAAAAATAGGAACTGTATGTAACAATATGAAGTGGTTTCATCTTCTTGCAATCCAATATATGTTTTCTACCTAAAACTTTCACCTTTAAACCGAAATAATTTCAGCATTCGTCGTTTGAAAAGATTCCATTTTATCGTTCTGGTTTCAAGGTGACCTCAGATATAGAAGAAGACCCCATACATATTGGAGAGAAGAAAGCCGTTGCAATAAGAGAGAAAAACAAAGGTTTGCAACCATATAGAAAGAAAAATAACACACTAATAATAGTTTTGGCTCACAGGCCCTGAGGAGCACTTCATCATATCAGTGTGGCCTGTTTCTGACACAGGCCTACCCTGAAACCCATCTGTAGCGTTCTTCTTTGAAGCTATTCTGATTCATACCAGCTTAAAACCCATTGCTACCATCCACTGACAGTTTCCTGAAGCTCTGCATTGTTATCATGGAGAAAGGTTCATGCAAACGACCTCCTGTCATAGTCCAGACCTGACAGGTTCATTTGACCTTCACCACTGCGGCTTAACTGCCAAGAGGTAGACAGTGAAAGGGAGGGGAAGGACAAGCAAGTAAAAATATCTATGTTAATCATATATTTTCCAGCATGTTGATGTGATGAAATGATTAATATCTCACAGCTCGGTTTGTCAGATGTAGCAGAGCTGAGTGCGTGTCGTTTTGACACGATTCATAATGAAATCACAATGTATTTTCAGTTTTAAGCTGAGTTGCTGCAGGGATTTCTCATGGTGTGCTATCAATGTAACCACGTTTAACTGTCTCCTTGAAGGCTGAAAAAATATGTCATGTTTCTATCCCACTTTTAGGTGTCTAATTTAAAAGTGATTAAAGAACACACAGCATATAGTAAAGCTGTCAAAATCTATTAAACCATGTACAAGTGACAGTCCAAAAATGAAGTGGCCCCAATAGGATCTGTTATCAGGGTAAAGTTATCAACTGTTAGACCAGAGTCATTGGGTGGATTCCATCAACACCTCGCCTGTTTGTGATGTGCAGTGTTAAACTTGGCTTGCTTGCTGCGCCTTTTAACTCTCAGTTCCCAGGAAATGTTGAAATCAGTAACTGAGACATAGAAATATAGTTGCCAACATTTTCAGTATCTAAGCCTGTCATATGAGACATGTTCTAGAACCAGACGGTCCTTGCTCTAGGTACATCTAATGCTATCTTAATACTGTGTAACACAGTCTTAGACAATAATGCTTTTTTATGCTCCTAGTAGTTCATTTACCCTTTCATGAGCATAAAAGAACACATCCTGGGGGACATTTCTCAATAATTAAAAAAAAAAAAACATGTAAATTGGGCACATTTAAAAAAAAGAAGACATTTATGTGCATGATATAGTTGTCAAAACTTATAAATATGTCATGTATGCCATCTCAAGGCTACATCCAGTGTTCCCGTTAAGCTGCATGGGAGCATGGTCTCTCAGCCTCTGAACTCTCCCTGCTCAGTCAGTATGACAGCCCGCTCAGCTGTAGCGTAGTCCTTGCAGGAGGATTACCTCCACTGAGCTCTCTGCTGCAGTAGTGCATAACAGTGCTTTGGATTCTACAGCACAGTTAGACTGTGTCCAGTGTGCAGGGTCTGTGTAGGAATGACCCCCAATACAAGAGGTGAGGCTGTGGGGTTGTATTTGCTTTTTTGATGACAGCACCAGCGGGGCCCGTGCAGTGACTGTATTCTACTACACCCCCCCACACACACACTGTATATAATCTTAACTACAGTTATATAGTTAATAAGATTATATCCAGTGAGCAGGGGGGGGGGGTGTAGTAGAATACAGTCACTGCACGGGCCCTGCTGTCATTATGAAATTGCATATGTTACCCCCACCTCATTTTGGGGGGGTGGGGGGTGTCTGTGGATGACAAATATGTGTCATCCATAGATTCTCCCCATAACAGGGTTCATTTAGTGAATGACCACCCAAATTGTGGTGACCCAATACATGGGAGTTGCATCTGCAGAGCTTTTATATAATGCCACCCCACACTGTAGTGTCCCCCACACAGTAATGTCCGCCACACTGCCCCCCACACAGTAATGTCTGCCACACTGGCCCCCACACAGTAATGTCCCCCACACCCCCCTCAACCACACAGCAGTGCCCCCACATAGTAATTTGTCATGCTCTCCCTCTCTTGTCATCCCCCCCCCGTTTTGTCATAATCCCCTCTTCTTGTCATGCTCTTTCTGCCCCCTGTCATTCTCCCCCATCTTTTCATGCTCTTTCTCCCCCCCCCATGTTGTCATGCTTTCTGCCCCCCTATGTTGTCATGCTCTTTCTGCTGCCCCATGTTGTCATGCTCTTTCTGCCCCCCATGTTGTCATGCTCTTTCTGCCCCCCATGTTGTCATGCTCTTTCTTCTCCCCCATGTTGTCATGCTTTCTGCCCCCTATGTTGTCATGCTCTTTCTGCCCCGCCCATGTTGTCATGCTCTTTCTCCCCCCATGTTGTCATGCTCTTTCTTCTCCCCCATGTTGTCATGCTTTCTGCCCCCCCATGTTGTCATGCTCCTTCTTCTCCTCCTCCTCCTCTCCTCCTACCTCTGCTGTAGCGTGGCCGAGCTCTGCATGGTCTGCGCCTCCGCAGGTACAGGGGGAGGAGCTTTTGTCTCCTGTACCGAGCCGACTGACTTGAAGTGCAAACTGTGTGTGCACTTCCTGTCAGTCTGGCCGGGTTCAGGAGACTGATGCTCTCTGTACCTGCGGACCGGACAGAGCTCGGTCACGCTACAATCAGGGAATGACAGGAGGGAGCGCTGAGCGGTTCCCCCCTGTGAGTCCCTCTCCCTCTGGCCGGCCCCTGCCTGCGCCCTGAGGCTGGAGCGCCCTGAGGCTGGAGCCTCCCTAGCCTCTGTGTCGGCTCGGCCCTGCCAGTGTGAATACCACAAACCGTGGATCTGCAAAACAGACAGTGGCTGCGTGCACTTCAATTGGTCTGTTATCTGCATGCTGAGGACAAAGGTAAGACATGTGCAATCTTTTGTGGTGCCTCTGCATGGACCTGGAAGCACATGGAAGTTTATTCACCAGGTTTTAGGTACCAGGTCCTGCATTCAGGTTAATTTATTGGTATCTGTACTTAAAGGGGTTGTCTCATCATGGACAATTGGGGCATATAGCTAGGATACGCTCCCATTGTCTTATAGGTGCAGGTCCCACTGCTGGGAACCACACCTATATTGAGAAAAGAGCCCCGCAAGTGAAGGAGGGCACACTGCACATGTGCAGCCGCCCTCCATTAATTTTCTATGGGGCCAGGGAAAATAGCTGATCGCTGGCTCGGCTATTTCTGTTGGCCCCATAGAAATGAATGGGAGCAGGAGCCGCGGATGCGCTGTATGTTCCCATTCACTTCTATGGGGAGCCGGCTTGGTGGTGGCCAGACCGGAGACCTCCAGCCACCACCTTGCGGTGCTCTATTCTGGATATAAGTGTGGCTCCCAGCAGTGAAACCTGCACCTATAAGACAATGGGGGCATTTCCTAGCGATATGCCCCCATTGTCTATGATGAGACAACCCCTTTAATGGAGTTTTCTGAGACTTTTATACCGATGACCTATCTTCTTCTAGTATCTAAATGGTGAGGTCTGACAACCAAAACCCCCATTGATCAGCTGTTTCAGAAGGCATCGGCACTCGCAGTAGCACAACAGCAAAGCACATTACTGAACATTGTATAGCAGTTGTGCTTTGTATCCGAGCTCAGTCACTTTCACTTTAATGGGGCTGAGCTGCACCTAGGCCATGTGACTGATGAACATGATGTCACATGTCTTAAGCTAAGCTGTGACAAGCCCATGACACTTCTACAAGTGCCGGTGTCTTCTCAAGCAGCTAATCGGCGGGGGTCCCGGGTGTCGGACCCCCATGATTAGATACCGATGACCTATCCAGATGATGGATGATCAGTATAACAGTCTCGGAAAACTGCTACATTTTCATAAAACTCACTAACTTTTCACAAAACGTTTGATATGTCACAGTGAGGTATCAAAAATTGTGATTGGTAGGAGTTTGAGTGCTAATACCACCACTGATGACCAGAATAAGGGAAGAGAAAGGTGCCCATATCGTGGTCTCTCTCATTGCTGCAGTAGATGGACTCCATAGAAGTCTATAGTTCCGTCTAGATTCCATCCTCCCCAGTGTGGAGAGAGCACGATATTCACTCACTTCTCTCCCCTTGTTCTAATGATAGGTGGGGGTCACAGCACTCAGACTCCACTGATCACAACTTTTGATACGTCTCTCAAAAGGGTGGTTAAAAGTTGGTGACACATTAATGACCCATTTATCATTTAAGGTTGTTTTTGTGTCCGTTTTAAGTCTGGTTTTGCTTTGTGTGCCTGCAACAAATTAATAAAATGGTGCAACTTTATAATATATCTGGCATGAGTGCAATGTAGTTAACATCTGTACGTGTAAAAGTACACCAGGGAGTTGCTTGGCTTGGGTTGTGACTTTTTTGCGACTTTTGCAAAAGTCGCACATACAATCACTGAGCAAATAACATGGGCATCAAAAACAGTATATACCTAGTGGAGATCAATTATCTAACACAATAGCGCCTATAAATATACACAATATCTCAATATAATAAAATTATTAAAGTCGCACATAGTAAATGAGCCATAATCCAGGTCCAATGTCACTGTTAGTTCTTAAACATAGATTCTTCTTTATAAATTCCAAAAAAAAAATAATTGAAAAGAAAAATCTTCCTGCTGTATGAAGACTTTTATTGCCGAGAAGAGTTTATCTATCTGACCATTAGAAGATTTATCTGCAGTCACATTTCATATTAAAAATAGTTCTGAAAACTGTATAAATGATTCTGACGTTCCAAAAAATTGTGTAGTCTTCATATAACTCTGAAGCAAGAAATGTACCCATATGACTGTTATTTTATTACACTATTTTCTCCAAGTCTGTGTTGGCGTCTAGTCTAAGGTCAAAGAATATTTGTGTTGTGGTTGAATGAAACTGGCTTTTTTTCCCCCATGAGCTGAACGAACAAATGCATTGTTCCCTCCGTTGCCCGATCCATGACTTGCTGAGTCAAAGACGTGGCAAGTTCAGCTTTAGGCCGAACCTGCCAAGTTATATGATGTGAATTAATGTCCAGAAGAGCAGCAGCCAACTTTCTGATTTAAGCTCTTAGGTTGAACTTGTCTTTAGTTGTGGAGGTGAAAGGGCATTATGTACCCATTAATTAATCTAATCCATCTCCATCCACTTTAGTACTTCTAGGGGTGTGTGGTTCCAAGAATCATATTAAGATAAAGTAATGTTTAAGCCTCAGAAATCCAGAGCTGTCACTAAGCATCTGTTAAAGGGGAAATAACTAAACCATTTCTAGCTTATACTATTTAAAGTTAACATTCTTAAAATCCACTATTCTGTAAAATATCACCATTCAAAAGACAAAGAGAGATTTTCAGACCTTAGATTTAAATGGAAACACACCTTATACTATGGCAACAGCATTAGGCAATCTCTTGTGTCCATTCAGGAGTTGAGTTACCAGGGGCCCTAAAGAGGATCTAGTAGCAAACAAAGAGTTCAGTAGGCTCGCTCACAACACATGTACCATTCTTTTAAGGGCCCAAATGTACAGAAAAAAATAATACAAGATTATGAAAAACATAACCAGATGTCAGGCTTTAAGCACAATCAATTATTTCCCAAAACTGAAACATTTAAAATGGGAAATACATTTTTACGAACTTTTTTCATCTGCTCTAGAGGCTTGTTAAGCTAAATTGTTATCATGAAATGGAGGCAATGAAAACAAAAGGGTTTCGATATAGAGTTTAGCTTGAATTTATCATGCGTACGTTCCTTCCACTGCAGTCTGTAAAATAAATACAGAAAGAAAATATAGTCTAGGGCACTATAAAAATAGGGTTCTCCTGGACTCTTTGAAGATGATCTGCAGCTCCAAACCAATACTGTCGGACAAGGTGCTTGGATTAAGGGTACGACCACACTGCACTGACGTGATCTGATCGGGTTGTCGCTGTGCTGCGGTCAAGAACCGTGCGGCCAATTATCCTGCAGCTTCCTTTAATTTCACTAATGAAGACCGCACTGTACAGTCTGTGTGATATTGAAGTTGCCATGCAGCCATTAACAATGAAGACCCTGACTATACAGTGCAGTCTTCATTAGTTAACTAAAAGGCAGTTGCGGTCTAAGTAGGCGAGCGGTTCATGACCACAGCAAGGTCACAACCCAACCAGGTCATTACCATGTCATGTGGTTGTACCCTAAGAATGGCTGGGCCGGGCTCAAAAATAGGAGGGATAATGTCTATGTTAACCCTTGCTGACAGCCCTGGGCGATCGACATATACCTCTGCACAAATGATTTAAAACGTCCATGCAAAGATCGCAGCTGCATGCAAATCATGTAGGAGTGAGGAGTCAGCTGTCAGTCAAAGTAGGACTCCCTATAGAGGAAGCAGGGATGGTTTTTCACTGTCTCTGCCTTCCCTATTGTTCTATACACAGCGCTGAGCTCTGTATGCTTGCTGGGTATTTTGGTATTACTTTGGGTCTTTGGTAATACAACTAGTGCACTGACTGTGGGAATTTTAGTGTTGCTATTAATTATAGCCTATTTCACACATTATTGATATTTCATAGTAGCATTTAGGATGAAATTAATTATGTGGTTGTTGTGCCTTCCTGTAATTATTATATTTGTGATTATATGTGTTTTTAATATGATATATTTAATTAAGATGTACTATGTTTTACTTATTATTTCAAACTCTTTATTGGCAAGCCAGAATTATTGATCATAAAGACACAGCAACATATATGGCTTTGGGTATATGCGAAGCTGCTACTAGTAACAAACTACGTTGTAATATATATATTTTGTAATATTTTTCTTTTCTTTTTTTTTTTTTTAAGAATTGGTCCAAAAATCCTTGGCTTTCGGTGGCAAATTCATGCCAGTGTGTATACACACAAACAATTATTTACTGGAAGAGCAGTACGACTCTGGAACTCTCTGCCTGAGGTGGTGGTGATGGTAAACTCACGAAAAGAGTTCAAGAGGGGCCTGGATGTATTTCTGGAGTGTAATAATATTACTGGTTATAGTTTCTACATATCTGGAGAAGATTCGTTGATCCAGGGAGTTATTCTGACTTCCTGACTGGAGTCGTGAAGGATTTATTTCCCCTAATATGAGTAGAATTGGATTGTACCTTATGATGAGGTTTGTTGCCTTGCCTGGATCAACTTTGCAGGATAACAGGCTGCACCGGATGGACATATGTGTTTTTTTTTTTTTTTCAGCCTTTTAAACTACAGTGGGTTACTATGTGACAACATCTGAGGTGATATGATTGTACTTCTTTATCTTTCCTGTCTTCTGATTGCAAAAATAAATGACACCATTTTTAAAAATTTGCCCAAATCAAATTGCCAAAAAAGTGGAAAATTCAGCTTGAATTTGATTCATTTAAAATCAACTTGCTCATCTCTAATTAGGAGCAATGACAAGTCACCCCATAGTGACATTATGTGGACTTAATGTGGTAGTGACTGGCCAATTTGTGGGAAATCATGTAAAATTATATTACAGTGATCTTAAAGCTGCACAAGGTCCATGCTGAACAAGAATACACAGGAGCACATCTGGTCAAGACCTCAGTGGAAGAGCCCGCCATGAGTCAAGCTGTCATATGATCACTAGTGTTGAGAGCGAATATTCAAATCGCAAATTTATATCGTGAATATATTACATTGCCGATTTTTGCAATCAAGTAAATAATGACTGGAGATCAGGAATTCTCGAATTCGCTAATTTATGGCGAATATTCGGCCAAAAGTTCGCAAAATATTGCGAATTCGAATATTGTCTATGCCGCTTATCACTAATAATCACAGCTCAGATTGTGGAATCAGTGGCACGTTGTAAGGGTAAGCACTACTGAAACTCTTTGCCTTCCACAAGCTAGCTGAAACACATAATTTAGTAAAATCCCTGGAGAACCTCTTTAAGCTTACAACTAGAGATGAGCGAAGTTTTAGAAATTCTATTTAACTGCTTCGCCGAATTAAAAAAATATTTGCTTTGTGATGAATTAGTTCGTCACAAAGGGCATTTTTTTGTAAGTAGTGCAATGACAGGGAGCTGCAATATCACTGCCCCCATCATTGTACCCCTCAGATGCCACGTTTATACATGATTGTGGCATCTGAGAGTAATAATACGAGCCAGCCTCAACCTTGCTTGAAAATCTTGCACAAAATCTCGCTCAGTCAAGATCTTCAATCAAGCGAGCAAATGTAGGAGGCAAGTATGATTTTTTTTTTTTTACACTATTTAAGGTTAAATCAATTTGCCATCACAAAGCATGAAGAAATTTGCGGCAAATCAAATTTATCCTGAAATATACTTTGTTATCTTTGAGCTGTAAGTTTTCTTACCTGTCTGCAGCCATATTGAAACTTATCTGTTATGGGGTATGTGAAGTTCCTCAGTCTGCTAGTTAATTCTCAAATGTGACTGTATGTTCTCAACTGACAGCCTAAGTATTGACTATAATAATCAAAACTAAATGATGGAAATTGTGTGTTTTTTCATACATGAAATTACTGCTATGATTTCACAATTAATGTTGGCTGTCTCTCCATGCACTGAGAAAACATGCTTGTTTGAAAACCTCCTCTGAAATTTTACTTTGGCTTGCACCGGTTCGACTGGCAGCAAACCAAGTGCTGAAAAGTTATATGGCAATGCGTTTAAGGATATTTACCTTTCATCTTAGAAAAGAAAAAGCGCGTTAAAGAGAAAACCTTCTGTTTGTTCATTTAACTTCTTCAGCTCTAATGTACTTTCCAGCCAGTTGTTCTCGGTTGCCAGATATGCTGACATGTTGAAAAGAAATGTAGTTTTGGTACAGGGTGTGATTTTAAATTAACTCACTCAATTAAAGCATTTAAGCGAGGACAGGACTTGCATTTAATGTTACTGGTGCTAAGGAATGCCTCTCCCTATTTTTAGGGTGTGCATGGATTACCTATAAGAAACCCACATGAATAACTGCAAAAAAAGAATAGAGTTCCATGCAGAAAATTCTTTAGTTGGATTCAAACCTAAGACCCAATGATGTAATGCAACATTGATAACCAACACAATGTCTATCCTTTCAAATTCAGTCACAGTCCAAAAATTATTAAATCAAATCCTCCTGTCTTCTCTGCAGCAATTTAGGAGTCACAGGCTGTTTCTGTTGCCTCATTGGTTGGTATTCTGCAGACAGTTCTCTCAGAGATGAGCCAATTCCTTAAAATTTGATTCTGGTCCTATTCGACGAAATTGCACATCCGATTCGATCTGGGTCTGTATGAATTCTAGCCGAGTAAAAAGTGCTCTGATTGCCTGGAAATTTCTCTCTCTCTCTCTCATCTGTCACTGTCTCTCCTCCTTGATTGTAATGAATTACAGAAAATTCAGATTCATTACAATCAGAATGTTGGGAAAAAGTTGGGTAGTCGGGATTAATTTGTTCATCTTTACTGGGATTTCAATTCTCCTCACTCTGACTATCACTGCAGCCTGGTCCTCTCTGAAGTGGCCTGTATATTCTAGTGAAAGCGGGAGGGTCTGGGGGATTGCTAAGGTAACAATCATACTTATATATAAAATACAAGCTGAGTTGCCAGTACCTCACTTTGCCTGCAATGCTCACATAGTATAGCCACTTCAACCAATCAGTGGAAGCAGACCTACAAAGTGTTAACTGCGGTTGCAGAGACACAGCTGCTCAGCCAGCATCTTATATTCCTGCATAAGCTATTCTAATAAATGTGCGTTTTTTTCTGTAAACTACATTTAGTGGAGTAGATTTATCAAAACTGTATAAAAAAACTTTTTGTAGCCCACAGCAACCAATCACAGTATAGCTTTAATTTCATCAGAACAGTTTAAGAAGTGAAAAAAGAGCTCTGATTGGTTGTTGTGTACAACAAACTATTTTTTAGACAGGATTTCACTATTTAATACCCCTCTTCTTCCTCTACTCCTCCAGTACAGAAAGAAGACTCTACCTGCATGGGTGTACAGAAGATTATGTTGTGCCAGTGGAGGTCTATTAAGCAGTGGACATGTAGGACCCCAGCCCTGGAGGGATATGTAATGTGAAATTTACCATGTCATTTGATTCAAGAAGGGAGGTAAGGCAATGGCTGGTTGTAAAAGGGTTGAACACCGTAAAAAAAAAAGGGTTGAACACCGTAAAAAAAAAAAAAATGGTGTAAAAAAGGTCATTTTTTTGTCACCTTACATTACAAAAAGTGTAATACCAAGTGATCAAAAAGTCATACACACCCCAATATAGTGCCAATCTAACCGTCATCTCATCCCACAAAAAATGAGACCCTACCTAAAATAATCGCCCAAAAACTGAAAAAACTATGGCTCTCAGAATATGGAGACACTAAAACATGATTTTTTTTTGTTTCAAAATTGAAATTACTGTGTAAAACTTACATAAACAAAAAAAGTATACATATTATGTATCTCTGCGTCCGTAATAACCTGCTCTATAAAAAGTCACATGACCTAACCCCTCAGATGAACCCCGTAAAAGATAAAAAAAACGCTGTAAAAAAAGCCATTTTTTGTCACCTTAAATCACAAAAAGTGTAATACCAAGCAATCAAAAAGTCATACACACCCCAAAATAGTGCCAATCAAACCGTCATCTCATCCCACAAAAATCATACCCTACCCAAGATAATCTCCCAAAAAATGAAAAAACTCTCAGGCTATGGAGACACTAAAACATGATTTTTTTGTTTCAAAAATGAAATCATTGTGTAAAACTTACATAAATATAAAAAAGTGTACATATAAGTATCACCGCGTCCGTAATAACCTGCTCTATGAAAATACCACATGATCTAATTTGTCAGATGAATGTTGTAAATAACAAAAAATAAAAACGGTGCCAAAACAACTATTTCTTGTTACCTTGCCTCACAAAAAATGTAATATAGAGCAACCAAAAATCATATGTACCCTAAAATAGTACCTATAAAACTGCCACCTTATCCCGTAGTTTCTAAAATGGGGTCATTTTTTGGGAGTTTCTACTCTAGGGGTTCATCCGGGGGGCTTCAAATGGGACATGATGTCAAAAAACTAGTCCAGCAAAATCTGCTTTCCAAAAACCGTATGGCATTCCTTTCCTTCTGCGCCCTGCCGTGTGCCTGTACAGCAGTTTACGATAACATATGGGGTGTTTCTGTAAACTACTGAATCAGGGCAATACATATTAAGTTTTGCTTGGCTGTTAACCCTTGCTTTGTAACTGGAAAAAAATTCTTAAAATGGAAAATCTGCCCAAAAAGTTAAATTTTGAAATTTTATCTCTATTTTCCATTAATTCTTGTGGAACACCTAAAGGGTTAACACAGTTTGTAAAATCAGTTTTGAATACCTTGAGGGGTGTAGTTTCTAGAATGGGGTCATTTTGGGGTGGTTTCTATTATGTAAGCCTCACAAAGTGACTTCAGACCTGAACTGGTCCTTAAAAAGTGGGTTTTTGAACATTTCTGAAAAATTTCAAGATTTGCTTCTAAACGTCTAAGCCTTGTAACATCCCCAAAAAATAAAATATAATTCCCAAAGTGATCTAGACATGAAGTAGACATATGGGGAATGTAAAGTGATAACTATTTTTGGGGGTATTACTATGTATCATAGAAATAAAGAAATTGAGACTTGGAAAATTGCAAATTTTTCCAAATTTTTGGTAAATTTGGTATTTTTTTATGAATAAAAATGAACTTTTTTGACTCCATTTTGCCAGTGTCATAAAGTACAATATGTGATGAAAAAACATTCTCAGAATGGCCTGCATAAGTAAAAGTGTTTAAAAGTTATCACCACATAAAGTGACACTGGTCAGATTTGCAAAAAATAGCCGGGTCCTTAAGGTGAAATAGAGCTGAGTCCTTAAGGGGTTAAATGCCTTCCAAAAGTTCTAAGCAGTGTAATATAAACAACTTGTCTCCACTTTGTAAGTCCACAGGAAGAGTTTAGTTTGAAAGGATTCAGGCAAGTCACACCACTTGTACTTACCAAATGATACATTGGCTTTAATAGCAAAGTATAAGGCTGAGATAGATACTTTTTGTGATAAGTTCCCATAAGAAAAAAATCCTTGAAGGGGAGATCCAAGAAAAATAATACCCATAGGTGTTGTGGTGGCCTGTGGCCAGCACCAATTTTGTAGAACACATTAGCAATGCCAATTAAGCAACTTAACCTTTTAGCCATTCCAACCCCTTTTAGAAGAGTCATATGAAACTTGTCCATGTTCCGGCCAGTAAATACAGGTGAGTTTTTAAACAGTCCGACACATCGATGGAGCCCATGTGCAGTCTGCAGACCAATTTACTTGAATGAGTGAGGCTTGTAGGAAAATAGAACCAAAATAGAATTTACTGTGATTATGCACAGATATTCAAAACTTTGATAGCACCCAGACAGAAACATTGACCTTCTGAATGGGGCCTAAGACATGGAGGCATGAAACATTTACTAGAATTCTCTAAAACAATATTTTAATCAACTATAAAAAAGTCTTGGATTTTATGTCAGAGACTTCCTATTATGGGAGTCTATGAGCAAAACTGAATGTATTTCACTTCTTTAGTGAATCTCAAAGATTTGCCAGAAGATCAATTTACTGTGAATTTCAACTTTAAATTTATTAGAAAAATTCTGAATCTTTAAACATATTTGCCAAACAACTTTATTTTAGTAAGACTTCTATGCTATACAGTATTACTAATACTGTTTGATAGTAGTGAAAAACTTTTAATTTTACATCTTTTACTTATGACAAGGTGGAAATTCCAAGTTAAAATATATATATATTTTTTTTCCCATTCCCTTTTGCTGGAAGGATATTCTAGGCAATGAAGGAAAAAAGTCAGAGAAAGCCTGAGATAAAATTAGGAGGAATGTGTAATACAAACACAGCTTTTGCGGCTCATCTCTTCACTTCCCACACTGAAACGTCATCACATGTGAACTGCATCAGGCAAGGATGTAAAGATGCGTTTGTTGTGCTTGGCAGGGATTCACAAAAAAAAAAATTCATTTTCTGTTCACAGCTCAGACTTTTTGCATCCTAATGCATCACCTTGTCTATGAGAATTTTCGAGTTAACAATCGTCATCGTTTTGATGCAAAATCTTTAAAGAGGGAAAAAAATGTAGTCTTCTATTTCAGTGACAGTGTTCACTGTGGGACAGAGTGCAAGAAGTGACTTTATGAGTTGAATAGCGGTGGCGCCAAATCCCATGAAACTTGCTTCTGACAAGTTTCTTTATTTTAGAATCTCACAGATGAAAGCTATAAAGATTCAGCTGGGCAAGTTTTAACATTTGAGGATACTAACATTTCACAAGTTCTGTAAAAGGATTAACACTTCACAGCCAAACTTTCTGTTTGCATAAAACTCTATGTCTAAAAAAATCCCTCTAGCGAAGCTATGTAAAAACAAGTAAGTATATATACAAAATGTTACATTTTAGGTACAGATGATCGAACAAATTCTAAACTAATCAAATTTATCTCAAATTTCACAAACATTTGAATTGGTGTCCACCATTTTAAAGATCAGAAGACAGTTAAAGGAAAGAGAAGATGTAGAAGGAATTTCAAATTACTCTGGGTGGTGACTTTGCCTTGCAGGCTTGCCCATAATGCCAATCATGAGGGACTATAGCTGTCATGTGTTGCTGTGTAATTGGCACTATATCTGATCCCAACCATGGAATCCACCTTCATTAGCTGCACATCTCCTGCCTTGTCCATTAGTTTCCATACTGTCACTACTATTACCCTTACTACCAATACTCTTACATCTACCCCTCCACATCTTGACATTTCTCACCTTGTCCTTCAGGTAACCTAATGTACTGCTTTTGACACTAATAGTGATGTGAGCGGCAGGGGCAATATTCGAATTTGCGATATTTCGCAAATATTCGTTAGAATATTCGTCATATATTTGAGAATATTCGTATTCGAGATTATTTTATTGAGATTATTTTATTGAGATTATTTTATTGATTGCGAAAAATCCGCAATGTAATATTCGCGTAATGCGAATATTCTAAAACACGAATATATAGCACTATAGAATATAGTGCTATATATTCCTTTTTTAGAATATTCGTTATTTTCTCCAATTTAATGTGAACAGTCATTGACCCAAAAGCAACTTAAGCAGGGTGGAATTATTACTTCAGATGGAAAAAAATTACGAATATTCTAAAAAACTATATATACAATATTGCAGCCTTCTCACATTGGCACACAAGCAATAAGCAGGTAGGTATACTAGGTAATGAGTTCAGATGAAAAAAAAAAACAAAAAAACAAATATTCGTTTTTACGAATATATATCACTATATTCGAAATATTGGTGAATTCTCAAAGTGCCGATATTCACGATAAAAATTCGCAATTCGAATATTCGCACTCAACACTAGACACTACTAATGTTTTCCTGCCACTATCCATACTGCCAATGCTACTACCCCTTCACAGCTGCACATCTCCTGCCTTTTTGTCAGGTTCCATACTGTAAAGATCCAGCCAAGCTACTACTGCCCCTGCTGACATTACTATTACCCCTACACAGCTCCCATCTTCTCTCAACTAAAGCTTTTGTTTCTTCACTTTTCTGGAAACTTTCTGAATCACCATATGTACTGTATTTGTGATGTTGGAATTGGTGGAGATAGAATACATATTTGTATATTTTTTTAACCTACAACATATTTGGAAAGTCTCCAGATCTTATCAAACATCTCACATTTTGTTATGTTGCAACTTTGTGCTAAAATATAGGGTTTTCCAGCATGAACCTGCACTCAATACACTAATGTGATGAGGTTGTATATTCAAATCCAATTAAAAAGAATATCTGCATGAAGTTTGCATGTTCTTCTCATCCTTGTGTGGGCTTCCTCTGAGTACTCCAGCTCCATTGTGAGCTCCTATGGAGACAGCAAGCAATGATAAAGCTGTGGGATATATCAGTGCTATGTAAGTAAAAATAAATAATAAGAATGTGAAATCAAATTTGTATACATTTTTGCAAATTTATTAAAAAGGAAAAAATAAAAAATTTGCATGCGCATAAGTATTCAGGCCATTTTCTACAACACTTGAAATTTAGCTCTGGGGCTTCCCATTTTTCTTAATTGTCTTTGAGATGTTTTTTACGCCTTGATTGGCGTCCACCTATGGTAAATTCAGTTGATTTGACTTGATTTGAAAAAAAACACACTCCTGTCTATATGAGGTGACATGCATATCAGAGCAAAATCCAAACAATGAAAAGGACTGGCTGTGAAGCTAAGACAGGATTGTATGGAGGCACGGGAGAAGGGTACAAAACATGTTTTGCTGCACTGAAAGCTCCCAGTACCACAGTGGCCTCCATAATTCTTAAATTTGAAGAAGTTTGCAACAACTTAATATCAAATTAAGTAATCAGAGTATAAGAGCCTTGGTAGAGGCGACCAGGAATCCAATGGTCACTTTGGCTGAGTTCCAAAGATTCTATGTGTAGGTGGAGAAATTTTCAGAAGGTCATTACCAAACTCCACCCAACTGAGCTTTATAGTACAGTGGGCAGAAAAAAAAAACCCTCTTTTGAGTAAAAGATACATAAAAGCCAACCTGGATATTGGAAAAAAGCACCTAAAGGACTTTAAGACTGTGAGAAAAAAGATTCTCTGCTCTGCTGAAGCAAAGCTAGAACTTTTTGGCTTTATTTCTATGTGGTAGGTCTGAAGGAAACCAGGCACTGCCCAACATCTGCCCAGTACCATCCATAAAGTGAGGCATGGTGGCGCAGCATCATACTGCAGGGTGTTTTTCAGCGGCTGGGACAGAACTACTTTTCATGTTAGTGGGAAAGCTGGATGGAGTAAAGTACAGAGATATCCTGAAAATGACTTTTCAACGACAGTCTACATCCAACCTGACAATGTTTGATGGATTTGCAGAGAATAAGGGTAGAAAATTCCCAAATTCAGGTGATGCAAACCTTGTGGCATCATACTCAAGAAGACTGGAAGCTGTAATTACTGCCAAAGACCCAAGAAGACTGGAGGCTGTAATAACTGTCAACAAATTTGCTGCTAGTTACTCCCCAAAGGGATAATTTTGGGGACACTTTTTCAAAACAAGCAACTGTTTCCTATTATACCATGCCCCTTTTCAGACTAATCACAGATAATTTCTCTAAACCTAGATGCACCAAATTGTACAAAATATATGCCAAAATCTAGTTGCACTCACATTAGTAAATGTTGCCCATTCTATATTTCACCCTATTTTCAAGTTCTCAGTTTTCTTTTAGTGATTCAAAGCATTCTTGTTTACTTTCAAAGGCTAGAAAGTTTATCTACCTAATAATTCTCACAGATGTGTATTAGCTACAATTGTATCCAGCTTAGGCAATCTTAAGAGTTTGTTCTGCGGTGGAAGCTCTGTTAGGGCTAGAGATGAGCGAACACCTAAATGTTCGGGTTCGAGAGGTTCGGCCGAACTTCCGGAAAATGTCAATGGGGACCCGAACTTTTGGGCACTAAAAAGCCTGTAAAAGACTCCCGGAAAGGGCTAGAGGGCTGCAAAAGGCAGCAAAATGTAGGTAAATCCCCTGCAAACAAATGTAGATAGGGAAATGAATTAAAATAAAATAAAATAAATAAAAATTAACCTGTAAAAGACACCCAGAGGGATAATATACCGCAATAAACGCATTGCGATTACAACTTTGAGCTAACGATCACCATGGGAACGCCTCCTCCAGTAGAATGTACTGTCGGATCAGAGAATTAAGTTGAAATCGCAATGCGATTCTTATATATTTGCTTAATCGCATTGCGATTTCAACTTAGCATTGCTAAATAATTCCATCCATATCGTTAACTTACTGAGTCAGTAAGTTAACGAATATGGATGGAATTATTTAGAATTAGCAATGCTAAGTTGAAAGCGACAATGCGATTAAGCAGATATATAATAATCGCATTACGATTTCAACTTAATTCTCACATCCGACAGTACATTCTACTGGAGGAGGCATTCCCATGGTGATCGGTAGCTCAAAGTTGTAATTGCAATGCGATTAAGCAAATACAAAAGAATCGCATTGCGATTCCAACTTTTTAGTACTCAACTTTTAAAATCGTACACCACTTTAAGTTCCAAAGTTGCAATCGCGTTCGAATAGAACTTAAAGCTGTCTCTTAGTCAGTTTTAGTATTGGTGTGCTGTAATAGAAGTTACATTCGTACGCGACTATAACTTAGAGCAATACAGTAAACTTTACACTGTTAGTTTTATTATCGCGATAATACAACTATTCAAGAATCGTGTACGTGCGTCTGTACGTGTGTGCGTTACCTCGGACACTATTCTATTTTGCCAGCCACAGCTGAAACCACTGATTTATGGTATTGCTATTTTGGCAATTGAATTTAACCCCAGAAAATAATCTATCCTTTGCCAGACAGCAGACAGTATTATACTTGTCTAGCCAAAGCTGGAACACCAGATTTAGGGGATTGGTATTTGGGCAATTGTATTTAACCCCTTAATAAAATATAGAAATTTCTTTCCTGAGTTTCTAGGGGTGACAATTAGCACAGCCAAGCCCCTGATGTAGGATATAGCAAAAAAAAAAAAACTAGTATTGATGGATTGATGGACTTGGTGGCAGCTTCTTCTGGCGCACCACAAGTCACAAAATGGCCGCCGATCAACCCAGAAAATAAGTGACAGAAAAACGCTCTGTGCAGCCTAAAAACCAGCGAGCAAGTAACTAGCAGAAGTTCAATGATTCTCAGCTGTAAATTGATCCGTTCATTAGGTGCTGTTGCTGACTTTAACGTGCCTAATCTCGCCCTGATAGAAGCTGCGTCCTCTCCCTACACTAATCAGAGCAGTGTGACGTGCGGCGCTACGTGACTCCAGCTTAAATGGAGGCTGGGTCACATGCTGCACTTGGCCAATCACAGCCATGCCATTAGTAGGCATGGCTGTGATGGGCTCTTAGGGCAAGAAGTAAAATGCTAACTGATTGGCTGCTGTGCAGCCCTTCAGAAAGCGGGAAGAAATCGACGAACACCGGACCCGAACCCGAACTTTTTTGAAAATGTCCGGGTTCGGGTCCGTGTCCCGGACACCCCAAAATTCGGTACGAACCCGAACTATTCTCGAACTGTTCGCTCAACACTAGTTATGGCCTCTGTTACAGATTTTCTTAAATATACCCGATAAAATAACACAGTATGCAACAGTTTTTAAACTAACAAAATTAGCCCTTTATAGTATCTATTGCATATTGATAAATGTATGTAGCAATATATTGTATCAAGCTGAAGACAGAAATCTGTACTGATGTTTCCAGCTGTTGAAACACATGCAGGTTTTTAGGCAGTACTTGTGATAAAATATATACTCATCTGCTCTCCAGTGATGCACCCCAGACTATCTGACCTTTCGGGCCTATGTGTCAGCTTCTGCATGGACTGGGTCATGTGAGCCACTGCAGCAAATGACTTGCCTGGTGATAATGTGTAAGGGCGGCACATCAATGCTAAATCATTTGCCATTTGTGGTTACCACTGAGGCCAGCCATTGATTTTAGTGGTGCACAGGACCACATCCATGTAGACGTTGACAGACAGAGATTGGAAGTCCAGTAAAGAGAGCCACAGCACAGGAATAGACAGGTGGGAAGCAGATAAGTATAGATTTATTCACAGTTCCCTCTGATTAATGGTAGGGTGGGGGGGGGGGGATAAAAAAAAATATGAGCCAATTTCTGTAAGAAAAAAATACTACTTCTCTCTTTGAATTCACTGCTGGTTTTAGCTTCAAAAACTATATCAATAAACCTGAACATGTGGCAGAGCTAAGTCCATTCATGTTAAAGAGCTGGATATGGCAAGACTGTGAACAAGTGTTTAATACCTCAAAAGTAGAGATAAGAGAATTTCTTGAACTTCATATCTGGTCTGATTTACCAAATTGCACAATTGGAAAGTATCCAGTATAGCTATGATGCCTAAAAAATCAGCAGCCAGCACATATAAATATTTAGATGTAAATTGGCCTACAAGCTGGCTCCTACACATTATAAAAAAGGAGTACTGCAGCTTTAAATATTGATATGAATACCAGCAGAGCCTCAATGGATGTGAATGGTTAGTAGAATAACACACAGTACAACACTAACTGACCCTTTTACTGTCCCTAGCTAAAATCTGCTTCTCTATTAATTAATTAAATCAATGGAGCTAACTAATGATGAGCAGCATAGGCAATATTTGAATTTGCGATATTTTGCAAATGTTTAGCAGAACTTTCCTATTGGTTGCTAGGGATGTTGTTAAGTGCCGACATTTACAATAAATTTGCGATAAATTCGCAATTAGAATATTCGCGATCAACACTATTCGCGAATACGAATATATAGCACTATAGTCTAAATATTCGCGAATTCTCAAAGTGGCGATATTCGTGATTAAAATTCACGATTTGAATATTCGCGCTCAACACTGCTAACTAAATCCCTAAATATATTTTTATAAGACCCTAAACTCATGGCATTGTTTGTGTGTCTAAATATAATTGTCTTTCTTTGTCTGTGGCAAAGTTGTCCTGCCACATCAATGTACAAGTTTAGATTACACATAGCTTCCCCCTTTGGGATTTGCCTATGACACATGTCTATATCGTCCCTCCTGATTGGCTGAGGTTGACTGCAAGGCATTATAGGAAGCCCGTCAGCCAGTGTCCATCCTAGGGTTATGTGATTCTTTGTCTTCCTTACTTACTACAGTATTGTTATGTAAAATGACAGATGCCATTTTGAGTAATTCGCATGAATCAAATCACAAAACCTTTAACTTCATTTGAAAACTGAATTTTTGGGAAATGATAAACACATTTGATTTCGCTCATCTCTAATAATTGTGTTTGTTCATATTCATATATTACTGAATAAAATTGATGCATGCAGCAATCAAATCCAGTCCTTTCTGAACTCAGCCTCTATCTTCCCACTCAAGTTTTATGCTTAGTTCAGCTTCTTCCAGGGCACATCTGATACCATGGGTGCCGGTTTATATTTATTATTACTGGTATGACAGCAATGTTTCAGAGATATTGGTCCCCATCAGTGAAGAGCTCTATATCATAATCAAGCTTTATTTACAATAAAGAATTAACATAGAGACCCTTGTTTTTCTATTTTTTACTCTGCTGGAGGCATACATTAAAGGCTAATTTGTAAAAACCAAAATATAGTAACTTATTTAACTATTTTTCTATGATGCCCATACAAATAAGTGTAACTATCAATGACTCAAGATGAGAAGATTGCTGTTGTTTTTGTGTTACTAAAACAATTACAAATATGATATTTGCTTTAATTTCTAGCTCAATTTACACTAGGAGCTTTACAATAATTGTAAAGGAATGACATGAGGAACTCAAATTTAGTGTTCTGCAAATGTATACTGCAGGTTATGATAGCTGGTATTCAGTCGAAGGAGTCTCATGGTAATGTTACGATGCAACAATTTTCAGCAAAATATCAGAATTTTAATAGATACATGCCAACGTTTTGCACAAATGATTTGTTTGCCACAGCTGTACAATTTCTGACACTAGCTGTAATCTCAAATACTACATTGTAAGCAAAGACCCAGTGACCTAATGCTTAGAATGCAGTGGTGGAGATTTCCATTAATGAAAAGGTTGTATCGTATAGTTTTGTATAGTGTTGTGTGAATCAAAGTGAAACAAATTAAATTTGATTCAAGTTTAAGGAAAACTTAGATTCGCCGTGAATCCGAATTTTGTGGTAATGAATAGTTTTTTTCCCTAAAATGGCATCTACACATGTTACAAAGTAAAAGTAAGAAGCCCAGGAACACACAATAACCCATATTTCAAAAAAGAGAAAGAAAAAGAGGTAGGATTGCACATTCACAAGCTCAGCTTCTATCAGCTTCTAAATTGCAAAGTTTGGACCAAACCAGGTTCGTTCCGAATTTGTTCGCTCATCCTTACTCACAATTATAAGTCAATAGCTACATAATTGAAATAAATATCTGAAAAGTACCTAAAGAATAAAAACTGATGTAATTGCATTTCAACTGCAAGTCCACGAATGTCACATGATCGTTAGAGTGAAGTGCCTGGGGCAAGTAGAGCAAACTAGTTGCCCCCACTTTAAATATTATTTATTGTAAATGTTTTATTTTTTATATTTCTCATTTTAAATTTCTGTTCAAGATGTTACTTTCACATGAAGAAAAACTCTGATGGGAAGATGCAATGTCACCTACAGACCACATAGCTTATAAAAAGTAAATAAAACTCTACTGTGGGTAATGTCAACATCTTTTCAGTCTAACCCAATACCCCCCCCCCCCCAAAAAAAAAAAAAAAAGTGTAACCACTGCTTACTGTGTGTAGATGTTACTCCCATCTGGGCCCAAATCTTTTCAGTGTAAAGCCCAGATGGGGAATGTTGATGACTGGTTAGCAATCAAACCTTAGCCCTAGTGCTTAAGATGGCCCAAAAGCCCATATACCACATATCACAAACTTGTTTTATGGTATGTATTGGGCACAGTTACAGAGTTTTGTGGCCTAAGGACTTCCAGTTATGCCTCTGGCAGGTGACATAATCTCTTTAGCAGACAATGCAGGAGTACTATGCTTGGTAATAACCAGGACATATTTGGGCTATATCTACTAAACAAAGTTGGAAAAAAATAATTAGGGGAAAAATATTCACTAGAGTAACCAAATGATTCCCCAATGAACAAATACAATGGCAATACACACAAGAGTTCTACTTTCAAAGTAACTGACAATTAATACAAAGAGTTAATCTCAAAAATGCGTCATTAATGATGAGTTTCTTAGTACCACGAAATTAGTTAAATACAAATTTATGTGAAAGTTTTTAGTTTATTTTTAATTATTATTAATGGAAGTTCATATCCAAGAACCCCACACATTTGTATAAATAATTTAAAGTGTAATATGTGTGGAGAATTAACGGAATGGCTATGGCTTTTCTTGCTTCTGCTCTGCATTTCCCCTTTATCCTGATGTATTCTTTCTTGTGCCTTTACACCCATGCAATTAAGCAGTGCTGAAGACATAAGACATTGCATTTCTCTGGATATTCTCCTGTGTTATCTGCTTATTGCTTTTTTTCTTACAGCAAGAAAAGCCAAAAAGCCTGTTCAGAATGCTATGTTTGGCACAAGATGAAGCAAAAGTGGGATACTAAGAGAATGAATGCATAGACCAACTATATTTTCTTTGCTAGGAATAATTGCCTCTAGCCTGTAAGACAGATTGCGGCTGTATGTGATTTCATGTACAGATACTGTAACGAAGCTGTGTAAGCAGACGATTCTCATCATGTAGTGAAGATACTCTGAAATGTCATCACAGTTTCCATTTGTTTTCCTGTGTTTAAACACATGTAGGCAAGCAAAGCTTAATATCCTACAGGGTGTAATATTTCAAGGAGTGTCTATATACTTGTTACATTTATGCAATACAGTACACAGCGGGGAGTGTAATCTATCTTATTGGCTGTATAGTCTAATTGTTTGGAATGACACAATTAATGTCAGCAGCTATTAGTGACACAGATAACACACCATACTGTCACATTGATCCGTAACATTCGAGAAAAAAATATCTACTTTAATAAACTTGACTCTGCTACTTCTGTTGTTTTAAGGGAATAAGAGCTATAAATGGGTTTTGTTATCAACTTTGGCTTTGGATCAACTTTGCAGGATAACAGGCTAAACTGGATGGACATAATTTATGTCTTTTTTCAGCCTTACAAACTTTTTTACAATTTTTAAAAAAAAATTGGTTAAAAATATGTCATCCCTCTAATATCCAATACAGAGCATAGGTATACATATTCTGTATCATTGAATTGTCTTCTAGCTGTCATTACATGCCCACCATGTCATGCGATATTCCCTCCAGGATAGAATTTACAATTGGTTTTAAACAGCCAGGTTCAGACTGGGACTAGAACCAGGTCTGGTGAACAGATCATTTGGCTTATAATTATGTACTAAGGTGCAGCCAAAACTAATCCTCAAAGCTTAAGAAGGCCAAAGCACTTGGAGCTGCTTTCTGGCATCATCAGTCACAATGGCCAAAGCTGAAGGTTAAATGAATTATATAAGTTCATTTTAACCTTCCATGGATAAAAAAACAACATTTGTGTAAAATGCCAATGATGATAATGCCAGTCTAAACCTTTGTCTAGGCACCATATTAAAGTGGTTGTTTTCTGCATAATATATTCTCCCGGGATGAGATTAGTAAAACAAAATAGCAAAAATCTGAGATTGAAGATAAATGAACCTACGTATATTTATGCGGTGCTCTTAAAACCAAATGGCACTTGCCTAGTTTGCTGATCTATCTATTTGATAGATAGATGTTTTGAGCTGAAAAGTTGCTCTTGGGGTGAATAAAAGGGGTCCACAACCCTTCCACCAGTTTTGCAGTGCTGCCTCATTTTTCTTGTTATATATCTTGTCATTTCACTAGTTAGATCATGAAATAAATTATATCTTTGTAACTCTCTTGGTGCTTGCCCATTACAACCCTATACTATCATTTAGGCGTGAGGCAAATATTTGTATGGCTTACATAAAAAAAAAAAAAAACACTCACCTGTGCTCTGCACTCAGCTGCCATCATCTGCAAGGCAGGCCGTAATCTCTTACCAGCTGTGATCTGAGTTCCCATGCCCCAGTCCAGGAGATTGCAATGATGTTACAGTGCCCTCCAGCAGCGGGTCTCAAGCGATGACATTATCCCGAGCGCCCACATCATGATGTCTTCACATGGCCTTTTAGGGGTTAAAAAATATCATTCACTTCTTCCACTTGCACGTGCCAAGGCAGTCGCTCCTCTCTTAATTGTGAAGGACCTGACAAAGGTCATGAGCTCAGAGCAATGACGTCACCATGCAATCATGCTGGGAGAGCTTAGTGACGTCATCACACTTAGCGCAGGTCCTTCACAATTAAGAGAGAAGTGACTGCCTCTGCCCATGCGCAGTGGATGAAGTGAGTGAAGAAACATGATAGCTGAGGAGCACTTTGAGGGCCACTATGGGGGACAGTATTAAAGCTGGGGGGCCACTATGACCATAAAAAACCAATGCAAAACAACCCTTAAAAATGTATAGACAGTCAGAAAATGGAAGCACAAATCTTTGAAAAAGTCCATGAAAACTGACAACCTGTCTATTTTTAATGGCTGTTTTTTTTTCACTGTAGTGTGCAGGTACTGTAGCCTAACTTGCTGACTAAGTTAGTGTAACAGCTAACGCAGAGAGATATCACAATAAGTTGTACCAAATGATAAATGCTGCTCTGCTTTATGTGTAGAAATAAATAAAAAAGATTGGTATAATCAGTCCTGCTGTGTCAGTTATCTCCCACTATAAACTTCTTTATTTTCTCCATGTGTATGGAGAATGTATTGAAGTCCTTTAAATCCTGTCCTAATTTCTTGTGGCCATTAAAAGATACATTTTTAAACACAACCTCTATCAGAATATAGTATTACATGACACTGCAACCTTTCTCCTTCCAGAAAACCACTCTTTATGAATAAAACATAGCTGACCTTTAAAAACTTTGCCGTTGTACCAGGTGATTGCATATTAACAAGCTTTTTGAAGAAATAGGACAGGAATGGTGACTTTCAGTTAAATTCAGATAATGGTACTATTGAAGTCATTTATTATTCCACACAATAAAGAGGATGTAACAAGTGCTACAACACGCATCCATTTAAATTATCTTGAATATAATTTTACCCTGAAGTGGACATTGGTTCCAGTTACAGTATATTCCTTAATAGGGATGTATAATCAGAAAATGTCTAATTGTTCTAATCACTCCTTATTATGACTTTTTTTGAAACACTTTATTTTTGGAGGTATTTTTTTATGTAAAAAAAAAAAATCTTAAAAAATTGACGCTTAACTGACGCTTTCTGTTTTATACAAAACACTTTTCAGCAGTCGTCTCATTATCACTACAGACAAAACTACAAAGAGAGATAAAGCCTATTTTCACAGGATCCACTATTCATAATTAGGTGATGGATGTCACAGATCAACTCATCCCTCTCCCTGCACAATGTCACTTTCATAGGTCATAGGGGATGCCCACAGAACTCTTATCATACTGATAAGAATATACTTTAAAGGGGTTATCCCATGATTAATGTAAACAATGAGAATCGGACATCATATAGTACATGACAATCTCTTTCTAACACATCTAGAAAAAGCCCTGTACCTCAAATGGATCCAGATATTTCCCCATTCATTGCCCTGCTAGATTTAAATCAAGCTGAAAGCTGGAAGGGAAGTGTCTTTTATGCTGCAGCTAAGGGGGTGTGTCTCAGCTCTGCCGATCACAGCTCAGAAGGCAGTTAAAAGATTGAACTAAGCATGTGTGGCCATCTCAGTGAGCAGGACAAAGAAATAAGGAAAAAAACAAACAGCAGGTGGTGCTATACAGAAACATTTTATTGAATAACTCAGAGGCTATGCAAAATTTTTAATTACATGCAATTACAAAAATATTCAGAATCAGGTACTTTGTTCGTGGGAGAACATCTTTAAGGCTGGGAACACACCTAAGCGTTTCTGAATGATGCGCGTTTTACGCGGATTTTTGGATGCACGTTTTTGTAACTAAGAAACGCGCATCATACACGTGATTCGGTGATTCTCCCCTAAAAAAATTTATACAAAGTTGTCAATTTACAGAGATATTTCTCTCACCCAGCATGTGTATATGTAAAAAATACACCCCAAAACACATTGCCCTACTTCTTCTCAGTACGGCAATACCACATGAGTGACACTTTTTTGCAGCCTAGGTGCGTAAAGGGGCGTAAAGTCCAACAAATACCTTTTAGGAGGGCATTTTTACGCATTTGGATTCCAGAATTCTTATCACGCTTTAGGGCCCCTAAAATTCCAAGGCAGTATAAATACCCCACATGTGACCCCATTTTGGAAAGAAGACACCCCAAGGTATTCCGTGAGGTGCATGGCGAGTTCATAGAAGATTTTTTTTTTGGCACAAGTTAGCGGAAATTTACTTTTTTTTTCCTCACAAAGTCTCACTTTCCGCTAACTTGTGACAAAAAGTTCAATTTTTAATGGACACAATATGCCCCTCAGTGAATACCTTGGGGTGTCTACTTTCCGAAATGGGGTCATTTGTGGGGTGTGTTTACTGTTCTGGCATTTTGGGCGGGGCTAAATTGTGAGCAACCCTGTAAAACCTAAAGGTACTCATTGGACTTTACGCCCCTTTGCGCACCTAGGCTGCAAGAAAGTGTCACACATGTGGTATCGTCGTACTCAGGAGAAGTAGGGCAATGTGTTTTGGGGTGTATTTTTACATATACCCATGCTGGGTGAGAGAAATATCTCTGTAAATTGACAACTTTGTATAACATTTTTTAAAAAGTTGTAATTTAAGCCTCTGGGCTTAAAGAAAAAATGAACGGCACAGATTTCTTCATTCGCATTGATCAATGTGGATGAAAAAATCTCTGCCAAAATCAGTGACTGCAGTGCGGTGGGCTGGGCGCTAACTACCTAACAAGTAGCTAACTAACTGGCGGTGATAAGGGACCCTTAAGCCTCATTCACACATCCGCAATTCTGTTTGCGGAACGGAATTGCGGACCCATTCATTTTTATGGGGACAGACTTTGTCCTGCTCGGATCCGGAATTGTGGATCTGGAATTGCGGATCCACACTTCCGGGTCTGCACTTCCGTTCCACAGAAATATAGAACATGTCCTATTCTTGTCCACAATTGCGGACAAGAAAAGGTATTTTCTATATAGTTCTGGCAATGTGCGGATCTGCAAAATGCGGAAAGCACATTGCTGGTGTCCGTGTTTTGCGGATCCGTGGATCTGCAAAACACATATGGACGTCTGAATGGAGCCTTACAGGGGGGTGATCAATGACAGGGGGGTGATCAGGGAGTCTATATGGGGTGTTCAGGGGTTAATAAGGGGTTAATAAGTGACAGGGGGGGTGTAGTGTGGTGCTTGGTGCTACTTTACAGAGCTACCTGATCCTCTGGTGGTCGATCCCAGCAAATGGGACCACCAGAGGTCCAGGTAGCAGGTGTATCAGACGCTGATAACAAAACAGCGTCTGATATACCTTTTTGATTTAATTTATTTATATGGGGTCACTTGTGGGGTATTTATACTGCCCTGGCATTTTAGGGGCCTCTAAAGCGTGAGAAGAAGTCTGGAATCCAAATGCGTAAAAATGCCCTGTGAAATCCTATAGGTACTCATTGGAATTTGGGCCCCTTTGTGCACCCAAAAGTGCCACTCATGTGGTATTGCCGTACTCAGCAGAAGTAGGGCAATGTGTTTTGGGGTGTATTTTTACATATACCCATGCTGGGTGTGAGAAATATCTCTGTAAATGACAACTTTTTACATTTTTTTATACAAAGTTGTCAGTTTACTGAGATATTTCTCTCACCCAGCATAGGTATATGTAAAAATACACCCCAAAACACATTGCCCTACTTCTCCTGAGTACGGCGATACCACATGTGTGCCACTTTTTTGCAGCCTAGGTGCGTAAAGGGGCGTAAAGTCCAATGAGTACCTTTAGGCTTTACAGGGCTGCTCACAATTTAGCCCCGCCCAAAATGCCAGAACAGTAAACACACCCCACAAATGACCCCATTTCGGAAAGTAGACACCCCAAGGTATTTACTGAGGGGCATAGTGAGTCCGTGGGAGATTTTATTATTTTTATGCCAAAAGTTAGCAGAAATGGAAATTTTTTTTTTTACTCAGAAAGTGTCATTTTCTGCTAACTTGTGAAAAAAAAATGAAATAATAAATGAACTCACCATGCCCCTCCGCGAATACTTTGGGGTGTCTTCTTTCTAAAATGGTGTCATTTGGGGGGTATTTATACTATCCTGACATTCTAGCACCTGAAGAAACATGACAGGTGCTCAAAAAGTCAGAGCTGCTTCAAAATGCGGAAATTCACTTTTTTGCACCATAGTTTGTAAACGCTATAACTTTTACTCAAACCAGGCCATTTACAGTAGTCTTAGATGATGCAGTCACATGTTATGAATAGAGATGAGCGAATTTCTCAAAAATTCGATTCGGCCGCTTGGCCGAATTTTCCAAAAATATTTGATCCAAATTTATTTGTGTTGAATCATGTTAAAAATCAGCTGTAAAGAGCGTGTATTGTATTGTAGAACACTGTGTCTTGCAGAAACAAGCGTAGGGATTCTGCTGTGGTAGTGAAACCATACTATGAGTTAGTATGACATGCACATGACAGGCGTCGCTCTTAGAATCACTGTACACGTCACCTATTTGGGCAGTTACAGGGCCAAAACTGACCAAATAACTCAAGTGTGAACTCAGCCCTACAGGTCAATGTTAGCGGCAGGTATAAAGAACTGTGCAGAGGCCCAAGATGCTACTTTAGCGTGAAAGAGCATACTCCTTTTACACCATCGTCAGTTGATTCCACATAGATGTCTATAGAACTTCTAAACGTTCTATTAAATGCTTATACAAGTAGAGCCCCCCTGACAGACTGGAGAGGGTGTCAGCAGTAAGTTTGTGTTGACGTCACTGATTATTTTGACCTTCCTCTGATCTGTTAAAATAATAACCGCCCAAAAAACGGATCCTGTTTGTTGAGCATCCACCTTTACTCAGTCAGCATTTGGTCAGTAATCCATCAGTATTGCTAGAGCCAAAAGAAAAAACAGGAGTGGATCCAAAACAGAGATGACAAGTGAATGGAATATTTGCATGTCTTCTGTGTTTTGTACCCACTCCTGCTTTTGGCTACCAAATAATTAGCCTGCGAGAGGATGGACGATGGCGCAGATAAGCAGTGAACAACTGACTACATAGGATTTCTCTATAGTAGTTCAATTGGTCCTCCCTCTCAGTGGGTGTAAAATGGCTGCCGAATGGTGACAATTTGGCTGTCACTACCCAAGCAAGAGAGCGTGCAGCGTGCCATTTGTGAAAGTGACTCAGAGGGACTCCCGGCCTCCATCTCCACTGCATACTGCCATGGTGTGCCTGGGTCATCTGCCTTGTTTTCCTCATCTCCCTCTTGCTCCTTCGACAGCTCCTGATACTCCTCTCCTGTCCTTTGTGTAGAAAAGCCACCCATTTCACTACACATTGCTTGTGCTCCAATGTCTCCAATGTCCTCCTTCTCATGCAGTTCAGCCCTACGGGGCTCATGTGACCAAGAGATGTAGGTGCCTCAGCAAATGGCAGGTGTCATGCATGAGCTTCCACTGCCTGACATCGAACTTACACAGGGGAGTAGAAAAGTCTGGCTCCAAATGCGGATGAATCAAATTTTTCGTCTTTATTGCAGCGGTTAAAAACTCCAATGAAGAATGACAAGTTACATGTCAATTACATGTCAATGCGTTTCAGACCAGAAAATGTTAACTTGTCATTCTTTACCGGAGTTTTCAACCGCTGCAATAAAGACGAAAAATTTGATTCATCCGCATTTGGAGCCAGAATTTTTTTCGCTTTACCTATTCAACTGTTCTCAGGTGCATTGTCCATGATCATTTGCTGGGTGGACACTAATACCAACAGGTGAGAGCTGCCACAGCCTTTCTTGTACACAGGGGATCGTTTATGGCCTTTCTCTGTTCATATAGTGGGTCTAACAAATGGAGGGTGGAATTCCAATTGGTGAAAATGTCGCATATCAGCCTATGTTGGTGCACCCCGTTCTGCTGCTGCAGCTGCACGAGTGGCTGAATTGCATGCAAAGTTTCCTGGCCATTTTTAGGATGTCTTGCAGATGGATGATAGACTTCAGGAACCGTTTGATAACCAGATTGAACACATGTGCCATGCAAGGCGCATGGCTCAGCCCTCCTTGAAGCAGCGCCGACACCAAGTTCTTCCCGTTGTAGGTCACCATGGTTCTGATTTTGAGTTGTCGCAGAGAAAGCCAGGATTTCTTGATAAAGGACATGAAGCAGTTCCTCCCCTGTGTGACTATGTTCGCCCACGCAAATGAGGTGTGAAACAGCATGCCACCGGCATGCCCTGCACATGTGGTATGCTGGAGGAGCACTGGGAATTGTCCCGGCAGTGAAGGCTGGGGACACGGTGGAGGATGAGGAGGCAGAGGCAAACACTGTCGCAGGACCAACGGTGTGAAAACAAGCACTGATAAATGGCAAATAATCCTTTTTTTGCAATTAATACACGCCAAAAAAGACTTAAGAACATATAACTGCACCGCTAAACGGCAAATAATACTCACTTCACCACACAACAGCTAAGCCCTTTTTTTCCAACTTATACATGCCAAAAAGGGCTTTAGAACATATAACTGCATCGCACAAGGGCTAATAAGACAAATTAATATTTCCTAGTAATACACCCTGTTAATGGCTATATCACACAGCACTTGCACCCCAATAAAAAGAACGGTTTTCTGGAATTACAGATGTATCATCTATTGCAAACCTGAAAGCAGCAGTAAAATGGCAATTTGGATCCCCAGTCAGTGCATCAAGGTGTAATAGGATTGTTTCTATTACCCAGGCTGTACACTCCCCTATTGGACCCTGTTCTCCTTTTATAGTGTGGAATAATTCCTCCCTATCCTTTCCCTATACTTCTAATGATCTTCATTAAAATAAAAGTTTTAAAGTCTTTACTAGCACTGTCCCTAGTGCCTGCTGACGTCTCTCTTTGCACTAAGTACACTGGAAAATGGCTGAATCCAAGATGGCTGAGGCTATTTATAGGACTGTGACATCTCAGGGCTGGCAGGCTGCTGATTGGCTATATGCATGGCATTATGGGTGATCCCTCGTTCCCAGAGTTCTTTGCTCCATGTCCTAACATGTGCAGCAGCCTTTTTAGGAAAAAATGCGATTCGTTACCACGTAGCGTAAGGAAATTTGGATTAGGTGCGAATCAAATATTTCCTGAAATTCGGATCAAATTCCACTTCGTCAACTTCGATTCCCTCATCTCTAGTTATGAACAAGTTTCCAAAAATTATGCTTTAACGGAGGCAGATGCCTTGCCTTGTTTATAGACACAAATGTTAATATCAGAAGAAAAAGTGGCTTATTCTGAACGTGCCTTGAAAAATTCTTCTTGTTATTTGGGAGCAGCAACAGTACAGTGTAGATGTGGAGAAGGTAAATTGTGGCAGCAATAGTAGCGACAGCAGTAGCACAATAGCATGGAGTAGACAAGGCAATATATGTGTAGCTGTGAAAGGGTAGAAATAGTAGTAGTGGCAAGGCAGTAGATTTGCCAGTGTGTAGGGGTCATTGTAGTGACAGTAGGTGGAGCACCAACTATGGCAGCTGTCGTAGCAGCAGCCATATAATTAAAAACATTATGGTATACAGGCATGATTTGATTATGGCGACAAATTAGTGGCGATAAATAGCCACCATCAGCAATGGCAGATCTATTCATTTGCCTCAGCTGCAGGTGTGTGAAAATCTTCCCAAATCTATGCCTTAAGAGTCCATCCTCGACCAGATGATCGCTAAAAAGCATTCATAAAAATGCTTGTTTGCAATTATCTGATGGTATAAAAGTACCACAGATTACCCAATGAACAAGCAAAATTTTTGTTTACCAGCAGCAGATCGCACTGTTTAAGCACGATCTGCTGCTGGCAAACAACGAGTCTTTATGGGGATGAGTGATGGCATTAGCGATCGCTCCTCTCCATATTGTGGAGGACATCGCTGCATGTAAATGTAGCTGTCTCCTCCACTGACGATCAGGCGCTTGTTGGGAAGCAACTCTTCCTTTCTGACAGTCGTATGCAAAATTGGCCTGTGTAAAGGGACCTTTATTCACTTTGAAAAATGGGATGTTTTGTTCACTGGCAGAGGACAGGTTTGTCTGTTCGGGTGTTACAACATCACCTGCCACTCTGGAAACCTTCTCTGAGATGACACTGGAGGATGGGCAAGACAGTACAGAGAAAGCAAACTGGGCCAGTTCTAGCTAATGTTCCAGTCCACCTGCCCAAAAGCCCATGGGGTCTGGGAACAGGGTATGTACTGGAAAAAAGCACAGTCCAGGTAGAACTGAACTGGGTTGTTCAAGTGGTATGTCTCCATTTGCTGAATTAATTGGTATATAATGCATTGAATTTAACTGGCATACTAACACAAAAGCATAATATGTTGAATTGCTTTTTTTAAAACCACTGTATTATGCATGAAATATAATTAGTTAATTAATGTAACAGTATATTGCGTTGAATGTAACAGCTTTATTAAAGCAACAGTACAATACTTTGAATTCAGCTGGTATATTAATACAACAGTATAATGCAAGGAAACAGTGGTTTCCGAAACGCATTGGGTTCTTTTTTGGTCCCTCGACGCTCCTTTTCAGTGTGATGTCACACCAGCGCTTTAGGAGATTTGCAGGCTTCCCAAACATGAGAACACGGCGCCGGCCGAGGCAGTGCCACTGTATAGTTTGGATTCGTACCGAATTTTGGGGTGTTCGGGACCCGGACCCGAACATTTTAAAAAAAGTTTGGCTTCGGATCCGTTGTCTGCTGATTTCTTCCCGCTTTCTGAAGGGCTGCACAGCAGCCAATCAGCTAGCAGTTTACTTCTTGCCCTAGGAAGCCATCATAGCCATGCCTACTAATGGCATGGCTGTGACTGGCCAAGTGCAGCATGTGACCCAGCCTCTATTTAAGCTGGAATCACGTAGCGCCACCTGTCACTCTGCTCTGATTAGTGTAGGGATAGGATGCAGCTGCTGTGAGGGTGAGATTAGGCAGGGAAGACTCAGCAAAACCACTTAATGAAGTGATCTATCTACAGCTGTGAATCATTCAACTTCTGTTAGTTCATTGCTCACTGGTTTTTCGGCTGCCCAGAGTGTTTTTCTGTCACTTTTTTCTGGGGTGATCGGCGGCCATTTTGTGATCTTTTGGTGCACCAGCACACCAAGTTCAACATACATTTTTGGGTTCAATAGTAGGCTTTTTTTTTGTCACACCTTGAAACACAGTATAGAAATTGCTATATTTTATTGAGGGGTGAAATTCAATTGCCAAAATACCAATCCCCTAAATCTGGTGTTCCAGCTGTGGCTGGCTAAGTTTAATACTGTCTGTCAAAAGATAGATTTTTTTCTGGGGTGAAATTCAATTGCAAAAATACCAATCCACTAAATCTGGTGTTCCAGCTGTGGCTGGCTAAGTTTAATACTCTACGTCAAAGTATAGATTTCTTTCTGGGGTGAAATTCAATTGCCAAAATACCAATCCCCTAAATCAGGTGTTTGAGCTGTTGCTGGCCAAGTGTAATACTGTCTGTCAAAGGATAGATTTTTTCTGGGGTGAAATTCAATTGCCAAAATACCAATCCCTTAAATCTGGTGTTCGAGCTGTGACTGGCTAAGTTTAATACTGTACGTCAAAGGATAGATTTTTTTTCTGGGGGGAAATTCAATTGCCAAAATAACAATCCCCTAAATCTGGGGTTCCAGCTGTGGCTAGCCAAGTGTAATACTGTCCGTCAAAGGATCAATTTTTTTGTGGGTTGAAATTCAATTGCCAATATACCAATCCCCTAAATCTGGGGTTCCAGCTGTGGCTGGCTAAGTTTAATACTGTATGTCAAAGGATAGATTTTTTTCTGTGGTTAAATAAAATCCCTGAAATAGAAATCCTAAACATCTGTGCTTTCCGCTGTTCCTCTCCAAGTGTAATTCTGTCCGCAATAGGGTATATTACATTCAGCGTGTCAGCATCTAAATATAAGGCCTGAAAAATAAATCCTCTATATTTGCACACGCTACTGTGCATCTCCAAGTGTATTTCTGTCTGTAAAAGGGTATATTACACTAAGTGTCTAAATACAAGGCCTGAAAGCGTAATCCTCTATATTTGCACACGCTATTGTGCATCTCCAAGTGTAATTCTGTCCGTAAAAGGATACCTTTAAGCCAGGGCCTAAATACTAGGCCTAAAATTGATATTCTCCTAAATCTGTGGTTTCTGCTGTGCCTGTATTAGTGTAATACGGTACATAAATAGATAGCTAGATAGTGTTAGGTGCCTGTAAATAAAGGCCTTAATTTGAACTCTATACGTTGGGCCAAATAAGTTTTTCCTTATTGTGGTGAACGGTAACAATGAGGAAAACATCGAATAAGGGACCCTCTGGTGCTGGGAGAGGATGTGGCCGTTCTGCCACAGCTACACGTCCTAGTAAACCAACGACTTCAGGTCCCAGTAGCCGCCAGAATCTACAGCGATATTTGGTCGGGCCTAATGCCGTTCTAAGGATGCTAAGGACTGAGCAAGTACAGGCGCTGTGGAAAACGATGCAGGGGACGATGAGGTCCTAGACCCCACATGGAATGAAGGTCGTGCCACTTACCTTGGCATGGCACTTCTTCACACAATGTGCTGATGAAAAGACTCGAGTGGTTTGCACTCTGTGCCATCAGACCTGAAGCGAGGCATTAACGTTCTGAAGCTTAGCACAACCTGCATGACCAGGCATCTACATGCGAGACACGGACTGCAGTGGAGTAAGCACCTTAAAAACCAAGAAAGGGCTCAGGCCCCTCCTGCTCCATCTTCTCCTGCTGCCTCGGCCTCTTCCTCTGGAGGAACGTTGGCACCTGCCGCCCAGGAAAAAGAGGATGTGCCACCAACACCACCACCTCCGTCACCAAGTATCTCCACCATGTCACATGGCTCGCAAACCTTGGAGAGAAAGCGTAAATTGCCACCTAGTCACCCTCGATCCATGGCCCTGAATGCCAGCATTTCTAAACTACTGGCCTTTGAAATGCTGTCATTCAGGCTGGTGGAAACAGACAGCTTCAAACAGCTGATGGCGGTGGCTGTCCCACAGTACGTCGTTCCCAGCCGCCACTACTTCTCAAAGAGAGCCGTGCCTTCCCTGCACAACCAAGTGTCCGATAAAATCAAGCGTGCAATGAGCAACGCCATCTGTGGCAAGGTTCACCTAACCACAGATACGTGGACCAGTAAGCACGGCCAGGGACGCTATATCTCCCTAACTGCATACTCCGTAAATGCAGTGGCGGCTGGGCCCCAGGCAAAGAGCTGTTTGGCACACGTACTTCCGCCGCCAAGGATCGCAGGGCATCATTCTTTGCCTCCTGTTGCCTCCTCCTCCTACTCGGCTTCATCCTCCTCTTCTTCCACCTGCTCATACAGACCTTCACCACCAACTTCAGCATAGCCCGGGGTAAACGTCAGCAGGCCGTTCTGAAACTCATGTGTTTGGGGGACAGGCCCCACACCACGCAGGAGTGTGGCGGGGTATAGAGCAAAAGACTTTCAAGTGGTTGCTGCCGGTGAGCCTCAAGCCCGGCCTGGTGGTGTGCGATAATAGGCAAAATCTCGTTGCAGCTCTGGGACTAGCCAGTTTGACACACATCCCTTGCCTGGCGCATGTGCTGAATTTGGTGGTGCAGAAATTCATTCACAACTACCCCGACATGTCAGAGCTGCTGCATAAAGTGTGGGCCGTCTGTGCGCGCTTCCGGCGTTCTTACCCTGCTGCTGCCCGACTGTCTGCCCTACAGCGTAACTTCGGTCATTCCATTCACCGCCTCATATGCGACGTGGAACTCCACCTTGCACATGCTGGAGAGACTGTGCAAGCAGCAGCAGGCCATAGTGGAGTTTCAGCTGCAGCACGCACGGGTAAATCGCACTGTGTGCCCTGTTGCACTGTTTTGAGTACTCCACCAACATGGCCAGTGGCGATGACACCGTTATCAGCGTTACAATACCACTTCTATGTCTCCTTGAGAAAACACTTAGGGCGATGATGGAAGAGGATGTGGCCCAGGAGGAGGAGGAGGAAGAGGGGTCATTTCTAACACTTTCAGGCCAGTCTTTTAGAAGTGGCTCAGAGGGAGGTATTTTGCAACAGCAGAGGCCAGGTACAAATTTGGGCAGCCAGGGCCCACTACTGGAGGAGGATGAGTATGAAGCATGTTAACAGCGGGGTGGCACCCAACGCAGCTTGGGCCCATCACTGGTGCATGGCTGGGGGGAAACGGAGGACGATGACTATATGCCTCCCACAGAGGACAGCTTGTCCTTACCTCTGGCCTGCCTGGCACACATGAGTGACTACATGCTGCAGTGCCTGCGCAACGACAGCAGAGTTGCCCACATTTTAACGTGTGCTAACTACTGGGTGGCCACCCTGCTGGATCTCCGGTACAAAGACAACGTGCCCACCTTAATTCCCACACTGGATCGTGATAGGAAAATGCGCGAGTACAAGAACACGCTGGTAGACGCTCTCTTGAGAGCATTTCTAAATGACACAGGGGAACAGGTGGAAGCACAAGGTGATGGCAGAGGAGGAGCAAGAGGTCGCAAATGCAGCTGTGTCATGGCTAGCTGATCTGAAGGCAGGGCTAGCATGGCAAGATGTTGAAAAGTTTTGTCACAGCGCCACAGCTAAATGCACCACTAGCTGATATGGAACATGTTAGCAGGAGGCAGCATTTCAACATTATGGTGGAACAGTACGTGTGCACATGCCTCCACGTACTGACTGATGGTTCGGCCCCATTCAACTTCTGGGTCTCCAAATTGTCCACATGGCCAGAGCTAGCCTTTTTATGCCTTGGAGGTGCTGGCCTGCCCTTCGGCCAGTGTATTGTCTGAACGTGTATTTAGCACTGCAGGGGGCGTAATTACAGACAAACACAGCCGCCTGTCCCAGCCAACATGGACAAGCTGACGTTTTTAAAAGTGAACCAGGCATGGATCCCACAGGACCTGTCCATACCTTTTTATAACTGCCTCATCCATACATTCTTGTACTCCAGGGCACTTCTTTATTGAATCCTTTTTTTTTTTTATTGTACCCTTATCTTTGGGGGCAACAACAAGTTGAATGAACCTCTCCTCTGTCTGGGTGCCAGGGGCCTACATTTCAGCTAATCGCCTGCTGCTTTGGTGAGTGACATTAACCTCTTTTTGCTGTCAAATGACCTGTCTGGGTGGCAGGGGCCTAAATAACTGAAAGTGTCCTGCTCCATTGGTGCGTAAGATGATGCCTGTTTTGCTACTGTGGGACCTCTCTTCTCTGTCTGGGTGCTGGGGCCTAAATAACTGAAAGTGGCCTGTTCCATTGGTGGGTAACATGATGCCTGTTTTGCTGCTATGTGACCTTTCTCCTGTGTCTGTGTGCCAGGGGTCTACATTTCAGATAATCGCCTGTTGCTTTGGTGGGTGACATTATGCTCTTTTTGATGTCGAATGACCTCTACTCTGTCTGGGTGTCAGGGGCCTATATTTCGTTTAATTGCTTGCAGTCTTGGTGGGAGACATTTAACTCTTTTTACTGTCAAATGACTGCCCCATTGTGTGGGTGTCAGGGGGCCTATATATCGTTCAATCATTTGTTGTCTTGGTGAGAGATATTAAGCTCTTTTTACTGTCAAATTACCGCCCCATTGTGTGGGTGTCAGGGTCCTATATTTCGTTTACTTGCTTGCTGTCTTGGTGGGAGACGTTTAACTCTTTTTACTGTCAAATGACTGCCCCATTTTGTGGGTGTCAGGGGCCTATATGTCGTTTAATCATTTGATGCTTTGTTGGGTGACATTTTCCTTTTTATACTGTCAAATGACCTCTACATTGTCTGGTTATCAGGGGCCTATATTTCATTTAATTGCTTGCTGGATTGGTGGGAGACTTTAAACTCTTTTTACTGTCAAATGACCGCCCCATTGTGTGAGTGTCAGGGGCCTATATTTCGTTTATTTGCTTGCTGTCTTGGTTGGAGACATTAAACTCTTTTTACTGTCAAATGACCTCTCCTCTGTCTGGGTGTTAGGGGCCTACATAAATGATAATGGCCTGTTCCATTTCAGGTTGACCTACGGCCTGTGTTGTTGTTACGCGACCGCTCTCCTCTTTGCGTGTGCCATGGTCCTCCTGAATTAGTAAATGAGGCCTGTGGCACCGCTGGGTGAAATCAATACTGGTTTGGCATGATTTTAACTCTCCTCTTTGTGGGTGCCATGGGTCTAAATCTGTGAATGAGACCTGAGGCATTGCTGGGTGAAATCAATACTGTCTTTGCGTGATTTTAACTCTCCTCTTTGTGGGTCCCTTGGCCTGAATGTTTGAATAAGGCCTGTGGCCCTGCAGGCAGACATGATTCCTTCTTGGCTGTGATGACAACTTCAACTCCCATGTATGTTTGCCATTGGCCTGAGTCTGTGAATGAGGCCTATGACACTGCTGGCAGACATGAATACTTCTTGGCTGTGATGACAACTTCAACTCCCATGTATGTTTGCCATTGGCCTGAGTCTGTGAATAAGGCCTGTGGCACTGTAGGCAGACATGAATCCTCTTTGGCTGTGATGAGAACTTCAACTCCCATAGCATTCCCACCTGACGCCACCCCAACCTCCTATACCACCTCCTTCTTCAAGTTGCCAATTGATATTGGTTCATTTTTATTTATTTTATTTTAAGTCATTTCCCTATCCACATTTGTTTGCAGGGGATTTACCTACATTTTGCTGCCTTTTGCAGCCCTCTAGCCCTTTTCTGGGCTATTTTACAGCCTTTTTAGTGCCCAAATGTTCGGGTCCCCATTGTCTTCAAGGGGGTTCGGGGGCATGTTTGGGTCGAGTTCAGATCCCGAACCTGAACATTTTCGTGACGTTCGGCCGAACTTCTCGAACCTGAACATCCAGGTATTCGCTCCACTCTAAACATGACAAGAAATAGGCAAGTAACTGGAGGATTTGTTCATTTATGCCAACATTTAAGTACTTTGTAACAAGTAGGGGCATGTCATTTAGCATATTGAGAAGGCATTCAGCCAGTTAATTCATTATACTATATCACCAACAGTAAAAGTGGACATTTTAGAAACTAAGTGTTTTATCCACGTTACTAGGGTACTGGCAGGTTACCCTATAATAAATACCCAGCAGCTACATAAGTAGAAGTGCAATTGACAACTTGCTTTATATACATTTCTCTTTTGGTGATATCGACATTGGATAGACCTAGTACTCAGAAGGAAAACGTGTCAGTGGAGTAGTTGTATTTTTATTTACAACAGTATAATGCATTTAAATGCTTTATTAACACAACAGTATAGAGAGCTGAACCGATATATTAACGTAGTATTTCAATGCTTTGAATGGAACTGGTATATTAAAGCAGTTGTATATTGTGTTGAACTGCGCATTTTTAAACAGTATATCAAAATTGCAGCAAGGTTTTAGAAAGAAAAAGGCACAGTTGCGCAACATAGCTATCATTATGAAAACTACTGGAGGGGCTGGAATTGCCTGGGAATCTGCATAAAAAAAAAAAGTTTGTGCAGGATTTTGGTGACTGCAGCGCATAATATGAAGCTTTCCACTTAGCAGCAGCTGCCCACAGTATAAAACACACAGAACTCTGACTGACCCTGTGCATTTCTAGTCTGGTAAAACCATGACTTTTCTACCTATTGATTCTAAGTATCTACCTAAAAATTTAACTATTCCTACAACACCTTAGGAATGATTGCTGGCTTGTGTATGTAATTGCTTTCTGACAGACAAATCCAACTCATTTCCTGTCATATTACAAGCTAAGCTCAGAATGGTATCTGTGGTTTCTGAGCTAGCCCAAAGACTCAAGGATCTGCTCCCTGATTGGCTATCAGACTCTGAGCCAATCAGAGCAAGCCCCCTCCCTCCTAGGTTTATGTGATCCTACATTTTCATCCTCCCCACCCTTGTTCCCTCCAATTTTCTCAGTAAAATGGCTCTGGCATCTGAAGCGAATCGCTGAGACTTTAGATTTATTTTGTAAAATAATTTTTCGGAAATTCATAATAAAACTGATTTGTTTAGAATCGACTCACTCATCTCTAGATCACGCTCTTGCCTGTCCCCTGCCACACATCAGTGTCTCTTGACCTGCCTGGGTCATCTGTTACTGAACGAAGACTACTGCAAAAGGTTATGATTTGGTGTTTTCACTGCAAAGATGTCCAGATCCTTGTACAGGGGTGAAAGGGTGAAATACAGGGAACCACTTAGATAACACGCTTAGTAGTCGCCCCCAAATAAAATCTATTCAGTGACAAAATGGCTACACACTGCTGTATTACATATGATACCACTGCAGGGAAATTGAACACTGACTGCCAGCTTTACCCTTTTGCAGCAGATTGCTGTAGTAGTGGAACATCCCAAACCTTCTTTATTTTTGTATATATTTTTTAAATCTGGTCATTGCCAACAGCTGTCAGCCACAACTTGCTTGTTCTGCTTGTATGCTAGATCAATAGAGAGTGGGGGTGCTCAGTGTTGCTTTAGTGCTACTTAGTGAAAGAAAATAAAGGTGAAAGAAAGATAAGAGAGTCCCATAGATATTAGATTTTAGGTTTTACTTACGAAATACTAATACCCATGGCCAGCTTTATAAAGTACATATACATACTATTCTCATTGATTAATCTTGAAATTGCTCATATAGCAAGTCAACTAAACAAAAAAGGACACAGCAGCAAAGATCTAGACCCTCCATTTTATTATACATCAAAATTGGCGTTGGGTAACCGCCAAAGTAAAGCCGGATAACCCCTCAAACAAAAACACCAAAATATCCATCCGGATAACTATCAATTCATTTTATTAGACACAATCAATAAAATATATAAAAAATTAATTTACTTGCAATATCTATAATGTATAAGGCTTGTGGTACAAAAAAGCATAGTCCACATAAGAGGTATCACAATCAATCATAACATCAGAAGAATCCCCTAGGTCAATATCCAGTCTCAACCCACAAGTAATATCACATATATTCAATAGATAAATCCAAGTAAAGTGCCTAGTGGAAGAGGATAAATTTGACCATGAAAGGAGATAACTACCTGAACTGGTACTGTGTTTGGTGACTTCCCGTGTCCACCTGCCGACGCGCGTTTCGCCGATTTAGCTTCCTCAGAGGAACGTGGCAGTTATTTCCTTTCATGGTCAAAATTTATCCTCTTGCACTAGGCACTTTACTTGGATTTATCTATTGAATATATGTGATATTACTTGTGGGTTGAGACTGGATATTGACCTAGGGTATTCTTCTGATGTTATGATTGATTGTGATACCTCTTATGTGGACTATGCTTTTTTGTACCACCAGCCTTATACATTATAGATATTGTAAGTAAATGTATTTTTAATATATTTTATTGATTGTGTCTAATAAAATGAATTGATATTTATCCGGATGGATATTTTGATGTTCTCCTCCATTTTATTGATTAATTTTTCCCATCCATGACCAATTCTCCATCCTCTTGTTTGCCCATGGTACAGTTTCTCGACATAGGCTTCTGCATTCTCGCCATTCAATGCCAAAGGTGATGGAACCAACTAGGGCTGGTCCCCTCTCTTCAGGCCCTCTAGTTGTGCTGGCTGCCTCTTTAGCATGTATGACCCTAGCTGGCTTTTGAGGTCAATGTAGGCATCAGCTCTTAGAGGCCTTTTATATGAGCCGATGCCTGGGCATAACAAGCAAAGTTTGATGATATAACAGGTTGACTGGCAAACATTTTAAAGGGTCTTTTACGCTGGCGTGGTGACAGCTTATCTCTGTTTATATGTAGGATGTCCTGCTGGTAATGTGGATTTTTTAGCCTGCATAAAAGATGTGATCGGTCGACAAATGAGTTTTTTCACATTTGTTGGCATTCTTTTGAATGCTTGTTTGGCCGATTTATCACTGTGTGTAAACAGGCCTTTACTTAACATAGGTTCTAGTTCATTATTTTGCCATGCCATTTGCAAACTGATCTGTTCTACTAAGACTGTGAGATTTTGCTCATGGTTTCCTTTTTCAACTTATCATTTCCAGTTTAACAAGCCATTGAAAAATAACAGAAGGATTTCCCAGCATTGAAATAGATTGAGCTTATCTTATCATTGATTATGCAATATTCATAAGAAATCCAAAAGTACATAAACAACTGTGATCCTCTCATAAGGAAGTCCAAATATGAATATGCTGTATTCAACGACTGGGAGTTTCTTGCAAGTTACAATTTCCTGAATCTTTAGATTATCTTTTATTTGCGTCTTCCATTGAAGCTACGACAAGAAAAAGTCAAGCATATGCCAAAATTATGGCAATAAACTTTGTATGCTTTATTGGACAATATTGGTTACAATTGCCTCAAGGTGGCTTTGATGTTCCTTTAACCTTCTGCTAAGCCAGTTCCCTCCTCAGAGAATAAGATATATTTTTCAGCAATGGGAAGACAAAATCACTTACATTTGTCATTTAAACATTTGGGGCTCCTGGGATGTGAAATACGTGGGGAAGTGAGTCTAGAGAAGCCCTGTTACTTTTATTTTGTTTCCATTCAACAATACAGGGTAATACTGTCCCCTTTAAACAAAGAGTGCTGAGTGTATTATAAGTGGCTAACCTGATAGGAGTCTCCAATGTGTCATTAAAGAGTTTGAGATTATCTGGCATCCTGCTACCTCTACTGGATGAGACAACAATGCAATCAATTTCAGTACAGAGAACTAATTTATCACTGTGCCATCTTTTATTGCAAGATACAGAATATCTGCCTGCCACTGTGCTCTCGCCTTTTATTCATATCTCTCAATTTACAAACTGGATGTGTCATTCCTAAAGAGTTTTTTCATTCATTATTTTTCGTCACACTTCTTAGATTGTTCACATATTTTTTTTTTAGAACATTCAGTATCAAAATCTGTGTTTGCAATTTGATCCCTTCAAATCCACTGATTTTTATGTTGAAATTATGATTTTTTATTATTATTAATATTATTATTATTATTCAACATATTTAATAGTGCTGTAGAAGTTCCATAAAAATAACAAATTCTTATCTTCTCTGAGTAGATGGATCCCCCCCCCCCTAGAAATCTTTTATGGGGTGTGCACTATTGCTGGAGTGTGCAAACATGGACAAGAGACACCTATTTCCATTGTTATTGTTGGCTGTGAACCATGTTAGCACAGCACTGTAAGCCAACGTTCATTTAAATAGTAGTTACCTGCTTCCTTCTGCGTCTTTCAGGATTTGGTTGCCACGTCAAGGCATTTAAAATCATTTTAGATGAGGAGCCGGTAATTTGCTGCACTTCTCTATATATTTTTCCCTCTCCAATCAACTTTTTAATCAAAGTATGTTCTTCAGAACACTGTTTGGAATTACCCATTTTCCACAGTATTTCAGAAGGAAATGCAGTATAAGCAACATGTTCAACATTTGCCATCCTCCTAACTTGCATAAGGACCAAAATTGACACCTATGATTCCACAGAATGATTTACTTCACCAATTTTACTCCTCACTGCTGTTATTTTGAGTGCACTCCTTTCAATTAATGATTCAATTGCTCAGAATCAGCAGCATGCATGTCCTAATTGTTGGGTCTGGTTTTTACTGTTACTCGACTACACTTACACTAAATTATTTGCTATGTACAAACATCACTTTTACAAAACATATGATTTATCAGGTTAACAACAGTTTTTTTTTTTAACACTACTGTAAATCCATCCTTAGAAACAGATATTCTTGATTTAAAATACCATACTTGGAGAGGATGTTTCATTCGATGTGTTGACATGTTGGATAAAGTACTTATTTTTTTCCCCTCTTGTAGCCAGATTTAAGCAAAGTGTGAAATTTTTTCAAAATCTGCTTTCTGTGTTAACTCTTTTACTGAAAATGTAAGTGCAGGTGTGAAGCATCATTTTAATAAGCAGATGAATACAATTTACATTGAATGTGACATTAATCATAATATTCATGAGTTCATTATAATTTTTCTTGGATACTTTATTTACAGGTAAATTATATATTGCATTGGGCTTGTTTGGGACTGCTTTTTAACAGGGTAAACAATAAAAATTATAACACATACTAATAAAAGCAAATTACACAGCAGTAGAGATGAGCAAAATTATCAAAAATTGGATTCAGCTGCTAAGTTCACCAAAAAATTCTATTCGTTTTGAGTCACTTTGTCACAATTCGCATTCCATTGTATGTAGCGGGCACAATGATGGGGAACGAAATTGCGCCCACCCCATCATTGGATCCCTCAGAAGCCACGTTCAACGCCGATCGCAGCATCTGACAGTCACCGTGAGGCCTTTCAGAGGTTATTAAGGGGATAAAAATAAAAAAATACATACTCAACTCATCCATTTGCTCACAGAGAGGAAATCTTGATCGACGAAATCTCTCACATGACTTGACCTGATGACATCACCACATCATCATGATGTCCAGATGCGGTGACGTCGTCACTGATGATGTCACCACGCCAGGCCAGCGTGACGACGTGGTGACGCTACACATCAGTGTGCATGAGATTTGACGCGTTTGTTTTTTTACTACTATTTTACTACTAATTGATTTGTTATCATGAAGCACAAATAAATTTGGCTTTGTGACAAACCAAATTTTTCCAGAAATTCAGATCGATGTCTACTTTAGATACTTCGATTCGCTCAACACTAGACAGCAGCAATGTAATAAAATTAACTCTTATCAGTTCTTCTCTATCTAGAGGACCAATAAGTACACAATATTTATATTCTTGAGTGAATCAATCTTCGGATCATGGAATCAAAATTGATTCATTCAACAACTTCGATTTTAATGCTGTCTCTGTACAGCATTAAAATGTATTGACTCCTTGGAGCCAAACTTCATTCCACCCACAGTCGCGCGAGACTTCAGTAAATTAATTTGGCATTCATTTCTGTATCTTTAGGCTACATACACACGACCGTTGTTTTTTGCTGTCCGCAAATCAGGATCCGCAAAAAAAAACTGATGGTCCATCAGTTTTTTGGGGAGGATTCCTTTGTTTTCACAGATCCCTTGTAATAAATGCCTATCCTCTTCCGCAATTGAGAAAAAAGTAGGACATGCACTACTTTTTTTGCTGAAGGGAAACACAGACAACACACATGGAATACAAACGGATGAACTGTCAGCATTTTTTTGCTGACCCCTTGAAATGAATGGGTTCCTGTCCTCTCCACAAAAAAACTGAAACGGAAGCTAAAAAAACAACTGTCATGTGCATGTAGCCTTAAAAAATAGTTAAAATTCGGAATCAGAAGTCGGGTTTAGTTTACAGGCACCAGCCGGTACCAAATCTGACTTCGGATTCCTAATTTTAAATGTTTTTAAAGATGCAAAGATGAATACCAAATTAATTCACCAAAGTCTCGTGTGACATCGGGTGAAACGAACTTTGGCTTCACAGAGCCAATACATTTTATTGCTGTAGGAAGACAATATTGAAATCGAAGTTGTTAAACAAATCGACTTCAGATCAATGATCCAAAGCTCAAATCGCTCAAGACTAATTATACAGTGGTCCCTCAAGTTACAATATTAATTGGTTCCTGGAAAATCATTGTATGTTGAAACCATTGTAAGTTGAGTAATCGGTTCCAAAGCCCCAAAATGTCATCCAAGATAAGAGAAAATAAAGATTTAAGAAAAATAACCAGATAACTAAGACAGATAAAACAAGTACTTACATATACCAGTCAGGAATAGCTGCTAATTGGCAACTAATACTGCTATTTTACCTGAGAAGTGTCCTTGATTGGTTGGATGTGAGTCTGAGACATTGTATATTTGGTCAAGTTTCAATTTACAATGAGTCTAAAAAGACCATTGTATGTTGAAAATATTGTATCCTGAGGCCATAGTATTTTGAGGGATCACTGTATATGATTTTAAAGCAACCCAATCATCCTAAGTATGTTTTATTTAAAAGATAAGGAAACCTACACAAATATAATGAGACAGCATTAACTCAGTGCTAATGTACAGTAACTCTGGTCAGATGCTAACCTATGATTATGGTACTATCATGTAGTAGTGTTATCCACTGAGTTAGACCTCATGCACACAACCATATTTTTTATATGTGTGCTTTCTGCTTTTTTTTTTGTGGATAGCACATTGATCCATTCATTTCTTTGAGGCCATGCACACATTTTTTGCAGATCCACATGACTATACTGAAAAGTATGAAACATGTCCTATTCTGGTCCATACTGTGGATGTAAATAGTCATTTCCATTCATGAGAGTGGGAAAAATGTAGAGTGCACACAGAAGGTATTCATATTTTATGGGTCTGTAGTTTGTAGACCAACATACAGACAGGGCAACGTGCATGAAGCCTTCATACAAGATAAATTATGTATAGCTATTGAAGAAGGAAGAAGAACTTAAACTCTTCCTATGTATATGAAAAATGATTAAGGGCCCATTTACACAAGCTGATTATTGGGCACATTCATATAAGAGCCCCATGTAAAGGTTCCACCAATTGCACGATAAATGAGCAAACTCTTCTTCATCAGGTTAAAGCATCATTGCTGTAGACACAAAAATCATAATTTCTGAACAGCCAGTCATCTTTTAAAAGCAGTAGTGATTATTTATTCCCATATTTAGAAGATGATTTCTCTGTGTAAATGATCTCCTGTGTCAGGCAGGGAATTATCAGTTACAAAAAGTTAATTCCCAATAATTGCCTGATCACTTGACCTGTGTAGTGGATCCTTAAGTTTGAGAAATATTTTTATTCACTGAAGCAGTGGCTGGGCTAGCTCTTTTCATATGCAACTTAAAATTGGTAAATTATATATCCTAGTTGTTTGTAGACCTACTCCTTTCTGTCCACTGATTGCTTTCCTAGGGCCCAACAGCTGAGGCTATAAAGAAGGGCAGAGGGTGTTGGATGCCACCATCATGATCTGGATCAGAGGTATCCAACTTTTTACACCGCCTTGAAAATATGGCAAGTGTGTTATACCATTTACATTTTAAATGGGAGAATCCCGGTATAAGCAAATTTGGTGCTTACCTTAGTGTCACCTGATATGTTTTTCACCCTGGTACCAAGTTCTAGTAATGCTATGAGATTCCTGATCTAATGATGAACATTTTAATCTAGACAAATCTTTTTGTCCAAAGCCATCAAACCCTACAGTGATCAAGAGGGGAGGTAAGGAGGATGGGGGGGAGTGGTAGTAACTATGGTAGTGGTATATTTCTGGAGTGTAATAATATTACAGGTTATAGCTACTAGAGATGATCAAGGGAGTTATTCTGTTTACCTTATTGGAGTCGGGAAGACATTTTTTCCCCTTAAGTGAGGAAAATTTACCTCACAGGTGTTTTTTTTTTTGCCTTCCTCTGGATAAACTTTCAGGATAACAGGCTGAACTGGATGGACAGATGTCTTTTTTCAGTCTTATAAACTATGTTACTATGTTACTATGGTAGTATTACTCACAGTTCGTGGTGGCAGTCCTTGTCCTGGCTCTACCTGGGCCAAGTAGTAAATAGAGAGTGCATCCTTTCTTACCTCAGTGCAGACCATGGTATTAGAGCTTTTAATGGTGGCAAGTTGGTAGGGTGCAAGGCCAGAGGGCACAAGCGGGGGCCAGCAGATGGGTAGATGAGCAATAACCAGGCCTATTTGGTTTCAATAAGTCTTTCTTTACTAAACAGATTATGGGAGTAGCAGTTCATACAGTAGCAAAGGCACATGTTTCAGGTATATCAGACTGGTATTTTTCCAATAGCTGTGTACAGGCAGCAAACTCAGGAGTACACTGGCAACTTTTCAGTCTCAGGCATTATTTTTTCCTGGATCAGGCTTCACTTCAGGCCTATACAGTAGGAGAGCACACATGCATGTCTTGTTTCTAGCTTTAATGACAAGATACTTCCACAGGTAGGTCGCCTGCTTTAATTCCATTTTGACATGGGAAGACCTGGGACCTACAGAGCCGACAGGCAATAATGTAGCTGGAACTCAGTGACGGGAATCAGGTAAGTATGATTACCACTGCAGGTGTGTCTGCCCTGGGGGTCTGAAGAAAGAGTCACCAAGGGTGAATAACCTTAAGTTAAGCCTTAAAGAACTTTAAAAAAATGAAAAATGAAAAGGAGAGAAATAGTTTAATGATATCATAAGGTAAAATGTTCTTAATAAGAAACTGAACGAAAGAAAAATGGGGCACAACCTTAAATTAATTTAAGGGTAAGATCAGAAGCATTGTCAGAACATTCTATTTTACTGAAAAGTAGTAGATGCTTGGAACAAACTTCCAGCAGATGTGATTGTAAAATCTACAGTAAAGGAATGTAAACCTGCCTGTGATAAAGATGTATTCATCCTAAGAAAAATATAAAAATAAAGAGGAGAAAATAGATGGGCAATGTAGTCTTTTTCTGCCATCATTCTTTTGTTTTCAAGTTTCTAATCATTGATAAGATTTTCAATTAGGGCAGTTGCAGTAATTTGGCAAGTCTGCTTATAGACAATATAATTGATAAATAATTAACTAAATAATAACCTCATGAACGCGACTGTATTTCTCTTTAGTGTGCTATAATTTTTTTTTACACTGACCCATTCTTTACTATGGAGCCATCCAAAAATCTTTTTTTTTTTTTTTTTTTTTTTGCATATTGGTCAGCCCGATGTTCTGTAAATTTTAGTGCAGATCCTATTCTTGTCTTTATTTGCAGATGAGAATAGCTCTTTTTTATTGACAGGAGTGATAAAAATATGGAATACACACGGAAGTTATCCATATTTTGTAGATTCGTTTTTGGCTGACAAAAATACAGACATGGATGTTTACATGAGGCCTCCTTGTCAATTTTTTCATGAAAAAGAGGGAATAATTGTTTTTAACCCCCTTCAGAACCCTTTCATTTTCCGTTTTCATTTTTCACTCCCTGCCTTCCCAGAGCCATAATGTTTTAGGGGTGGAATTGGAAAAAAAAATACAATTGTGACACAGTTTTATGGATTTTGTCTCTATGGCATTCCCTATGCATTATTTATGACCTTTTACCTTCATTCTCCAGGATTGTATGATTATAGCAATACCACATTTATATAGTTTTTCTTGGATTTTAATACTGAAAAAAATGTAAAACTGGAAACATTTTTTTTTCTTTTCATTGCCATATTCTGACCGCCATCATTTGTTTATATTTATGTTTGCACAGCTGTGTGAGGGCTCAATTTTTGTGGGATGATCTACAGTTTTTATTGATATCATTTTGGAGTGTGGATGGCTTTTTAATCACTTCTTATCAAAAAAAATTTGGGAGGTGAAATGACAAAAAAATGGCCATTTTGAATTTCTATTTCTGTTACACTGTTATAAATATTATTATGTTTTAATAGTACGGGAGTTTTCAGACGCAGTGATGACTGTTTTTTTAATTGTTTATGTAGTTAATTTTTATTTTAGGGAAAGGAGGCTGATCTGAATTTTAATATATTTTTAACATTTTTTAAATTTTATTTTTTTAAGTCACCTAAGGTGACTGTAACATGTAATTATTGGATTTTGTCTTATATTCTGTAATGCCTAACCTATCTATGCAATACAGAATACTGAAATTTGTATGTTTCAATGCAGTGCTACCACCTACTGGCCTACATTGGAATATACTAGTAATTGGCCTGTAAGCCTAGTAGAAGCTTAGGCCTATTACTAGTACAGTCCACCTTCTCCGATCTCAGGGGAAGGCATTCTGGACCAGTAAACTCTTGGTTTTGATGCATCCAGGTACTGTGGTCACATTTGACAATGGCATCTGATAAGATAAATGTCCGTGATCAGCATAACCACAGATTGCAGACATTACCCCTGGGCCTCTGCTGTGTAAAACAGCAAAAACCTGGGTGGTTTGTACCTTTCAAGACTCGGAAGGTCCAGATAGGGTTAAAAGACTAAAACTGACCCAAATTATAGTACCCAAACTGGACACCTTAAACATTAAAAGTGTATACACTAAAAACAGTTAACTAATGGCAATGATTCTCACCAGAAAACACTCTGAACTAAATCTTATAAGTCAAAATAATTGCTTTAGCGATTTCTTTATGTGTTCTGAGTCAATAAACACCAATCTCTGTCAAAGTTAAGAACTTCTTAGTAGTTCCTCATTTTTCAGCAAAGCTGTGGTGTTTGTTTCTGCAGTCTGCACTCAGCCACATCAATAAAGCAAAGATTATTGTGCTTTGTCAGGTTTTGTTTTGTAACATTATGGGACATTTTCTACTGTTTTGGATGAGTGCATAAACTCTTATTGCTTGACAATTAACAAAGCTAGTAATAAGAGATGCAATGTAATTTACCTTAATACAAGAGATCTCCGTTAAAAAAATTAAACTATTGAACTCTTCTATTGTAATAAAATGGGAATTCTCCTAATTTACTTTTTATAACAAATTCTAATGGGGCTGAATTGTGCTATGTGTGAATAGTTCTGCATGGGAAGCAGAAATAACTAAATCTACAGCATAATGTATTGGAAAAACACAGACAATTGGGGTCATAAAAAGCGTTCCAAGATCAGGGCTGTACTAAACTGTCTTGTCCTGATGATATACCAGACTTTATTTCCATCACAAAATCTTGACCCTCTCTCTCAGTTTTTTTTTTTTTTTTTTTCACGTTTTGACAAGTTGCGGGCTTGTGTTGAAAAAAAAAAAAAAAAAAAAAATATATATATATATATATATATATATATATAGCTTTTCTCTTCCATCTGCACTCAATACCCCATAAGGAGAAACTGAAACAGAACTGTAGAATTGTTTGCAAAGTTATCAAAATGGAAAAATGTATGCATGCACATGAGTATTTAGACCCTTTGCTGACACTTGAAATCTATCTCTGGGGCCTCCCATTTCTCTTGATCATCTTTAAGATGTTTCTACACCTTTATTGGAATCCAGCTGTGGTAAATTCGGTTTACTGAACATGATATAGAAGGATGAAGGAAAAGTAGAAGGCGGCACTCACCATGACTTGGAAAAAGTGCTTGATGCTTTATTAATTCATGTGCAGAAACAAGCAAGGGCTGGAGCGGACAAACTTCTCCACTGACATGCACTGCAGGCGACGGCCGTTTCGCGCCGGTTAGCGATTCGCCTGGCCTATGACGTCACTAGGAGGATCGTTTTGTGTTTTCCCAGTCCAATAGGTTCACGCAGCATGTCAAATTATATCTCAGATATGTGGACGATGTTTTTATCGTTTGGCGGGGGTCACGTACTGCCTGTGAGGAGTTTGTCAAATACCTAAACACAAATGACATGAACATGGTATTTACTCAAAATTTTGGAGGTAACAGTCTCGAGTTTTTGGACGTACATTTGGAGACGCATGGTGACAAGCTCCTCACTAGCACTTACCGAAAACCTACCGCCACCAATTCCCTATTGCACTATGGTAGCTACCAACCTCAGGCCGTCAAGCATGCAGTCCCATATGGTCAGTTTGTGCGCTTAAGACGCATAAACAACACGTAGACCACCTTTGAAAGCCAGGCAAATGAGCTTAAGGCCAGGTTATTGGGAAGGGGTTACCCTTTACCCATTGTGGAAAAAGCAAAGGAAAGGGCCGCACAGTATCAGCAACAGGATCTATTATATAGAAAACCAGGTAACAAACAAAGAAACGGTGGCAGGTTTGCATTTGCTTTCAAGTACAGTCCCATGGCAGACATGGTAAAACAGGCAATACTACGTAATTGGGACATGCTTAAAAATGATGAAGGTCTAAAAGAATATGTATCCAACAGACCCATTGTAACTTTCAGACGCTGGAGAACTATCAAGGATAAACTAGTTAGGAGTAGGTTTGTAGGAGGGCTTTCCCCAAATTGGTTAACTGGCAACAAGCTAACAGGAAACCACAGATGTGGATACTGTTCATACTGTGCGCAAATTATACAGGGCAAAAATCTAGAGTTCGGGGGTCTGCACCACAAAGTCAGGCAGTTCATTAACTGCCGCAAAAGTTATGTAGTTTACATCATAACTTGTGGTTGTGGGTCCTATTACATAGGAAAAACTACCCGCCCATTGTTAGAGAGGTTTCGTGAGCACACCAACTCTATTAGGACAGGTAGAGGCTGCCCTAGGTTGATAAACCATGTTAATGAACGACATGGTGGACAGCATTCCTGCCTAAAGTTTGCTGGTTTAGAGCACGTAAGCACTTTAGACTCTGGAGGGGACAGACATAGGGAACTCCTGTGGAAGGAAGCTGCCTGGATTATACGGGCAGAAGCTATGGGCCCACTCAGACTAAATGACCGTAACGAGATGAGCGCATTGATTTGATGCGCCATATGTGTATTTTATGTTGTGAATTGTTGCTAACTGTCCATGTTAATATTTGTATTTTATTGTGTCCTCACCTCTTGTACCCAGTGGAACGCCCGCAAGGCATGATTGGCGACATTTTGGAGGTGTGTTTGAGGCGGGCCCTGGACGTACTCTGTGCTGTGTCTCAGCAGATTGGGTAGCCCCCGCCTCCTCTTTCTTTTTCCCTCCTCCCCGCCCTCTGTTGCCTAGTTAGCGGACGCGTCCTGTGGACATAAGAGAACAGTCGCCTCCTGGTGACGTCATAGGCCAGACGAAGCGCTAACCGGCGCAAAACGGCCGTCGCCTGCAGTGCATGTCAGTGGAGAAGTTTGTCCGCTCCAGCCCTTGCTTGTTTCTGCACATGAATTAATAAAGCATCAAGCACTTTTTACAAGTCATGGTGAGTGCCACCTTCTACTTTTCCTTCATCTATGTGGACTATACCAATATACACTCTTTTGCTTGCTGAGCACCACCGACATTGACCTGAATGACCAACTGTCCCAGTCTCCACTTATTTTCCATACAAAGACATTACACAGAGAGGAGTAGTGCCACCCCCACTATCTTGTGAACATTTTATGATATAGAAGGACACGCCCAAGTGAATATAAAGTATCACAGCTGACAATGCTTATCAGAGGAAAAGCCAAGTCATGAGGAGGAAATAACTGCCTGTAGAACTCAGAGAAAGGATTGTGTGGAGGTACAGATTTTGAGAAGAGTACAAAAAATTCTGCTGCACTGAAGGTTCCCAAGAGCACAGTGGCCTCTTTAGTTCTTAAATGGAAGACATGTGAAACAACCAGGACTCTTCCTAGAGCTGGTCATACCACCAAACGAAATAATTGAATGAGAAGGACATAAGTAAGAGAAGTGACCAAGAGCCCAATGGTCATTCTGGTTGAACTCCAAAGATCCTGTGTGCAAATGGGAGAAACTTCCAGAAGATCAACTGTCACTGCAGCACTCCATTAATCGGGGCTTAATGGCATAATGGCCAGAATGAAGCCTCTCCTCAGTAACAGGCAAATAAATTACCACCAGGAGTTTAAAAGAAAAAACACCTAAAGGACTTTCAGACTGTGAGAAACAAGATTCTCTGGTCTAATGAAACCAAGATTATTATTTTTTTGCCTCAGTTCTTAACATATCTGGAGGAAACCAATCACTGCTCATCACCTGCTCAATACCATTCCTACAGTGAAACATGGTGGTGGCAGCATCATGCTGTGGGGTGTTTTTCAGTACCAGGAAAGGACAGGGAGACTAGTCAGGGTTGAGAGAATGCTGACTAGAGCAAAGTACAGAAATATATAATTGAGTAGTCCAGCCAGATCCCTGACTTGTGAACCCAATTGAACATCATTGGAGAGACCTGAAAATGACTGTCCAATGGCCAACAATTGTGCCCATCCAACCCGACACAGCTTGAGAGGATGTGAAGAAAAGACTGCCAGAAAATCCCCAAATTCAGGTGTGTAAACCTTGTGGCATCATACCAAAGAAAAATGGAAACTATAATCGCTGCCAAAGGTGTTTCAACTAAGTACTAAGAAAAGGGTCTGAAATTCTGAATACTTATGTCAATGCAAGATTTTAGTTTTTCCTTTCCAATAGATTAGTAAAGATTTTGAACGTTCTGTTTTCACTTTGTCATTATGAGGTAAAAAGTGCAGATTTTTATTTTATTTTTTATTTTACACAAGGCAGCAACATAAGAAAATGTAAAAAAATTGGAATATGCCGAATTAGTCTCTTGAAAAAGTTTTCTAGGATTTACCTATTGATGATTTATCTTTTGGAGGGTCCAAGTCTTTAGGGGTTCAAGTCTTTGTAACCTAGCTAGTTATTTGTTTTCATTAGCTGCAGCACCAGGCGCCGGATCTACACAGTTCTGCAAACTGTATAGTGGCAATGCCTAGTTAATGCAGAACTGCTCTCATTCAAGAGAAAGCAAGTAAATGGGAGGAGTTCTGCAGTAACCACCCATTGCCACTACACAGTGTATGGAGCTGTGTAGTTCTGGCACTTGGTTCCAGTGCAGCAGCTCACAAATATAGCTAATTGATGACATATCCTAAAAATACTGTAGGTCATCAATAAGTAAGGAAAAACCCATCCAACTCATGCTTTTTATTAATTGTGCCAATTATCTACTCAGTTAGCATATTTTCCATTCTATAAGACACAGCTGACCATAAGAAGCACCTAGGTTTTAGAGGAGGAAAATAATAAAAAGATATTTTTCATCACACCTAAGATCAGACCCCCAATCTTCACCAGACCCCCAAATCAGACTTCCAAACTTAATCAGACCTCAGATCAGACCCCCAATCTTCATCAGACCTCAGTCCCAAAAAAATTAAATAAAACTTAGCTCTCGTGCTCCGGATGGCGCTCAGGATATATAGTACACTGTTCCTGCTGCACTGTAACCCTTATGCACACTATGTCCTGATGCTGTATGCTTTCAGGACATGGCACAGCGCAGTTCCTGGAGAAGACCAGAAAGTGGTGAGTAATACTTGCGCTAGAAGCACTACACTTCCTGCTACTCGTTTCTCCTGTACTAATGAGCACTTCCATAATGAAATTGTGTGAGAAACTGTGCATGTTATAAAATGAAAAATACAGTAAATAGGAAGACATCCTGATATCACAATTCATCATGCCAGGTGTCATAGGCTTTGCAAAAGAATAAAAGGGAAATTGTTCCGGTTTATTCAATGCTAAAACCTTTGCACCAGACTCTGTGCTATCGGCATTTACATAGCAAATTTGCTCCAATCTCATTTATCTAACGGCTGTCCTCTATCACGCAGGAATAGCTGGACGCATATTACAGAAGATGATTTGGGTTGCTCTTGGCACAGCTGCTGCAGTAATGAGAAAGAACTGATCATTTTCACTGGTATCAGTTCTGGAAAGTCTCTATGCCCTTACATTCCGTAATAAGACAGTCATTCCCCCTGCTTTTGGTTGTAATGGCCATTCAGCCCTTGATTTTCAATATAATCTCTCATTCGGAGATGATAATTTAATTACATACATTTAAAAGTGCATAGGCAATTTAAAATAACAGTTTAACAGCACTCCAAGCTTTATTAGATGGAGAAAAAGCAGTGGAATATATTCATTTTGCTAGGAATGTAGCATTGCTGAATTATAATAATTTGAGACGCCACATTTCAAGTGTTGGAAAGTAATTCTTAGAAAGGTCATAGTAGATTATTTGTATCTGCTAGCTTGCATTTTGTAATGTTTACCCTACTCAGGTGCTTTGTCGCTGTTTAATTAGATTGGAAGCAGAAAAGTCATTTTAACATTACTTTATTGAAAGAGCGATGCAGGGATTCAGTACATATACGCTGGAGACAAAAGTGCATTAAGAAAACCAATGGAAAGGGGAAATATTTGATCTGCAAGTGCTGGCTAGAATAGCAATTCCTCCAAATGCAGAATTGTGCAAGCAGAAGTGACTACCGAGGCTACTAGAGGATATATATATATATATATATATATCTATATATTTATATATATATATATCTATATATAGTGACATTATTCTAGTCACCCAGTCACCATTTGCATAAAACCATAAAACATACACAGTCACTTTTATGCTTGTCTTAAAGGTATTGTGCAAAGTGAAGATATGGATGACCTATCCTCAGTATAGGTCATCAATAGAGATGAGCGAATTGAAGTTAACGAAGTGGAAATCGATCCAAAACTAAGGAAAAATTCGATTTGCACCGAATCCAAATTTTCTCAAGTTTCGAGGTAACAAATCACATTTTTTCCTGAAATGGCTGCTGCACATGTTAGGACATGGAGCAAATAACTCTGGGAACGAGGGATCACCCAAAATGCCATTCATGCAGCCAATCAGCAGCCAGCCAGCCCTGTGATGTCACAGCCCTTTAAATAGCCTCAGCCATCTTGGATTCAGCCATTTTCCAGTGTACTTAGTAGAGGGAGAGACATTTAGCAGGCGCTAGGGACTTTTATTTTGCTGAATAGAAGATCAGGGAAAGATCATTAGAAGTGTAGAGAAAGGATAGGGAGAAATTATTACACAGCATGGAAGCATAACAGGGTTTAATAGGGGAGTATACAGCCTGGGTATTAGGAACAATCCTAGTACACCTTGCCGCACTGACTGGGGATCCAAATTATACTGCTGCTTTTAGGTTTGCAATAGATGATGACTCTGTAATTCCAGCAAACCAGTCTTTTTATTAGGGTGCAAGTGCTGTGTGATACAGCCATTAACAGGGTGTATTACTAGGAATTATTTATTTGTCTTATTAGCCATTGTGCGGTGCATTTATATGTACCAAAGACTTTTTTGGTTTGTATTAGTGGGAAAAAAAGGGGTTATTAGTAGTGTTGATCGAGCACCAAAGTGCACGGGTGCTCGGGTGCTCAAGTTGAACACCTCGGGATACTCGTGTGCTCATTAGCGCAGAAATTGATGGATACACCACTGAAATGGTTTGGGAACAGCATGGGGGGGGAGTCTGAATGCATCTTGGACTCTCAGGTCGCGGCTGGGAACGATGTTGTCCAAGTAGTACGCCAATTTTACTGACTGACAATAATAGGCACAAAACCGAAGATAAAATCGATTGTAGAGGAAAAATTGATAGTAAACATTCTTTCCTGTATATTTACTTGTATATAAAGTGCAAGTGCTGGCAAAAATTTCAAGGAAGAGGCACTCCAATACAACCTGTATATCACATAAAGAAGGGACTCATTCACACTGTGGCACAATTGTTTAGGTAGTGGGACTCCTACACTCATCAAGCCTATGCAAGTGAAAGGGCTGCCAAAAATTACAAGGAACCGGCACTCCAATACACCCTTTATTACACATAAAGGAGAGTATCATACACACCCTTGAAAAAGTATGATTAATGGCCTGCTGGTGACCCTCAAAAACATTAGAATCAAGGGCCTGCTGGTGACCCTCTAAAACATTATGGGCGAGGGCCTGCAGCTGAACTGACCATCTAAACATTAGGGGTGAGGGTCTGCTGCTGAGCTGACCATCTAAAACATTATGAGGGAGGGTGTGCTGCTGAGCTGACTCTCTAAAACATTAGGAGTGAGGGCCTGCTGCTGAACTGACCATCAAACACATTAGGGGCGAGGGCCTGCTGCTGAGCTGACCATCTAAAACATTAGGAGTGAGGGTCTGCTGCCGAGCTGACTCTCTAAAACATTAGGGGCGAGTGCCTGCTGCTTATCTGACCACGGATAAAAGCATAGGCGAGGGCCTGCTGCTGAGCTGACCATCGAAAAAATTATGGCTGAGAGTCTGCTGCTGAGCTGACTCTCTAAAACATTAGAGGTGAGTGCCTGCTGCTGATCTGACCATGGAATAAATTATGAGCGAGGGCCTGCTGCTGAGCTGACCATCTAAAGCATTAGGAGTGAGGCTCTGCTGCTGAGCTGACTCTCTAAAACATTAGGGGTGAGTGCCTGTTGCTGATCTGACCATCTAAAATATTAGGGGCGAGGGCCTGCTGCTGAGCTGACCATTTAAAACATTAGAGGCGATTGCCTGCTGCTGAGCTGACCATCTAAAACATTAGGGATGAGGGTCTGCTGCTGAGCTGACCATTAGTGTTGAGCGCGAATATCGGCACTTCGAGAATTCGCAAATATTTTGAATATAGTGATATATATTTGTAAAAACGTATTGGACCGCTGCCATACGCTGCCGGGCGGAGTGTCATATGGACCTTATGACCTCATGCACCAGATGACAGGCTCGATTGGAGCTTTAATACAAGTTAAGTTACCTGGTTTATGCTATTATGCACTGATAAAGCTGAGCACTATATCTTTGCTCTATATTTGATGCTTATCTCCCCTGATGAACTGGCCGGCTGGCCAGGGAAACGCGTCGGGTGTAAGGTCTGAGTTGATTTTAGAGAGGAAAACGGCAGTTTCCTCTCTGTTTTTTTGGTTTAAGACTGAGTGATCTTGACTCAGTGGTTTTATTGGGAACATTGAAGCCGCCTAGGAGAGGGCCTCCTCACCCCCTGCTTCCCATTTCAAGACGAAACTGGGCAGTCCTGCACAGTCAGGGCGAGCGTATGAGGGCATTATAGAGGTGTAATAGGTGTAGGAACTATACTATTAGGGAAAGACTTGAGGGCTATAGTCCCAGTTTTCCTCCCTTGTTCCTTCCCGCCCTATCCCTAGTTGCTCCTCCAGGCTTATTCAAGTCCCATATTGTGATTGCACGATATATATTTATATACACATTTGAGGCTTTTTAACATTGACATTAAAAGTTATGTTTTAGGCACCGGTTTAGTTTGAATTTGGAATTTGTACGTAGGTGTCATTTGTAATAATATATCCATAAGCCCTTTGGGGTCAGTTGAATATATATTTGTAAAAACAAACAAACTTTTTTTTTTTTTTTATTTGAACCCATTACTTATTATACCTACTTGCTTCTTGCCTGTGGGCCAATGTGAGAAGGCTGCAATAATGTAGTCTGTAGTGAATTAGAATATTCTTCATTATTTAATTTATATTCTCTTATGCGAAAAATCAGCATTGTAATATTTGCGTATTCTATAGTGCTATATATTCATGTTTTAGAATATTCGCATTACGCGAATATTACATTGCCGATTTTTCGCAATCAATAGAATAATCTCAAATATGAATATTCGCGAATATATGACAAATATTCTAACGAATATTTGCGAAATATCGCAAATTCGAACATTGCCCTTGCCGCTCATCACTACTGACCATCTAAAATATTAGGGGTGAGGGTCTGCTGCTGAGCTGACTCTCTAAAACATTAGGGGCGAGGGCAGCCTAATAAGCATGTTGATATTATTGATGAGAAAAGGAAGAATGAACCATATACCCTTTATTGTGGTGGAAGGGGTACATGTGAATACAGTGTATTCTATACACCATATAAGCCACATGTGCCTTTATGTTCAGCCGCTTTGCTCTGGTGGAGTAGAGAAGTCATGGGCAATCCAGGCCTTGTTAATTTTTTATAAGAGTCAATCGGTCAGCATTTTCGGTTGACAGGCGGATGCGCTTATCAGTTATTTTGCCCTCCAGCACCTCCAAGGCATAGAGTGCCAGTTCGTGCCACATGTGTCCAGCTTGGACACCCAATAGTTGTAAGGCACAGAGGGATCATTGAGGATGCAGACACAGTCTGTTACATACTCCTTCACCATCCCCTAAAGTTTTACCCTCCTTGTGACAGTAGGCCGCACATGAGGATAAAGGTGCTGACGGGGTGTCAAGAAACTGTCCTAGGCCTTGGAGAGTGTTGCCCTGCCTCTGTTAGAACTGCTGTGTGTCCCGCTCATCTCCCCTCCTCGGTCACCCAAGGAACTACGTACTCTGCCGCCACCGTTGTCAGCTGGAAATATTTGGAGCAATTTTTCCACAAGGACCTTCTGGTATTCCACCATTTTGCTCGTCCTCTCCACCATAGGACTGAGAGATGAGAAGTTCTCTTTGTAGCGGGGGTCGAGTAGGGTGAACAACCAGTAATCGGTGTTTGCCAAAATTCGTATAACGCGTGGGTCACGGGAAAGGCAGCCTAACATAAAGTCTGCTATGCGTGCCAGAGTCCCAACAGACAAGACTTCTCTGTCCTCATCAGGAGGATGACTCTCAATCTCCTCATCCTCTTCCCCCTCATTTGTCCATCCACGCTGAACAGATGGAATAAACCTGCTATAAGTACTACCCTCTGAAGCGGAGGCAACAGCCTCCTGCTCCTCCTCCTCCTCATCATCATCATCATCCTCACCATCCAATATGCGCTGAGATGACAAAATAAGGGTGGTCTGGCTATCACCCTGTGTACTGTCTTCCCCCATTTCCACTTCTTCCACATTCAAAGCGTCCGCCTTCATTGTGAGCAGCAAACGCTTCAGTAGACACAGAAGTGGGATGGTTACACTGATAATAGTGGCATCGCCGCTCACCATCTGTGTTGATTCCTGAAAGTTGTGTAAGACCTCACAGAGGTCAGACATCCATTCCCACTCATTGCTTGTGAAGAGCAGAAGCTGACTGGAAAGGTGACGACCATGTTGCAGCTGGTATTCCACTACTGCCCTCTACTGCTCATAAAGCCTGGCCAACATGTGGACTGTGGAGTTTCAGCACGTGCTGACGTCGCACAACAGTCGGTGAGCTGGCAATTGCAAGCGCTTCTTGCAAGCCCGGCGGAAGCTGGCGATGACTTGCGGAAATGGGCTTACACGTGGCTCACCTTCACCAGTAGATCAGGCAAATTGGGTAGGTTTTGAGAAACCGCTGAACCACTAAGTTTAAAACATGGGCTAGGCATGGTATGTGTGTGAGCTTGCCGAACTCCAAAGACGCCACCAAGTTACGGCCATTATCAGACACAAGCATGCCTGGTTGTAGGTTGAGCTCAGTCTTGTCAGTTCAGAGGTGAAAGTGGAGGAGGAGGTGAAGGAGGAAAGGGGGGGGGGTGCAGCCACTAATGTAGGTGGTGGCAGGAATCATGATTGAAGTAGGGCCCGCAATCCTTGGCGTCGGTAGCTCCTGTGCCATCCCAGGGTACAACTCACTCCTGGCCTCCACAACGTTCACCCAAGTGTGCTGTCATTGAAATGTAGCTTCCCTGGCCACAAGCACTTGTCCATGTGTCAGTCATTATGGTACACATGCTGGTGTAAAGCAGGGATGGCACACCGAGCAAAATAGTGGCGGTGGGGACTGAGTAATGAGGGACGGCTGGCGCCATTAGGCTTCGGAAAGCCTTAGTTTCCACAAGCCTAAATGGCAACATTTCCAGGGCCAGCAATTTTGAAAGGTGAGCATTTAGTGCTTTGACCTGTGGATGTGCTAGCTGGTGGTGCTTGTGAAAGTCCAGGTGCGGGGCGGGAGGCAACCGGGCCTGCGTCTTTGACAGGGGATTGGCCAGGATTTAACATAACACAGGGTAAGAAGAGGCAGTCGTGTGACCAGCAGATACTGATTGTGAACCCAGGCGTTCGGCCCACCTATTAGGGTGCTTTGATGCCATGTGGCGGATCATGCTGGTGGTGGTGAGGTTGCTAGTGTTCACGCCCCTGCTCAATTTGGTACGGCGCAGGTTGAAAATGACAATTCTTTTATAGAGTTGAGCGAACTTGTATCTTAGGTTCGGTGTCCAAAGTTCGGGTTATCGAACAATACCGTTATGGATTCCGCTACCACGGACCATATTGGAATTTTGAATCCATAAGGGGATTCTTCAATGAACCTGAACCTTGGACAGCACTTCGGACCTGGGGTGATGTCACCGTCATGTGATCAGTGCAGGGGGCGTGTCTCAGTCCTGGATTGGATAGGAGGTGGTAAAGGGCCAGGTATAATGATCATGTGACATAAGGGGCGGAGCTCCTGTGCTCTGTGTGGAGGAGAAGAAGGAAGTAGAGCAGTGAAAGACGGTTGCGCAAACTTGTTTTTTTAAGTTCAGCGTTCGGGTTAATTGAAGAATCCTCTTTTGGATTCCAAATTCCGTTATGGCCCGTGGTAGCGAAATCCATAACAGGATTCTTAGATAACCCGAACTTTGGACGCCGAACTTAAAATACAAGTTCGCTCAACTCTATTCTTTTATTGTCCTCACTTTTATCAAAAAAGCGCCAGACTGCAGAACACCAACCCCTTGGCAAGTGAGATCTTCCAAGGGGGTGCTCCGGGGAACAGTTGCGGGCCTGTTTGGTGTGGCCCGCCTTCTTCCATTTGCCACCCCACTGCCTTTTCCAGCCTGTTGTGGTGCTGCGGATCCCTCCCCCTCTGTACTGCTGTCCTCGCTCGGCTTGCCACCCTCCCAGGTTGGGTCAGTGATTTCATCGTCCACCACCTCCTCTTCCACTTCCTCACTCTGGTCTTCCTCCTGACTTCTTGACCTAACAACAACCTCACTTATTGTAAACTATGTCTCATCCTCATCATCAACCTCTTTAGACACTAATTGCGGTTGACTTGTGTCTTATCATAATCATCCACCTCGTGAAACACTAATTGCCATTCCCCACCGCCATCTTCTTCTGACTGTGGATGCTCAAGAGTTTGGGAATCAGGGCACAAGATCTCATCATGTTCTTCTTCAAGCAGGCTTGGCGAGACACCCAAGTTAATGAATGGCGATGAAAAGAGCTCCTCGGAATATCCGAGTGTGGGATCATTAGTTTGCAAAGACTCTTCATGGTGGGAGGAAGGAGGATTAGTGTGAGGATTCTGTTGACCAGACTCTTGGCTACTGAGACTGGATTTTGTGGAAGACAGGGTGGTGCTTAACTGACTGGAAGCATAATCCAACCGACCACCTGCTCACACTGGTCTGACTTCGAGAGTGGTGTCCTGAGCCGCTCTGCAAACTGGAACATGAAGCTAGGTATCGTGGATGAGTGTGTTTCTTGTGCTCTGTCAGCAGACATAGTTTCACCGTGCCCAGGGCCACAGCCTCTGCATGCTCCATCAGCAGCATGGCCATGTCCACATCCCTTACTGCTCGCCTTCATCATATTAAAAGGTATATATACAGTAGCGCAGTTTTTTTAGGTGTATGCAAAAATAAATTACCGTCAATGTCACATATATTTGGGATGCGGAAATGTCATACAGGAGTGGTATCAGAGGTAATTGTGCTGCTGTCAACAGCGGCTAAGAAAAAAATACAGTCAATGTCACTGATATTTGGGATGCGGAAATGTCATACAGGCTAGGTATCACAGGTAATGGTGCTGCTGTCAACAGCTGCTAAGAAAAGATTACAGTCAATGTCACTGATATTTGGGATGCGGAAACGTTATACAGGAGATGTAGTGCAGGTAATCTCACTGTCCTCAGCGTCTATGGAAAAAGTACAACACTACTTATTAGCCGCTGTGTGGTGAAGTGAGAAAAATAGAGCCCTTTTTGTAATGTATTAGTGGCAAAAAATGTATTATTTCCTGTTCAGCGGTGCAGTTATATGTTCTGAAGCTTTTTTTGCTGTGTATTAGTGGCAAAATGAAGTATGATTTGCCATTCAGGGGTGCAGTTATATGTTCTAAAACCTTTTTTGGCGTGTATTAGTGGGGAAAAAAAGAGCTTATTAGCCATTGTGTGATGAAGTGAGCAAATTGCAGCCCTTTTTAGCGTGTATTAGTGGCAAAAAAAAGTATAATTTGCCATTCAGCGGTGCAGTTATATGTTCTAAAGCCTTTTTTGGCGTTTTTTAGTGGGGAAAAAAGGGGCTTGGAGTACAAGAATATGTAGTTAAGGGTAGGTAGTTATAAATGTCTATTCTGCACAAGGGATGGACAGGTCCTGTGGGATCCATGCCTGGTTCATTTTTATGAACGTCAGCTTGTCCACGTTGGCTGTGGACATGCGTCTGCGCTTGTCAGTAATGACGCCACCTGCCGTGCTGAATACACGTTCAGACAAAACGCTGGCCGTTGGGCAGGCCAGCACCTCGAAGGCATAATAGGCTAGCTCTGGCCACGTGGACAATTTGGAGACCCAGAAATTGAATGGGGCTGAACCATCAGTCAGTACGTGGAGGGTGTGCACACGTACTGTTTCACCATGTTAGCGAAATGCTGCCTCCTGCTAACACGTTCCATATCAGGTGGTGCTGCAGTTAGCTGTGGTGTGGTGACAAAACTTTTCCACATCTCTGCCATGCTAACCCTGCTATCAGAGGCCATAGCCATACTAACGGGTTGTGATCCGTGAGTAATGTGAACTGCTGTCCATACAAGTAGGGTTGAAGCTTCTTTAGGTCCCACACCACAGCCAGGCATTCCTTCTCGATGGCGGCGTAGCTCACTTCCCTGGGTAGAAGCTTCCGGCTCAAGTAAGCTACGGGATGTTCCCCACCATCTTCTCCAACTTGGCTCAGTACCGCTCCCAATCCAAACATTGACGCATCTGTGTGAACGAGGAATCTTTTAGATGGATTGGGAGCAGCGAGTACAGGACTATTAACAAGGGCTTGCTTGAGCTGTTGGAATGCCTGCTCACACTCTGGGGTCCAGACTACTTGGCGGGGGAGGTTCTTTTTGGTGAGATCAGTGAGGGGTTTGGCCAGGGTACTATACTTTGGGACAAATTTCCGATAATAGCCCGCGGTCCCTAGGAAGGCTAACACCTGAGTTTTGGTGCGGGGGATTGGCCACTGGGCTACTGCCTCTACTTTAGCGGGCTCAGGCTTTTGCTTCCCACAACCCACCCGGTGTCCTAGGTATTGTACTTCTGCCATCCCAATATGGCACTTGCTGGGTTTTAGGGTTAGGCCAGCCTCTCTGATGCGGTCTATCACGGCACTTACGTGTCTCAGATGCTCTTCCCAGGTTTCACTATAAATAGCAATGTCATCCAAGTATGCACATGCATAATCTTGGAAGCCATCAAGCAGCCGGTCCACCATACGTTGGAACGTGGCTGGGGCATTTTTCATCCCAAATGGCATGACCTTAAATTGGTAGAGGCCAAACGGGTGACAAAGGCTGACTTGGGAATGGAATCTGGCGCTAAGGGAATTTGCCAATAGCCCTTACATAAGTCAATGGTCGTGAGGTATTGACCTCTAGCCATCCTATCTAAGAGCTCGTCTATCCTGGGCATAGGGTATGCGTCAGAGACTGTTTTATCATTAAGTCTCCGGTAAACTACACAAAAGCGGGTCATGCCATCCCATTTTGGTACTAAAACTACTGGAAAGGCCCAAGGCTATCTGATGCTTCTATGACCCCTAAGTGGAGCATTTCCTGAATTTCCTGTCTCATGTGCTCCCGGACAGCCTCAGGAATTCTGTAGGGCATCTGTTTAAGGGGTGGTTGATCGGCCGTGTCTACCCTATGGGTAGCCAGTGGGGTGTAGCCAGGTGAGTTAGAGAATGTGGCGCCCTTTGTGGCTAACAGTTGTCGCACCTGGATACGCTCTTGGGGGCTTAGTCTCTCCCTTAGCTGGACTTCATCTAGGGTCCCTAGTTTATCATGCTCCCCCAGGAGATCTGGTAGGGGAAGATTCTCAAAGTCGTCAGATGCGGGTGCACATATGGCGGCCACATTCTCTGTTCTCTCATAGTAGGGTTTGAGCATGTTCACGTGGAGCATGCGTCTCCGCCCACTACCAGAGCATGGGCCGATCACATAAGTGGTGTCGCACCTCTGCTCCACCACTTGTTATGGGCCCTGCCAGGCGGCCTGGAGCTTGTCATGGCGCAAAGGTTTCAAAATCAACACCTTTTGGCCAATCTGAAAGCTCCGGTCCCTGGCACCTCTGTCGTACCATCGGCGCTGACGGGTCTGTGCCGCCTGGAGGTTAGTATGCATTTTCTGAGTCAATTCCTCCAAGCGGTCACGGAACTCCAGCAAATAGGGTATGACAGGGGTACCATCCTCACCTACTGCTCCCTCCCAGTGTTCCCGGATTAAATCTAGGGGCCCTCTAACTCTCCGTCCAAACAGTATTTCAAACAGCGAACACCCTGTCAATTCCTGCGGCACCTCCCTGTAAGCAAAAAGGAGATGGAGTAGGAATTTTTCCCAGTCCTGACGGGTGTTAATAAAGGTGCTAAGCATCTGTTTTAAGGTGCCATTAAATCGTTCACACAAGCCATTCGTCTGGGGGTGGTAAGCTGAACTAACGATGGATTTGATGCAGCACAGTTTCCACAGCTGTTGGGTGACTTCGGCTGTGAACTGAGTGCCCTGATCCGAGACTATCTCTCTGGAAAAACCCATCCGAGAGAAGACTTGCATCAATGCCTCAGCCACCATCTCTGCCTGAATACTAGTGAGAGCCACAGCTTCTGGATACCGTGTTGCATAATCCACTATCGTTAAAATATACCTTTTGCCTGACGGGCTGGGTTTGGCCAATGGTCCTATAATATCTACTGCTACCCGTCCGAACGGTTCTTCCATGATGGGTAGAGGTTGCAACTTAGCTTTGCAGCGATCCCCTCTTTTACCTACTCGTGTCGCATGTTTGACAGTACTGCCTAACATCTTTAGAGATGCCAGGCCAAAAAAAAGTGTGGGTAAGCCTGTGCCTGGTGCGGCTGACCCCTAAGTGTCCTGCCAGGGGGATATCATGCGCGATCTGTAATAACTCCCTCCTGTACTTCTGTGGGACTACTAGCTGTCGGGTGGGGATAGGTGGGGACCCTGCTGTGACTCTTTCAGAGTCCCGGTACAATAACCCCTGCTGCCAAGAATATCTCTCTCCTTCTATTCCGGTCTGGGCCTGGTTAACTTTATCCCTATAAACCTGCAAGGTAGGGTCACTAAAGGATTCCTGCCCAAATGCTGCGGGGGTATCCCAGGGGATAGGGTGAATGTTGTGGGGAAGGGTTCTTACCTGGACCTCAGAGTGTGCCGGGTTGTTCATGGAGTGGGCCTGTGACCTGGTGGTAATGGGATAGGTCTCGTTGATACCCTGGGGTGGTACAAATGCGGAATTCATCGGGCCAAGATCATTTCCCAGAAAAACATCAGCGGGTAGGTCTTTTATCAACCCAACATTAACCATTCTCGCCCCTGCACCCCAATGTTGATGTAACCTGTCTGTGGATAATCTGTGGATGGTCCCTCCCGCCATCCGTACAGCTACAGAACCCCCAATGCGGTCTTTCTCTGGAACCAGATGTCGTCGCACCAGGGTGAGGGTGGCACTGGAATCGCGCAGCCCCTGCGTCTCCGTGCCGTTGAGGATAACTGTCTGCCTGTGATGCTGTCGATTATCAGTCTCCGTCTGTATTGGGTCTGCCTCGTGTAGAAAACCCCAGTGTTCCTCTGGATCCTCTGCTCTGATGTTAAGCGGGACAGCCTCCGTATGGTAGTAGTGGGTGGCTGCCCGCACTGGAGGGGGTGGACCTGGACGGATCCATGCAGCCTGGTTTCGGTTCTGGGTACAGTCCCTCTGATAATGCCCAAACTTTTTGCAGGCATGGCACTGTATGGCGCTGCGATTAGGGTATCTGTTTGCTGGGATACTAGGCAGGAGCCCCGTGCGTTGTGATGCTGGTGGCCCAGGGTTAGGGTGTATTAGTCTGGGATTGGGTCTGAAGCTTACCCTGGATTGTCTGCGGGCATCCTGGTATAGCCTGCACTGCCGCTCAAAGTCCTGCAGAAAGCCGTCGATCTCGTCCTCGGCTTCCACAAATTTTTTGAAAGCATCATGCAGTACCTTGACTTTGGGTTCTGGAGCCGAAGTAATAGTTGGCGGTATTTCCAATGCCCGATGCTCTGCTATCCGGAGTTGGTTCTCTCTCTCCTCCCTTGCAGTGATCAAGCCATCCACCTGGTTCATGGTTGCTAGTACCAGCTCTATGGAGGGATTCTCTCCATAAATTGCTAGCCTGCGTTTCACCTCTCTGTCGAACTCTGACTCTGCGGTTTCTTTAGCCATACTGTGTGCCCGGTCTCCCTTGGTCAGTTCAACAATTAGCACAGCCTTCGTTTTATTGCTGGCTATCCACCCTCTCGCTTCCAGCAATTCCTTCAATGGTGTCCGTTTTAATCCAGCATAGTTCGTCTCCATTCACGGTTCCATTCCTATAACCAAAATGAAACGACCTGTTATCTGCACGAACCGCTGCTGCTTTCACTTTTCCGTTTGTTTCCTTTAATCTGTACAAACGCTGCTTCCTTCTGCTGCAGGACTTGTATCCCGCCGCTTGCCACCAATTGTTGCGGAGCTCCAAGACATAGCATCAAAATCTCCGCTTAAATCCTCTTGTAGCTGAAGAAGCAGGTCAATGTCCATGAGACAATTCCCCCAGTAACTGGACGACACACAGTTTTGGGAGTTAACTGACTTTACTAGGAATGGCACACACGTTTAAAACCTCCAACAGCCTCATTTACAACCAATAGTACATAGATTACAATAATACAAGGAAGGGGGGGGTGAGACAATAGCAAGGGCCGATGGGAGGTCTAGGAGGGACAAAGCAGCTAGGTTAAACAGGTATTGCAGGGTCCCTGGGACACCGCCTGGCTCTTGGGAAACAATGGGACAGGAAAAGGGAAGAGGCCCAGACAATCAATACATTTACATACCTTGCAACAATAATGGGCACAGGGTGAGCAAAATACAACAGGACTCTGGTGACTCACACATAATTGGTTTGGTAAATGAATGGGGGGGGGGGGGGGTGTACAGACAGCCGAACATAAATTAATATAACAAGGTCAATCTGTTACAATGATGCCCTGCGATCCTTGGCGGCTGATGGTCATGCGCCAAAGAACTCTCCGCCTGGGGCCCAGCCACCACTACATTTACCCAGTGTGCAGTTAAGGAGATATAGCGTCCCTGGCCGTGTTTACTGGTCCACATATCTGTGGTTAGGTGGACCTTGCCACAGATGGCGTTGCGCAGTGCACACTTGATTTCATCGGATACTTGGTTATGCAGGGAAGGCACGGCTTTCTTGGAGAAGTAGTGGCGGCTGGGAACAACATACTGTGGGACAGCCATGGACATCAGCTGTTTGAAGCTGTCTGTGTCCACCAGCCTGAATGACAGCATTTCAAAGGCCAGTAGTTTAGAAATGCTGGCATTCAGGCCCAGGGCTCGAGGGTGGCTAGGTGGGAATTTACGCTTTCTCTCTAAGGTTTGTGAGATGGGGAGCTGAACGCTGCTGTGTGAAATGGTGGAGATGCTTGGAGATGGAGATGGAGGTGGTGGTGTTGGTGGCACATCCTCTGTTTGGTGGGCGGCAGGTGGCAACATTCCTCCAGAGGTGGAGGAAGAGGCCGAGGCAGCAGCAGAAGAGGGAGCAGGGGGAGCCTGAGTGAGCTCCTTGCTTTTAAGGTGTTTACTCCACTGCAGTTCATGTTTTGCATGTAGATGCCTGGTCATGCAGGTTGTGCTAAGGTTCAGACTGTTAATGAAGTCAGGTTAACCAGTCTCGTATTACCCACACAGACAGAGTTCAACTTGCGCTGCTGGTTCCCAATAGTGTGTTGGACACCCACACTCTAAAGTAGATAAGGAAATAGATGGAACCGCGCCGCTTTAGTACTGGTACTTCTGTTCAAGCAAGGTGCCGACTTGTGCTCACAGTTCTCTTATAATCTTGCTCTGACCCAAATGATCTCCTGCAGGACCAGTAAAGCAAGCACAAATAGTGAAGGACCCTCTAAATAATAAAAAAATACAGGGTTTTATTGTACTCACAAATGCCTCACTTCAGGCTCTGATGGCACAGCGTGCAAACCACTCAGGTCTTGTCGTCAGCACATTGTTTAAAGAAGTGCCATGCCAGGGAACTCCTTGAAGCTGCATTTTGGTTGCTTGGTCACTGGTGGCGGTGGCCAGTAGCAGGCAAACTCTCTTGGCGGCGGCTGTTCTGCTTTTGCCCCCTGCTTCCTCTTTTGCTACGCTATTGGCCCCGTCTCACCACTGCCTCTTCCTCTGAACTATGAAAGTCAGTGGCACGACCTTCATTCCATGTGGGATCTAGGACCTCATCTTCCCCTGCATCGTCTTCCACACAGTCTTCCTCCCTGACCTCCTGTTCGGTCTGCACACTGCAAAAAGACGCAGCAGTTGGAACCTGTTTTTCGTCATCATCAGCAGAGACGTGCAGACTCTGATGAGGTGGTATTCCCATGTCCCTTATCATCAGGAAACATAAGTGGTTGTGCGTCAGTGCATTCTATGTCTTCCACCACGGGGGAAGGGCTAGGTAGATTCCCTTGGGAAAGGCTGCCAGCAGAGTCTTAAAACAGCTTAAGAGACTGCTGCATAACTTGAGGCTCAGACAGTTTCCCTGATATGCATGGGGGTGATGTGACACACTGATGAGCTTGGTTTTTAGGCACTACCTGTGCGCTTTCTGCTGAAGACTTGGTGGGAGATAATGTTGTGAACGTGCTGGATCCACTGTCGGCCACCCAATTGACTAGCGCTAGTACTTCTGGTGGTTACTAGAACCTGAGGTAGTTGGTTCACTAGGACGTTTAGCTGTGGCAGAATGGCCACGTCCTCTATCAGCACCAGAGGGTTTACTAACAACACCACCACCATGTCTGCTTTCGCGTCCCTTACTAGATGTTTTCCTTATTGTTACCGTTCACCACAATAAGAAAAAAATTATTTGGCCCATTGTATTGAATTCAAATTCAGGCCTTTTTTTACAAGCACCTAACACTATCTGGCTATCTATTTATGTACTGTATTACACTAATCCAGGCACAGCAGTAACCTCAGATTTAGGGGAATATCAATTGTAGGCCTAGCATTTAGACCCTGGATGAAAGGTATAATTTTATGGACAGATTTATACTTGGAGATGCACAGTAGTGTGTGAAAAAATATATAGGATTATGCTTTCAGCACTTGTATTTTAACACTTGTGTAATATACCCCTTAACAGAAAGAAATATACTTAGAGATGCAAAACAGTGTGTGCAAATGTAGATGATTATGCTGTATTTTAACACTTACTGTTATATACCCTTTAACAGAAAGAAATACACTTGGATATGCATGCTGAGTGTAGTATACCATTTTACGGACAGATTTACACTTTGCCTGCAACAGTTGGAACACCAGATTTACGGTTTTTCTATTTTTACAACTGAATTTCAACCCAGAACATAATATATCCTTTGACGGACACTAAAAAACTTGTTCAGTCACAGCTGGAACACCAGATTTACGGTATTTCTATTTTTGCAACTGAATTTCACCCCAGAAAATTATCTATCCTTTGCCAGACACTATTAAACTTGGCCAGCCACTGCTGGGACAGCAGATTTAGGGGATTTTTATTTTGGCAATTCAATTTCACCCCAGAAGAAAATCTATCCTTTGCCGGACACTATTAAACTTGGCCAGCCACAGCTGAAACCACTGATTTATGATATTGCCATTTTGGCAATTGAATTTCACCCCATAACAAAAATCTATCCTTTGCCGGACAATATTAAACTTGGCCAGCCACTTCTGGGACACCAGATATAGGGGATTGCTATTTTGGCTATTGAATTTCACCCCAGAACAAAATATATCCTTTGCCGGATACTGTTAAACATGGCCAGCCACTGCTGGAACACCAGATTTACGGTATTTCTATTTTTGCAACTGAATTTCACCTCAGAAAAAAAAAAATATCCTTTGCTGGACACTATTGAACTTGGCCAGCCACAGCTGAAACCACTAATTTACGGTATTGCTATTTTGGCAATTTAATTTCACCCCAGAACAAAAGCTATCCTTTGCCGGACACTATTAAACTTGGCCAGCCACTGCTGGGACACCAGATTTAGGGGATTGCTATTTTGGCTATTGAATTTTACCCCAGAACAAAATATATCCTTTGCCGGACACTATTAAACTTGACCAGCCACTGCTGGGACACGAGATTTAAGGGATAGAGATGTCCCGAACTGTTCGACAGCGAACAGTTCCCTGCGAACGTTGCTTGTTCGCGCTCGCTTCTGCCAGCGAACATTATGCTATGTTCGATTCGCCCTTCATTCTTACATTCAGCTTACCTTCCTACCAAAGCCTGGCATAGTGAATTCAATTTAAAACTGCAGTGTTAAAGCATGGAGAGTATTAACTAGTGTCCTCTGTCCACCCCAACCCTCAAACCCAAAAAAAGTCCTTTCTAAAAATGATATATCATTAATGATCATTTTCTACCACATTTCACTTTTACCACTCAGTTCATGCCAAAAGCCAAGTATGTGCAGGCTGACTATCTATCCATAAGACAGGGTGTCAGCATACCTTACAATGACAATCATGAGTTTTCAAACATAAGTTCTCAATCCAAAAGGAGAGAAATTGGTTAGCATTGGTTGGCTATCTAGAGGGGCCTGGACCCTAGACCATTATCATTAGGGCGACAAAAATTGTAATTTTATATGCCAGCCTAACTCCTCTCTCACTGCCTAAGAGAGCTGCATAAACCTTTCCCAACATTTAAAACTCATTTGCATACACATGGCCAAGAAATGCTAATGAGCAATATAGCAGTATCTGCCTTGTTTGTAAACTGAAACACAATTTGCATGGCTTTCCCATAGTCCCATGGTATGCAAATGAGTTTATATGACAAAACAGAATAGAAAGATTATAAAGTTAGTCTTTAAAAAATTGCAAAATAAAAAAAAAACTATGCAGCCTTCCTAATCATTGAGATGAGAGTTAGGTGGCATATTAAAAAAATAAAAATAAAATGTTGTCACCCTAATGATAATCATCTATGTGCACAGCTCCCCCTAGATACCTAGCACTAAACAGACAATTTTCCTTTTGGAAAAACTAGTTAAAACCCAGGCTGTCTTGCTAAGGTATGCTGATGATCTGTCTGTCTGATGGATTGCTGGTCCTGCATATACCTGGTGCTTGGCAGCTATAGGGGAGAACTGTTCTGTGTTGTCCATTGAATGTTTTATGTAATAATACAGATAATAATAAGATTTTATGATAGGCAGGCTAGGGTAAATGTCTGTAAGTCTGTCTTTGTCTGTTTTATAAAATACAAAGATTAGTTTTTTTAGTCAGCTACCTTACTGTATGTTTGATTGAGTATTATACCTTAAAGGGACAGGCTGTTTTACCCTATAGAAATATATATATTTTCCTGTATTAGGATCCTTGATCTCAGAAAAACTATGCGATTATCATCAAACACTGTCTTTGCATAATGTCTATAAAACGTTTTATTCATAATTTTTCTCTGTCAGGGATTCCGCTGGCCATGCTTGACTCATTTTACTCCTGTCTGTACCATGTGCTGTCCTGAATGTGCATGCACTATGGTGACTTATTCCTAGTGAAGAATAAACTTCCTAGGCGCATGCGCAGCACGGCAGAATTATACCCTTCAATCAAACAAAACTAAGCCCGCCACCAGGAAGTGGACAGCACAGCAGGAACAGGTAGTCAGTATCCCTTTAAGATGTAATAATCAAACACATGGTACAATAGATAATGAAGCCCTAATTTTTGTCCTTTATAAAACAGACAAAGACAAAATTATTATTATTATTATTATTATGCAAATGAGTTTTAAATGTTGGGAAAGGTTTATGCAGCTCTCTTAGGCAGTGAGAGAGGAGTTAGGCTGGCATATAAAATTACAATTTTTGTCGCCCTAATGATAATGGTCTAGGGTCCAGGCCCCTCTAGATAGCCAACCAATGCTAACCAATTTCTCTCCTTCTGGATTAAGAATTTATGTTTGTTTGTCTAAATTGCTCAAACCTGTCATTGTAAGGTATGCTGTCTTATGGATAAATAGTCAGCCTGCACATATCTGGCTTTTGACATGGTGTAGAGTGATTTATTTTTATTTTACAAGTAATAAAGGTAGGTTAGAAAATAAAATGTTAGAGTAGATTTCGATGTCATAAAATAGGTTATTTTAAACTATTTAAAAATATTAGTTGATTTATGCCCTTTAGTTAGTCAACTTAAAACAACTTTTCTATCTCTATTGTAGCTAGAACAAGTCACTGTGGGTTTTAATATTCGCCTGCCAATAGAAGTCTATTGCGGTTCACCCTGTTCGCGAACATTTGAGTAAGTTCGGGTTCGTTGTTCGCGAACAGAAAATTTTCTGTTCGTGACATCTCTATTAAGGGATTGCTATTTTGGCAAATGAATTTAACCCAAGAACTAAATATATCCTTTGACGGACACTATTGAACTTGGCCAGCCACTGCTGGGACACCAGATTTAGGGGATTGCTATTTTGGCAATTGAATTTCACCCCAAAACAAAATATAACCTTTGCCGGAAACAATTAAACTTGGCCAGCCACCGCTGGGACACCAGATTTACGGTATTTCTATTTTTGAAACTGAATTTCACCCCAGAAACTAATTTATCCTTTGACGGAAACTATGAAACTTGTCCAGTCACAGCTGGAACACCAGATTTACGGTATTTCTATTTTTGCAACTGAATTTCACCCCAGAAAATTATCTATCCTTTGCCAGACACTATTAAACTTGGCCAGCCACTGCTGGGACAGCACATTTAGGGGATTGTTATTTTGGAAATTCAATTTCACCACAGAAAAAAATCTATCCTTTGCCGGCCACTATTAAACTTGGCCAGCCACAGCTGAAACCACTGATTTACTGTATTGCTATTTTGGCAATTGAATTTCACCCCATAACAAAATATATACTTTGCCGGACACTATTAAACTTGCTTAGCCACTGCTGGGAAACCAGATATAGGGGATTGCTATTTTGGCTATTGAATTTTACCCCAGAACAAAATATATCCTTTGCCGGATACTACTAAACTTGACCAGCCACTGCTAGAATACCAGATTTACGGTATTTCTATTTTTGCAACTGAATTTCACCTCACAAAAAAATTATATCCTTTGCCGGACACTATTGAACTTGGCCAGCCACAGCTGAAAGCACTGATTTACGGTATTGCTATTTTGGCAATTGAATTTCACCCCAGAACAAAATCTATGCTTTGCTGAACACAATTAAACTTGGCCAGCCACTGCTGGGCACCAGAATTAGGGGATTGCTATTTTGGCTATTGAATTTCACCCCAGAAGAAAATATATCCTTTGCTGGACACTATTAAACTTGGCCAGCCACTGCTGGGATACCAGATTTAGGTTATTGCTATTTTGGCAATTCAATTTCACCCCAGAAAAAAATCTATCCTTTGCCGGACACTATTAAACTTGGCCAGCCACAGCTGAAACCACTGATTTACTGTATTGCTATTTTGGCAATTGATTTTCACAACATAACAAAATATATCCTTTGCCGGACACTATTAAACTTGGCCAGCCACTGTTGGAACACCAGATTTACAGTATTTCTATTTTTGCAACTGAATTTCACCACAGAAAAAAAATATATCCTTTGCCGAACACTATTGAACTTGGCCAGCCACAGCTGAAAGCACTGATTTATGGTATTGCTATTTTGGCAATTGAATTTCACCCCAGAACAAAATCTATCCTTTGCCGGACACTATAATACTTTGCCAGCCACTGCTGGGACCCCAGATTTAGGGGATTGCTATTTTGGCAATTGTATTTCACCCCAGAAAAAAATTTATCCTTTGCGGAACACTATTAAACTTGGCCAGCAACAGCTGGAACACCAGATTTACGTTATTTCTATTTTTGCAACTGAATTTCACACCAGAAAATTATCTATCCTTTGCGGGACACTATTAAACTTGGCCAGCAACAGCTGAAACCACTGATTTACGGTATTGCTATTTTGGCAATTGAATTTAACCTCATAACAAAATATATCTTTTGCCGGACACTATTAAATTGGCCAGCCACTGCTGGGACACAAGATATAGGGTATTGCTATTTTGGCTATTGAATTTCACTCCAGAACGAAATATATTCTTTTACGGACACTATTGAACTTGGCTAGCCACTGCTGGAACACCAGATTTACGGTATTTCTATTTTTGCAACTGAATTTCACCCCAGAAAATTATCTATCCTTTGCCGGACACTATTAAACTTGGCCAGCCACTGCTGGGACACCAGATTTAGGGGATTGTTATTTTGGCAATTGAATTTCAACCCAGAAAAAATTCTATCCTTTGCCGTACACTATTAAACTTAGCCAGCCACAGCTGAAACCATTGATTTATAGTATTGCTATTTTGGCAACTGAATTTCACCCCAGAACAAAAACTATCCTTTGCCGGACACTATTAAACTTTGCCAGCCACAGCTGAAACCACTGATTTACAGTATTACTATTTTGGCAATTGAATTTAACTCTAGAACAAAATCTATCCTTTGCCGGACACTATTAAACTTGGCCAACCACTGCTGGGACACCAGATTTAGTGGATTGCTATTTTGGATATTGAATTTCACCCCAGAACAAAATATATCCTTTGCCGGACACTATTAAACTTGGCCAGCCACTGCTGGGTCACCAGATTTGTGGAATTGCTATTTTGGTTATTGAATTTCACCCCAGAACAAAAAATATCCTTTGCCGGACACTATTAAACTTGGCCAGCCACTGCTGGAATACCAGATTTACGGTATTTCTATTTTTGAAACTGAATTTCACACTAGAAAATTATCTATCCTTTGCTGGACACTATTAAACTTGGCCAGCCACTGCTGGGTCACCAGATTTTGGGGATTGCTATTTTTGCAACTGAATTTCACCCCAGAAACTAATTTATCCTTTGACGGACACTATGAAACTTGTTCAGTCACAGCTGGAACACCAGATTTACGGTATTTCTATTTTTTCAACTGAATTTCACCCCAGAAAATTATTTATCCTTTGCCAGACACTATTCAACTTGGCCAGCCACTGCTGGGACACCAGATTTAGGGGATTGCTATTTTGGCAATTGAATTTCAACCCAGAAAAAATTATATCCTTTGCCGGACACTATTAAACTTGGCCAGCCACAGCTGAAACCACTGATTTATGGTATTGCTATTTTGTCAACTGAATTTCACCCCAGAACAAAATCTATAATTTGCCGGACACTATTAAACTTGGCGAGCCACAGCTGAAACCACTGATTTACGGTATTGCTATTTTCGCAATTGAATTTAACCCCAGAACAAAATATATCCTTTGACGGACACTATTGAACTTGGCCAGCCACTGCTGGGACACCAGATTTAGGGAATTGTTATTTTGGAAATTGAATTCACCCCAGAAAATTATCTATCATTTGCCGGACACTATTAAACTTGGCCAGCCACTGCTGGAACACCAGATTTACGGTATTTCTATTTTTGAAACTGAATTTCACCCCAGAAAATTATCTATCCTTTGCCGGACACTATTAAACTTGGCCAGCCACTGCTGGAACAGCAAATTTAGGGGATTGTTATTTTGGCAATTCAATTTCACCCCATAACAAAATATATACTTTTCCGGACACTATTAAACTTGGCCAGCCACTGCTGGGACACAAGATATAGGGGATTGCTATTTTGGCTATTGAATTTCACCCCAGAACAAAATATATCCTTTGCCGGATACTACTAAACTTTGCCAGCCACTGCTAGAACCCCAGATTTATGGTATTTCTATTTTTGCAACTGAATTTCACCTCAGAAAAAAAATATATCCTTTGCCGGACACTATTGAACTTGGCCAGCCACAGCTGAAAGCACTGATTTACGGTATTGCTATTTTGGCAATTGAATTTCACCCCAGAACAAAATCTATGCTTTGCCGGACACAATTAAACTTGGCCAGCCACTACTGGGACACCAGAATTAGGGGATTGCTATTTTGGCTATTGAATTTTACCCCAGAACAAAATATATCCTTTGCCGGACACTACTAAACTTGGCCAGCCACTGTTAGAACACCAGATTTCTTGTATTTATATTGTTGCAAATGAATTTCACCTCAGAAAAAAAATATATCCTTTGCCGGACACTATTGAACTTGGCCAGCCACAGCTGAAAGCACTGATTTTTGGTATTGCTATTTTGGCAATTGAATTTCACCCCATAACAAAATCTATGCTTTGCCGGACACAATTAAACTTGGCCAGCCACTGCTGGAACACCAGATTTACAGTATTTCTATTTTTGCAACTGAATTTCAACTCAGAAAAAAAATATATCCTTTGCCGACCACTATTGAACTTAACCAGCCACAGCTGAAACCACTGATTTACGGTATTGCTATTTTGGCAATTGAATTTCACCCCAGAGCAAAATTTATCCTTTGCCGGACACTATTAAACTTGGCCAGCCACTGCTGGGACACCAGAATTAGGGGATTGCTATATTGGCTATTGAATTTCACCCCAGAACAAAATATATCTTTTGCCTGACACTAATAAACTTGTCAAGCCACTGCTGGGACACGAGATTTAAGTGATTGCTATTTTGGCAATAGAATTTCACCCCAGAAAATGATCTATCCTTTGCCGGACAATATTAAACTTGGCCAGCCACAGCTGAAACCACTAATATACGGTATTGCTATTTTAGCAATTGAATTCCACCCCAGAATAAAATATATCCTTTGCCAGAGAGCAGACAGTACTAAACTTGGAAGCCACAGCTGGAACACCAGATTTTGGGGATCACCCCAGAAAAAAGTGACAGAAACACGCTCTGTGCATCCTAAAAACCAGTGAGCAATTAACTAGCAGAAGGTGAATGATTCACAGCTGTAGATAGATCAATTCATTAGGTGTTTTTGCTGACTTTTCCCTGCCTAATCTCGCCCTCACAGCAGCTGCGTCCTATCCCTATACTAATCTGAGCAGAGTGACGTGCGGCGCTACGTGACTCCAGCTTAAATAGAGACTGCCATTAGTAGGCATTGCTGTGATGGCTTCTTAGGGCAAGAAGTAAAACGCCAGCTGATGTGCTGAAAGTGGGAAGAAATCGCTGAACAACGAACCCGAACCCAAGCTTTTTTGAAAATATTTGGGTCCGGGTCTGTGTCCCGAACACCCCCAAATTCGGTACGAACCCGAACTATACAGTTCGGGTTCGCTCATCTTTACTCACCATCCGTAGAGAGGCATTCCGGCCTACCAAATAACGCTGCAGATTTTGTCGCCTACTCGTACCAGAGGAAAGTGTTTCACTTGGACCAGTAGTTGGCGCTGAATGTCCACGTCCTCTCCCAGCAACAGGAGCTCCACCAACACTACCACGACCATGCCCACGTCCCTTATTTGATGTTCTCCTCATTATTTGCTTTCACCCACCAATCTTAAAGAGAGGTTTCTCTCCGGTGTCAATTTAACTTCCAATAGTCAACAATTAAGTTCACTGTGTCATAAAAATGCTCTGTGGACCAAGAATAAAGTTTTTTTGGGCCTAAAACACACTGATTCTTAATTTCAATGCAGAAATGTAAAATATGTATTTGTACACTGTATGCATAACTGTTTGGTCAACCCCCGCACACGTTTTTCTTCCAGTAAAACACAGTACAGCACTATTTTCCTGCTGCAATTTAAAATTGGTATTTGTATGCTGTATGCACAAGTGGTTTGTGGACCAAGAACAAGGATTTTTGTAATAAAACACAGAAAAGCAGTATTTCACTGCTATTAAAAAGATTTAGCTATTTCAACGGTTTATGCAAAAGTGCTTTGTGGACCCAGAACACGTTTTTTTTAAATAAAACACAGAAAAGCAGTATTTCACTGCTAGTAATAAAACGTTGGTATTTCTACGGTTTATGCAAAAGTGATTTGTGGACCCAGAACACAGATTTTTTTCAATAAAACACAGAAAATCAGTATGTCACTTCTATTAATAAAACATAGCTATTTCTACGGTTTATGCAAAAGTGGTTTGTGGACCCAGAACACAGATTTTTTCAATAAAACACAGAAAATCAGTATTTTACTGCTATTAATAAAACTTAGGTATTTCTACATTGTATGCACAAGTGGTTTTTGGACCCAGAACAAGAATTTTTTTAATAAAACACAGAAATACGTTGGTATTTCTATGCTGTATACACAACTGCTTTGTGTAGCAAGAATATAGCTTTTTTCCTTCACAAAAAAAATGTATTCAGTATTTCACTGCAACAATGTCAAATTTGTATTTGGGCGGGGTATTTCAAACTGTTTTGTGGACCAGGAATAACGTTTTTTTTCCCCAGGAAACACACTGATGCACTATTTCCCTGCAGTAATATTAAATATGTATTCGTACGCTGTCTGCACAACTGTTTTGAACACCAGGAATACTTTTTTTTTTTGCCAAAAATACACTGATTCTCTATTTCACTGAAGAAATGTCAAATGTGTATTTGGGCGGTGTATTTCAAATGGTTTTGTGGACCAAGAATAGCGGGGGGCACTACTTGACTCCAGCTTATAAAGAGGCTGGGTCACATGCTGCACTCAGCCAATTACAGCCATGCCATTAGTCGGCATGGCTGTGATGGCTTCTTAGGGCAAATAAGTAAAACGCTTGCTGATTGGCTGCTGTGCAGCCCTTCAGAAAGCGTGAAGAATCGCCGAACAACGGACCGGAACCCGAACTTTTATGAAAATGTTCAGGTCCCGAACACCCCAAAATTCAGTACAGACCCAAACTATACAGCTCAACCCTATCTGTGACATTCTGTGTACTTTATTTGCGCATACACCTACAAAACTTGTGCTATTGTACTTGCAACCACATATAGAACATTTAACATGCGCAAAGTGAGCAGTAAGGGACGGAGAAGTGGCCGTGCTGCTGACGGTGCATGCAGAGGCAGTGGCCCTGGGTGATCTGAAAATATGCCTGCTGCCAGAGCACAGGAAATACACTCATCCACACCACTCTCGAAGTCAGATCAGTGCAAGCAGGTGGTCGGTTGGTTTGCAGCAGATAATGCTTCCAGTCGGTTAAGCAACACCCTGTCTTCCACATAGTCCAGTCTCTGTAGCCAAGAGTCTGGTCAACAGAATCTTCACCCTGATACTCCTTCCACCCACCATGGAGAGTCTTGGCAAACAATTGATCCCAAACTTGGATATTCCAAGGAGCTCTTTTCATCGCCATTCCTTAATGTGGGCCTCTCGACAAGCCTGCTTGAACAGTGACATGAGGAGATCTTGTGCCCTGATTCCCAAACTCTTGAGTGTCCACAGTCAAAAGAAAATGACGGTGGGGAACAGCAATTAGTGTTTCATGAGGTGGATGAAGATGATGAGACACAGTTGCCTATAAGTCAACCGCAGTTGCCAATAAGGGGAACAGCAATTAGTGTCTGAAGAGGTTCATGATAAGGATGAGACACAGTTGTCAATAACTGAGGTTGTTGATAGGTCAAGAAGTCAGGAGAATGACCAGAGTGAGGAAGTGGAAGAGGAGGTGGTGGATGATGAAATCACTGACCCAACCTGGGAAGGTGGCAAGCCGAGTGAGGACAGCAGTACAGAGGGGAATAGATCCGCAGCACCACAACAGGCTGGAAAAGGCAGTGGGGTGGCAAAAGGGAGAAGGCAGGCCACACCAAACAGGCCCGCAACTGTTCCCCGGAGCACATCCTTGCGTAAATCTCCCTTGCCAAGAGGTAGGTGTTCCGCAGTCTGGCGCTTTTTTGAGGAAAGTGCGTATGATAAAAGAATTGTCATTTGAAACCTATGCAAAACCAAAGTGAGCAGGGGCGTGAACACTAGCAACCTCACCACCACCAGCATGATCTGCCACATGGGCATCAAAGCACCGTAATAGGTGAGCCGAACACCTGGGTCCACAATCAGTGTCTGCAGGTCACACCACTGCCACCTCTTCCCCTGTGTTACGTGCTGGTCAATCCCTTGTCCAAGACGCAGGCCCAGATGCCTCCCACTAGGCACCTGGACCTTTGCAAGTACCATCAGCTAGTGTATCCACTTCTGTGTCCCAGTGCAGCCTACAGATGTCTATACCCCAGGCCTTTTAACGAAAGCGCAAATACCCAGCCACCCACAGACCATAGCACTAAATACGCACCTTTCAAAATTGCTGGCCCTGGAAATGTTGCTATTAAGGCTTGCGGACACTGATGCTTCCACTAGCCTGATTGGCGGCGGCCGTTACTCTGTCCCCAGCCATCAATATTTTTCACGGTATGCAGTCCCAGCCTTACAGCAGCATGTCTGCCGTAACATCACCCGTGCCCTAACACTGGGTGAACATTGTGGAGGACGGGAACGAGTCATACCCTAGGATGGCACAGGTGCTACTGACGATAAGGATTGCGGGCCCTACTTCCATCAGGGTTTCCACGTTAGTTGCTGCAACCCCCTCCTCCCCCTCCTCCTCCACTTCCACCTCTGAATTATCATCTTGCAGCACCAGTCAGCCATCAGTCAGTAGCTGGAAGCAGTGTAGCACTGCAGTGGGGAAGCGGCAACAGGCTGTGCTTAAACTGATCTGCCTAGGTGACAAACAGCACACCACCGCAGAGCTGTGGCAGGGGATAAGGGACCAGACTGAGCTGTAGCTCTCACCACTCAACCTACAACCAGGCATGGTTTTGTCTGATAATGGCCGTAACTTGGTGACGGCTTTGGAGCTCGGCAAGCTCACACGCATACCATGCCTAGCCCACATGTTCAACCTAGTGGTTCAGCGGTTTCTTAAAACCTACTCCAATTTGCCTGAGTTACAGGTAGAGTTGAGCGAACACCTGGATGTTCGGGTTCGACGAGTTCGGCCGAACTTTCGAAAAATGTTCGGGTTCGGGATCCGAACTCGACCCGAACTTCATCCCGAACCCGAACCCCATAGAAGTCAATGGGGACCCGAACTTTTGGGCACTAAAAAGGCTGTAAAACACACCCGGAAAGGGCTAGAGGGCTGCAAAAGGCAGCAAAATGTAGTTAAATCCCCTGCAAACAAATGTAGATAGGGAAATGATGAGTTAACATAAAATAAATAAAAATTAAACAATATTAATTGGAGTGAGGTCCCATAGCACAGAATCAGGCTTCAAGTCACCCACCAATGGAGAAGGTCACTTACTATTATTTTGACCACAGCACCCAGACAAAGAGAGAGGTCCCACAGCAGAGAACCAGGCATCATATCACCCACCACAGGAGTAGGCCACCATTTAGTTACTTTGACCCCTACACCCAGACGGAGGAGAGAGGTTACACAGCAGAGAATCAGGCATTTAGATCACCCACCACAGGAGTAGGCCACCATTGAATCAGACCCGGCAACCATGTCCAGATGGCACAAGCATAAGCTTTATATCAATCAGCACAGGAGAAGGCGACTTTGACAGACTTTGACCCCTACACCCGGACGGAGGAGAGAGGTTTCAAAGCAGAGAATCAGGCATTTAGATCACCCACCACAGGAGTAGGCCCCAATTTAATGGGACCCCGGCAACCATGTCAGATGGCACAACCATCAGCTTCATATCAATCAGCACAGGAGAAGGCGACTTTGAAAGACTTTGACCCCTACACCCAGACGGAGGAGAGGTTTCACAGCAGAGAATCAGGCATTTAGATCACCCACCACAGGAGTAGGCCCCCATTGAATCAGACCCTGGCAACCATGTCAGATGGCACAACCATCAGCTTTATATCAATCAGCACAGGAGAAGGCGACTTTGAAAGACTTTGACCCTACACCCAGATGGAGGAGAGAGGTTTCACAGCAGAGAATCAGGCATCATATCAACCACCACAGGAGAAGCCACCATTTAGTTACTTTGACCCCTGCACCCAGGAAGAGGAGAGAGGCACCACAGCACATATTCTGGCATCATATCAGCCACCACAGGAGAAGCCACCATTGAGTTACTTTGACCCCTGCACCCAGGAAGGAGGAGAGGCCCCACAGCACATATTCTGGCATCATACTAACCACCACAGGAGAAGCCACCATTGAGTTACTTTGACCCCTGCACCCAGGAAGAGGAGAGAGGCCCCACAGCACATATTCTGGCATCATATCAGCCACCACAGGAGAAGCCACCATTGAGTTACTTTGACCCCTGCACCCAGGAAGAGGAGAGAGGCACCACAGCACATATTCTGGCATCATATCAGCCACCACAGGAGAAGCCACCATTGAGTTACTTTGACCCTGCACCCAGGAAGAGGAGAGAGGCCCCACAGCACATATTCTGGCATCATACTAACCACCACAGGAGAAGCCACCATTGAGTTACTTGACCCCTGCACCCAGGAAGAGGAGAGAGGCCCCACAGCACATATTCTGGCATCATATCAGCCACCACAGGAGAAGCCACCATTGAGTTACTTTGACCCCGCACCCAGGAAGAGAGAGAGGCACCACAGCACATATTCTGGCATCATATCAGCCACCACAGGAGAAGCCACCATTGAGTTACTTTGACCCCGCACCCAGGAAGAGAGAGAGGCACCACAGCACATATTCTGGCATCATATCAGCCACCACAGGAGAAGCCACCATTGAGTTACTTTGACCCCTGCACCCAGGAAGAGGAGAGAGGCCCCAGCACATATTCTGGCATCATATCAGCCACCACAGGAGAAGCCACCATTTAGTTACTTTGACCCCTTCACCCAAACAGAGAGAGAGGTTCCACATCAGAGAATCAGGCATCATATCAACCACCACAGGAGTAGGCCACAATTTAATGGGACCCCGGCAGCCATGTCAGATGGCACAACCATCAGCTTCATATCAATCAGCACAGGAGAAGGCGACTTTGAAGACTTTGACCCCTACACCAGACGGAGGAGAGAGGTTTCACAGCAGAGAATCAGGCATTTAGATCACCCACCACAGGAGTAGGCCCCCATTGAATCAGACCCTGGCAACCATGTCAGATGGCACAACCATCAGCTTTATATCCAATCAGCACAGGAGAAGCCACCATTGAGTTACTTTGACCCCTGCACCCAGGAAGAGAGAGAGGCCCCACAGCACATATTCTGGCATCATACTAACCACCACAGGAGAAGCCACCATTGAGTTACTTTGACCCTGCACCCAGGAAGAGGAGAGAGGCCCCACAGCACATATTCTGGCATCATATCAGCCACCACAGGAGAAGCCACCATTGAGTTACTTTGACCCCTGCACCCAGGAAGAGGAGAGAGGCCCCACAGCACATATTCTGGCATCATACTAACCACCACAGGAGAAGCCACCATTGAGTTACTTTGACCCCTGCACCCAGGAAGAGGAGAGAGGCCCCACAGCACATATTCTGGCATCATATCAGCCACCACAGGAGAAGCCACCATTGAGTTACTTTGACCCCGCACCCAGGAAGAGGAGAGAGGCACCACAGCACATATTCTGGCATCATATCAGCCACCACAGGAGAAGCCACCATTGAGTTACTTTGACCCCTGCACCCAGGAAGAGGAGAGAGGCCCCACAGCACATATTCTGGCATCATACTAACCACCACAGGAGAAGCCACCATTGAGTTACTTTGACCCCTGCACCCAGGAAGAGGAGAGAGGCCCCACAGCACATATTCTGGCATCATATCAGCCACCACAGGAGAAGCCACCATTGAGTTACTTTGACCCCTGCACCCAGGAAGAGGAGAGAGGCACCACAGCACATATTCTGGCATCATATCAGCCACCACAGGAGAAGCCACCATTGAGTTACTTTGACCCCTGCACCCAGGAAGAGGAGAGAGGCACCACAGCACATATTCTGGCATCATATCAGCCACCACAGGAGAAGCCACCATTGAGTTACTTTGACCCCTGCACCCAGGAAGAGAGAGAGGCCCCACAGCACATATTCTGGCATCATATCAGCCACCACAGGAGAAGCCACCATTTAGTTACTTTGACCCCTTCACCCAAACAGAGGAGAGAGGTTCCACATCAGAGAATCAGGCATCATATCAACCACCACAGGAGTAGGCCACAATTTAGTTTATTTGACCCCTGCACCCAGGAAGAGGAGAGAGGCCCACAGCACATATTCTGGCATCATATCACACACCACAGGAGAAGGCCTCTTTCAGTGATTTAGGCCTTTGGACCCAGACAGAGGAGAGAGGTCAGAGATTAGCTTCATATCCCCAGCACAGCAGAAGACCGCTTTATTTGACTTAGGCCTCAGCACCCAGACAGAAGACAGAGGTAGCATGGCAGAGGTTATGGCTTCATGTCACCCGTTAGTTTAACCGGCCACTTTCATCTGGTTAGGCCCGGCGCCCAGACAGAGAAGAGTTTCATTCAACTGTGGGTTTCATAAAATTTGTATCAAATAAAGAAGTGGCCCGTAGCACAACAAGACATGTTTTAGGCAGTTAATAAGGACTACTCTGCACAAGGGAGGGACAGGTCCTGTGGGATCCATGCCTGGTTCATCTTTATGAAGGTCAGCTTGTCCACGTTGGCTGTGGACAGGCGGCTGCGCTTGTCAGTAATGACGCCCCTGCCGTGCTGAATACGGCGTTCAGATAAAGCGCTGGCCGCCGGGCAGGAAAGCACCTCAAGGCATAACATGCTAACTCTGGCCACGTGGACAATTTCGAAACCCAGTAGTTGAATGAGGGCCGAACCATCCGTCAGGATGTGGAGAGTGTGCAGACATACTGTTCAACCATGTTAGTGAAATGCTGCCTCCTGCTAACACGTTCCGTATCAGGTGTCGGTGCAGATAGCTGTGGCGTGGAGACAAAACCTTTCCACATTTCTGCCATGCTAACCCTGCCCTCAGATGAGCTGGCCGTGACACAGCTGCGTTGGCGACCTCTTGCCACTCCTCTGCCTTCACCTTCCACCTGTTCCCCTGTGACATGTGGGAATGCTCTCAAGAGCGCCTCTATCAGCGTGCGCTTGTACTCGCGCATCTTGCGGTCGCGCTCCAGTTCAGGAATTAAAGTGGGCACATTGTCTTTATACCGGGGATCCAGCAGGGTGGCCACCCAGTAGTCTGCACACGTTAAAGCGTGGGCAACTCTGCTGTCGTTGCGCAGGCATTGGAGCATATATTCGCTCATGTGGGCCAGGCTACCCATGGGTAAGGACAAGCTGTCCTCTGTGGGAGGCGTATCGTCATCGTCCACCGTATCCCCCAGCCACGCACCAGTGATGGGCCTGGGCTGCCACCCCGCTGTGAACTTGCGTCATCCTCGTCCCCTCCACCTCCTCCTCCTCATCCTCCTCGTCCTCCAGTACAGTGCCTTGGCTGGCGACTTGTGAACCTGTCCTCTGCTGCTTAAACAAACCTCCCTCTGAGCCACTTCGAACAGACTGGCCCGAAAGTGTTAGAAACGAGCCCTCATCCTCCTCCTCCTCCTCCACCTGGGCCACCTCCTCTAACATCATTGCCTAAGTGTTTTCTCAAGGAGACATAGAAGTGGTATTGTAACGCTGATAACAGTGTCATCGCCACTGGCCATGTTGGTGGAGTACTCGAAACAGCGCAGCAGGGCACACAGGTCTCGCATGGAGGCCCAATCATTGGTGGTGAAGTGGTGCTGTTCGGCGAGTACGACTGACCGCGGCGTGCTGCAGCTGAAACTCCACTATGGCCTGCTGCTGCTCGCACAGTCTCTCCAGCATGTGCAAGGTGGAGTTCCACCGGGTGGGCACGTCGCATATGAGGCGGTGGCGGGAAGGCCGAAGTTCCGCTGTAGCGCCAGACAGGCGAGCAGCGGCAGGATGTGAGCGGCGGGCGCGCACAGACGGCCCGCACTTTATGCAGCAGCTCTGACATGTTGGGGTAGTGGTGAATGAACCTCTGCACCACCAAGTTCAGCACATGCGCCAGGCAAGGGATGTGCGTCAAACCGGCTAGTCCCAGAGCTGCCACGAGATTTCGCCCATTATCGCATACCACCAGGCCTGGCTTGAGGCCCACCGGCAGAAACCACTCGTCGGTCTGTTGTTCAATACCCGCCACAACTCCTTTGCGCTGTGGGGCCTGTCCCCCAAACATATGAGTTTCAGAATGGCCTGCTGACGTTTACCCGGGCTGTGCTGAAGTTGGTGGTGAAGGTGTGTGGCTGACCGGATGAGCTGGTGGAAGCAGTGGAGGAGGAAGCCGAGTAGGAGGAGGAGGCTACAGGAGGCAGAGAATGATGCCCTGCGATCCTAGGGGCGGAAGGACGTGCGCCAAGGAACTGTCCGCCGGGGGCCCAGCCGCCACTACATTCATCCAGTGTGCAGTTAGTGAGATATAGCGTCCCTGGCCGTGCTTACTGGTCCACGTATCTGTGGTTAGGTGGACCTTGCCACAAATGGCGTTGCGCAGTGCACACTTGATTTTATCGGACACTTGCATGTGCAGGAAGGCACGGCTGTCTTGGAGAAGTAGTGGCGGCTGGGAACCACATACTGCGGGACAGCCATGGCCATCAGCTGTTTGAAGCTGTCTGTGTCCACCAGCCGGAATGACAGCATTTCAAAGGCCAGCAGTTTAGAAATGCTGGCGTTCAGGCCAAGAGGCTCGAGGGTGACTCGGGGAATTTGCGCTTCCTCTCTAAGGTTTGAGATATTGAGAGCTGAACAGCTGCTGTGTGATATAGTGGAGGCGCTAGTTGACGGTGGCGGTGGTGGTGGTGTCGGTGGCACATCCTCTGTTTGCTGCTCGGCAGGTGGCAACATTCCTCTCGAGGCGGAAGCCGAGGCAGCAGCGATAGAGGAGCAGGGGAGCCTCAGCGAGTGCCTGGTTTTTAAGGTGTGTACCCACTGCAGTTCATGCTTTGCATGTAGATGCCTGGTCATGCAGGTTGTGCTGAGGTTCAGAGCGTTAATGCCTCGCCTCAGGCTCTGATGGCAGAGCGTGCAAGTCACTCGGGTCTTGTCGGTAGGACATTGTTTAAGAAGTGCCATGCCAGGGAACTCTTTGAAGCTGCCTTTGTGGGGCTGGGTCCCTGTTGGCGATGTCCAGTAGCAGAGCGAACTCTGGGGCGGCGGCTCGTCTGCTTTGGCCCCCTGCTCCCTCTTTGGCTTCGCTGTTGTCTCGGTCTCACCACTACCTCTTCCTCTGAACTGTGAAAGTCATCGCCACGACCTTCAGTCCATGTGGGGTCTAAGACCTCATCGTCCTCTGCATCGTCTTCCACCCAGTCTCCCTCCCTGACCTCCTCCTGTTCAGTCTGCACACTGCAAAAAGACGCGGCAGTGGGCACCTGTGTTTCGTCATCATCAGAGAGTCGGTGACTCTGCTGTGGTGGTATTCCCATGTCCTCTTCATCTGGAGACATAAGTGGTTGTGCGTCAGTGCATGGTATGTCTTCCTCCACTGGGGAAGGGCTAGGTGGGCGCCCCTGGGAAACCCTGGAAGCAGAGTCTTCAAACAGAAGAAGAGACTGCTGCATAACTTGTGGCTCAGACCGTTTCCCTGATATGCTTGGGGGTGATGTGACAGACTGATGGGCTTGGTTTCAGGTGCCACCTGTGCGCTTTCCGCAGAAGACTGGGTGGAAGACCATGTGGTGAACGTGCTGGAAGCACTGTCGGCCACCCAATCGATTAATGCCTGTACCTGCTCAGGCCTTACCATCCTAAGAGCGGCATTGGGCCCCACGAGATATTGCGGTACATTCTGCCGGCTAGTTGAGGGAGTTCGTTCCCTACTGTGTGCGCCTGGGGCCGAGCGGCCACGTCCTCTACCAGCAACAGAGGCTCCACGGACACCACCACGACCGCGTCCTCGTCCCTTAATAGTATTTTTCTTCATTGTTGCGATTCAACTCGCACCACAATGAAATATATTATTTTTATAAGCAAAATCCCCTCACTGGAATACTTTCAGTCTTTTGACTGTATGGATTACAGATGGAATGACTTGTTATATGTGAGTACCGCTTTCTTTGACAGATTCTAGTATGGGTACATATATGTTTTCCCAACCCCAGCACATTAGTTTGCTAATTCCAGATGTATGAAAGCATAGGCCTAACTGTATCTAGTATATTGAGCATCAGATAAACTAACTTGGCCTTTTTAAATAAAAAAAATTCCCTCACTGGAATACTTTCAGTCTTTTGACTGTATGGATTACAGATGGAATGACTGTTATATGTGAGTACCGCTTTCTTTGACAGATTCTAGTATGGGTACATATATGTTTTCCCAACCCCAGCACATTAGTTTGCTAATTCCAGATGTATGAAGCATAGGCCTAACTGTATCTAGTATATTGAGCGCCAGATAAACTAACTTGGCCTTTTTAAATAAAAAAATTCCCTCACTGGAATACTTTCAGTCTTTTGACTGTATGGATTACAGATGGAATGACTGTTATATGTGAGTACCGCTTTCTTTGACAGATTCTAGTATGGGTACATATATGTTTTCCCAACCCCAGCACATTAGTTTGCTAATTCCAGATGTATGAAAGCATGAGCCTAACTGTATCTAGTATATTGAACGCCAGATAAACTAACTTGGCCTTTTTAAATAAAAAAATTCCCTCACTGGAATACTTTCAGTCTTTTGACTGTATGGATTACAGATGGAATGACTGTTATATGTGAGTACCGCTTTCTTTGACAGATTCTAGTATGGGTACATATATGTTTTCCCAACCCCAGCACATTAGTTTGCTAATTCCAGATGTATGAAAGCATGAGCCTAACTGTATCTAGTATATTGAGCGTCAGATAAACTAACTTGGCCTTTTTTAAATAAAAAAATTCCCTCACTGGAATACTTTCAGTCTTTTGACTGTATGGATTACAGATGGAATGACTGTTATATGTGAGTACCGCTTTCTTTGACAGATTCTAGTATGGGTACATATATGTTTTCCCAACCCCAGCACATTAGTTTGCTAATTCCAGATGTATGAAAGCATAGGCCTAACTGTATCTAGTATATTGAGCGCCAGATAAACTAACTTGGCCTTTTTAAATAAAAAAAATTCCCTCACTGGAATACTTTCAGTCTTTTGACTGTATGGATTACAGATGGAATGACTGTTATATGTGAGTACCGCTTTCTTTGACAGATTCTAGTATGGGTACATATATGTTTTCCCAACCCCAGCACATTAGTTTGCTAATTCCAGATGTATGAAAGCATGAGCCTAACTGTATCTAGTATATTGAGCGCCAGATAAACTAACTTGGCCTTTTTAAATAAAAAAATTCCCTCACTGGAATACTTTCAGTCTTTTGACTGTATGGATTACAGATGGAATGACTGTTATATGTGAGTACCGCTTTCTTTGACAGATTCTAGTATGGGTACATATATGTTTTCCCAACCCCAGCACATTAGTTTGCTAATTCCAGATGTATGAAACGCAGGCCTAACTGTATCTAGTATATTGAGCGCCAGATAAACTAACTTGGCCTTTTTAAATAAAAAAAATTCCCTCACTGGAATACTTTCAGTCTTTTGACTGTATGGATTACAGATGGAATGACTTGTTATATGTGAGTACCGCTTTCTTTGACAGATTCTAGTATGGGTACATATATGTTTTCCCAACCCCAGCACATTAGTTTGCTAATTCCAGATGTATGAAAGCATGAGCCTAACTGTATCTAGTATATTGAGCACCAGATAAACTAACTTGGCCTTTTTAAATAAAAAAATTCCCTCACTGGAATACTTTCAGTCTTTTGACTGTATGGATTACAGATGGAATGACTGTTATATGTGAGTACCGCTTTCTTTGACAGATTCTAGTATGGGTACATATATGTTTTCCCAACCCCAGCACATTAGTTTGCTAATTCCAGATGTATGAAAGCATGAGGCCTAACTGTATCTAGTATATTGAGCGTCAGATAAACTAACTTGGCCTTTTTAAATAAAAAAAATTCCCTCACTGGAATACTTTCAGTCTTTTGACTGTATGGATTACAGATGGAATGACTGTTATATGTGAGTACCGCTTTCTTTGACAGATTCTAGTATGGGTACATATATGTTTTCCCAACCCCAGCACATTAGTTTGCTAATTCCAGATGTATGAAACATAGGCCTAACTGTATCTAGTATATTGAGCGCCAGATAAACTAACTTGGCCTTTTTAAATAAAAAAAATTCCCTCACTGGAATACTTTCAGTCTTTTGACTGTATGGATTACAGATGGAATGACTGTTATATGTGAGTACCGCTTTCTTTGACAGATTCTAGTATGGGTACATATATGTTTTCCCAACCCCAGCACATTAGTTTGCTAATTCCAGATGTATGAAAGCATGAGCCTAACTGTATCTAGTATATTGAGCGCCAGATAAACTAACTTGGCCTTTTTAAATAAAAAAAAATTCCCTCACTGGAATACTTTCAGTCTTTTGACTGTATGGATTACAGATGGAATGACTGTTATATGTGAGTACCGCTTTCTTTGACAGATTCTAGTATGGGTACATATATGTTTTCCCAACCCCAGCACATTAGTTTGCTAATTCCAGATGTATGAAACGCAGGCCTAACTGTATCTAGTATATTGAGCGCCAGATAAACTAACTTGGCCTTTTTAAATAAAAAAATTCCCTCACTGGAATACTTTCAGTCTTTTGACTGTATGGATTACAGATGGAATGACTGTTATATGTGAGTACCGCTTTCTTTGACAGATTCTAGTATGGGTACATATATGTTTTCCCAACCCCAGCACATTAGTTTGCTAATTCCAGATGTATGAAAGCATGAGCCTAACTGTATCTAGTATATTGAGCGCCAGATAAACTAACTTGGCCTTTTTAAATAAAAAAAAATTCCCTCACTGGAATACTTTCAGTCTTTTGACTGTATGGATTACAGATGGAATGACTTTGTTATATGTGAGTACCGCTTTCTTTGACAGATTCTAGTATGGGTACATATATGTTTTCCCAACCCCAGCACATTAGTTTGCTAATTCCAGATGTATGAAACGCAGGCCTAACTGTATCTAGTATATTGAGCATCAGATAAACTAACTTGGCCTTTTTAAATAAAAAAATTCCCTCACTGGAATACTTTCAGTCTTTTGACTGTATGGATTACAGATGGAATGACTGTTATATGTGAGTACCGCTTTCTTTGACAGATTCTAGTATGGGTACATATATGTTTTCCCAACCCCAGCACATTAGTTTGCTAATTCCAGATGTATGAAACGCAGGCCTAACTGTATCTAGTATATTGAGCGCCAGATAAACTAACTTGGCCTTTTTAAATAAAAAAATTCCCTCACTGGAATACTTTCAGTCTTTTGACTGTATGGATTACAGATGGAATGACTGTTATATGTGAGTACCGCTTTCTTTGACAGATTCTAGTATGGGTACATATATGTTTTCCCAACCCCAGCACATTAGTTTGCTAATTCCAGATGTATGAAACGCAGAGCCTAACTGTATCTAGTATATTGAGCGCCAGATAAACTAACTTGGCCTTTTTAAATAAAAAAAATTCCCTCACTGGAATACTTTCAGTCTTTTGACTGTATGGATTACAGATGGAATGACTGTTATATGTGAGTACCGCTTTCTTTGACAGATTCTAGTATGGGTACATATATGTTTTCCCAACCCCAGCACATTAGTTTGCTAATTCCAGATGTATGAAGCATGAGGCCTAACTGTATCTAGTATATTGAACGCCAGATAAACTAACTTGGCCTTTTTAAATAAAAAAAAATTCCCTCACTGGAATACTTTATGGCTTTTCACTGTATGGATTACAGGTGGACTGGTATTAGTAGGGGTGACACAAGCACACCCAAGTCCCTGATGTAGGATTTCTATGGCACAGACCACTATTACAAGTGATTAATGGACGTTGGGAGAGATTGTGCTGCAGCACTAGTCCCAAGATGGCCGCCGCCTATCAGCCCAGTAACATGTGCCACAAAATGGTCTGCACAACCTTTAAAAAAAATAGCCTTGGACTGTGCTGCTAAATCGCTATTGGTCTGAATCCCAGGTGTAGATGTCTGACTTGTTTGGAGCTTTGGAATGCACACTGTGGCAGCTTCTGCTGCAGCACTACAAGTCGCAAAATGGCGGCCGGCGGTCAGCTCAGGTACATGTGGATGGAAAAATCACTCTGGCCACTCTAAAAATAGCCAATCCCTATCAAAAAAGCAGCTCAGCTGCAGTTGTTCAGATGAATCACAGGTGGAGGAGAGAAATTTGCTTCCAGTTATTCAATTATCCCTGCCTATTCTCGCCCTAGCATCAGCTGCGTCTATCCCTGTTCTATTCACATCGGGAGTGAGCACGTCCCGACGTGCGCACAAGCTTATAAAGAGGCTGAGTCACATGCTGCACTTGGCCAATCACAGCCTTGCCAATAGTAGGCATGGCTGCGATGGCATCTTAGGGCAAGTAGTATGATGCATGTTGATTGGCTGCTTTGCAGCCTTTCAAAATGCGCCAAAATACATGCCGAACGACGAACCCGAACCCGAACTTTTACGAAAAAGTTCGGGTTCGGGTCCGTGTCACGAACACCCCAAAATTCAGTACGGACCCGAACTATGCTCGAACTGTTCGCTCAACACTAGTTACAGGTGAAGGTGCGACGCATGTGTGACTATTTCCGCAAGTCATCGACAGCTTCCGCTGGTCTGGAAATGCTGCAGCAGCGGTTGCAATTGCCAGCTCACTGACTGTTAAGCGATGTGAGCACGCGCTGGAATTCGTCGTTCCACATTTTGGCCAGGCTTTGTGAGCAGCAAAGTGCAGTAGTGGAATACCAGCTGCATCATGGTTGTTGCCTTTCCAGTGAGCTTCTGCTCCTCACAAGTGACGAGTGGGCATTGATGTCTGACCTCTGTGAGGTTTAACTCAACTTGGAGGAATCAACACAGATGGTGAGCGTCGATAACGCTATTATCAGCATAACCATCCCACTTCTGTGTCTACTCAAACACTCGCTGCTCACAATTAAGACGGACGATATGCATGGGGAAGAGGTGAAAATAGGGGAAAACATTACACAGGTTGATAGCCAGACCACCCTCAGTTTGTCTTCTCAGATGAGGAGCAGGAGACGGTTGCCTCTACTAAAGAGGGTAGTACCGATGGAAGTTTTATTCTATCTGTTCAGAGTGGATGGGTAGAAAAGGAGGAAAAGGATGAGGAGATTTAGGCCTCATGCACACGACCGTTGTTTGTTTCCGCGTCCGTTGCTCCGTTTTTCGTGATTTTCTGCGGACCCATTGGTTTTCAATGGGTCCGTGGAAAACTCGGAAAATGCACCGCTTGTCCTCCGCGTCCGTGGTCCGTGATTCCAGTCCGTCAAAAAAATATAACCTGTCCTATTCTTGTCCGCGTAAAACGGTTCACGGACCCATTCAAGTCAATGGGACCGTGAAAAAAAGCGGAGGCACATCCGATTGTCATCCGCGTCCGCGTCCGTGTCCGTTTTATTTCTATCTTTTGTTATGGCAAAACTGTCTGCAAGAACTTGTGCCAATAAAATGTAAAAAAAAATGATATACAGGAAGTTTAAGGTCACAGGTTATGCTAATTGCTAGCCACCTGTGGGGAAATTCGGTAGTGTGGTGTGGCAGTCTGTGCCTTGTGATTTATCAGGAAAATGGCCAGATGGAATGTGGAAAAACTGATAAATTTGGTGCAGGAGAGGCCTGAACTGTGGGACAGCCGGTCCAAATCCTATCAGGACCGAATACGCAAGGATGCGGCCTGGGAACAAGTGGCCTGTAGCATGAGGCGGTAAGAATGGGCCAAAGCAGATGGCCGAGGCCGGGCAGAATTAGGTAAGTGCTAGCAATGTCATTGTACTGTCCTTGCCTTGTCTATCCCAAAATGATGTAGCTATAAATTCCATGAGGTCACAATACAGTATATTTTGTGGGCCCGCATCCTTTGGCATAAGGCATGTACCTGTTTTTTTTAATGCGTCGTGCACTAAATCCCATACCCCATCATTTTTAACTTTAAATGGCTGTCCCTCCCTTTGCTACAGCATACAGTAGTCATGTCTAATAACCAGTATGTTCCCTTTTTATTTGGTGACACATGTGTCCCTGTTGGAATTAAGCATCTTATAGTTGTCACCATCACATATTGTAAAGTATTTAAGTACAAATGCCTTGCACGACTAATCTCCTCCTTCCTGAACTTCTACATTAGTATCCACACACCTGCAGTACTGTACCATGTACTGTATAATCTGGCCAATTCAGACATTTATGTGATTTGGCTACTTGATCTTGGTTTACATTTTTTCTTTGTTATTTGTCCCGATTTTATTTATTAAGTTTTGTTTAATTTTGAGTCATTTGTATATGTCATTTCTTTACAGTGAAACAGACAAAAACCCGGTGGAAGAGCTGTCGGGATCAGTTCCGCCGTGATATTTCGAACAAAGGCCGGAGTGGGGAAGGAACCTCCAAAAAAAGGCCCTATTTGTACACTGCCCAGTTGCAGTTTTTGAGACCGGTGATGGATTTGAGGCCGTAAGTATTTGTGTTTATTTTTATAAATAAAAGCTGGTTAGTATTAGTTCCTAATCTTGGTAAGCTAGAGTGGTCAAGAATGTAAGGGGTTGTGTGGCGTTGTACTATTGATGACCTATCCTTTGTGTAGGTGATCTCCATCATTTTTGTGGGGGAGTCACACCAGGCACCACCGCTGATGAGCTGTATGATGAGACGACACGTGCAGAGCGCATATGGCGCCTCCCCTCTCTATTTGGTTCCTATGTGGCCCTCTTTTCAAGGTCAAGTAACATAGATGTCTGCAATCAGAGCAGGAATAGAGAAGGGAAATGGCACGTGCGCACTGCATGTATTGTCTCCTCATACAGTTGATCATCGTGGTTGCCGGCTGTTGGTCCCCCACCAATATGATCTTGGGTACCTATCCTGTGGATAGTTCAGAAATATGAAAAGGTTGGACAAACCCGCTTGCCTTTTTTTTGCCCTGAATAGTGTAGCCATTTGTGTATTTTTAGTTTTGGGAAAAATTGATTAAACATACCTGCTAACTCGCTTTAGTAGGTTTTTGGATTTGGTACCTCTTCTGTACTGTTATTGTCATTTACATAGTTTAAATGTTAGCTTACCAACCACCACATCGATTCATAAAAGGTTAACTCTAAAATGCAAATTACATAATCCAAATATAATAGAGAATAATGATGCTCCAACTACGTCCGTCCAGCTGCTTTTAAACCACTACTCCCACCGTGGCCTTGTGGTGCCTGGTCCATGTTCTTTTTCGGGAAATTATGTTCTTATAGGTTTTCATTACATAAGGATGTTTGGATGGTAGAAGCAGGCCAGATGCAGAAAAGACAGAAAGAATATCAGCACTGGTTTGGGTCCTTGAATGGGTAAACCTCGTTTTGTGCTGGCCAGCTCCAAACGCCAAACAATGTTTTACAAAGAGTTTCACATTTGGCGTTTTGAGCAAAGATCCAAATTTTAAAACACAATGAGTATGGGTTTTTAAAATTGGAAAGCTTCACATTGATGGTGATAATTTAAATTTATTAATCAATATGTGATGTATGCAGGCTCAACGTATATATAGTAAACACACAGCTGTTTGTACTTTGTAAACATTATGTACTTTTGCAATGAAGTAGTCAAATGATGTAATTTATTTTTTCATGTTTTTTTCAAATACAGTACGGTGGACAGTCTGGATGATCCAGAGGACTCTGCGACGGGCGAAAGTGATACTCCGGCAGTAGTTTCACCGGCAACTAGTGATACTCCGGCAGTAGTTTCACCGGCAACTAGTCCTGCCCCAACGCCGGCGGAGGAGCCTGACGAGCCATCACTGGCCCAGCCCACCCTATCAGTGTCGACTCCAGAAAGAGTCCAGCAGCCGCAGCCCAGGTGGCGCCGCAATGTCCCTCACTCTTCCTCTGGGCAAGCGACTCGTGAGATGATTGATGCACGAGTAATTGAATTCCTTGCCCAGAGGAGGAGTGATGGCATGGAGGAGTCAATGTTGAGGGGCCTTGCTCCTTTATTGAAGCAGGTCAGTGGTGACAAACATCATGAGTGTTTGGCTTCTCTGGCCCTCGTAATCAAGATGTATGCCTCCCCTTACCAGGGAGACATACACTCCCAAATTAACGACTTGAGGAGACATATATTAAATATACCAACTCAGCAGCATGGAGGCAGCTACCCCCAGCCTCCACACCCACCTCAAGGGCCATCTCCCCCCCCCAACCACCATACCACCGTGCCCAAGACCCTACACAACCTGTGGGTCATCTGACTTACCAGCCCAGTTTGGCAACTGGGGCCACAGATCCTGGCCAAGTACTGCCACGCACCTCATATGGCCCTGGTTCATTTACACAAGACCTATTTGAACTGTGATTTTATTATGTCTTTTTCCTTTCTGCAATTGTTTGTGTTTTTAATTTGTGTTCCACATTTGTTATGTAAAGTTTATTTCATAACATTCAACTTGCTTGGGTTCATTTTTAAAATACACAAAACATTTAGAGCTCAACACATAGGCAAAACACATAGGCACCCACAATAGATTACAAATAAACACTTTATTTTGATGAGCAAAATCTGTATTTGTGATCATGAGGTATTAGAAGATTTTTTGGCCCATATGCGGAAAATACTAACGATGTTATTGGCAAATAATATTTTGTTTGAAACATCCTTAGTATTGATATTTACTTTAAAATATGTGATGGCCAAAAAAAACCAGCCCGCAAGCCCACGTCAAGGGTCCTCATTCTCTTGCGAGTCCCTACACTCAACTACCACAATAAATTATGATTATCTATCTGCAAAATAAAAAAAAAAAACTAACAAGGCCAGAAGATATCAAAAACTGCCACGAATAGCGTCCCTCTGCCATGGCAAGGACCCCTCTGGGCTGAAAAAGTAGTCCGCATAGAGTTCCCGAACTGCAATGCCTGCAGTCCCAGGGCGTCTATGCAGGGTCCGATCCAAACCCAAATCTGATGATGTTGGAAAATCTTCCATGTCAACAGAAGAGGAAGCCTCGTGAATCCTGGTGAAGTTGTGTAGAACAACACAAGCTTGAATCACCAGGGTAGCATTCTCCGGATCCATCTGTATGGATGACAAAAACACCCTCCACTTGCTAGAGAGTATCCCGAAAGCGCACTCAACATACCGACGGGCACGAGTCAACCGGTAGTTGAAAATACGCCTCCTGACATCCAAACCACGCTTTGGGAAGGGCCGCATAACATGGGGAGTCAATGCAAACCCTTCATCCGCCACGATGACAAATGGAGCCGAGCGGACCTGCATATCCGGGCAGTCTTCTGGACTCGGGGAGGGCAAGCTGGTTGGCACGAAGCCGCTCACCCATTCTAGAAGCACTAAAGATGTGAGCATCTGCTGTGCTTCCATAGGCCCCAATATCAACCATCATAAACCGGTAGTTACTGTCAGCAACAGCCATAAGCACTACCGAAAAATACTGTTTATAATTGAAGAATCGGGACCCTGAGTGAGGAGGCTTCTTCACACGGATGTGCTTGCCATCCATTGCCCCAATGCAGTTGGGAAACTGCGCCAAAATATTGAACCCCTCAGCGATCCGAACCCAATCGTCCGCCTTGGGCTGTGGCATCACCGTCTCTCGGAGTTGCTGCCAGATGACATGGCAAGTGTGATGTACAATCCGCGAAATTGTCGAGGTTCCTAAAAGAAACTCAAAATGAAGGGATGCAAAAGAGTTCCCAGTTGCAAGGAATCTGTAGAAAAAAAAATAAAATAAAATTTCAGTATAAGCAGCAAATCAAAAAAGGGACATCCAAAACATGTTTCGCCGATAATGTGGGATACAACACATGTTTTTAAACAAACGATATACATTGACGACTAAACCCACACAAAAAAAATAAATAAAATTGTGTCCATGAACAAAACACTACCAGCAATTGGGGTGTAGGCTGTGTACTGTGTGGAGGCCAGTAACATGCAGAAGGTTAGGGGTGACTTAAGATTGATATGAACACTCTGCATGAAGATGACGTTAGCTGAACACAAATTTGAAAAATGTTTTAAAGAAATAACGACCTTTAATCTTGCCATGTTATGTGTCAGGGATGCAAGTTAAAACTAAAAAAGGAGATTACAATGTTCACCAAACATTATGGGCAAAGAAAGGTTACATCAGCAAACACTAGCACATATCTAACAGCAGCCATTTCCAGAAACATGTTCCTCCGAACAGAAGCAGTGCACATTATTGTTTAAACTATAAAAGTCAAAAATTGCTTACCTCAACGTGACGATGAGCCTTTCCGCAGGAGAAATGCTGCGCCTCATATTGGTGTCCATGAAGGTAAGGACAGTACGTAGAGACGACAGCAAACAATCAAATGTAGACACTGACATCCGACAGAAGGAAAAAAACTTCTCTGGATGCTGGCGAAGATCTTGGTAGAGGGTATGAAAGTGTCCTTTCCGGTAGCGTTGGGAAACAATCGGATGGACCCAAAATCGACGCCTTCTAATAGGTTCTTCATCCAACAAAAGGGTGCGTTGTCCCCATCGCCGAGAAACAAGCCAATGCAGTACGACCTCTTCCTCGGAGTCATCCGCCATGGTCAAACAGCAAAGACAAGCAACCAAAAGAACCTCTGTACCCTGTAAAGACTACAGAAAATGGCCACCAAACCAAAAACTCAGGTGACCTGCATATATACCAGTATCCTGGGTGGAGATATTCAAATTACACTTTTTTATCCCCTTCCTTGATTTCTGACGGTCCGTCAAAAAAAACGGAAGACACACGGAAACACAACGGAAGCAAAAACGGACACGGATCACGGAACAACGGAACCCCTTTTGGCGGACAGCATAAAAAAACGGTCGTGTGCATGAGGCCTAAGAGATATCCTCCTGATGAGGACAGCAAAGTCTTGTCTGTTGGACTCTGGCACACATGGCTGACTTTATGTTAGGCTGCTTTCGCTTTGTAGGCATTTTGGCCAACATCGATTACTGGTTGTTGACCCTTCTTGACCCCCGCTACAAAGAGAAGTTCTCATCTCTTATTCCTGTGGTGGAGAGGACGAGCAAAATGGTGCAATACCAGAAGGTCCTTGTGGAAACATTCCTCCAAAAATTTCCAGCTGACAACGCTGGCTGCAGAGTACGTAATTCCTTGGCCATCCGAGGAGGGGAGATGAGGGGAACACATAGCAGTTCCAACTGAGACAGGGCAACACTCTTCTGGGACAGTTTTATGACACCCTGACATCATCCTGAACCTTATGCACGGTCTAGTGTCACAAAGAGGGAAATATTTTGGAAGATGGTGAAGGAGTACGTAGCAGACAGTGTCAGCGTTCTCAGTGATACCTCTGTGTCTTAAAACTATTGGGTGTCCAAGCTGGACACGTGGCACAAACTGGCGCTCTACACCTTGGAGGTTCTGGCCTGACTCGCCGCCAGTGTATTGTCAGAGTGTGTATTCATTGCTGCTGGGGCATAATAACTGATAAGCGCATCTGACTGTCAACTGAAAATGCTGACTGGTTGACTTTTATAAAAATGAACAAGGCCTGGATTACCCCTGACTTCTCTACTCCACTAGAGGAAAGCGGCTGATCATAAAGGCACTCTAAATGTGGCTTTTATGGTGTATTGAATACACTGTATTCCCATGCACCCCTTCCACCACTAAAAAGGGTATATGGTTCAATCTCTCTTTTCTCGTCCTGTTCCTCTTCCTCCATCATATCAACATGCTTAGGCTGGCCCCGCTCCTAATGTTTTAGAGGGTCAGCCAAGCAGCGGGCTCTCAACCATACTGTTTTTGAGGGTCACTAGCCTGCCCTCAACCATAATGTTTTTGAGGGTCACTAGCAGTCCCTCAACCATAATGTTTTTGAGGGGCACCAGCAGTCCTTCAAAAATAATGTTTTTGAGGGTCACCAGCAGGCCCTTGTTAATAATGTTTTAGAGGGTCACCAGCAGGCACTCACCCCTAATGTTTTAGATGGTCAGATCAGCAGCAGGCACTTGCCCCTAATGTTTTAGAGAGTCAGCTCAGCAGCAGATCATCACCCCTAATTTTTTTAATGGTCAGCTCTGCAGCAGGCCCTCGACTATAATGTTTTAGATGGTCAGCTCAGCAGTAGGCCCTCACCCCTAATGTTTTAGATGGTCAGCTCGGCAGCAGGCCCTCGCTCCTAATGTTTTAGAGGTTCAGCTCAGCAGAAGACCCTTACCCCTAATGTTTTAGATGGTAAGATCAGCAGCAGGCACTCGCCCATAATGTTTAAGATGGTCAGCTTGGCAGCAGGCTTTCACCCATAGTGTCTTAGATGGTCAGCTCAGCAGCAGGCCCTCGTCCATAATGTTTTAGATAATCAGATAAGCAGCAGGCCCTTGCCCCTAATGTTTTAGATGGTCAGATCAGCAGCAGGCACTCACCCCTAATGTTTTAGAGGGTCAGCTTTGCAGCAGGCCCTCGCCCATAATGTTTTAGATGGTCAGCTATGCAGCAGGCCCTCACCTCTAATGTTGTAGATGGTCAGATCAGCAGCAGGCACTCGGCCATAATGTTTTAGATGGTAAGCTCGGCAGCAGGCCCTCGCCTATAATGTTTTAGATGGTCAAAGCAGCAGCATGCACTTGCCCCTAATGTTTCAGAGGGTCATCTCAGCAGCTGACCCTCACCCTAAGTTTTTTAGAGGGTCAACTCTGCAGCAGGCGCTCGCCCATAATGTTTTAGATGGTCAGCTCAGCAGCAGGCTCTCGCTGCTAATGTTTTAGATGATCATATAAGCAGCAGGCCCTCTCCCCTTATGTTTTAGAGGGTCACCAGCAGGCCATCAATTATAATTTTTCAAGGTTGTGTATGATGCCCTTCTGTATGTGTAATAAAGGGTGTATTGTACTGCCGGTTCCTTGTAATTTTTGGCAGCCCTTTCACTTATAGGCTTAGGCTTTATGAGTGTAGGAGTACCACTACCTGAACAATTGTACCACAATGTGAATGAGGCACTCCTTTATGTGATTTCCAGGTTGTATCGAAGTGCCTCTTCCTTGTAATTTTTGGCAGCACGTGCAATTTTTATACAAATAAATATACAGGAAAGCATGTTTCCTAACAATTTTTCTTCTAAAAGCGATTTTATCTTCATTTTTTTGCGTATTATTGTCAGTCTGTAAAAGTGCCGTACTACTCGGACAACTCGTTCCAAGCAGCAACATGGGAGTCCGAAATGCATCCAGACATCCTCCCCATGCTGTTCCCAAACCATTTCAGTGGTGTTTCCATCAATTTCTGACCTTTTCTTGTGACCAGACACCCTCCCCTCTTCAGAGCAGGGGGTGCATGGTTTAATGCTCGGGTTCTCCCATTGACTTCCATTGTGCTTGGGTGCTCGAGCATCTGGAGGTGTTCTATTCGAGCATTCGACCACTTTGGTGCTTGACCAACACTACTCTGCACCCTTCAGAGAACTGATGGCTTGTGCTGAGCCGAGGTGGAGAGTCCCAAGCCGTTATTTTTTGCCAAAAAGTCAGTATCAGCCCTGCAATAATATGTAGAACAGAAGGTGGACCAGTCCTTGAGGCTGTCGGTGTCTGCCAAAGTGCAAGGCAGAGCAAACGTGTGGCGCTATAACTACGGCCCACTGGGTAAATGTGGTTCCTGTCCAGCCAAACCAGCAACTTGGCCAGGTGACGCCGCTTCCGCCTCCACGTTCTCACGCTGTTGGTCCTGTGACAATGTCCGCCTCTGCCTCCTCATCCTCCATCGTGTCCTCAGCTTCCACTGCAGGGACAATTCACAGTGCTCCTCCAGCATACCACATGTGTAGGGCACGGCAGTGTCACACTGTTCTACACAAGGAGGGCTGAGCCATCTGCCCTTCATGGTGCACGTGTTCAATCTGATTGTCAAGCAGTTCCTGAAGTCTTCCACCCATCTGCACGACTTCCTAAAAATGGGCAGGGAACTTTACATGCACTTCAGCAACTCGTACACCGCAAATCACACCCTCCTTGAGTTGCAGCGGCAGAACGGGTTCCCCCAACATAGGCTGATATGTGACATTTCGCTCCTTCAGAATTCCAGCCTCCATATGTTGGACCGACTATACGAACAGAGAAAGGCCATAAACGATTTCTTGATGATCCAAGCAGACAGGAGTACTCCCTTATGTAACTTCGATGTAAGCCAGTGGCAGCTTATGTGTGACACCTGCCGTTTGCTCAGGCCCTTTGCGGATGCCACGTTATGTTTCAGTCACTAGGACTACGGGATGAACAACATCATTCCACTGCTTCAAATCCTGGAACAGATGCTGGTACGTCTGGCTAGTCAGGGGACTGGAGACGTGGCGTCTACATCTTAAGGCCACATGAGCCCAGTGGAAGCTCAACTGGATGGAGAGGAGGACATTGGAGCACAAGCAATGTGTAGTGAAATGGGTGTTTTTTCTACATAGTTGACAGGAGAGCAGGAGCAGCCAGAGGAACAAGGCACACCGTTGCAGTTTGCTGTGGAGATGTAGGCAGTAAGTCCCTCCGAGTCACTTGGCCAAATGGCCTGCTGCATGCTCACTTGCTTGGGTAGTGAAAGCCGAATTGTCACCATTTGGCAGAGGGATGACTTCTGGCTCTCCACCTTTTTGGACCCTCGCTACCGGTCCAAAATGGGGGCATATTTTACACCCGCAGTTCTGACCGGGAGGGGCCACCTGCGCTCTCGTTCCACTGCCATGGCAGCTGTGGCACAGTGGTGGCGGGGGTGGTGGTAGGAGCAGTACCAGCTTCATCAGCAGCAACTTGAGTCTAGAGTCGATGATGAGCATCTTTCTTAACCCACCTAGTGAACAAACTACTCACCAGCAGCAGCAGCAGCTAGACCTGGAGCAGAACCTGAACCAGCAGTTGGTGGCATACTTTGACACACCCTGCCACCCCTCATTGAAGATCCGCTTGACTACTTGGCAGCCAAACTGGTTTTGTGGCCGCAACTGGCCGAGTTTGCCCTGGAAAAGCAGTCCTGCCCAGTCAGTAGTGTGGCATTAGAGCGGGTGTTTAGTGCAGCAGGGGCCATAGTTACCCCAAGGAGAACTCACCTGTCCACCCAAAATGTGGAGAGACTGACCTTTTTCAAGATGAATCTGGTATGGATCAGCCAGGATTTCCACCCACCAATACCTGATGCGTCAGATTAGATCATCCATGCTGCCTCAACCAAATCTTGACGAAAGAGACCGGTTTATTCTGGCTACCTGCCTCAGCTACTATTCTGATGCTGCCATCCGCCTGATGCCACACATCTGATGCCAAGTGCTTTTTCTTACATCCACCATCGTCAGCGGGCACTGTTATTGCCACCCACCTCCCCACTCTGTCACTGTGCTACTATGTGTTCTCTGAGGTCTCTTCATGCTGCTGCTCCCACCTCCACACTCTGTCATTGTGCCACTCTGTGGTCTCCTCATGCTGCTGCTGCTGCCACCTCCACACTATGTCACCTTGCCACTCTGTGTCCTCCTCATGCTGCTGCTAAATCAACACTGTTTCACTGGGTCACTCTGTGGCCTCCTCATGCTGCTGCTGCTGACACCTCCACCCTTTGTCACCTTGACAGTCTGTGGCCTCCTCATGCTGCTGCTGCTTCCACCTTCACACTATGTCACCTTGCCACTCTGTGGTCTTCTCATGCTGCAGCCAACTCACAACTCTGAGCCACTCTGTGGCCTCCTCATACTGCTGCTGCCACCTCCGCACTATGTCACCTTGCCACTTGGTGGCCTCCTCATGCTGTTGCTGCTGCCACCTCCACCCTATGTCACCTTACCCCTCTGTGGCCTTCTCATGCTGCTGCTAAATCAACACTATGTCACTGGGTCTCTCTGTTGCCTCTTCATGCTGCTGCTGATGCAACCTCCACACTACGTATGTCACCTTGCCACTCTGTGGTCTTCTCATGCTGCTGATAACTCACAACTCTGTCTCTGGGCCACTCTGTGGCCTCCTCATGCTGCTTCTGCCACCTCCACATGATGTCACCTTGCCACTATGTGGTCTCCTCATGCTGCTGCTAAATCAACACTATGTCACTGGGTCACTCTGTGGCCTCCTCATGCTGCTGTTGCTGCCTCCTCCACACTATGCCACCTTGCCACTCTGTGGTCTCATCATGCTGCTGCTTACTCACAAATATGTCTCTGGGCCACTCTTTGGTCTCCTCATGCAGCTTTCACCTCCACACTCTGTCATTGTTCCACTCTGTGGCCTCCTCATGCTGCTGCTGCCACCTCCACACTATGTAACCTTGTCACCCTGTGGTCTCATGCTGCTGCTAAATCAACATTATGTCACTGGGTCACTCTGTGACCTCCTCAAGCTTCTGCTGATGCCACCTCCACACTATGTCACCTTTCCACTCTGTGGTCTCCTCATGCTGCTGCCAACTCACAACTTTGTCTCTGGGCCACTCTGTGATCTCCACATGCAGCTGCTAGCTCCATACTATGTCACTAGGCTACTCTGGGGCCTCCTCATGCTGCTGCTAACTTAACACTATGTCACTGGGCTACTCTATGTCCTCCTCATGCTTCTGCTGCTGCTACCTCCACACTATGTCACCTTGCCACTCTGTGGTCTCCTCATGCTGCTGCCAACTCACAACTCTGTCTCTGCTGCTAAGGTGACCTTAACTTATGGTGGGCTGAATTCTTGCAATCTTAATTAAGATCAGGGTTGTCCACTGCTATAAACTATGGAGAAACTTTGCAGCAAGTGTTCACTTACAGTGAACAGTCAGTCCAGCGCCACCACTGAGAACATTAAGCCTTACACAATGAGATACTCTGTCCAAGAGATGAGGACTTGAATAGCAGACCCCTCTCTATCCTAGCTAAAATACCCATATGAATGTTTTATTATTTCAGAGGCAACAATGTAACTGTCTTTTTATGTTTTCACCATTGGACAAATGAGGAACAAAACAAAATCTGTAATGGCATTAAAAGCTATACCAGAGATGATGTCATTGAGCATGCAGAGCAAATCCAGCAGATGGAGACGTTCAAGGCTGTAGGTTCAGTAAAGAACAGGTGGAACTAAAGAACATGTACTATTTAATATCTAAATAGTAAAGGTAGGGATATTGTCTAAACCTGGGTGTAGATATGAGGCATTTTTCTGCAGACCATAGAGAGACCCAGCAAAATTGCTTCATATATGCTGTGTATGCTGGTCACACATAGGATTAGCACCAGATGCTATTAAAATAATCAAGATCAGACAATGGTCTTCAATATCTGTGGCCAGCTTTAAAGGGTGCACTAGACACCCTGATGCAGCAAGCGATTGTTGGGAGGGAAGCTTATCCTTCCAGCAGTCACCAGATAGCTAGTGGAGGACATCGCTGCTTTTACACACAGCAATGTCCACCGCAGCATGGGAAGGTGCAATCGCAATGCCATCGCTCATCCACATGCAGGACAGTGGTGTGTTAGCTGCAGACCATGATTACACAGCACAATCTGCAGTTGGCAAAGCCAGATCATTCAGCATGCTGAAAGTTATGCATTACTTGATAAACGAGCAATCGGAGACAGTATTAGACTGCCAGGTAATTGGTAACATGCGTTACTGAAATTTTAAGGAAGAAGAAGACAAACAGGATTTGAAAGAGTTTTAGAAACACAAAGATAGAAAAGAGAGAAAGAAACCGAATATAAAAGGGTAAGGTTATGGGAATGAAAAAGGAATTGGGAAATTAGGGGAACATTACAATTCTAGCAGCAAATGCAAATTGTTAACTATTTAATTGTTAAAGGTGTTCTCTAAAACCAGGAACTTCCTTTAAAATTACCAGGCAGGGTGCAGGAATTAAAAAATAACTTGTCTGTCTGTTGCTAAAGCACCACACTTGCTTTTCTAGATTCTACATCCGAAATCTCTTCAATCAAAACTTTGGAATAATACTGTACAGAGATCCGTCTCTGAAGAGTATTAAAATGTATGGGCTCCAATGAGTTTGTCATGCACCAGCGGGTGTGAACCCACTGTGCCATGTGTCCTAGCTCTTCTAAAGGCATTGTCTAAGTGAATCCCTTGTTCTTCACAGTACCCCTGGCGGTGGGGATACACTTTCTCAAGAGGAACACAAGGTCGCTACATCTTGAGGAGGATTGTCACATGAGGCAGCTGGTCCAAACAGACCAGGAGGTACCAGAGCATGTTACCAAATGTACAGATGTAGTCAGCAGGCTGAGTTGTAACCAGGAGCAACAGTGCAGGAATAAAGGATGAGACACAGGCAAAGTCAAAAAAGCAATAAGTCTTGGCAGGCAGCACAGGTACAGGTCAGACAATCCAGGTCAGCAACAGGAGAGTCAAGACAAGCAGGCAGGGATCAAGCAGGTAGCAGAGTCCAGGAACACAAGCACGAGTCAGGTACACAGGAACACAAGCAGATAAATCAGCAACTTTTGCAGGACAGTAGGACATTGATGCTCAGGCATCTATTAAGGGGGCTGAGCCACTTATATGTGTAGGAGGGCTAGGATTTGTAAAAGAGTTCACTTGATCTAGCCCATAAAGCACAGGAAGGGTGGCCAGGGCTGAAAGTAAACTCTGAAACTGATCCTAGAACAACAGTACCTACAAAGACAGAGCCCAGGACTGCAGTGGTGAATGAGAAAGCACTGGCAGCAGATCACCGTTGAAAATGGCTTCCGGGACCACAGCAGTAAGCTGGAGAACAGCGGCACACAGCAGCCGCAGTTACAGAGCCAAAGTCAGTCATTCGCAAAGTCATGCGTGACTTCATTGACTAACTTTAATAGTTGAATTTAAAAGTGGAAAACAACTTTAAAACTTGGAACCAAACTCTGCTTTGGTTTTAAATAGAGATGAGCAAATTTTTCAAAAATTTGATCTGCTGGTTCGCCTAAATTTTTGGTAAAAATTTGGTTCGACCCGAATTTGTTCACTGCGAATTTAGTTAAAAAAAACGGCTATTTCCTGGCTGCTCCATTATAGTGATGTAGAACACTGTGCCTTGCAGTAACATGCATAGGGAGTCTGCTTTGGTAGTGAAATAATACTTTCAGTCCGTATGACATGCAAATGACAGGCGTCGCTCTTAGAATCACTGCACACTTCACTTATTTGGGCAGTCACGGAGCCAAAACTGACCAAACAAATCAAATATGAACTCAGCCTTACATGTCGATGTTCGCACCAAGAAGAAACGCACTCCTTTTACACCGTCGTCAGCTGATTCCACATAGATGTCTACAGAATCTGTTATATTAAATTCTTATAGTGGAGCTCCTCGACAGAGTGGAGAGGCCGTAAGTTTCTGTAGACGTCACAGATTATTTTGCCCTTTCTCTGATCCGTCAGAGCAATAACCCCCAAAAAATGGATTTTGTCTGTTGAGCATCCGCCTTCAGTCGGACAGCATTTGGTCAGTAATCCATCAGTATTGCTAATGCCATAAAGAACAGGAGTGGATCCAAAACAGAGATGACACGTGAATGGAATATTTGCATGTCTTCTGTGTTTTGTACCCACTCCTGCTTCTGGCTTCTTAATCACAAGCCAATTCTGATGGGACCATACAGGCCTTACAGCTGCTACACAGACAGAATCCGTTGTGCGTCTTCTGACAGATTAGAAGAAGGGTCAAATAAATAACGATGTCAGCCAGGCTGAAAGGCAAAATAGTGTCCCAGTCATGAAGTGGGGAGGGTGGGAACAGCATGAGAAGTCCACAGAGTGGCCCTATGACATAGTGGTGAGATGGATGCATCAGGAGGAGGTCACAGAGTGGCACATCAGTGTAGAGGTGGCGGCAGAATCAGGAGGCCACAGAATGGCAATGTGACATAGTGTGGACATGGCAGCAGCATGAGGAGACCATAGAGTGGCAAGGTGACATAGTGTGGAGGTGGCAGCAGCATGAGGAGACCACACAGTGGGACATCAATGAGAGGTTGTGGAGGTGGTAGCAGCATGAGGAGGTCACAGAGTAGCATGACGACTAGAGATTCTGGAGGTGGCAGCAATATGAGGAGGCCACAGAGTGGCATGACGACGAGAGATTGTGGAGGTGGCAGCAGCTTGAGGAGGCCACAAAGTGGCATGACGACGATAGATTGCAGAGGATGCAGCAGCACGAGGAGGCTACAGAGTGATCGCTTTGTCTATTCATTTATAGGGAATATAGAACAGAACAGAAGGTTAAAATTTCTCAACTTTATAAAGTGTTGCTTAAAGCACAATTTAATAATTAGTTTTGAACACGAATATTCGAATTGCGAATTTTTATCGCGAATATCGGCACTTGGAGAATTTGCGAATGTTTAAAATATCTCAAAATATATTCGGAATCGCGAATATTCATTTTTTTTAATACCAGTCTATGCGAATTTTTATGCAAATTTTATGCAACTTTCTTTTATGCGAATTTTCGCAATCAAGAAAATAATGACTGAAGATCAGGAATTTGCGAATATATGGCGAATATTCGCCCAAATATTCGCAAAATATCTCAAATTCGAATATTGCCCCTGCCGCTCATCATTATTAATAATGCACGTCCTCCGGCACAAAAGGTTTGGCAAACTGATTGTCCGTGAATTTCCGTGGTTCAATTTTATATTAAATATTTGATACATTTAATTAAAAAAAATTAAGTGTTGTCTAAGACAGGAGCGAAACGGCTAGTTTTCTGTTTATTCGACGATTTGGTTGCGATGGAGAAAGAATTTAAAAAAAAACAATTTCTCTCCACCTGGAGAAAAATCCTGTCACTGATTGATGCAAGTGCGGTATCGGCTGCTCACCGAGCCAGATACTTATAGGGGAACCTGCCTGGCATGAACAGGCCTCTAGTAGCTACAGACAATGAGAAGACAAAGCTTCAAGATTGCTTGGAGCCTGGAAGAGTCGAGAAGTTCATCAAGATTCAAACCATAAATACAAGCCCCTTGTCTCTTTGTCAGGGAAAACATCACAAGTTCCCAGTCATCATTGATGGGAAGGAGGACATTCTGTGGTGAACAGAAATGGAGAGTGCCTTCGGATTCCTCCGCCCTACACGGACGTTTCAGAAATCTGCCGCTGCTCCTGACAGCAGTTTCTTGGAAGGTCATGGAGAGTCCCGGTCATCCGGTATCTAGTCACCCCGCTGAAGGATTATTTTGAAAGTGTGTAGAAGCCACACGGTGCCGCCACGCTGAAGATTTATCATGGAGACACCAGATTTTAAAATATTACATTATTATATAAAGAAAGAAAAACTAAACAAAAAAAAGAAGCCCCTTCGTCACCCGGCTCCCATGTGCGATCAGCTGCATCATCTTCATCGAGTACTATCTATACGTCACTGATAGTGTTGATCGCGAATATTCGAATAGCTATTTTGAATATTCTTTTTTTTTTTTTTTTTAAGTTGTTAATCCTTGTTGCTCTCTGGTTGTCTTCCCACTTCCCAAAAGTTGTTGCCGCTTCTGCCGACTTCCCGTGTGCATGGGAACGCCGCCGTGCTAAAATGTACTGTCGGATGTGAAAATCACGATCTCACAAATTTGCCTAAGTTGTAATAGCAATGCGATTAATATAACCTGAATTACTTGCGAATTCAACTTAGAACTGGGTTCCTAATGGTTGTATTGCTAGAATATAACGAATATCACGAATTCACGAATATAGCACTATATTCTCAATCTTCGTTATATTCTAGCAAGCCAACCATTAGGGACCCAGCTCTAAGTTGAATTTGCGATGCGAGTATATGTTCGCATTGCGAAATCAACTTAGAGCTGAGTTCCTAATGGTTGTTGGCAGTTGCTAGAGTATAACGAAGATTCAGAATATAGTGCTATATTCGTGATATTCGTTACATTCTAGCAATACAACCATTAGGAACGCACCTTTAAGTTGAATTTGCAATGCGAGTATATGTTTGCATTGCGAATTAAACTTAGAGCTGACTTCCTAATGGTTTATTGCTAGAATATAACAAAGATTGAGAATATAGTGCTATATTCATGATATTTGTTATCTTCATCAATTCTAGCAATACAAGTTACAACCATTAGGAACTCAGCTCTAAGTTTAATTCGCAATGCGAATATAAATTCGAGGAAAATTTGCAATATATAGAATAATGACGAATATTCGATTTTGACGAATATTGCAAAATCGAATATGGTACCTCCCGCTCATCACTAGTCACTGATTTCCTCCTCAACAGTCTCTGGTCAAGGAGCCTAACCGCTTGCAACATCAGCTCCCACCCCACTCTCTTCATCACTACTTTCCAGCCTAGTGGACGAAAGAACAGAGGCAGGTTGAGGACAGATGAGGGCATAGGGCCTGCTTCCGGGCCATGCCAACTAAGGGTTGTGTCTGACGAACCCACTGACTCTTGGCTGGGGTGTCTGATGTCACTTGCAACGAAGTCGAAGATCGAGTCCGCTAGCTGACACTGAGAGCTCAGGCCTTACAAATTGACCCCTGCTGCCACTGCACCTTAATCTGCTGCAACCTCTGCCTGCACCAGAAACAATAAGGCCTCCTCCACTCCCCTGTGCAGGGCCTGGCACTACTCTGTCTGACATATTATTAGATCAAATAATCAAATGTTAGATCAAATACTTTTTATTTCGCCACTAATACATGGTTAACTGTGTTTTGGAATATATCACTGCACTTCACAATGGCAATTAGGCCCTAATTTTTTTCACCTTTTACACAAGACAAAGGGCTTTTCAACAGATAAGTGCAACAATGAATGGCGAAGGTATTTTTATTTTGCCACTAATACACAGCAAACAGGGATTCAGAATTTATGACTGCACCGCAGAACGGCAATTAGGCCCTAATTTTTTTCACCTTTTACACAACACAGAAGGCTTTTCAACAGATATGTGCAACGATAAATGGCGAATGTATTTTTATTTCGCCACTAATACACAGCACACAGGGATTCAGAATATATCACTGCACTGCAATTAGGCCCTACATTTTTTTCCTTTTACACAACACAAAAGACTTTTAATCAGATTAGTGCAACGATGAAGAGCGAATATATTTTTATTTTGACACTAATACACAACAAACAGGGCTTCAGAATATATCACTGCACCGCAGAACGGCAATTGGGCCCTATTTTTTTCTCCTTTTACACAACACAAAAGGCATTAAAACAGATAAGTGCAACGATGAATGCCAAATGTATTTTTATTTCACCACTAATACAAGGCAAACAGGGCTTCAGAATATATTACTGCACTGCAGAACAGCAAATAGGCACTATTTTTTATCACCTTCTACACAACACAGAAGGCTTTTCAACAGATAAGAACAACGATGAACGCCAAATGTATTTTTATTTCACCACTAATACAAGGCAAACAGGGCTTCAGAATATATCACTGCACTGCAGAACAGCAAATAGGCCCTATTTTTTAGCACCTTCTACACAACACAGAAGGCTTTTCAACAGATAAGAACAACGATGAATGGCAAATGTATTTTTATTTTGCCACTAATACACGGCAAACAGAGATTCAGAATATATCACTGCACGACAGAACGGCAATTAGGTCCTAATTTTTTTCTCCTTTTACCCAACACAAAAGGCTTTACAACAGATAAGTGCAACGTTGAACGGCGTATGTATTTTTATTTCATCACCAATACACGGCAAGCATGGATTCAGAATATATTGCTGCACCGCAGAATGGCAATTAGGCCCTAATTTTTCTCACCTTTTACACAACACAAAGGGCTTTTCAACAGATAAGTGCAACGATGAACGGCAAATATATTTTTATTTTGCCTCTAATACACAGCAAACAGGGCTTCAGAATACATCACTGCACCGCAGAATGGCAATTAGGCCCTAATTTTTTTCACCTTTTACACAACACAGAAGGCTTTTCAACAGATCCTGTAAGTGCAACGATGAACGGCGAATGTATTTTTATTTCACCACTAATACATGTCAAAACGGGATTAAGAATATATCACTGCACCGCAGAAAGGCAATTAGGCCCTCATTTTTTTCTCCTTTTACACAACACAAAAGGCTTTTCAACAGATAACTGCAAAGCTGAATGGAAAATGTATTTTTATTTCGCCACTAATACACGGCAAACAGGGCTTTTGAATATATCACTGCACCGCAGAACGGCAATTAGGCCCTGATTTTTTTCTCCTTTTACACAACACAAAAGGCTTTTCAACAGATAACTGCAAAGCTGAATGGAAAATGTATTTTTATTTCGCCACTAATACACGGCAAACAGGGCTTTTGAATATATCACTGCACCGCAGAACGGCAATTAGGCCCTGATTTTTTTCCACTTTTCCACAACAGAAAAGGCTTTTCAACAGGCTTTTCTTTTGCCACTAATACAAAAAGGGGTTTAAAACCTATAACTGAACCACACAGGGGCAAATGAGACCTACTGTAGAAATATTACCTTTTTATGAACCCTATTAATTGCTGGAATAACAGAGCTGTATAATGGCAATTTGGATCCCCAGTCAGTGCACCAAGGTGTAAAAAGGGTTGTTACCCAGTTTTTAACCTACGCTACTGAACCCCGTTCTACATAAATGCTCCCAAATGATTCCTCCCTATCCTTAGCCTGCATTTATAAATCGTTTTTTCACCACAATCAAGTCTTTCCTATCACTGTCCCTAGCGCCTGCAGACACTTCTCTCCCTGCAATAAGTACTTTGGTGAATGGCAGAATCTAACATGGCTGCTGCTATTTATAGGGCTGTGAGATCACAGGGCTGGCTGGCTGCTGATTGGCTTCATGCATGTCAGTATAGGTGATCCAACCTTCACAGAGTTCCTTTCTCCATGTCCTCACACGTACAGCAGCCATTTTAGGAAAAAATGTGATTCGTTATCACAAAACGAATAATTCCTGAAATTCGGATCGAATTCCACATTGTCAACCTCGATTCGCTCATATCTAGTTTTAAAGTGGAAAACCACTTTAAAAATCAACCACCAAAGTTAATCAACGAAGTCACAAACGTCTTTGCAAATAACGAACTACAGTTCATCAGAGCCCATACATTTTAACACTGTACAGAAACGGGTCACTCATCGCTAATCATAACTGTGGCCACTGATTGGTATCGATGACGTGTGCACAAAGCCCATGAAAGAGAGAGAGAAAGAGTATCTCCTACATAATGCATATATTGCCCAGATACCCAGAGTAGCATACTAGTCTCTAGTTTTCTATACGATTGTGCACACTCATTTGTTGCATTACTGTTGATGCCTGATGTCAAATAGCGCCAGAGAGAAAAATGCTGTATGCTATCAGTCTATAGACATAGGACCTGTGCATTTATGTGCAGCACAGATATGTCAGTTGCGTTCGGCTCACAGCCTGATACAGTAAACTGACACAGTAAATGTGAAAGGGGCCTAGGGCTCCAAGGTATGTGATCCCTCCACAGGGTCGTAACACTGTCACAGGCTGCCTGGGACATCACTAGTGTATATTCCAGCCATGACCAAAGTACATACAGAGCATTCCACCCACAGTAGTGCACATTAAAACTGGTTTCCTTGCTGGTGGCTCCCAGTAACATAGTATCATATAGCTTTTACAACATGGTGTATCCTACATGGGTGCTAGTTACATGGCACACTTAAATACAGGGAGATATTATAACATAAAGAAGCATAACATGTGTAATGCTGTTCTGTTCTCAGCAGCAGTCACACAACAGGACTAGTGATGAGCGGCAGGGGCAATATTCGAATTCGCAATATTTTGCGAATATTTGGGCGAATATTCGTCATAAATTCGCAAATTCATGATTATTTTCTTGATTGCGAAAATCGGCAATGCAATATTCGCGTAATGCGAGCACAATACAGGCGTGGGTCACTATTGCTACATTTTTCAAGCTGCTAGAAGTTTCCTAAGACTGGAGAAAATAGTTGGCACGGCAGACCATTACAATAGCTTTATATCAGATAGAGTGCTCCGATATATTCGCGATTGCAAAATACGTGCAACTTCACATTTTAGCAGGTCTGACTACATATTAGTGATTAGTGCACTAAGTATTGTTGTGAACTTGCCTGTAGCATGTATGTATGGACAGCAGAACCTATCACACTACCTAACACCCTGCACTGAAACTTATCAGCTACACTATATCACTATCTAACCTACACTGACTATCTCCCACTAACTATCTGTAAAATATATATATATATATATATATATATATATAAACTAACTAACTATATAATGTAATGTGACACAGTAAAGCACAGAGCACAGTAAGGACACTGCTGTCTCTCAGAACTGAAAACAAACTGCAGAAAATGATTGCTGGGGAGGTTCTTGTATAGTAAGGGGTAGTCAACTTTCCTATTGGTTGCTAGGAATGTTGCTAAGCTCAGACAAAGACATTACAACCTTCTCATTTGCCCATAAGCAAGAAGCAGGGAGGGATCATGTTCAGAGGAAAAAAAATCTAGAATATTCGCGAATACGAATATATAGCACTTTATTCTAACTATTAGCGAATTCTCAAAGTGGCGATATTCGCGGTAAAAAGAACGCAATTTGAATATTCGCACCTAGCACAGGACAACTTGGGTGCCAATGGTAATGGAGCACTTATAAGCATATGCTTTCTTTGTAAGAAGGACGAGCCAATTTTTATACATATTATATTCCTGCTAATTTTACTCCCTTCCCCCATATTCAATCCAATTTCCCAATGTTAGATATTTAAAGATGGATTATGGATTGAACATATGATGCTACTATTGAAATTATGAAGGGGGTTATCAACACTGTGAAAATAAAGTAATTCGTGGGATAAATTCCAATCAAGCTTATGAGATTTGTGTGTTCTATCCAATAATCTATCATTTTAATTGCAGGCTCCTGATGTTGATACTTAATCATTGGGGGCCAGAAAACTTGCACCTCACTTATTAGCTGTACCCTGCAGAGCTGAAATTAATACTTTGAATGGAACAGAAAGAACAGCTTGCCTCAATGTCTATCGTGCTGGATTACTGCAGCTCATTTCCCATTGAAGTAAAGGGGAGCTGAGCTGCAGTATCCCAACATGGCCACTACACTTTGAAAGGAGCTATGCTTCCTGTTCCAGGGGAGTGCAGGGAGTGAAAGGAGCTATGCTTCCTGTTCCTGTTACGTGCAGAGAAATATAATAGCATGAAGAAGCATAACATGTGTAATGCTTTTCTGTTCTCAGCAGCAGTAGTCACATAACAGGAGTAGGACTAGCGATGAGCAGCAGGGGCAATACACTTTGAAAGGAGCTATGCTTCCTGTTCCACTCAAAGTGGTAGTTCCAGCGCCATAGGCCATAGCATACAGCTGATGTGGTGGGGTTGCTGATTGTCTGACCCCTACTGATCAGATATTGATAATCTATCCTGAAGATAGGTCATCAATATCAGGAGCCTGGAAAACCCCTTTAATGTATATAATCTTTATGATACCTCTTCTCTTGACCAATGATAATTGCAGTCATGTAGAAATGATAAAGAAATGCAAAGCCACTAATTACTTTTTCATAGAGAACTATTTACGTATGCTGTAAGGCATACCCTTACATGTTCATCTATCATTCATGTTCTATGTCCCTTGGAGTCTTAAAGTTTGTTATACGCTAAGTCTTTGCCATCTTTTGTTATCTTTCTGTACTTAGTGAATCCTCCCAACGGCCTCATTTCAAGTCTTAAATAAAATGATGGCAACCCCAGGACATCTCCTGATATTAGCCATGGTGTCATCCTCAACTACATGCACCTGAGTGTATCCGAACAGAACAGTTTGAACAACTGCTTCTTTGAGACTTCAAAAGACAAAGTGGTTCAGCATTCAGATTCTCTTATCACATAAGCAAATCCTGCGGGCTTTAAGTCTGTTCTGAGTGGTAAGAGTTGGAATATAGGGTAATATTGTTTTTTCTCTTTTTCACCTCATCCTGTAAAATATTCAAAGGATACAAAATTTAGGCAGGGCAAATAAAGACCTGTGGAGGACTTCCAAAATAAGGAATCAAAGCTACATCAGAAATAAAAAGTATGCTAGAGGCAACTGTTTCCTTCATTTATTTTTCTTTCATTTTTTTTTAAAATGATTGCTTCTCCACTCAACCTCCCCTTGTGATTAAGAAGGATGATTAAAATGCATTGTACCCCTTGCCTGACCTGTTATGCTTTGTGCAGTAATTTATTAGCACCGAGAGTATTGAATAAAGAAGTGTCTGGAAAATGTTAAACATACCAACCCGAGGAATTCACTATTCTCTGCTATTACATTTTATGTATCGGATATTAGCCGCTTGTCCCAAATTTCCAAGGTCTATGTCCTTCATTTGGATCCTATCAGCCAGAGACGAGCGAACACTGGTTATTAAGCCATTATGCTAAGCACATTTCAATGAGGGCTTTTGGTTTTAACAAGTGAGAAAAAATGCTCTCATAAGAAAGGCAATTTTCATTAAAGATTCATTATGAAAAAAATTACCTGCAGTTGAAAAGTATGAAAAATCTACTGATTCATTTAGCTAACAATAATCCTCCAGCAATTAGAAAATGAATCGCCTGAAAAAGTGTTTCTTCTTCCCAGTCAATAGGCCTCATGTGGTTTGAGATTATGAATAATGCTTTATGTTACAGTTGGGGCAGAGAAGCTACGGCACTTGAGTCCAACATGGCATGGAAACACTTCGCTTTGGCATGTAATTTCATATTATATTTATGTGATTTCCAATCCTCTATGGAAAATATAACACGAGTTATGCTCATTACAAGCCTGTAGACCTGAAAGCCAATAACCATGTAAGCAAACAGATAGGCTCTGCTGTCTAGAAGTACTAACCAAATCCTTCTTTAGGCGTGGTGTCTGAATGTGGTGCACACCTCTTATAGGGTACATTGCAGGGTAAACCTTTTGGATAGAGATGGTAGTTGTAGTGATGGTTGATGAGGATGATGATAAGTATTGGACCTTGTATCTGACCTCAGCCATTTTTACAGTAGTTCAGGTCTGATAAAAGACCAAAGTATAATACTTTAGTATTTCATTTTATAAGAAAATAACATTTTTGCCCAAATCAACTTTGTACTGTATGTACAGTTCTGTCTGAAATGCCCTTTCATAAGCTAATTAATTCCTTATTGGGGAAAGTATATCAGTCAAAGCATTACAGGGAAGAGAAATAGATGATCATTTTATTCTAGCCCATAGGGGGAGGGGTAACATTTCAACAGTTAAAATAGTTATTTCAATAATAGTTAATTCAACAGTTATCCTCATAAATAAAATATTCCATATCCATCACATTAATTTTGTAGATTTGCTCCAGTTCTATTTATTTCTGTAGCTTACCTAGTGCTGACACATTTTGCAGCAATGTACAAAGATTGTCACTATTCACGGACACACAGAAGGTTAAATTTTCATAGAAAGCCAATTAATATGTTTTTAAAGAGGACCTTTCAATACTTTTGACATAGGCTAACTATGTCAAAACCTTGCAGTGTGGCCCCCACAGATGTTTTGTGTTTTTGTTTTTTTTTCAACACCCCCCCCCCCCCCTCCTCGTTTGTCCGCTATGGAGCCCCGTTCTGTATTGTACCGACCTGTAAACTCGCAACAAGGTGGAGATGCAGTCTTCTGCTGTGGGCGTCTCCTTTTCCCTGGCTTTGATCGCGATCCAATTAGAGTGGACTGCTCATATGCTGCTTCTGATTGGTTCTCGAGTAATATCTGAAACTCCCAATGCTCCATCCTGAAGACATGGGTAGTGTGTGCAACAGTCCACCCTGGGGGGTTTATTTCCCCAAAAATTTGAGGAGATCTGCTTGTAGGAAATGGAGTGTCTTGGTAGAAATAATAAGTGGGATACACCTAAATTTATAGAGTATTTTAGGTAATATCAGCATTTTGACAGCATTTATTCTAGCTATCCAAGACATAAAATTCTGTCATTATTTTGTACAGTCCGTTAGAAGTTCCTCTTGCAAAGAGATAAAGTTGAAACACACTAAATCTTTGAGGTGAGATATTAACTGTATACCTAAATAAGATATGTGTTCCAGTGCCCACTGAATTTATCTAACAGTTGATTTTTGAGGGGTTCAGGAATCGAGAGGGGAAGTATATGTGACTTGGCAATGTTTAATTTATACATTGAGGCTTTAGCATATTCATCCAATAATCTAGTAACAGCTGGGAGGCACGTTTCTGGTTTTGTGAGGGATAATATAACATCATCTGCACATAGCGCCAACTTATGAGTTAACTTTCCAACTGGGATGCCAGCTACCGCAGGTTCTGCACGTGTTTTTGCTGCAAGGGGTTCAATCACTAATGCAAACACTAACGGTGACAGAGGGCAACCTTGTCGAGTACCATTGGATATAGTAAAGCATTTGGAATAAAACCCAGACGCCAGGACCCTCGCAGACGGGTTAGAGTAGAGGTTCATTATGACTGTTTGTATAAAACTGGAGAATCCAAACCAGTCCAGCACTGTTGCCAGGAATCCCCAGTACACTCCTGCAAATGCTTTTTCAGCATCAAGTGAAACAAATATTATTGATGCACTTGCGCTCTGTGATATCTGAACTAAGTCTATTATCCTCCTGGTCCCATCTCTGCACTGATGTCCCAGAATAAAACCTACCTGATCTGGGGATATCAACTGTGGGATAATTTAATATAATTGTTTAGCAATGGGATAGGGCAGAAGTTAGAGGGAACATCTTGGGTTTTTCCCGGTTTAGGGACAGTTGTAATAATGGCACTTAACATTTCTTTTGGGATGGTATTGGGGAGAAGAAAAGTGTTAAAGAGGCAGACAATTATAGGTGTTAGCTCTACACTAAAGGTTTTATACCAATCCCCAGAAAAACCGCCTGGACCCGGAGCTTTGTGTGCTTTGAGGGTTTTTATCGCTGCTTCTATCTCCCTTCCTGTGAAAGGGGTGTTAAAAGAAGAGAGTTCTTGAGGAGATTGCGGCGGTAGTGAGACTGAGTTTAAAAAGGTGGAAATTAGTTATGGTGTGGGTTGTGGTGTAGCTGAGTCTTCATTCAGATTATATAAGGAGCTATAGTAATCCGCAAACAATAGCCAGCGGATGTGTAGCAGTTGTACCATCTCTTTGTCTCATAGATTCAATACGAGATGCGATAGCATGCTTTTTGAGTCTGCTGACCAGCATAGCTCCTGCTCTATAGCCCAGGTGGTATTGCTTAATCTTGGAGGGGTAGATAGCTTGTTTGTATTTTTGTAATAGGAAAGAATGTAGTTGGAACCGCAGTTCAGTGAGCTGTTTCATAAGAGCATCTAAGGGGGAGGTTTTATATTGTGTTTTCATGAGAGCCAAACAAGAGAGTAGGTCCTGTAAATGTTTTTCTCTTTGTCTTTTAAATACTGAAGCAGACTGTATAAATAAACCTCTCATGTAGCTTTTATGGGAGCACCATAAGGTGGAGATATTGATGTCAGGGGTGTCATTCAACAACAAAAACTCGAACTAAAGCAGTTGTCGTGCCTCAGTAAATAGGAGTTGAGATGCTGAAGTGGTGGATTGGGGTTAGGATATGTGTCTTGAATATGAAGGAAAATGGGGCATGGTCGGACCATGTAATATTACCAATTGTGGAGTGTGATGCCTGATGCAGAAATGAGAAAATAATCAATCTGAGATTGCGAGATATGAACCTGAGACGAGAAGGAGAAACCCCTTTTCGTGGCATGTTGGTACCTACAAATATCGTGTAGGGGCTTACCTAACTCCGGACGATATCCCACTGCTACCCAGGAGTAGTCGATTGATGCATCAATAGGGATGTTGAAATCTCCACCCAGAACAATGGGTCCCTTTGTTACCTTTAGGTTCTTAAAGAAACGTTTAATAAAAGAGAGTTGATGAGAGTTAGGAACGTATACAGTGGCTATGGTATAATCAATATGGTTAATAGAGCATAAAAGGATAATGAAACGTCCTGCCTGGTCAGTGATGCAATGTACAATATAAATTGAACCGAATGTTTGATCCCAATGAGAATCCCCCCTTCCCCCCCTTGACAGGGGCAGAGGGAAAGAAAAGGTGCGGAAAGTGCCTATTTGAGCATCTATATGTATCAGAGGCCAACAAGTGTGTTTCCTGAGCTAACAATATATCACACCCCATCTTGTTGGCCTCTGACTGCATTGCTGAGCACTTATATGGGGTATTAAGGCCCTTCAGATTCTGAGACACCAACTTCAAAACCATGGGGTTTATAAGAGTGTCTGAAATGTATGGAGCATAGAGGAAGAGAGAGATGAGAAACAACTGCCACTTAACAAGAAAGAAAAAGCCCAGGAATACACATTGCAGTTATAACTCTCTAAAGAGAACTGTGGAGAGAGACAGATCAAACGGTGCATTAGTTGAGGATTCTTATTCAGGTACCAGCAGCATTTAGATTCTTGGAAGGGCCCTGTCCAGCTCTTCTCTTGGTTCTTCTGTTTCTACCCGTTACGGGGACGGTAATACTGGTAAAGTAGCTAGATCCTGAACCATGGCCCAGTTTTCAATTGAAATGATAGGGTCCCCAAGTGCCGTCAGGAGTTCCGTTAGATCTTCAAGACGGCGTATTAGAAACCTTTTCCCGTCTATTGTAGTAGCAAGTCCAAAAGGAAATAGCCAACAGTGAGGGATTTTCTTTGAGCGTAGAAGATCCGTCAGAGGCTTTAGTTGTCTTCTTTTGTAGAGGGTAATGGGAGCTAAATCCTGGAAGAGAGTTAATTGGTGACCTTCAAAGTTCCATTGTTGTGTATCCCTTGCCTTCTTCAAGATGTCTTATTTGATTCTGAAATCATGGAATCTGCAAATTACATCTCTTGGAGGATTTGAGGGTTCTGGACGTGGACGTAAGGCCCTGTGTGCTCTCTCTATTTCAATAGAAAGGGGGTTGTTATCCCCTAGTAGATTATTAGCCAGTTGTTTAACTGTGCTCAGCAATGATTCTGAGGTATAAATTTCAGGAAGACCTCGGATTCTTGGATTATTACGATGATTACGATTATTTGATCTTCCACATGAGTGTAGAGCAGATTTAGTTGATCTTGGCAAGAATGGAAATGAGTAGCCACTTCTTTAGTATGGTGACAGAGATCAGCTACCGTATCTTCTAGGGTGTCTACCCGATGGCCTATTTGTCTGAGGTCTTGTTTGATCTCCTGGAGGTCAAGCGCCAAAGGAGATAATGCTTTAGTGAGAGTTTGTTGAAAGAAAGTCCTAGACAGAGGTTGATCAGATTGGGAAAATATATGATCTTCTACAGGAAGTATTGTATCTTTGCCTAATTGCGGAATCCCTAAGAAAGGGATGTTGAAACCCGCAGGTGATTTAGTGATAAACATTTCCATATTTCCCTTTGTTTGAGAGTCTTTAGAAATTGAGACAGAGTCCTTAGATGTAGGTTGCCCATATTTCACCATTGTGGAAGGCGATGTGCATACACTGAGTGAAGGAGTGATTGTAGCAGGTTGCTGTGTCACATATATATCTTAGATAGTAGCAGTAATATACGGAGAAGAACCCATATCAAGGGGATCTGGGTTAGGGATCCACAAACATTGAGCCGGAGGCTCTTTAAGCAGATTATAATAAAATAGTTGAGATCTTCGGACCTGCCCTAACACACAAGAGGGGGTCCAGCAATACAAATTTAGGCTTGGCCTTTAAGATGGAGGTATTAAGGGTAATAATCCTCCTGAGGAAAGTATAATGCCTTTGGGTGCACAGTACTTATATCTTTTCTAGCCAAGTCTTTGGTCTATGTTGCTGCAGAACAGTGAGAAGGGTGATATAGTCTGTCCCATCTAAGTAGAGTCAGTGAGTTATTGGCACTGTAGGAGGCTCTGGATTTAAGTGAGTATCTCCTCTCACCTTATGATTTTCCCTGATGTGTATCAAGGGCAGACAGAGAGGTCCGTCAGCGAGGCCCCAGCGATTCTCAGATAGGCCGCGATAGGATGTAATGTTCTGTGTGGCTCTGGTCACCGGTGCGTCTACACTCCAGCACTTGACCCAGGTGATTGTGTCTCCGTTTGGTAGCTGGTCCACATAGACCCGATCGGTCCCCAGGTGGCAAGCGGGTTCCAAGGACCGCTACGGTTCACTCGCCACCTGGAACTCATGGCCATAGTCTCTCGCATGCCACAGACTGCAACCTCACGGGGTGAGCTCACAGTATTGGAAAGGGCCCAGAAGTTCTGACTCATGCTGGAGAGGGTCAGAATGGGAAAATGTGCCCTAGAAGAGGACTGGTAATTGCGGATGGCAATGGATTCTGTTCATTTCAGACAGGGCTCGCAGTCTGCACGTCTTCCTTCATCAGCATCTAGCTCCGCCCCCATATCCTTGTGTATTTCATGGGCAGACATGATGAGCAGCCAGTCTCACCCCCAGTTCAAAGACATCTCATACGTAGAGAGTCTACAAAAATACAAAAAACTACTAAAAATACAATTTACAAGTCATATAATAGACATATATAGTGTTATCACTCACATATACACACATGGAATCTTATTCTGAAAAGTTATCTAAAAATGTTGGTATGCTTTAAAGTATATTTAATGGAAGCAATACAAAAATCAAGGTAGATCAACGCCATAATTGATGGGCAGCAAACAATGTTACATACAACTGTTACTGCATAAATACGTTGTGCATTATGAATATTGATTATAAAGTGTGAGGACATATATTGATTTAAGGCAGAAGCCTTACTGCAAGGCAAAAAATGTGCCATATACCAGACACAAAAATGTGGGGCACAAATCAAGAGCAAGTGCAAAGTAGTGGTAAAGCCCATTTTTCATCCACCCAATGTACATTTTCTAAATGGCTTCATCTGAGGTGAATGCCCAATCTAACCCTCAGAAGGAATACTTCATTTCCTAGCTACCACATTTGTAAAGTCTTGTTCCCAGTCAGGTGCACAGCAGCATGAGGACTCTGGACAGTTTTAAAGAAATAGCAGCAAGAGTCCAGCACTCCACTCAACTTGATTAAACAGCAGCTCCATGTATTATATTATAAAGGAATAATAATAGATCTCATAGAAGAAGATTTACTTACACGTTTCGAACAAGATTTCTGAAACTGAAACCAATAAATTGCTTTGTAGATGATGCTTTATGGTTGATAATTTTGCTTAAATACTTCTCCCACTTTTTAAAAAGAGTTCACATAATGAATGAATGAAATATTGAAACGTGTAAATTACAATGACTTTCCTGTTTGCAAATTCAACACCATTTTAATAAATGCATCCCGAAGTCAAGAAAAAGATGACAAAACAAATGGTTGAGAACAGAAGTCTTAGTGACCTGATCCCTTTCCTTCAAGGGGCAGACAATATAAACAAATCCCAAAAGAGAAGTAAAAATTCTAGTGTGATGTATAAGATCCTGCAAAGCATGATAAAAATCTAATAAACATAGTCTAGGGAACCTTGGCAAGTCTGTGCTATCTGCCAAAGTCAGCAGACCCCCCCTTCCCATAGAAAACAAAAGGATTTTGAGCCTCAAGGACATTGAACTCACAAGCCATCTGATTATGGAACACTAAAGTCACAACCTTGGATGCTCAATCTTTGAATGGACCTAAGCAAAAAATAGCAGCTCCATCAGTAGGTTCAAAGGACAGCACATAGGTCCGAAGTCAGTTTATACTTTGGTGTTCTAGCAATATAAAAGCTGTTCTTTACATTACAATGCTACTATTACAGGGATGTTTTATATATCCAACATACTGGTGAAGCAAGTATTTTATGACACGTCCAAACATTCAGTGTCATTGCTTTAGCTGATTAAAAAGGACATACATATCACTTCTCCTGACATGTCCGTTTCATTCAAAACTTGCGTTTCCCATAAATATAACAATTCTGGAGCATCTCTCAAAACTTTGTGTTGTGATGCTCCTCTCTTATTTCTCGTAAATAATTACAAATAAAAGAACAACTGGTTGTTATTAGAGATGAGCGAACACCTGGAAGTTCGCGTTCGGGAAGTTCGTCCGAACTTCCCGAAAATGTTCGAGTTGGGAATCCGAACTCGAACCCGAACTTTATCCCGAACCCGAACTCCATTGAAGTCAATGGGGACCCGAACTTTTAGGCACTAAAAAGGCTGTAAAATAGTCCAGGAACGGGCTAGAGGGCTGCCAAAGGCAGCAAAATGTAGGTAAATCCCCTGCAAACAAATGTGGATAGGGAAATTAATTAAAATAAAATAAATAAAATGTAACCAATATCAATTGGAGAGAGGTCCCACTGCAAGGAATCATGCGTCATATCATCCAACACTGGAGAAGGCCACTTTCAGTTATTTTGGCCCCAGCACCCAGACAGAGGATACAGGTCCCACAGCAAGGAATCATGCGTCATATCACTAACCACTGGAGAAGGCCACTTTCAGTTATTTCGGTCCAGCACCCAGACAGAGGAGAGAGGTCCCACAGCAAGGAATCATGCATCACATCACCCACCACCGGAGAAGGCCACTTTCAGTTATTTCGGCCCCAGCACCCAGACAGAGGAGAGAGGTCCCACAGCAAGGAATCATGCGTCATATCACCCACCACCGGAGAAGGCCACTTTCAGTTATTTCAGCCCCAGCACCCAGACAGAGGAGAGAGGTCCCACAGCAAGGAATCATGCGTCATATCACCCACCACTGGAGAAGGCCACTTTCAGTTATTTTGGCCCAGCACCCAGACCGAGGATACAGGTCCCACAGCAAGGAATCATGCGTCATATCACCCACCACTGGAGAAGGCCACTTTCAGTTATTTCGGCCCAGCACCCAGACAGAGGAGAGAGGTCCCAAAGCAAGGAATCATGCGTCATATCACCCACCACTGGAGAAGGCCACTTTCAGTTATTTATGCCCCACCACCCAGACAGAGGAGAGAAGTCCCACAGCAAGGAATCATGCGTCATATCACCCACCACCGGAGAAGGCCACTTTCAGTTATTTCGGCCCCAGCACCCAGACAGAGAAGAGAGGTCCCACAGCAAGGAATTATGCGTCATATCACCCACCACTGGAGAAGGCCACTTTCAGTTATTTCGGCCCAGCACCCAGACAGAGGAGAGAGGTCCCACAGCAAGGAATCATGTTTCATATCACCCACCACCGGAGAAGGCCACTTTAAGTTATTTCGGCCCCACCACCCAGACAGAGGAGAGGTTCATTCAACTTTGGGTTGCACCGCAAGACCATGATAAAGTTAAAAAAATGAGGATTCAATAAAGAAGTGCCCCGGAGTACAAGAATACATGGTTGAGGGGGAGGCAGTTATAAATGTCTATTCTGCACAAGGGAGGCACAGGTACTGTGGGATCCATGCCTGGTTCATTTTTATGAACGTCAGCTTGTCCACGTTGGCTGTGGACAGGCGGCTGCGTTTGTCAGTAATGACGCCCCCTGCCGTGCTGAATACACGTTCAGACAAAACTCTGGCCGCCGGGCAGGCCAGCACCTCCAAGGCATAAAATGCTAACTCTGGCCACGTGGCCAATTTGGAGACCCAGAAGTTGAATGGGGCCGAACCATCAGTCAGTACGTGGAGGGGTGTGCAGACGTACAGCCACTGCAGCATGGAAGCCTTCCTGATTCTGATTCCTTGCTTGCTGCAGTCGCTCATGTGTGCCAGGATCCCCAGAGGTAAGGACAAGCTGTCCTCTGTGGGAGGCGTATTGTCATCGTCCTCCGTATCCCCCCAGCCACGCACCAGTGATGGGCCTGAGCTGTGTCGGGTGCCACCCCGCTGTGAACCTGCTTGATCCTCATCCTCCTCCACCTCCTCCTCATCCTCCTCGTCCTCCAGTAGTGGGCCCTGGCTGGCCACATTTGTACCTGGCCTCTGCTGTTGCAAAAATACTCCCTCTGAGCCACTTCTAACAGACTGGCCTGAAAGTGCTAAAAATGACCCCTCATCCTCCTCCTCCTCCTGGGCCACCTCCTCTTCCATCATCGCCCTAAGCATTTTCTGAAGGAGACATAGAAGTGGTATTGTAACGCTGATAACGGTGTCATCGCCACTGGCCATGTTGGTGGAGCACTCGAAACAGCGCAACAGGGCATACAGGTCTCTCATGGAGGCCCAATCATTGGTGGTAAAGTGGTGCTGTTCCGCAGTGCGACTGACGCGTACGTGCAGCTGAAACTCCACTATGGCCTGCTGCTGCTCGCACAGTCTCTCCAGCATGTGCAAGGTGGAGTTCCACCTGGTGGGCACGTCGCATATGAGGCGGTGAGCGGGAAGGCCGAAGTGCCGCTATAGCGCAGACAGGCGAGCAGCGGCAGGATGTGAACGCCGGAAGCGCGCACAGACGGCCCTCACTTTATGCAGCAGCTCTGACATGTCGGGGTAGTTGTGAATGAACTTCTGCACCACCAAATTCAGCACATGCGCCAGGCAAAGGATGTGCGTCAAACCGGCTAGTCCCAGAGCTGCGACGAGATTTCGCCCATTATCGCACACCGCCAGGCCGGGCTTGAGGCCCACCGGCAGAAACCACTCATCGGTCTGTTGTTCAATACCCCGCCACAACTCCTGCTCGGTGTGGGGCCTGTCCCCCAAACATATGAGTTTCAGAATGGCCTGCTGACGTTTACCCCGGGCTGTGCTGAAGTTGGTGGTGAAGGTGTGTGGCTGACTGGATAAGCTGGTGGAAGCAGAGGAGGAGGAAGCCGAGTAGGAGGAGGAGGCTACAGGAGGCAAAGAATGATGCCCTGCGATCCTTGGCGGCGGAATGACGTGCGCCAAGGAACTCTCCGCCTGCGGCCCAGCAGCCACTACATTTACCCAGTGTGCAGTTAGGGAGATATAGCGTCCCTGGCCGTACTTACTGGTCCACGTATCTGTGGTTAGGTGGACCTTGCCACAGATGGCATTGCGCAGTGCACACTTGATTTTATCGGATACTTGGTTGTGCAGGGAAGGCACGGCTGTCTTGGAGAAGTAGTGGCGGCTGGGAACAACATACTGTGGGACAGCCATGAACATCAGCTGTTTGAAGCTGTCTGTGTCCACCAGCCTGAATGACAGCATTTCAAAGGCCAGTAGTTTAGAAATGCTGGCATTCAGGCCCAGGGCTCAAAGGGTGGCTAGTTGGAAATTTACGCTTTCTCTCTAAGGTTTGTGAGATGGGGAGCTGAACGCTGCCGTGTGACATGGTGGAGATGCTTGGTGACGCAGGTGGTGTTGTCGTTGGCACATCCTCTGTTTGGTGGGCGGCAGGTGCCAACATTCCTCCTGATGCGGAGGAAGAGGCCGAGGCAGCAGAAGAAGAGGGAACAGGGGGAGCCTGAGTGAGTTCCTTGCTTTTAAGGTGTTTACTCCACTGCAGTTCATGCTTTGCATGTAGATGCCTGGTCATGCAGGTTGAGCTAAGGTTCAGAACGTTAATGCCTCGCTTCAGGCTCTGATGGCACAGCATGCAAACCACTCGGGTCTTGTCATCAGCACATTGTTTAAAGAAGTGCCATGCCAGGGAACTCCTTGAAGCTGCCTTTGGGGTGCTCGGTCCCTGGTGGCGGTGACCAGTAGCAGGCGAACTCTCTTGGAGGCGGCTGTTCTGCTTTTGCCCCCTGCTCTCTCTTTTGCTACGCTGTTGGCTCGGTCTCACCACTGCCTCTTCCTCTGAACTATGAAAGTCAGTGGCACGACCTTCATTCCATGTAGGGTCTAGGACCTCATCGTCCCCTGCATCGTCTTCCACACAGTCTTCCTCCCTGACCTCCTGTTCGGTCTGCACACTGCAGAAAGACGCAGCAGTTGGCACCTGTGTTTCGTCATCATCAGAGACGTGCGGACTCAGATGAGGTGGTGTTCCCATGTCCTCATCATCAGGAAACATCAGTGGTTGTGCATCAGTGCATTCTAAGTCTTCCACCACTGGGGAAGGGCTAGGTGGATTCCCTTGGGAAACCCTGCCAGCAGAGTCTTCAAACAGCATAAGAGACTGCTGCATAACTTGAGGCTCAGACAGTTTCCCTGATATGCATGGGGGTGATGTGACAGACTGATGGGCTTGGTTTTCAGGTGCCACCTGTGCGCTTTCTGCAGAAGACTGGGTGGGAGATAATGTTGTGAACATGCTGGATCCACTGTCGGCCACCCAATTGACTAGCGCCTGTACCTGCTCAGGCCTTACCATCCTTAGAATGGCATTGGGCCCCACCAACTATCGCTGTAAATTCTGGTGGGTACTGGAAGCTGAGGTAGTTTGTTCACTAGGACGTGTGGCTGTGGCAGAATGGCCACGTCCTCTCCCAGCACAAGAGGGTACATTAACACCACCACGACCGCGTCCGCGTCCTTTACTAGATGTTTTCCTCATTGTTACCATTCACCAAGCACCACAATAAGAAAAAAAATATTTGGCCCAATGTATTGATTTCAAATTCAGGGCTTTTTTTACAGGCACCTAACACTATCTGCCTATTTATTTATGTAGCGTATTACACTAATCCAGGCACATCAGTAACCACTGATTTAGGGGAATATCTCTTTTAGGGCTAGTATTTAGGCCCTGGATGAAAGGTATCCTTTTATGGACAGATTTACAATTGGCCTGCAACAGCTCGAACACCAGATTCAGGGTAATGCTATTTTGGCATTTGAATTTCACCCAGAACAAAATATATGTTTTTGCGGACACTATGAATCTTGGCCAGCCACAGCTGAAACCACTGATGTATGGTATTGCTATTTTGGCAATTGAATTTCACCCCAGAACAAAATATATGTTTTTGCGGACACTATGAAACTTGGCCTGCAACAGCTGGGACACCAGATTCAGGGTATTGCTATTTTGGCAATTGAATTTCACCCCAAAACAAAAAATATGTTTTTGCGGACACTATGAAACTTGGCCTGCAACAGCTGGGACACCAGATTCAGGGTATTGCTATTTTGGCAATTGAATTTCACCCCAAAACAAAATATATGTTTTTGCGGACACTATGAAACTTGGCCAGCCGCAGCTGAAACCACTGATTTATGGTATTGCTATTTTGGCAATTGAATTTCACCCCAGAACAAAATATATGTATTTGCGGACACTATGAAACTTGGCCTGCAACAGCTGGGACACCAAATTCAGGGTATTGCTATTTTGGCAATTAGATTTCACCCCAGAACAAAATATATGTTTTTGCGGACACTATGAATCTTGGCCAGCCACAGCTGAAACCACTGATTTATGGTATTGCTATTTTGGCAATTGAATTTCACCCCAGGACAAAATATATGTTTTTTGCGGACACTATGAAACTTGGCCTGCAACAGCTGGGACACCAGATTCAGGGTATTGCTATTTTGGCAATTGAATTTCACCCCACAACAAAATATATGTTTTTGCGGACACTATGAATCTTGGCCAGCCACAGCTGAAACCACCGATTGATGGTATTGCTTTTTTGGCAATTGAATTTCACCCCAGAACAAAATATATGTTTTTGCGGACACTATGAAACTGGGCCTGCAACAGCTGGGACACCAAATTCAGGGTATTGCTATTTTGGCAATTGAATTTCACCCCACAACAAAATACATGTTTTTGCGGACATTATGAAACTTGGCCTGCAACAGCTGATACACCAGATTCAGGGTATTGCTATTTTGGCAATTGAATTTCACCCCACAACAAAATATATGTTTTTGCGGACACTATGAAACTTGGCCTGCAACAGCTGAAACCACTGATGTATGGTATTGCTATTTTGGCAATTGAATTTCACCCCAGAACAAAATATATGTTTTTGCGGACACTATGAATCTTGGCCAGCCGCAGCTGAAACCACTGATTTATGGAATTGCTATTTTGGCAATTGAATTTCACCCCAGAACAAAATATATGTTTTGGCGGACACTATAAAACTTGGCCTGCAACAGCTGGGACACCAGATTCAGGGTGTTGCTATTTTGGCAATTGAATTTCACCCAACAACAAAATATATGTTTTTGCGGACACTTTAAATCTTGGCCAGCCACAGCTGAAACCACTTATTTATGGTATTGCTATTTTGGCAATTGAATTTCACCCCAGAACAAAATATATGTTTTTGCGGACACTATGAATCTTGGCCAGCCGCAGCTGAAACCACTGATTTATGGTATTGCTATTTTGGCAATTGAATTTCACCCCAGAACAAAATATATGTTTTGGCGGACACTATAAAACTTGGCCTGCAACAGCTGGGACACCAGATTCAGGGTGTTGCTATTTTGGCAATTGAATTTCACCCCACAACAAAATATATGTTTTTGCGGACACTATGAATCTTGGCCAGCCGCAGCTGAAACCACTGATTTATGGTATTGCTATTTTGGCAATTGAATTTCACCCCACAACAAAATATATGTTTTTGCGGACACTATGACACTTGGCCTGCAACAGCTGATACACCAGATTCAGGGTATTGCTATTTTGGCAATTGAATTTCACCCCACAACAAAATATATGTTTTTGCGGACACTATGAAACTTGGCCTGCAACAGCTGAAACCACTGATGTATGGTATTGCTATTTTGGCAATTGAATTTCACCCCAGAACAAAATATATGTTTTTGCGGACACTATGAATCTTGGCCAGCCGCAGCTGAAACCACTGATTTATGGTATTGCTATTTTGGCAATTGAATTTCACCCCAGAACAAAATATATGTTTTGGCGGACACTATAAAACTTGGCCTGCAACAGCTGGGACACCAGATTCAGGGTGTTGCTATTTTGGCAATTGAATTTCACCCAACAACAAAATATATGTTTTTGCGGACACTTTAAATCTTGGCCAGCCACAGCTGAAACCACTTATTTATGGTATTGCTATTTTGGCAATTGAATTTCACCCCAGAACAAAATATATGTTTTTGCGGACACTATGAATCTTGGCCAGCCGCAGCTAAAACCACTGATTTATGGTATTGCTATTTTGGCAATTGAATTTCACCCCAGAACAAAATATATGTTTTGGCGGACACTATAAAACTTGGCCTGCAACAGCTGGGACACCAGATTCAGGGTGTTGCTATTTTGGCAATTGAATTTCACCCCACAACAAAATATATGTTTTTGCGGACACTATGAATCTTGGCCAGCCACAGCTGAAACCACCGATTGATGGTATTGCTTTTTTGGCAATTGAATTTCACCCCACAACAAAATATATGTTTTTGCGGACACTATGACACTTGGCCTTCAACAGCTGGGACACCAGATTCAGGTTATTGCTATTTTGGCAATTGAATTTCACCCCACAACAAAATACATGTTTTTGCGGACACTATGAAACTTGGCCTGCAACAGCTGATACACCAGATTCAGGGTATTGCTATTTTGGCAATTGAATTTCACCCCAGAACAAAATATATGTTTTGGCGGACACTATTATACTTTGCCAGCAACAGCTGAAACCACTGATTTATGGTATTGCTATTTTGGCAATTGAATTTCACCCCAGGACAAAATATATAATTTGCAGGACACTATGAAACTTGGCCAGCCACAGCTGAAACCACTGATTTATGGTATTGCTATTTTAGCAATTGAATTTCACCCCAGAACAAAATATATGTTTTGGCGGACACTATTATACTTTGCCAGCCACAGCTGAAACCACTGATTTATGGTATTGCTATTTTGGCAATTGAATTTCACCACAGAAAATAATCTATCCTTTGACAGACAGCAGACAGTATTATACTTGGCTAGCCAAAGCAGGGACACCAGATTTAGGGGATTGGTATTTGGGCAATTGTATTTAACCCCTTAATAAAATATAGAAATTGCTACCCTTAGTTTCTAGGGGTGACAATTAGCACAGCCAAGCCCCTGATGTAGGATATAGCAAAAAAAAAAACTAGTATTGATGGATTTGGTGGCAGCTTTTTCTGGTGCACCACAAGTCACAAAATGGCCGCCGATCACCCCAGAAAATAAGTGACAGAAAAACGCTCTGTGCAGCCTAAAAACCAGTGAGCAAGTAACTAGCAGAAGTTCAATCATTCACAGCTGTAGATCGATCCGTTCATTAGGTACTGTTGCTGACTTTTCCATGCCTAATCTCGCCCTCACAGAAGCTGCGTCCTCTCCCTACACTAATCAGAGCAGTGTGACGTGCGGCGCTACGTGACTCCAGCTTAAATAGAGGCTGGGTCACATGCTGCACTTGGCCAATCACAGCCATGCCATTAGTAGGCATGGCTGTGATGGGCTCTTAGGGAAAGAAGTAAAACGCTAGCTGATTGGCTGCTGTGCAGCCCTTCAGAAAGCGGGAAGTAATCGCCGAACAACGAACCTGAACCCAAACTTTTTTGAAGATGTCCGAGTTCGGGTCCGTGTCCCGGACACCCCAAAATTTGGTACGAACCCGAACTATGCTTGAACTGTTCGCTCAACACTAGTTGTTATCATTCATCTTCTGTAGATTTATAGAATGCAAAGTTATGAGAAAAGATGTTCCAGATTTATTATTTCATGAAGAATACAAGCAGTCACTAAAACAGATTTGTCATGACAATTTATGTGTCGTTTTGGACATATTATATGTGGAAGATCTCCTGACACTCTTGTGACATCTGTCCCTGCTAGCCACCACCCCTAGGATTATCTGGGTGGGGATGGCAGTGATGCTGAACAGAAATGCACATTGGAGCTAGGCTTCGTCCAGCTGTGTAAACAGGTACTTTTTGGTGTTATGTGGTATGATGTCTCCTCCTTTCTGCTCCCTCTCCCTTCTCACAGCATGCAGTCTCACAGGTAGAGATGTTGCGAACATAAAATTTTTCATTCGCGAACGGCAAACGCGAACTTCCGAAAATATTCGCGAACTGGCGAACCGGGCGAATCGCCATAGACTACAATAGGCAGGCAAATTTTAAAACCCACAGGGACTCTTTCTGGCCACAATAGTGATGGAAAAGTTGTTTCAAGGGGACTAACACCTGGACTGTGGCATGCCGGAGGGGGATCCATGGCAAAACTCCCATGGAAAATTACGTAGTTGACGCCGAGTCGGGTTTTAATCCATAAAGGGCATAAATCACCTAACATTCATAAATTGTTTGGAATAACGTGCTTTAAAACATCCAGTGTGTATAAATGATCAGGTATGATGTTGTGTCGACCAGGTAGTGTAAGGGTTACTCCCACTTCACAGTGACAGATCAAACTCTCACAGACCGAAAACCCCGTTTAACGCACCGCAAACAACCGCAAACAGTCCATTTGCACAACCGCAAACTCCCTATTTGAACAAGCTTGGATGCCAAGCTAGCTATGTCACGTTCCTTGTCCTCAATGACGCCATTGAAGGTCTCTTCCTCCACCCAGCCACGTACAGCACCAAGTCTGTGGGCCTGCGGCCTCTCACACACGGGCAGGGAACTGCAATATATATATATATATATATTAAAAAAATAAAATAACAGACTGATGTACCAGCCCTAAAAAGGGCCTTGAGGACTGAAGTGGACACAGAACACTGGCCTTGCTAACGCTTCCCCTATATTAATTCAGCAGCAGCAACACTCTCCCTGCTCTAACTAACACTGCAGCTTCAGAATGAATCTAAGATGGATGCTGTTCTGGCTTTTTGATAGGAGGTGGGATGGTCTGGGAGGAAGGGTATGCTGATTGGCTGGAATGTGTCTGCTGACTGTGAGGTACAGGTTCAAAGTTTGCTCAATGATGATGAATGGGGGGCATGACCAAACATCGCATATGTTCGCCTGCCGCGGTGAACGCGAACAAGCGATGTTCGCCAAGAACTGTTCGCTGGCGAATAGTTCGGGACATCTCTACTCACAGGCACAGAGTATCTGCAGCATCAGGCCATTTCTTCCATTTTAATGGTTGTTTACTAATTTTTCTTAAAGGGAATCTGTCACCTCCCCCGAGCGCGGTGAATGCAGTACTACATGAAACATACTGTTGCACCTGACTCCAGATCACCAATTTCTATATCAATACTCATTCCTGTTCCTTCACTGGACACCTGCAAACTTGTACTGAAATATATTGCAAGGACTCATGAGCATACACATATAATGGACAGGCATCCAGGATGAGTCCTCTCAATGTATTCCAGTGTGGGAATAGGGACGCACAGCATGGTAATAGGGATGAGCATGGATATACAACTTAGTGATCTGGAGTCTGGGGCAGCAGTACTATTCCTGTAGTACTTCACTTCACTGGGCTCGGGGGAGGTGACAGATTCCATTTAAGATATATCCCAAAGTTTTATATATTCAAATGAAACACTGATTTATGACAACAGTTTATAAGAAAACATTGGTGGCAGAAGAAAATCTCACAAACCAATTTATTTTGCTAAATTGTTATTTTTGCAACAATGGTATCAATGGTATCAGTTAGAGATGAGCATATTTCTGGAAATTTGTTTTGTGACATATTTACAGAATTTTTTAAAACATTTGACTTGGCTCTGAATTGATTCTACTTGGATCAGAAAGAGAGAAGAGAGAAAAAGAGAGCGAGGATAGGCCAGCCAACATGTAATAAGAAAAGAAAATTGTGCATCTCACACCAAATATGTAAGTTTGCATATATTTTCCAAGAAACCCAGAGGAGCATTGTCTGGCCTACAATACTCCAAACACATTCTAGGCACTTTCTGTAAGGGGAAAGAGTATCCTCAGGCTTGGACAAAGGCCTTTCAGGTAGATAAAGATAATAACCTGGAAAGAGCTATTTGCAGATGAGATGCTGGCTTAGCTATTATCCAAGTTATGTTTGAAGGCCTATTCCAAAGGCTTAGCATTGACTTTGGATAGCTACATGAAATCTGGTGGTATGAGATACATGGTTTTCTTTTCTTTTTTCTCTCTCTATAGAATCGGTATGCTCATCTCTAGTATTACTCCTACATCTGGCTTTTTAGACCAATGCTGTAATGTGTATGTGGAGCCATAACATTGTGCTCAAAAATAAAAGGAGTGACATTATATAGAAATAATAACCCTGTCTGGCAATATTTCTTTATGTACTGTAAGAAATATGACATGTTTGACCAGATATGGCTATTCTATGCAGTAAAAAATGGAAAACATCTGAAGTATTAACATTTGTCAGTCATGTGGCCTTAAAGTTCTAATATTGAAAAGAATTTGTGCACAAAGTTTCAGATCCACACAAAACTACTTGCAGTTTGGATCTCTTACCAGTAACAACACTCTCTTCAAAGCTTTGAATGAGCCCGAGGCTGACTAATATTTTTGCTTGAAACAAGCCATTGCCCAGTCCAGCCCACAGGAGGTCTCCATCAGTGCAGACATATCCTCGGGGGCAAAACTGGTTCTCTTTTCCAATTCTCTTTGTCTATCTGATCATAAAATGCAGGATTTTTTTAAACATGTAAACTACTCAGTGTTCAAAGCATTGGAATAAAGTAAAGATGTGCATGAATCACACAGAGACCAAACTTGGTCTCACCATGATCTTGGTCTGACTGCCAGTCCTATAAACTTCACAGATGAAAATCAAGAATTTTTAGGTAGTCTTTTTTCTTGCTTAGGGAGATATCACCTTCAAGAAATAATTTTTATCTTATTCATTGTTTTGTATAAGTCAAAAGTAAAATACTACTATGATATAGTGATTGTATAATGGAACAGTACTCCTGTGGTACCCAAGTTTTCCCATGTAAAATTAACTACAATACCAGGAATGCAAGCCATACAATTAACAATATTCTTAGACATAGAAAAGAATAATACTCAACTTCCCTACTTACCATATCTTCCGATGATCTTGTTCTGACACTTCCTGACCCTTGCTGGTTTGTATATATTGGCCCCGATCATTAATGTGTTGACATATGACCACTCCAGCCAGTCACTGAACACAACAGGGACCTCAGTGGTGTGGACCTGTCATCATAACAATCATTGATTGGCTATCAAGGTCACATGTCCTTGTCAAAACATCATTGACATCATCAACGCTGGTATACATAGATTAGTGGGGACACAGAAAGAAATTAAATGTGAATTCTATGTTTTTTTTTTTTTTTTAACCAAGTGGTGAAACAAACACTTTAAAGTAATTGATTGTATCACTGGGATAATCCAATTCCATAGACCTTATTAGTGCTTATGAATATAACAGAAGGGGTTCCCAAGCTTAGGGTAGCTAGGAGAGAAGGCCACGGCAAAGAAAGGTTGTCACTCTTGATGATTCAAAGCTTTCATATACTATATTAATTGGTTGCTCATTTGTCTAAATGAGCACCTTGTAATATATTGTGTGTGGCCACTCACAGCTTTCCATGGTTTTAACAGCAGATTGTACTAGGGAAAACATCACTGGACTGGGTTTACATCTGTAGCCAGATTCAAGTGAGTAAAATAAATAATTAAAATATTAAGATAAATAATATAGAATAAATAAATTAAATTAAATTAAAAAATATTGTGCTAATGTGTATGGTATATCGTGGAGGTGGGTGAGATAAGTGAAGTCCAGTAAAGCTGCACTCACTTCAGCAAACATAGTCGTTGGAGCTGTTTTGTTTAGTTGTATGGGCTGGATTTTATTTCGACTGAGAGGTAGGTTTGGCAGTGGGACCTTTCATTCCACACACCCTTTCACTGTACATATTCCCTTCAACCTGAGGTCATCACAGGTGAGGCGGTCTGTGATAGTTAATGAGGGATAAAACAACCCTCTGTGTATGAGTCAGAAGGGACTCTTGAGGAATTGAAAAGGAAGTCTGCAGAGGCTCTGTGTGGTCCCAGCCAGGAGGGCTGGGGGCCACAAGGCTATGTGAAAGCTTGAGTTTTGGGCGCCCAGCGACATCTGAGAAAAGATATATTGCACGACTCTTGCACGACTCTTGGACAATATTCCCCCAAGGTATTGGTGTGGTCACAGCCAGGAGGGCAGTGGGACTGTGATCCCCCAAGGTCGCACGTTGGTCACAGCCAGGAGGCTGCTGGACCATATGGCTGAGTAAAGTCGGATCTCACCACATGTGTGATCTGCGTCTTAGAGGTGAGTTATCGAGACCTATGTATTAGATAGAGCCTAGACCGTCAGGTGTTTGTTCTGCATTTGTGTTTTGTGGTGCTGGAACCTCAAATCATCCAATAACATTAACTGGGTGATCATCTGTACTACTGAAGAGACAAAATAAACCACCCTCTGGACTTTGAACCCTGCTGTCTGAGAGAATTCTGTCATTGCCGACCCCCTGTGAGAGAGAGATCTCTTACAATATTTATTAAAATAAATAACAAAATAAATCCTATTCCAGCATGGGAATAGAATACCGGAATCACCCGAACACCCAATGGATCTCATTCACTATAATGAGGTCCAAAAGGCTTCTGGCATAAGTACTGTAATTCTTTCCTCCTTTTTTGCTGGAATGTGACAGAGGCACCTGCCAGAACTTCTTCCGCAGATGTGAACCAGGCCATAGAAAGTGATTGTCCAAGTTGTAGTAATAATCTCTGTGCTTCATATGTCCTAGGGGATGTAAAACTGGGGGAGTCACTTATAGAGAGGGATTTGGGTGTCCTTGTAGATCATAGATTGAATAACAGCATACAATGTCAATGGCCATGAGGATATTGTCATGCATTAAACGAGGCATGGACTCGCTGGGCAGGCATGTAATATTACCACTTTACAAAGCGTTGGTGCTGCCTCATCTGGAAAATGCAGTTCAGTTCTGGGCACCAGTCCATAAAAAGAACGCTCTGCAGCTGGAAATAGTACAGAGGAGAGCGACTAAACTGATAAGAGGCATGGAGGGTCTTAGTTATGAAAAAATATTAAAATAATTGAATTTATTTAGTCTTGAGAAGAGACGTCTAAAGGGGGACATGATTAACCTATACAAATATATAAATGGGCCATACAAAAAATACGGTAAAAAACTGTTCGATGTAAAATGCCCTCAAAAGACAAGGGGCTCTGCCTCTGACTGGAGAAGAAAAAGTTCAGTCTCCAGAAGCGTCAAAGCTTCTTTACTGTAAAGCCTCTTTCACACGGGCGTCATGTTTGACGCCCGGATAAGAGGCGGGTCTGTTGTGGGAAAATGCGCGATTTTTCCACACATGTGCAAACTTTTGTAATGCGTTTTGCGTGTGTGAAAAATCCGCATGTTTGGTACCCAGACCCGAAGCCGGAGTTAATCACTGAAGTCCGGTTTCGGGGTGAGTTTTCTGTATATTTTATTATTTTCCCTTATAACATAGTTATAAAGGAAAATAATAGCATTCTCAATAGAGAATGCAAAGTAGAAAGGGCAAGAGAGGGTTAAAAATAATAAAAAAAACGAACTCACCCCCTCAATTTGATCGCGTAGCTGTCGGTTACCGGGCTCCTGTTCTGTGTTCAGCGGGAAGAGGGTGAAGGACCTTCAGTGAGGTCACTGGGTCACATGGTCCAATCACCTGCTATGTACAGCCCCATAGAAATCCGGATTCAGTGAGGGTGCAATGCGTTCAACTCACGCATTGCACCCGCGCGGAAAACTCGCTGGTATGAAAGGGGCCTAAGAACTGTGAATATGTGGAATAGACTTCCTCAGGACGTGGTCATAGCAGGAACAGTGGACAGTTTTAAAAAGGGTTTAGATGAATTCTTAACCCTTTCATGATCAAGAGTCATTGATGCCCCTGTGTCCAGGACAAAATTTACAAATCTGACATGTGTCACTTTATGTGCTATTAACTTTGGAATGCTTTTATTTATCCAAGCTATTCTGAGAATTTTTTCTCATGAAACATTGTACTTCATGATAGTCATAAATTTGAGTCCCAAAATCCCAAATTTAAAGACAAATTTGAAAAATTCTCAATTTTCAACATTTCAATTTCTCTGCTTTTAAAAAAGAAAGTGATACCTCATAAAATATGTATTTTTTAGCATTCCCCATATGTCTACTTTATTGAGCATCATTTTTTAAATGTCATTTTATTTTTTAGGACGTTAGAAGGCTTAGAATTTTAGAAGCGATTCTTAAAATTTTTAAGAACATTTCCAAAACCCACTTTTTAAGGACCAGTTCAGGTCTGAACTCACTTTGTGGGGCTTACATAGTTGAAACCCCCCATAAATGACCCCATTGCAGAAACTACACCACTCAAGTTACTTAAAACTGATTTAACAGCTTTGTTAACTCTTTAGGTATTTTCCTTTTTAATCCATTTTTTTTACACATCGAGGGTTAACAGCTAAGCAAAAGTCAATATTTATTACCCTGGTTCTGCGGTTTATATAAACATCCCTCATGTGGTCATAAACTGATGTAAGGTCACACAGCAGGGTGCAGAAGAAAAGGAACGCCATATGGGTTTTAGAAGGCAAATTTTGCTGGACTGGTTTTTAGATGCCATGTCCCATTTGAAGCCCCCCTGATGCACCCTTACAGTAGAAACTCCCAAAAAGGGACCCCATTTTGGAAACTAGGAGATATTATGTTTTTGTTTCTCCATTTTTGTTTCTCCATTTTTTTGTATTTTTCTGCTGATCATCTTGTGCAGGGGCTTATTTTTTTGCAGGAAGAGTTGGTGTTTTTATTGGTACTATTTTTGGGTACATATGATTTTTTTATCATTCATTATTATACTTTATGGGGCAAGGTGACCAAAAAATTGGTTGTTTTTATTTATTTATTTTTACAGTGTTCATCTGAGGGGTTAGTTAATGTGACAGTTTTATAGAGCAGATCGTTACGGACGTGGCAATATGTAATATGTATACTTTTTCTTATTTATTTTTTACACATTAAGAGCATTTTTGAAACAAAAGAAAATATGTTTTAGTGTCTCCATAGTCTGAGAGCCATGGCTTTTATATTTTTTGACTGATTGTCTTAGTTGGGTCTCATTTTTTGCAGGATTGGGGTGACGTTTTGATTGATATTATTTTGGGAGGCATAAGACTTTTTGATCGCTTGGTGTTGCAATTTCTGTGCTGAAGTTTGTTTTTGTTTTTTTACTGTGTTCAGCTGAGGGGTTAGCTGGTTGTTACAGATGCACCAATACCTAATATGTATGCTTTTTAAAATTTATTTCACTTTAACACAATAATAGCATATTTGAAACAAAAAAATGATGTTATAGTGTCTCCATGTTCTAAGAGATATATTTTTTTTAATTTTTTAAGCTATTTTCTAATGTAGGGGCTCATTTTTTGCGGGATGAAGTGATGGTTTTATTGGTACCATATTGTGGGACATATGCATTTTTGATCGCTTTTTGTGATGTAAGGTGACAAAAATGGCTTTTATTGACACCATTTTTCTTTTTTTTACGGTGTTTATCGGATGGGGTGGATCATGTGATATATTTATAGAGCCGGTCATTACAGACACCATGATACCTAATATGTGCAGTTTATTTTTATTTATTTTTTTCATTTTTTAATCTCTTATAAATGGGCGAATATAGGAAAAGGCTATTTATTTTATTTTTAATTTACATTTTTATTTATTTATTTATTTGGACTTTTTATTTTCACACTTTTATTTTATGAAATCCCACTTGGCTCTTTAAGATCCAGTTGGGCTTGATGGCTATACTATACTTTGCAATTATCTTGCGCACTGATCGATGCCTATTTCAGTCTATATTGATGCAGGGAGCAAAGATATACTACATGGCTTCAGGCTCTCATCTGCAGAATGCACTGCAGTGATCCGATGCACAGACTAACCAATCGGATCGATCTCCCAAAAAGGGACCCCTCTGATTGGTAGCTTGCCAGCATTACTGCACTGTATGCTGTCCGTGACAGCAGCAGTGCAGGGGCAGAAGCTTTAATCCAAGCATTTTGCAGTGCTTGGATTAAAGAGCTGCCATGACGTTTATATATGTGCTAGCTGCACGGTGCATGTGTAATTAGCACCTATATAGCCGTATGGCAGTCGTGAGGGGGTTAAAAGTAAACAACATTATCCCTTAGTTGAACTTGATGGACTTATGTCTTTTTTCAACTGTATTAACTATGTAGCTAGCATTTCTTAAAAAGAGATTGTCCCATCTGGACAGATGAGCAGATAAGATGAAAGAGATGAGCGAAGTTTACAAACATATGATTTGGTTGCTTCGCCAAATTTTTCCAAAAACTTTGCTTCAAACCAAATTAATTTGTCACAAAGCGCTTTAAATCAGGTCTAGCCTGGCCTGTAGTTAAACTTTAGGGAGAATATACAGTGTGCAGTGCAGAAACATGCATAGCTAGTCCTTTCTGGTAGCAAAAGTTACTGTGCGTCGTATTGACAGGCAGGTCACATGAATGGATGAGCACATCATTGCGCAGGCCACCAACAGTTCTAGCTAACCCCTAGATAAATCAAAAGAAAAGCATACAGCAGCTTTCAGTAAAGCAAAAAATAAAAATAAAAAATAACGCTGCATGCCCCTGCAGGTGTCCCAATGACTCTTTAGTGGAGCAAGATAAGAACATGGAAGCAGCGCCAATAAGGATATGGAGAAAAAAAAGGATTTTATTTCATGGTTTAGCAGTGCAAACACATGCATTTGAATCCATTCTATTACATGCAGAATGATGGTGCGTCACTACTAGGCTTAGTTCACACTTCACTTACTGTATTTGGTCAAAGCAAGGGCGGGTGAAACCCATAAAACAGGGGTGGATCTATTCTCTATTCATGATACCTACTGTAATCCGAGATAAGTGGCTCCTGAATTTGTCTGTCTCACAATAAGTGATGGAAATAACTAGTGTTGAGCGAAGCGGGCTTTGCATGCTTCATCCGAAGTCGCTCTGTTCAAAACTTCAGAATAATACTGTATGGAGATCCATCTCTGTACAGTATTAGAATGTATGGGCTCCGATGAGCTGAAGTTAGTTATTCACGAAGTGTGTGACTTTGTTGAATAACTTCAGTAGTTGATTTTTAAAGTGAAAAACCACTCTAAAACATGAAACAGAACTCGTTTAGAAGTGTGAACTATGCCATAAAGGGCAATGTTAGTGTCAGGTCTAATTCTTCGGTGTGGACTTCATCGTCCAGTGGCCCAAAATTCATGTAGTGGTCCCATGACAGTGGGTGTAAGCAGTAAGGGTGTGTTCACATCACTGTTTATTTTTGCTTTCTTCTGATCTGTCAGAACAGCCCCCCCATAAAAAGCAGATCCTGTAGTTTGAGCATCTGCTTCACACTGTCAGTATTAGCATGACACAGATAGCATGTGATGGAAATATCTAAATCTTCTGTGTTTTGGACCCAATCCTGCTTTTGGCTTCCAAATCATGATCAAATCCTGATGCAAAATACTGGCCGTGTGATAGAGGCCTAGTACTGAACACTCAAATGATGCTTTTTTTTTGTTTTTTTTTTCTTTTCTTCTGATGCATCAGAAGAATGGAAAAAAAAAACTGTGATGTAAACACGGCCAAACAGGGACACTAGTGGCCCCATAACAGACTGGTAACTGTGGCAACAGCATGAAGAGTCACAATAGTGGCCCAATAACATACTGGTGAGAGTGGCAACAGCATTAAGACACAATAGTGGCTCCGGAACAGAGTGGGGGGGGGGGCAACATCAGTGGCAGTAACAACACAAGATGGCGGTAAAATACAGTAGGGGCATATGGCAGTAGAGGCAGCAGGAATATGGAATCAGGCAGGTGACAGCATCAGAATAGTGGCAGCAGCTAGTGGGCAAAAGTAACGGACCATTTGTCACAATGTTCCAGTGTGGCAGCACACTACAGTCAAAACATTACTGCCAGAATGATCTGTTATATCAGGAACAGTGTCGGTAAATCCTGACTGATCCATGCCTCATTCATCTTTGAAAAAGTTAGTCTTTCAACATTTTGTGTTGAAAGGCAAGTTCTCTTTGGGGTAACTATGCCACCTGCCACACTAGACAACTGCTAGTCACGCCGCACAGTGGGTGTACTGTGTGGTGCCTGGGTCCCCGCCCTCCGCTGGTGCAGTGCTGTGGTGTCAGTGGTCGCGGCGCAGTGCTGCGCCATAGCTAGAGTAGTTTTCCACTTGATAGAGGCAATCTTGTCGTGGTAAGTGGGCCTATGCGCTTTGATCAAACTGTTTACCAATGCCGTATATTTATGCATAGCATATTTTGACATAAATTCAAGTTTGGCTTCCCAGTAGTCCAGGAGATCTTGGATCTGGGGTGACAGGGTGCAGTCCAAGTATGCCACCACCTGCTGGTTCAGGTTCTGCTCCATTTCCTGCTGCTGGGTGGTTTCTTCAGTAGGCAGGTGAAGAAAAAGACTCAAGATGTAAGTTGCTGCTGATAAAGCTGATTGCTACTCATGCCCCCCTCCAGCAGCCATGGCAGTGGAGCATGAACTCAGGGGATCCCCCTGGTTAGACCATTATGAGGATAAGTGATGAGGTGCATAGGCAGTGACCAACTGACTACAAAGGATGTCTCAAAAGTATTTGAGTTTTTTTAGGACCTGTAGTGAGGGTCTAACATTGTGGAGAGCCAGTAGTCATCCCTCTGCCGAATGGTGATAATGCGGTTGTCACTATGCAAGCAACTCACCATATGTAATGAAGTAAGGGGGCACACTATAACAGATTGGAGCTGAATGTATAATGATCCTTATTTAATATATAAAAATAACATAAAATACACATAATAACATGCCTTCTAGGGTGAGCACTAAGAAAGGAGGTAAGGCAAAAGGGGTATAATATCGACAAGCTGCCTATAGGTGAAGCCAGCAGTAGTTTCCAAGGCACATCAAGTAACCTAACGATAAGTGAATTACACCACGAGGACACCAAGTTTTAATAGGTGACCTCTTATGCTCATATTATTGCCCTTGATCGGGTGACACCAGGTCATTCTGACTCTATTGTGATTCATAGCGAACATTTTGCTAGCTTCAATACCTATCTGGCTGGACATCTGGAGTATTTTTTATTTGCTATTCTTTGCTATTGATCTAGTTATAGCTAGTGTGATCTGGATACTGTGTCTATCTGGTTATATGCTGCAATGCGTTTCCATTGAAAAGATTTCCAATCTATGTTGATTTTACCTTTCTACAGTGTGATCTGAACATTGCATCATACATGTTATTATGTGTATTTTATGTTATTTTTACATATTAAATAAGGATCATTATACATTCAGCTCCCATCTGTTATAGTGTGCCCCCTTACTTCATTACATATTTCCTGACTCTATGGCTTTGGGTGAAGCCTTCTAGGGTGAGCACCTTGTTTTCCATTGGCCACTATTGGGTGAAGCCGCCCTTTTCTGCTTACTATTTTGTTAAAGCAACTCAGCATGCATCTGGCCATTTGAGCAAAGGAATCAGAGGGACTTCCTGCCTCCATCTCCATCGCATAATGCCATGATCTGTCGTGGTCATCTGCATCGCACTCGTCATCACCCTCTAGCTCCTCCTGCTCCTTGGGCAGATAAACTACATAGCTCTGTATAGAATTTCTGGGTGTTTATGTCCTCCTTCTCCTCCTGTGCCAGTTCAGCCTCCACAGGGATCAGGTGGCCGTGAGATGTAGGTGCCACATCTTCTTTCCCCTCACCAGTCAGATTTCTCAGCATCCCGTCCAGGAAATTAAAGAATAGAATTACATTATTCATCATTCGTTCGGGCGACTGAGCATGAGCTTCCACTTTCTAATGTCAAAGTTACACCGGGGACTACTCCTGTTCCATCTGCATTATCAAGAAATCAGTCACTGCTAACACATTCAGTCCAACCTGTGGAGGGTGGAGTTCCAACATGTAGAAATATTGCATATAAATGTTGCATGTAGGGGAACACCTTTCTGCCTTTGCAGCTCAAGGAGGGAGTGTTTTGCACAGTAAGAGTGGCATGCACAGTTTCCTTGACATATTTAAGACGTCTTGCAGTTAAAGTGGAATACTTCAGGAACTGGGTGATAACCAGATTGAAGATTTGAGCCATAAAGGGGGCATGGGTCAGCCCTCCCTGACATAGCGCTGTAGAATGTTTTTCCTCTTATCGGTGACCATGGTTTCTATCTCTAGTTGGTGAGGAGACAGCCAGGATTTGATTTCTTGGTTGATGAAGCAGACCAGCTCCTCCCCGGTGTGACTTAGTTCGCCCAGGCTGACCAGGTGTAGAACTGCGTGACAAGAGGCAGTGCTTTGCATGGGTGGTATGCTGGAGGACCACCTTAAACTGTGCCTACAGTAGTGGTTGAGGACAAGGTGGAGGGTAAGGAGGCAGAGGAGGACACTGGCGTAGAAATCTCACAATTACAACACAGATTCATCATTGCCATCACCTGGCCAAGTTGCTGGTGTGCCTAGGCCAGAACTACATTTACCCAGTGGTCTGTAAAAGACATATATTGTCCTTCACCCTAGTTACAGCTCTGCACGTCAGCGTTGGCTAGATAAGGTGTGCAGGCTGCTGAGAGATGCAGCGGTTGTTGCTTTAAGCTGTACCACTACATTAGTGCCATGGTTTTCCCAGGTCACTTTATGGTGACGCTGTATGTTTTGACACAGAGCCATAGTGCCAACATTAGCACCTGTACTGCGCTTCACCTTCTGCCCAAATATCCTGCATACCGCCACACTAACATGCTCCAGCAACTTGATAAAAAATTCACACACTGCCGAGTATGACATTTTACCCCTAAAACTCCATGCTGACTGTCTGAACTTGTGCACCTCTAACTGTTTCCTGACAGGTAGGCTCCTGAGTAGCAGACGGTGTAACCCTGGCTTTAAATATTCCACTGCTTACACCCTGCTTGCTCATCGGCACGCTACCACCCTGCTGCTCTTTCAGGGGTCTGCTGCCACCCTCACTCTCTGATGATGATGATGCCCCTTCTTCACCCGGCTCCCATCAGCTACATCATCATCCACTAATGTTTGTTTGCCACTTATGTCACCCTCACTAGTCTCATGGCCATGTTCCTGACAGCTTGCAACACGTGCTCCCACATGACTCTCATCATCACTGGTTGCATGCCTAAGGAAAGACACAGCTGACCTATCTTCCAAGTCGGTGCTGGCCTGTAGCTGCTGACTGTCCTCATCAAGTTCCTCCTTGCTAAAAGCAGAGCTGAGCCGGCAGCATGAATTACTTACTGAGCAGAATGAGCAGCAAAAGAAAGAGGCAGTTTCAGGACAGGTGATGGCACAGAGCTTGTTCCTGGGCCATGACAACTAAGCATGGTGTCAGAAGAGCCCACTGAATTGAAGCTGTGTGTATCTGTTGTCACCTGAGATGATGATGAAGAATGAGTCAACCATTCCAGTACAGCTCCAGTACAAGGAGGGAGGCAGCTCTCACCTGCTAGTCCACTATCTGAGCACGGAGGTCGCACCTGGAGGCGACAACAAGTAGCAGGAAACATGTTTCAGACCATCACATATTCAAGGTCCTTCCTCATGACAAATTGTCACGAGGAAGTACCTTGAATATGTGATGGTCTGAAACATGTTGACTTTAGCATCCTGTATGGAAGTTTTTATTACCGCAGAATAAAGATACAAGATTTTTCTACCACTATTTTTGGAGCTGGATATCTCTTCCTTTCCTGATTCCAATACAGCTGGATTGCTGTTCAAAACACGACTGCTGGGTGACAGTGGCAGCTCTGGCCTGTTTCTGCAGCTGCTACCACCACTGTTTCTTCTGCTGCTACTTATGCCAGCTACAGCTACTTTTTTGTGATTACTTGTTCCTTTTGAGGGCCCAGGCAACTGTCTGTTGGCCATAGTGTACAGTAACTGAATCTGTAATGTAACAGATGAAGCATGAAGTGTGCAGTATGTCTATGTATAACAGAACAGATTAAGTATATATTGCGCAGTAGATTAACTATATAAATGTGCCTATACTGTATATTACACCACCTGTTGACAATGAGTCTGATGCACAGTAAGTCTATGTATAACTGAACAGGTTCATTATTAATATCACAGCAAATCAATTAGGTACACACACCTATATATTACACTGGCTGTTGAGACTAAGTGGGATGTTCAGTAAGTTTATGTTTAATAGAACAGACTACGAATAAATGACACAGCAATGCTCAGGGCGATTATACAGAGACTGCACTGTCCCTGCAGTCTCTCTATGCTCTCCCCATGCTCTCCCTACAGTGTCTGAAAACTCTCCCGAGTCCCTACGATTTCCCTGCACTGTTCCTATCCAATATTTTATAATTAAAACATTGCTAACACACTGTCCCTAGCACTTGCCATGTCTCTCCTTATGCTCAGCTCACAATAAATGGAGGAGACCGGGCAGGATTAAGCTTTTTATAGTGCTGTGACATCACCGGGGATGGCTATCTGCTAATTGGCTGGCTGTACAGCATCATGGGTCATATTGCGTTCCCGGGCTTCTTACATTCACTTCGTAGAACCTTTATCCGCAATTTTAGAAAAAAAAATTGTTACCACAAAGCACAAGGAAATTCTGAGTTTTCCTGAAATTCAATTTTTCTCACTTCATTTCACTCAATATGATATATGCTATATTCAAACCACAAATTAAAGATAACCTGTTAACACTCATTTGTATTTTGGCAAATACTTGCATTCCCCATGAAATAACAATTCTGCAGCATATTTTCTAAGAATTCTGCATTATGGCCATTGCTCTGTTATTTCCATTGAATACATATGAATAAATTGACAACCGGTGTAATTGTTCCCCATCAAAGGGGTGTGTTTCTAGACAGTCTAGAACTTGTAGCACTGATTGAATAGCATCAAGAGTGTGCATAGACATGGGTAACACCCAGTTATCCAAATATTCCACATTTCTAGTAGGGATAATAGAGGAATTACAGTATGCCTAGTCTGAAGATGCTCCAGAATTGTTATTGCTTGAAGTATATTAGTGTTTACTAAAAAGTATGTCTCGTGAACTGACTCAAGAATAAAAAAAATGGAGACAAACACAATTATAGAAAAAAATATATAAAAATTATAGTTTATTTTTATTTGTGCATAAAATCTGTTAAAGTAAGTTCTCTCAAAAAATGTTTATACAGTTAATGTTCTATCAGGGAAGGAAAGTAAGAATATATATATATATATATATATATATATATATATATATATATATTCTCCACGAGCCTGATGCTGAGGAAATATTTTATATTACCATGGATGTATGTACTTACATACTCCTATTCATCTATCCTATAGCTGTGTCGATACACGTTAAAAATGCATACATCACACATATCTCTAAACGTCATCATTACATTGGTCACGCTAGCGTTCTGCTGTGTGTACATTAAAGCCGCGATCATACCTCTACCCAGCTCTATTAGAAGCGCAAGCCGGTTACTATCCACAAATCATCCCTGGGCTGAAGTTTTTGGTGGCAGCAATGAGAAGCAGAGAGAAAAAAATTAGAAAAATTTCAATTTCAGGAGCATTATTATTTTCATTAATCATTGAAGGCGCTGTCACCTCTGTCCTTATACTTTAGAGGGAGATCTATTAGACGGTCCATTTAGTCTGAGCCATATTACCTCATATGTTTTCCTGGCTGACCAAATAAGACTTAAGAGATAAAACAATTTACTGTTCATTATGATCCGTGTCACTGGAATCAATCTATTAACCTATGTTAACTGGATATGTGCCGATGCCCCTTGCACGCGCTGTGTAGATTAAAAAAAAAGAAATATAAAAAAAGGAGGGGAAGGATAAAGCAACAGAAAACAGTGCCCATAAAATGCAGCAGACGTATAATTTGCCAGCCGAATACAACTTCATTTTCCAGCAGTAACGGCTGCTCCCTCCACATCTTCATGCAGCCCCTGACCTGTGAAGAATTCTAACAAATTGGCTTCTATTGTGAAGCCAAAAGGTGTCATCAATGAAGGGACGGTTCGCTGGTCCTAAAGTATGATGGGAAAGCGTTTGTGTGTGCTAGAATAAAGAGCTTCAGCTTTATGAAGTTAACTCTTCCATGGCCATAAAAGCCAGTTCCAGTTTCAAGAGGGCTGAGAATTGCAGCATAACATTTACAGGAGAGAAAGTATATATTTATACACTGTATTACGACCTGTGATACAATTATATTTCCATAGGTTGGTCTTTTTAGGGTTGTCAGTAAATCTGACCGTATAACTGCTGAGAAACAATGCAACCAAAGCCACAGCCGTTCTATATGCGAATGGGTGATATTTGTATTATTTTTGCTACTGTATAAAATATATGGGAAACATTGGCAAACTGATACAAAATTACTACAGAAGATACAATATTTCTGCAAATAAAAGGTGTACAAAACATCTGCCCCAAAGAAAGCTTATGTATGGAAAAAAAAATGTTTTATTCTTTGTTCCAAGAATTATTTTAAATTATTAGAATTATTTAAATAATTCTAAATTATGTGCCATGTAAAGATGAGTGAATCACTCAAAATTTGATTGCGGTTCTATTTGGCTAAATCAGTCAACTGATTTGATGTGGGTAAAAAATCTTATTCTAACCATAGTCCTCCAATTGGCCTGGAGATTTGTGCATGACGCTTTAAGGTCTCATAAGACTCTTTTTTTATTATTAATATTATTTTTAATTTTTTTTCTCTCTTTCTCTTTTTCTCTCACAAAAATTTACCCAAATCGAATCACCAAAAATTCTGATTTGGGACCACCTTGAATTTTCACAAAGTTTGGGTCAAATCCAATTAATTTAGAATCAATTTGCTCATGTTTAGTTTCACATATTTTTTCAGTGTTGATGCCATAATCTGTGCATCATATCTCTGTCAAATAACCATAAAGTCAGAAAAGATAATATTTTTGTGTAAATGTTGTAATTTGGTGTCTCTTTGCTTAGCTAAGTTATCTTCCTAGGGTTGAAGTATTAATCTGACCAATGACAATATCTCCATAAACTACAGTGAGGACAGTTCTCCCACACTAATAAAAATACTAATAGGTTCACGGGCTGTTAACTCAGATACAGAAACTAGACTGTGAGCCCCACTAAAGACAACTGCTTACACAAAGCTATGGAGTATGTTGGTGCCATAGAAGCAACAAGAAAAAAACTAAAATATTTTCATACTATAGTCAACACCAGGGATCAGCAACCTCTGCCACTCCAGCTTTTCTGAAACTACAACTCACAGAATCCGCCTTTCACTACTATGGGAGTTACAAGAACGACCAAGTACATTGTCATGCTGGGAGTTGTAGTTTCACAGCAGCTGGAGTACCAAAGGTTGCTGACCCCTGGTCTATACTAACATGAGCAAATCAATTACTCTCACATGGTACCAAACACATTCCTATATGGACTTTCATTTTATAAAGGACTGATGGATATAGAGGATACAGTATGCTTTGGGAAAATAAAACCCAACAGAAAATTTTAAGCAGGGTAAACAATCAAATAACATTTACTAGTTAGGTTACCCCGTCTAAGGTTCATGAACATTTAAGGAAAGAAACTTATATACAGATATTTTTTCCTCTTTACCTGGTTGTTATGGCTATGCCAAGTGAGACCACATATGGACATGCAAAAATTCTCAAGTATGGCATTCCCCCCAAAACAGTTTTAACATTTATATGACTTTTTATATTTTGTTGAGCACCCTCCAAATCTAGAATCAACCGTGACTGTAGAACAACCTGTATACTTTTCATGAGTAAAAACTATTAGTCTACAAATACTATTAATACATACGCCATATTGTATCCATCACTTTTACACTGTTCTTCCTCAGTAAATTGTAAAATTATGAGATGAAAAGAAAAGTGATTTGCTGTAAACACCTCTTCAGATGGAGAAATGATCAGTAGTTTATTCCAATTGTAAAAAGCCATGACTGGCATATTTCATTTGTGACCAAACCTAAGTTAGAAATGATTTGTGAAAGCTCAAGCGAATGCATTAAGAGAGATGCTACTTTGTTGTGTCTCTGAAACTCCGGGCTTAGTGGAACATCTCCTAATCCTTCTGGGGTTAAGGGTTAAGGAAGCATCCCCTTTTCTCCACCAAGAATAGCATCCTGGCAAGGAATATGACTTCATTCACAGGCAATGAAATGACTCCTGCTGTGCCACAGGCCACTCTGTCTCTGCTTGAGGGATCATAAGCATCCTCGGTGAGGAAACAGAATCCATAGGTGGTCTTGATGCACTCTTGCACAGTAAAATAACTTTTGAGTAAACTGTAGATGAGTTAAAATGGTCCATTCTGTACAACTCACTCACTCCGCGTCTTGTCTCTAATGGTGCATTCACAAATACATTTTCCGACAAACAGACTGAAAAGCACAGTCCAACCATAAAATAACACAATGTTTAGACAGGACAGGAAATGAAAGTACTTGGAAACATACACACAATTCTTTGTGCTTGAAGAAATCTCATTAGACCTCTGCAAACAAGCATTTTCCCTAAAAGCCACCATTAATAACAATGCTAACTTTTATCTGAAGATTTGAAATATACCTTTGGTTGTTTCTTGTCACAGAGAAAAATGCCTTTGAAGTCAAGTTCCTGGCTACATGAAGTGTCAGTGTGTACTGGTCACATATCAGCACCTGAGGAATCCATTATATTGACTGAGCCTATCTTGATGGGAAGCACCCTAATGATAAATAACTGACTAGTTACAGAGCAATTTTTCATACACTTGAAAATAAGAGAGGCCACAACCCAACCATATCACTGTTCAATTTGGTTAGACAATTAAAGGGTAACTGTCATATTTTTTTATTTTATTTGCTAGTTTATTAAAGCTAGGCATGTATACCTGAGTTAGACTGTCAATGATTGTCAAATGATCTCTAATTACCTTATAATAACAGCTTTCATTAGTGTCCTCTGTCCCTTTCCACTGCTCCCTTAAAAGACCATTGCTATAACTTTTCTGTCTTCCTTTTTGTATAAAGAGAAGACAGAGGGGCGGTCCTTCCCACTGCATGGCCGCATTAAGCTTTAGGCCTCTTGCACACGGGCGTCATGTTTGACGCCCGGATAAGATGCGGGTGCGTTGCGGGAATCGCCGCGATTTTTCCGCGCGTGTGCTAACGTTTGTAGTGCGTTGAGCACGCGCGTGAAAAAATCCGCATGCTTGGTACCCAGACCCGAAGTCAGACTTCATCACTGAAGTCTGGTTTCGGGATGAGTATTCTGTATGTGTAATTATTTTCCTTTATAACATAGTTATAAGGAAAATAATCGCATTCTAATTACAGAATGCAATGTTCCCGGGCTTTAAGGGTTAAAATAATAAAGAGTAACTTACCTTTCCCATTGACGCAGAGCCTCAGAACGTCGTCCTCTTGATAGTTTGGCTGCTTGAGACCTGTGGTGACGTCACAGGGTCACATGGTCCAATCATAGAAGCATTTGAGTGGACCATGTGACCCATGTGATCCTGTGACATCACGGCAGGTCCTTCATCGAACATCTGTTGTTCGATGAAGGACCTGCCGTGATGTCACAGGATCACATGGGTCACATGGTCCACTCAAATGCTTCTATGATTGGACCATGTGACCCTGTGACGTCACCACAGGTCCTCAGCAGCAAACTATCAGAGACGACGTCTGGGCTCTGTGCACTGGAGAAGGTAGTTAACTCTTTATTATTTCTAACCCTTTAAAGCCGGGGACATTGCATTCTGTAATTAGAATGCGATTATTTCCCTTATAACTATGTTATAAAGGAAAATAATAACGATCGGGTCCCCATCCCGATCGTATCCTAGCAACCATGCGGGAAAATCGCAACGCATCCGCACATGATTGCGGATGCTTACGATTTTCCCGCATCCCCATTCACTTCTATGGGGCCTGCGTTGCGTGAAAATCGCAGAATATAGAACATGCTGCGATTTTCACGCAACGCAAAAGTGATGCGTGAAAATCACCGCTCATGTGCACAGCCCCATAGAACTGAATGGGTCAGGATTCAGTGCGGGTGCAATGCGTCCTCCTCACGCATTGCACCCGCGCGGAAAACTCGCCCGTGTGAAAGGGGCCTTAGAGTGAGGAGGCGTGTCTCTAAGTAATCCAATCTGATTGGCTGGCAGGGAGCTGCTGGCTACAGCAAGTGTGTATGGGAAGTGAGGGAAAGCAGTTTTGGCCTCAGAGAACTGGCAGAGGAGCCATCTTGAGAAGGTCCCCATATTGTAAATGTTTAAAAAGCCGTAATTAAGGGAAAAACTCAAGAAAAACAGTGGTATGTGAAGAAACTAAATAGTTCTTTATGCATAATGCTGCTACAGTAGTAACATATGCTAAACTTGATTTTTTGATGAAAACATGACAGTTACTCTATAAATATCCACATGCACATGCACCATGCAAATCAACAAGCTATCACTGAAAATATGGAATATAAAATGTATCTTTTAATATTGATACACATAAGAACGTGATGACAACTTCCAAAGATATTTCACATTGACGTAGACCCAGCTTATCACCAACTTGCAGAGTCTAATGTTATGTTCTTAACCACCACTAGTAAGTTTATTCAAGTCTATATTGTTAGAGTTGCTCAAATGTGTTCATATTTTGTAAAGGTATGTTTTAATAAATTGACAAATAGAAATACTGTATTCTAGGTAATGTTATTTGATCCTGATGTTCATTAACTATTTTCACTAAATGGGTTATTCACTCTTGAACAGTAATATCAGTCAGATGCGACAATCAACTATGACCACGTCTTTACAGCAATAGTAAATAATGTCAGAGTGACACTGCCTTATATAACTATGAGTAAATGCAATTGCCACTGTCAGCGATGGCATATCTATTGATCTTAGATCGAGGTTTGTGAAAATCCTCACACATCTATGCCTGATTATTTTGACAATTATGATGTTTTCTAAACTTGCGGAGGACAATTTGTCTGCTTGGATGTGATAACACCACTTGACGTGGTGAACACCTTCTCTGGCAGTACACTGATAGCAAAGTGTGTTGACACACTAAAATATGCTTATTGCAATCCACATTAATAAACAGTACCAAAATTGCAGGCACAAGACACAATTAGACATCCCCTGGCTGCAACCAAAATATACACTGCTATTGACGTACTAAAAAACACTTATTTGCGCAATTAGAAATTGTAGAAAATTTCTAATTTTTTTTTATTTTTTTTTTGGGGGGGGGGGGCAGGTGCAATTCAACATGCCCTGGGCACAACAAAACTATACTCTGCTAATGACACACAAAAATATGCTTATTTGCACACTTAGGGGGTAATTTATAATGCAGAAATATGCCTATATTAAGTTAGTTGTGCTGCAATCTGCAACTTTTTCCTGCTCACACCAGTTGTAAAAATGTGGGCATGATGTGGGTGGGGAAGAGAACGGGCCAACAGTCCTGTCTCACTTACCATTTTTTATGTCTGTTTTAGGCATAGAAAATGGTCTAAATGGAAACCAGTAAGGAAGCTCGCTTACATTTTGACTGGCGCTGGAACCCCCTTACCGTATAAAAGGTAGAAAAGTTTAAACAGGTATTGGGAACTAGAAAAAGGTGCAATAGGACATCCCCTGAGCTGCAATGAAACTATATACAGCTAGTCACACATTAAAATATGCTCATTTGAACACAAAAACAGTAGAAAAATTTTAACTTTTTGGGAAACAGAAAAGGGACAAATGGACATCCCCTTGCTGCAACTAAAATATACATTATTGATACACTAAAATATGCTTATTTGCACACTTAAAAATTGTAGGAAAATTGAAAGAGGTTTTTTGGGGGGGGGGGAAACAGGCACAATTGGATAGTCTCTGGCTGCACTAAAATATACAATGCAATTGAATCACTAAAATATTCTTAACTGTGCACGTATAAACTGTAGAAAAAAGGTTTTTGGAAAAAAAAACTGGTGCAACTGGACGTACCCTGAGTGCGATAAAAATATATACTGCTATTGATGCCCTAAAATACTCTTATTGCAAACAGGCCCGGGACGAGGGGTAGGCAAAAGTAGACGCCCACCTAGGATGCCACCTTAATACCCGCTAGGGTGGGTACAGTTTTTTGTCAGTAAAAATAATTTTCTTATTGTTACTAATGACCACTTCCATTGTGGAAGCACTCATTAGTACACAGGAGCTGTGATCCAGGGAGCTGTGAGTGTATTGCTGCTATTACTCACTGCTCCCTGGGCTTCTTCTGGCAGCTGCACTTTGTCCTGACTTAGTACAGAGTCACATCATAGTGCATATAGATGTGTCCTCTAACCTGACGCTGTGCAATCATCATGTCACAGTGCAGAGCGGCAAGAAGAGCCAAGCTGCAGAGTGGCACAGCTGTCCAGAGCTGGAGAGGTAAGTTGTTGTATTTTTATTTATTTTTTAATCTGATCTGAGGTATGCAAGGATCTGAGTGTATGGGGTGGGGCTCTAATCTGAGGTCTGCAGTGATCTGGGTGGGGGTCTGATCTGAAGTGATCTGGGTGGGGTACCTCAGGGGTCAGTATTGGGCCCTATTCTTTTAAATATATTTATTAATGATCTTGTAAAAGGCTTGCATAGTAAAATATAATTTTTTGAAAATGACACTAAACTGTGTAAAGTAATTAACACTGAAGAGGACAATATACTGCTACAGAGGGATCTGAATAGATTGGAGGTTTGGGGAGATAAGTGACAGATGAGATTTAACACTGACAAATGTAAAGTTATGCACATGGGAAGGAATAATGCAAGTCACCCATACATACTAAATGGTAAAACACTTGGTAACACTGACATGGAAAAGGATCTAGGAATTTTAATAAACAGCAAACCAAGCTGCAAAAACTAGTGTCAAGCAGCTGCTTCCAATGCCAATAAGATAATGGGTTGCATCAAAATGGGCATAGATGCCAGTGATGAGAACATAGTTCTACCACTTTACAAATCGCTAGTCAGACCACACATGGAGCACTGTGTACGGTTCTTTGCTCAAGTGAACAAGGCAGACATAGCAGGGCTGGAGAGGGTTCAGAGGAGGGCAACTAAACTAATAACTGGAATGGGTGGACTACAGTACCTAGAAAGATTATCAAAATTAGGGTTATTCACTTTAGAAAAAAGACGACTAAGGGGAGATCTAATAACTATGTATAAATATATCAGGGGTCAGTACAGAAATCTCTGCCATCATCTATTTATCCTCAGGACTGTGACTGTGACGATGGGACATCCTCTGCATCTGGAGGAGAGAAGGTTGGTACACAAACAGAGAAGAGGATTCTTTATGGTAAAAGCAGTGAGACTATGGAACTCTCTGCCTGAGGAGGGGGTGATGGTCAGTACAATAAAGGAATTCAAGAGCGGACTGGATGTATTTATGGAGTATAGTAATATTACAGGCAATAGCTACTAGCAGGGGCGTAGCTAGAAATGACTGGGCCCCATAGCAGAATTTTTTTATGGCCCCCCCCTCCAGGATCTCCCACCCCCACATACCTCTCGTACCTCCCACGCCTTCCAGCATTTCCACCCAAACACCCCTCCAGGACCTCCCACCTCAACATCCCCACACCAGATATAATGGTCCAGGACTCCAGAGTAAGTTTTACCAGTCCCAGAGTCAGCCAGCCCCCACCTCACAGCCAATTGAACGTCTGCGCTCCCACACTCCAGCAACGCTGCCATGCCCAGCAGAACGCAGCTTCGCTGTGTGCTCCAGCCTCTTCCACTTCCGGCCAGTAGGACTGCTGCCCAGACTGGGAGTGGGACGACTCCCTCTCCTCACTGCAGGTATGCCTCTTTGCCTCTGGCCACCCCCTATCGCACCGCCCACAGCCTGCAGGCCCTGCAGATAGCGCTTTCTCTGTCTGTCCTGGAGGGGCCAGCGACCCCTGTAGCTACAACACATGAATTTTTTTTTTTTAAATCCTCAGCCAGCGGCCCGGGCCCCATAGCCATTGCTATGGCTGCTATGGCGATCCCTACGCCCATGGCTACTAGAGATGGGTCGTTGATCCGAGGAGTTATTCTGATTGCCTGATTAGAATCATGAAGGAATTTTTTATTCCCCTTAAGTGGGGAAAATTGGCTTCTACCTCACAGGGTTTTTTTTGCCTTCCTCTGGATCAAGTAGCAGGATGACAGGCCAAACTGGATGGACAAATGTCTTTTTTCGGCCTTATATACTATGTTACTATGTTAAAATGGTGTATGATCCTCCCTCCTCATCCTCAATACCCTGTTTCCCTCACTAGTGTGGTGAATTTCAAATGTAAAATGGTGGGTGCCATTTTGAACAATTCTTCCTAAGCAAATCACTAAAACTTCAGATTTGTTGGGAAGATACTTTTTGTGAAATTCTTTATGAATCTGATTTGTTTAGAATTGATTCACTCATCTCTAGTCAGCAACAAATGCTGTATGCAGAGAAAAATCTTAGACACTGGTTCTACATTGGTTTTTCTGTGAAAGACAAGATTGATTCCACCTTATTACTACGAACTTGGCAGGTCACGAAAAGCCCACCAAGAAAATTTGGATTCTGTACATCAAACATCTGATTATCATATTTAGATTCACTTGTCAAAGAAGTGCTCATTCCAGAGCACAAACAAGCATGTGGGGCAATTCCTGGAGTCCCTCAGCGATGGATATGGCCATCTCAGGAAATTGAACTGGACACATTTTGTTTGGCGATAAACTCAATAAGCTATAGTGCTAGATAAAATAAAAAATAACTAATAGTGTTCGGGACCCATCTGCGGAAGCCACCTTAAAGCCTGGTAGATGGGCCCGACACGTTAAATGTGCGCTAAGAGCTTCCTTTAACTTTTTAGATCTATTGTTTGCATGAGTAATGGTGTACAGCCATTTTTTATAAATCATGTTTGCTTGCTTGATCGATGTGCACCTGTGATTCTGAGTGTTCTAGTCAAAAAAAAATTGTAGTATATATTGAGGGTAGCAGCCTCTTTTTGACTGAACAACGCCCATCTACCTGGGGCTTCTGAGCATAGTACAAATGTAGCTGGTTCCTACACTGCCCTGTAAATTGTAGGCTTAGGTAAGTCCAAGAGAGGCATTATATTAGTGTTAGGGACTCATCTGCGTAAGCCACCTTGACGCCTGGTAGATTGGCCCGACACGTTAAAAATGTATAGTAGGTATAATACCACTTTGATGTAGAATGATCCCCATTTTTTAGCTCTAGTGTTTGCATGTGTAATGGTGTGTAGCCACCATGTGTTTTATAAATCATGTTTACTTGCTTGATCGATGTGCACCTGTGATTCTGAGTGTTCTAGTCTTAATTTTCTGGTAGTAATAAGTGAATACTACTATCTCACTGCCATGATACAAAAATATAATAATGTAGAGTTTTCCATCCTTATACAGTAAATTTCCTTTTATACAGCATTAAGACCTATTCACACTGCTTGATAAAGACCAGCCCTTGGTCGAAACGTCGCTGTGATTATGCTGCTTTTTGAATAAAAACCACAGGACTTTTTTCATTAAATTGGCAAGTGTGCGGACCTCTTCACCGCAAATAATCTTTGCACCACAATCTGCGCCAGAAATACGCCTAATATATGTATATATGTATGTATATATTTCTGGATAATAAAATACTCCCTACATGTCTGAGTTGCTGCAAGTCCAACTCAGATGACCAGAAGAAATATGCCACATGTGAATTCCTTGTTAAGGAGACCACAGAGATACCACATTATCAAATATTCTGCCATTCATAGAAAAGGCATTTTTTTTGTAAATGTAGAGAATAAAAATTTAGACTAGTATATTCTTTCTTTGCAAAGGTTTATTATTTGAATATTATTATCGAATACAATGTTCTAAACTTCTAAACTGACATATAATTTCTGAACTGCTGGATGATAGATCCTTCTGCAGTTATGATTCTATACTCACAAAGAAATATACAAAAAAAAGAAGAAGAAGCCTTGCTATTATTTAATCATGGCTGTAATGCGGTTTTTGACAGCAGCTCTATGTGACCCTCCACTGAAATACATAATATATTGAGTTCCTCTTTACTGCTGGAAATGTCTAGCCTTTGTTGACCATTCTAGCACTGAAGAGGTCAGTGTTAATTTCAGCGTTAGACGCTTTATGACTTACAAATTCATTTTTGGCTCGGAAAAAGATCTTTTTCAATATTCCCCACAATGCTCATTACAGTAAAACAGCTTAGCAATAAACTATCATTGTTTGTTTCTGCTGCGGGTTTTACAATAGGACGCATTGCTCCTGAAATATAGCATGGAGCAGGGCCGGCTTGCGAGCTCTAAATTGCCTGTGAGCCTAGAGGGACGCTGTGTACAATCATTAGGCAGTAACTGCATCCATTCTTTCCAAAAGCAGGTATCGCATGTGCATGCATGTCACTGTATTCTCTATGGCTTAGTTCAATGCATTAGTGATTCAAGATCTGCTTCATAGTATTTCCCATATTGAACATTTAAAGTCACAAGCTCTTTGTTGATACATTGACTTTAGGATTTTTTAAAACTTTTTTTTTTTTATATATTTTATAGCTTATGGTTTCTCCACTGTCCAGGATAATATGCTGTGTACATGCCGTAACACATTTGAATTTGTGCACACCTACTGTACTTTTTATCTGTAATTTGCTCAGTATAGTAATCGCTTTCTAAATGTGCCAAAAATAAAAGACACCTCTACGTGAACCATAACATCACCTTGTGTAGAACTGAAATCTTATCCAAGTGTTATGAACCGTGAGGAAATGCGAAAACATAACTAGAAGGGCAAGTCCATATAAATAATATTTTATACATTTATTAGTGCATATTGGTTAATATAGCAGCAACACATTCCATAGCGCTGTACAGAACATGTACTACATACTCACTGGCTATTTCATTAAAACACAAATGAGGCCTCTTGACCTACATCTGTTTTGGTGGCGTGGGAGGAAACAAGGGTGCTAAGATACATGTAAAATCCATGAAGACAGGAAGAACATACTAACTCCTCACTCCCCACAATAGTATCATGACTTCCATTCATAATGGATACATGTCAGCTAAGGGCTGATGCACACAACTGTATGTGTTTTGTGATCCGCAAAAAAACGATCCGCACAAAAAAAGGATTACATCTGTGTGCATTCTGCATTTTGCGGAACGGAACAGCTGGCCCCTAATAGAACAGTGCTATACTTGTCTGTTATGTGGACAATAATAGGACATGTTTTATCCTCTTTGTGGAACAGACATACGGAAATGGAATGCACACAGAGTAACTTCCATTTCTTTTGCAGACCCATTGAAATGAATGGTTCAGTATGCGGTCCGCAAAAAAACTGAATGGACATGGAAAGAAAATACGTTTGTCTGCATGAGCCCTAAAGCAGATTCCCAAATCCCAACAAATCTTAATGGATTCCTTTGACTTGGGGTTCCAGTATTTTTGACAACAAGAAGAGTGCTTTAAAAAAAAATTAATTGAATGATGTACATTTTAATATTATATAATATTTATTCACCACAGCTATACAGTCATTCTTCAAGGAATAAAATAACTAATTTTGTTTTACAATTCTACATTGTGATGTTATCCTCATAGGCCTCCACACAAAAATTAGCCATGGCTTTTTTTTTCACTTACATGTTTATTTTATGGTGGGTTTTGGGTGTTTTTGAAACTTTTTTTCATTTTTTTTGCAAATAGTATGCTTTACTCCACGCATTTATCGTGTTTTTTTTTTGCTAGCCATACACTTTTCAATTGAAAAAGTGTATACCCTCTCTCATGTAACTTAGATCTCTATTTAAAAAAAAGCATTGCCTATTTTTAAACAGGGGCAAAAACCAGTGGATGTCTATGGCACAAGAATGCCAAAAAATGAAGCAAAAAATGGAAAAGCTTGAGCAATAGTTTTTATGCATTTAAAAAGCCATCAATAACACTAGTTAGGGCTCGTTCACATCACCGTTTGTATTTTCCGTTCTCCGGCTCCGTTAAGGAGCAGGAGAACGGAAAGGACGAATGCTGTACATAACTGACACCAACGGAGCCTAAAGACCCCATAGACTTTAATGGGGTCCGTTTGGTGTCCGCTCAGAACATGATTTTTGAGCGGACACGAAAGTAGCGCATGCAGTTATGTACAGCATCCTTCTTTTCCGTTCTCCTGCTCCTTAACGGAGCCGGAGGACGGAAAAGACAAACGGTGACATGAACAAGCCCTAAAAATTCGGCACAAAATGCAGATGCCACAAAAAACATTACAGAAAACTATTTGTAAAACCAACCATAGGGTGCTGCAACACTACACGTGTTTCTTGACGTTATTTTGACTTGCACCATGAAATTTATATAGGAAAACTCCTGAAAGAAGAGAGAGAAAAAAAAAAACGCACACACTGCATATAACATATAAAAGTGAAGAAACTGTCTTAAAGTCAATGTGTCATCAGAAAGTGACCTACTGTTTAAAACAAATTTATCATACTATAGAATTTTTGGTGATGTCATTTGTTAAGTTTCCATGTCACTATATTTTACAAAATCTTGCAGTTTTTACACTGGCCACCAAGTATAATAATAGACACTACTTCTTGTTCTGTACACATCACTTTACTATAGACATGTCATTATCATCACGTGCAGGATTATGAGAGATATCACCTCCATATAGAGATAACACAGCATCCACCATTCACAGTAGGTGATATCACAGCTTATCTACAGTACTCCCTCCTGACCTCTGCGCAGGCCACAGAGCATGCCTAGAAAACTCTACTATAGAAGTTAATGAGTCCCCTTCTGACCATTGTGTCTATGGCCCATGGTGGCTTCTCTAAAGCAGTTTTTTACTGTAAGAAAAAACTACACATGATGAATTCCCTTTGAAACACTCAAACAAAAAAAGTAACACAAATTTTCAGTTGACTAGCGTGAAACATCTGGTGTGGGATTTTTTGTTTTGTTTTTTTTTTTTTAAGATAAATGTTTTGAAACTAACCTCTTTGTTTGTCAAGAAGGAGCAGCAGCAGACCTGAATTTGTCATTATGTTTATCTGTAATCTCATGTAAAACAACAGGTTACATTACGATGAATGAACCAGGTTCACGTACAGATTTTTATGTAACAATAGTCAAACTCAGCTCTGCTATATTTGAGCTAGTTGGCTATCCCATGTGACAATAACAGAACGTTCAACTACAGAAATATCTTTCTGAAAATAAAATCTCATTTTCGCTCTGGCAGAATGTGGCGCCTTGAATATTTGTTTGTTCTTCTGTCATCAAACCAATACAGTCCAACATAAAGCAGCCACCACTGTCGCGGTACAATATGTCACAGCTCGGAAATGTTACAAGACACAAAAAACCTGCACGTTGCTACTACACCTGAGAATGATGGACGCCTGATACATGAAATTTGGAAGAGAGTGGGGTATAAATAACAGTGCTTTGACATTTACCTCTTTGGATTTTATGAACTCCATTTATTCTAAGTATGTTAGCTGACCGTCTCTGAGTGTTTCTGTCACAGGCTTTTAATTAAACACCTACTTGCTCGTTAAGATTCTGTCCTTGGCCAGCACTGGCAGAGGAACAAGGATGTTACAGAGCTTTTGGCAGATATCAGTTCGCATAGAGCAAGGCAAAGCTATGAGCAGCAGCTGCCAGCAGCAGGCAGGACAGGAAATAAAGAAATTGGTTCCTTCATCAGTGCCATGTCATTCCTGGCGTGAAGAAGGCAAACACGGGAATAAAAAGGAATCACATGGCCATCTGATCCGAGATCTGTGCTCCCCAGTGATTACGGAAGCTCGTAGCACTGCTGTTGTGTGGCTTTGGAAAACATTACCTTCAAGGCAGACACTTCCCATCACATAAAAAGTCTGGTGTGTGGGCAAGAAGGGGTGGGGGGATTTTTGGCTTGAAATTTCTTGTAAATATATTTAAAGGATTTTACGGACGTTTTTGCCGAGTATTCATATTTAAGACAATGTTCCTTTAAGAGATAATAAAATATTTATTGTTTAATATTTCTATGCAAATATTTACCAATTAAAATGTAACCATTAACCACAAGAATGTGTATACTAACAAACAGTATGCATTGTAATAAACGATGTGTATACTAGTAAACAATGTGTATACTACTAATGTGTATTCTAATAAACAGTATATTTAACAGTATGTATACTAATAAACAGTATGTACACTTATAAAGAGTGTGTATAATAATAAACAATGTGTATACTAATAAACAATATGTAAATACTAATAATGTATATATAAATAAAAAGTGTATCAAACAATATGTACACTAATAATGCATATACAAAAAAAAAAAAGTGTGCACTAATAAACAGTGTGTATTCTAATAAACAATGGGTTTAGGGGTTTATTGAGACTGGCGTCTAAAATGCTGTTCTTAGAAAATGTGCGCCAGTGTATATACTAATAAACAGTGCGTATACTATTACTAATAAACAATATGTATTCTAATAAACAATATGTACACTAATTAACCCTTAGGATACCAGTGCCGTACATGTACAGCGCTGGAAACTGGGATAGAAATCCCAGTGCCAAACAGCTACTGCGCCCAATCAGCTGCAGGGGTCTTCCAGTCACTTATAGACAGACACCTGCTGTATGCACCGATGCCAGTGCATTAACCCTAGCACTGCCGCAGTAATCGCTGACCACAGCGCGTGTGGTATCCTGTCTGGTGTGGGGTGTCCATCGGGTCCCTTCGTTGCTGGGACGGAGACCCGACGGCTTGGACGACAGCCTGATGCCTTCCTTAGGCATCGTGGCTGCCTTCCGTGAGAGTCTGTGAGATCTAGCCCCCTTTGAGTCTGTGAGATCCAGCAGGAAGCTGTAAGTGTATTACAGTGAGTAATACACTTACAGCCAATGCATTACAATACAGAAGTATTGTAATGCATTGTAAAGGGGGTCAGACCCCCAAAAGTTGAAGTCCCAGAGTGGGACAAAAATAAAGTGCAAAAAGAAGTAAAACAAAAATAAAGTTTTAAAACAAATAAAAGTTTGAAGTAAAAAAAAAAGAAAGCATCCTTTTCCAAAAATAAAGTAAAAAAAAGTTGTAAAAAATAGGTAAAAAAGTAGACATATTATGTATTGCCGTGTCGGTATCGATTGGCTCTATAAAAATATCACATGATTCACCCGGTCAGGTAAACGGCGTAAAAATAATAAAATAAAAAGTTTCATAAAAGCCATTTTTTGGTTACCTTTCCACACAAGTGATCAAAAAGTCTTATCTACCCCAAAATCATACCAATCAAACCGCCATCTCATCCAGAAAAAAATGAGCCCCTACCTAAGACAATCGCCAAAAAAAATTAAAAAAATAGGGCTCTCAGAAAATGGCAACACAAAAACAAGATTTTGTTCTGTTCAAAAATGATTTCACTGTGGAAAACTTAACAAAAATAAAAATGATAGAAATATTAGGTATTGCCGCATCCGTAACAACCTGCTATACATACATTTTACAATAAATACCCCCTCAGATGAATTTTGTAAAAAGAAATAAAAAAAACATGCCAAAACAGCCATTTTTTTTTCAACTTGCCTCACAAAAAGTGTAATACCAAGTGATCAAAAAGTCTTATGTACCCCAAAATGGTACCAATCAAACCGTCACCTCATCCTGCAAAAAATGGCACCCCACATTAGACAATCACTTAAAAAAAAAAACAATGGAACCCATATACCAATCCATCAAAATCTGTGCTACAAAAGCCATATGGCGCTCCTTCTGTTCTGAGTCCTGCCATGTGCCCCAACAGCAGTTTACTACCACATATGGGGTGTTTACATATTCAGGAGAAAATGGGTAACAAATAATGGGGTGCTTTTTCTCCTGTTACCCCTTGTGAAAATGAAAAAAATTGCGGCTAAAGCAACATTTTAAAGAAAAGTGTTTCCAAATTCTATAAAACGCTTAGGGGTCAAAGTGCTCAGTACCCCCCTTAATATATTCTTTAAGGGCTGTAGTTTCAAAAATGGTCACTTTTTGAGGTTTTTTTCAAATACAAAATGGTGCCTTAAAACAATCTAGCAAAATCTGCCTCCAAAATACATATGCAGCTCCTTTCCTTCTGACCGCATTTACCGAGTATATGAGGTATTTCTGTAAACTGCAGAATCAGAGTAATATATATATTAAGGTTTATTTTTCTGTTAACCCTTGCTGTGTTGCAAGAAAAAATTGATTAACATTAAAAAATCTACCAAAAAAGTGAAATTTTGAAATGTCACCTCTATTTTCCTTTAATTCTTGTGGAACACCTTAAGGGTTAACAAAGTTTGTAACATCAGGTTTTAATAATTTGAGAGGTGTAGTTTCTAAAATGTGGTCATTTATGGGTGGTTTCCATTAAGTAAGTCCCTCAAAAACACTTTATAACAGAATTGGTGTTTCAAAAAAATGGTTTTGGAAATTTTATTGAAAATTTAAAAAATGGCTTCTGAGCTTCTAAGCCTTCTAACGTCCTAATAAAATAAATTGACATTTACAAAATAATTCCAACATAAAGCAGCCATATGGGGAATGTTGATTGATTGAAAATCATTTTACGAGGTATTACCATCTTAAAAGTAGAGAAATTTAAATTCAATTTTTGTAAAATTTCGGATTATTTTATAAATAAAGTTAAAATATATCAACTCAACTTTACTACTGTCATGAAGTGCAAAACAATCTCAGAATGGCTTGGATAAGTAAAAGCGTTTCAAATTTATTACCACATAAAATAACACATGTCAGATTTGCAAAAATCGGCCTGGGATTTAAGGTGAAAAGTGGCCTAGTACTGAAAGGGTTAATATTGTGTATACTAATAAACTGTGTACACTAATAAAGTATGTGTGTATACTAATAAGCAGTGTGTATACTAATAAACAGTGTGTGTATTAATAATCAATGTGTATTCTAATAAATAAAGTGTACACTAATTAACAGTGTGTATGATAATAATGTGTACACTAATAAACAGTGTGTTCACTAATAAACAGTGTGTACACTAATAAGCAGTGTGTATATTATTGAATACTGTGTACACTAATAAACAATGTGTCTACTAATAAATAGTGTATACGCTAATAAGCAGTACAGTATGTAGATTATTGAATAATGCTGATACTAATAAACAATGTGTATTCTAATAAATAATATGTACACTAATAAACAGTGTTTATACTAATACACAATGTGCATAGTAATAAACTGTGTATACTAATAATGTGTATACTAATAAAGAGTGTGTATACTAATAATGTATATACTAATAAAGAGTGTGTATACTAATAATGGGTATACTAATAAAGAGTGTGTATATTAATAATGTATATACTAATAAAGAGTGTGTATACTAATAATGTGTATACTAATAAACAATGTGTATACTATATACAATGTGTATACTTATTTTTCCCCAAAGAACATTGGTCCACAAGAAAGTCACTGGAGCATGCACTACTTGGATCTTTCATGGCATCTACATGTAGTCTGTTTTTCACTGTTAGAAAACATGGGACTGAGGAATTGACTAAATGGTCATGTAAAGGACATACAGGGAAATTAAAATAAATATTGATTCTGGTTTTAAAATGTTTTTTTTTTTTATATATATATTTTCAAAGTTGTAGAATCTAAGGCTAAAATTATTCACCAAAGTATTGCTCGACTTTTGACTTTGCCTCCGCGAAGCTGATACATTTTAATCCTGTATTCAGACAGGTCTCCATACAGTATTTAAATGAAGTTGGGGAACAAATCAACTTCAGATCTTGGATCTGAAGCTCAATTAGTTCACCCCTAATCTGGCAGGCTGCTCCAGCAGAGAATGACCTACAGAGGTTCTTCAGATCCAACATATATCTGACTATGTGATCACCGGACCCCCTTGTCTATAATGGAATCTGACTGATCCAAAGCATAATTGCTGGGATACACCTGGACAAATATTGTGGCACGCAACAGTTTTTGTTCTGCCGAATTCTGGCATTTCTGAGCTGGCCATATTCCTGATGTTATTCTGTTATTTTAATAATACCAGATACAGAGTATTCTCTGCTATAACAGCCTGCCAGAATAGCTTTGCCATAGGTGTGAAGTTAGCCTAAGCTGTTACCAGAATCCATGTTGATAGCCAGAATAGAACAACTAAAATCACACTTTATTAGAATATATTACAATGAACAATTGCTGACCAACTAAGGTCATGGGCTAATAGTTGGGGGATCAATGTAGAGCGGGGATGCAGGAAACTAATGATTGTCCACAGCTCAATCAGTCACAACACTCACATACTACACATACTACATTGATTCCCCAACTAATAGTTCATGACCTCAGTTGATTCATTTTAATATATTCTAATAAAGTGTGATTTTAGTTCTTCTACTCAGGTTAGATTTGCAACCTGGTATTAGTAGTAGTAAACAACCTACTAGTTTACCAGTCATCTTTAGGCATGTTGATTTCTAACTGCCTGATCAGGAGAGCCCTATACATATTAGATAGCTGTGTGGTCCCATTGGAATTGGTGGTTTGGCTAAAAATTCCTATGTGTATGACCAGCTTTACACTGACTGTATATTTAAAGGGGTTATCCGGGAAAAGATATTGATGACCTGTCCTCAGCATAGGTTATCAATATCAGATTGGCAAGGGTCTGACACCCGGGACCCCCGCCTATCAGCTTTTAGAAGAGGATGGGCACTCCATGAGCACTGCAGCCACTTTTTAGGCCAGTGACGTCACCGTACAACGGTCACGTGACCTCGTTGCAGCTCAGCCCCATACCAGTTAATAGGGCTGAGATGCAATACCAAGCACTGCCACTATACAATACACGGTGCTGTGATAAGGCCCCTTTCACCTATGCGTTTTTGCTTTCCGTCCTAGAGTTCCGTCCTCGGGGCTCTAGGACGGAAAGATACTGATCAGGATAATCCTAATGCATTCTGAATGTAGAGAAATTCATTCAGGATGCATCAGAATGTCTTCCATTCAGTATGTGAACCTTTTTTGGACGTTGACAAAACCGCAGAATGCTGCGGATTTGTCTCCGTCCAAAAATTCCGAAGACATGCTGTAACGCCGTATCCGGAATTAATGCCCATTGAAGGTCATTAATCCGGATCCGGAATTAAGCTAAACGTCGTTTCGGCTCATCGCCGGATCCGACGTTTAGCTCTGCGCATGTACTCCGTAGCAGTGTACTTACCTGCGCTGCGGCCTTCGGGTGCTCCTTCATGACGTCACAGGTCCAGGCGGCGCATTGATCTATGTGACGCAGGGACCTGTGACGTCATGAAGGAGCTCCCCCCGGCCGCAGCGCAGGTAAGTACACTGCTGCGGAGTACCATGGCAGCCAGGACTTCAGTAGCGTCCTGGCTGCCATGGTAACCTGAAAGCATTTCGAAGACTGATCAGGATCCTGATCAGTCTTCAAATGCTTTCAGGCGACTTGCGTTCTGACGGATCCTCAAAACGCAAGTGTGAAAAAGCCCTAAGAAAGCTGCCGTGAAGCGGCATCACTCACCAGAGCTCCTCTCTATGTGTACATCGACTCCCTGAAACAGCTGATTGACCCCTGCCAATGTTTTAGCGATGAGTTATCTTGTGTGAAATAATATGTCCAATCAATGGTAGCATTGGTAGCATTAGGTTTGCCTAATTTTAGGATTTATGCCTTTGCTTCTTCTTGCCTAGCTGTACACAGATTAAATATATCACATCAATTCCTGTCTTCTACCAATCAGATCTCATACACACAGCATCAATTTATAGACAGACAATCAGACAACTTTCTAATTAACTAAAAAAAAGCAAAGAAACGATGGAGAACAAAAAAGTAAAAAGGAGAAAAAGATACATCCAATCTGTCCTTTCTGAGCATCGCTACTGAGAAAGTATTATAGGGCTAATTAAGGTATGTTATGGATAATGTCCAAGTCTCCTGCTTATACTCACAGTAGGCTGGATCCTCTCCATCATCTCGCCGAATTATAGCTGCTTTTTAGAAATCATATTCAGCCCCTCTAAAATTATTCTGCAGGTCACAGTAAGCAAGAAAGGGCTCAGAGGCGCGCTATATTTTATAAAAGCATTATGATGCTGATGTCATGCATTGATTTACAAAAAGGCTATTCATTTTTATAGACCTCAGTAGGACTGCAAAAGAGGACCATATCCTTCAGATCATCAGAAGCCGTGAATGATATACTGAGGTTTACTATAATGACAATATAAAAAAAGGTTTTCAGGAGGTTAAGTACAACCGTCCGTTATGAAAGAAATACAGATAAATAAAGTTTGAAAAATCCAACAACACTATAGATTGTTTTCCTGCAGAGTATGGCTGCAAATAGATCATATATTTTGCACAGAAATTCAGTCCCTGCTGGTTTTTACATGACATTTCAATAGCGTATAATTGTTATATGGGGAGCAAAGAGAACCTAGCTTGTACGCATCATAAAATATCTCTATGTTTCCAGTACAAATATGGCCTAACATGGAGGCTGCTAAGAGAAAAAGGTAAAAGCTCTTCTTTATACATTTTTGTTCCCACAAGTCTGCTTTTTAGTTGATGTAGGAATGCGAGAAATACCTAATAATTGCATGTTTACCAGTCAAACAGAAGAATGTTAATTCTTATTACTGGCATACAGAGATGATCAAACAAAAGAGGGCCTTGTCCTAAACTACATTAAGGACTCCTGCTTCACTGTACTATCCATCTATTTACAATATTACAATACAATTCTGTGTCACAATATACTATGTACAATACTGATATTATTTTCTATGGTAAGTGATAAGTACTTATCACAGAGAACACAGAGATAAGGTACCTATAGGTAAAAGAAGGAGTTAACACTGTCTTGTAGTGTATATTAACAATTTTAAATCTTACTTCAATATAATACTATATAAATTCTATAAGCTGAAGGTCATGCATGTGACAGAAGAGGTATCATTAGTAAGGGTCAGAGCTCCATTCTCTTTGAATGTTTTGACTCCCTGTTTGTCTAGGCTGCTCGGACTAACCTTCATGCTTAAAGGGGTTATCCAGGAATAGATAATGATGACCTATCCTCAGAATAGTTCATCCTTACTACATCGGGAGGGTGTGAGTCCCTGATCACCTGTTTCAGAGTACCATGGCAGTCACCTGACTCTGGTGAGCACTGCGGACTCCCTGTCACCTTAGAAACACCAGTTCAACCATGTTCCTCAACATCATCTGATTGGGGAGAGTTGGAAGCTCCCCATACACAACAGATTGTTGACCAGGCCCAACGAAAATGGTGGGTTTCACTGACAATACACTAATGTGTATGGTGGCCTTTAAATTAGTTTTCTGGTAATAATTACTTTTAATCTAATGACCACAGCCTTCCTGCTGAAACAGAAAATTCATCATTAGCTGCTGCCCGCTGCTTCAGTCCACCGCTCTGGCTTCCAATTGTCCATGTTCCACTCCACGGAAAGTTTACATCCAATTTCAGGACTTTAGCATGGACATGCCAGAGGCAGTGCCGAGGACTGGGGCGGCTGGGAGCAAGTATGTATGAATTTTCTGTTTCAGGAGGCAGGCTGCTTGTATGAGATTAAAAGTATTTTTAACTGGAGTATCCTTTAAGGGTTAGTTCATACAATATTTTTTGTACTGATTTTGTTGTGCTTTTGCCTCAAAATAAGCTTCAAAAATGCCTTAAAACAACCCCCAATTCACTTCTATGGGAAGCAGCACTTACTTTTGTATCCGCATGGTAAAAAAGAAGCTTGGAGAAAAGAATGAGCATGCCCTATTTTGGGACAGAATGTTAAGCATCAAAAAACAGCTCCATATGTGTCTGTACATTTTTTGCACGTTTTCTGAACTTCTTTTTATCGCAGATCCCCAATAAAAACTATGAGTTAAAAAAGGTAGTTTTGTATTTAACCCCTTAAGGACCGGGGGTTTTGGGATTTTTGTGTTTTTGTTTTGCGCTCCCTGCCTTCCAAAAGCCATAACATTTTTATATTTCCGCTCACATAGCCATATGATGGCTTGTTTTTTGCGGGACAAGTTGTACTTTTTAATGCTACCATTTATTTTTGCATGTGATGTAGTGGGAAACAGGAAAAAAATTCCAAATGGGGTGAAATTGCAAAAAAAAAGCAATTTTACCACAGTTTTACGGGTTTTTAAATTACAACGTTCGATTTGCGATAAAACTGACTGTTAATTTTATTCTTCAGGTCAGTACGAATCCGGCAATACCTAATATGTATAGTTTTTCTTGCGTTTTGATAGTGAAAAAAAAATTAAAAGTGGGAATTTTTTTTATTTTATTTTTTTGTCGTCATGTTTTGACCCCTATAACTTTTTTGTATTTATGCGTACGGAGCAGTGTAGGGGCTCATTTTTTGCGGGGCAATCTGAACTTTTAATTGATACCATTATGGGGTGCGTATGATGTTTTGATCACCTTTTATTCATTTTTTTTAGGAAATGAAGCGTCCAAAAATGGCGAATTAGCCGTTTGGACGCTTTTTTTCCGTTTTTATATTTACCGTATGGTGAATATTTTTTAATAGTATTATAGTATGGGCGTTTTCGCACATTGCGACACCCAGTATGTGTAATTTTTTTATTTTTTTATTTATTTTATTTTCATTTTGGGTAAAGGGGGGTGATTATTTTTTAAACTTTTTTTTTTTTTTTTACCACTTTCTTATAGTTCCCATAGGGAACTATAAGATGCCATCATCAGATTGCTATTCTCATATATTCCAATGCAATAGCATTGGAATATATGAAAACATCGCATATTTCCTATGGAGCCTATTACAGTCATAGGCTCCATAGGAATACTATGTAGTAACCTAGGTTTCATTCACAGAGACCTAGGCTACTACATGCATGCTCCGACTCCCCCTTGTGGCCATCAGGGGAGCCAGAGCACAAACCGAAAGTGAAACTTTCGGTTTTTGCGCGATCAGATGCCGTGGTCAGGATTGACCACGGCATCTGAGGGGTTAAATGTCCACGATCGGCATCGCTGCCGGTCACGGACATGAGCTGCGGGTGTCAGCTTGATGAATCAAGCGTTTACCCGCAGCTTATGCGCCCGCTCCGTGCGGGCGCCATCTTTAAAGTGCGGACGAAGGGCGTACATGTACGCCCTTCGTCCTTAAGAGGTTAAAGAGGACCTTTCATGACTTCTAAAGATATCAACTAAGGATGCTCACATGGAGAGCGGCGCCCAGGGATCTCCCTGCACTTACTATTATCCCTGGCGCCGCTCCATTCTCGGTATAGGCTCCGGTATCGACGCTCACCAAGTTATAGTAGGCGGGGACTTGGTGGAATTGGTTATAGTAGGCGGAGCCTGCCCTTCATCTCCTTCTCCCGGCTGTAGCGCTGGCCAGTCGCAGCGCAGAGCTCATAGCCTGGGAGTTTTTTTTCTCCCAGGCTATGAGCTCTGCGCTGCGATTGGCCAGCGCTGCAGCCTGGGAGAAGGAGATGAAGGGCAGGCTCCGCCTACTATAACTTAGTGAGCACAGATACCGGAGCCTATACCGGGAGAATGGAGCGGCGCCCACGGATAATAGTAAGTGCAGGGAGATCCCTGGGCGCCGCTCTACATGTGAGCATACTTGGTTTATATCTTTAGAAGTGATGAAAGGTCCTCTTTAAGTAAACACCGATAAAAAAAACATTGAAACACTGCATTAAAAAATGCAGTGTTTACCACCGAACCCCGTTGACTATAATGGGATCCAGTCACTTTCCGGCCAAATGCCAGCTTTTGGATGGACAAAAAAGATTGCAAGCCATTATGCTAGAAAGCGGACAGATCCCAACCAGATCCCATTCTAGTCAATGGGCTCTGGCAATAATTATCAGTATCCAGCTAGATCTAATTTGGTGAGATCAGCCTACCAGATCCACTTAACACAAATGTGAACCTAACCTCAATTCCATTCTTCCGCTGTGAGTCTGCAAACTGGTGATGTAATTCATTGCAAGGACATTTGAGTGAGTGATATAATGGAGAGGACTCCTTAAGAAAGTTGCAATTCGAATTGCTGAATAATGGAATTACCCTTAAACCTACAGGTAATTGCCTTTGGAAGGGTGTCTCATCACAGACAACCTCTTACAGACACGACCTGTGATGGCAAAAAGATGATCACTTTGCGTCGGCTTTATAAGACCCCTGGCAAAATATTATGAGAAAAAGGTGCCATCAGCAGCTCATTGCCACTGCAGTGTCTGCCACATGGTATCGATACACGCAGCCACCAAAATGAATACATGGAACGTGTCCAACAGGGTGAGAGCCCTAGCTCTACTGTCACAGGGTGTTCTGATTAGAAAACAGTTGTCATGATGAGACTGCACCATTAATGATCCTTTAGGCTACATGCACCATGCAGGGTAGTTTGTATGGATTTTTTTTATGCAGATTTTCATTTCTGCACTATAATCCACTTGTGCTGTACATGGATTTAATCACGGCTTCTGATGTTGATTTCTCCAGATATCACCCTGCATTGCAAAGGATGAAATTTGCACTAAAAATTGACATGCTGCGGAATTCAAAATCTACACAACAGGGTAACTTCCTCATTGTGTAGATTAGATTTTTTTTAAACGTATCTAGTGAGATGAAACTATATTATGCTGCGGATTTTCTGCACGAAAATCCAAGCAGAAAATCCAAACATAATTCACACTGTGTGCATGTACCCTTAATCTGCACAAATGCTCACTAGCTGTAAATCTCAGTAGTATACATATTAGAAGCAATGGTTGACACCATGCCAATAAAATAACATATCAGCTATCTTCATCGGTACCATAGGCCTTCAACGGAGAGACAACTAGTGATGAGCGACTGGGGCAATATTCGAATTCGCAATATTTAGCAAATATTTGGGCGAATATTCGTCATAAATTAATTTTCTTGATTGCGAAAATCGGCAATGTAATATGCACGTATTAAGCGCGCAATACAGGCATTGTGCAAATCGTCAATAAATGATGTGCATATTTTTGCGAATTACGTGCAACTTCACATTTTAGCAGGTCTGACTACATATTAGTGATTGATGCACTAAGTATTGTTGTGAACTTGTGACATCACAGCACTATGTCTGTATGTATGTATGACACTACCTAACACCCTGCACTGAAACCTATCAGCTACAATATATCACTATCTAACCTAAACTGACTATCTCCCACTAACTATCTGTATTATATATATAAGCTAACTATCTAATGTAATGTGACACAGTAAAGCATCGGACACAGCAATGGCACTGCTGTCTATCTCAGAAATGAAAAAAACTGCAGAAAATGGCTGCTGGGAAGGTTCTTATATAGTAAGGGATAGTCAACTTTCCTATTGGTTGCTAGGGATGTTGCTAAGCTCAGACAAAGACATTGCAGCCTTCTCATTGGCCCACAAGCATGAAGCAGGGAGGGATCATGGGTTCAGAGGAAAAAATATCTAGAATATTCGAGAATAGGAATATCTAGCACAAAATTCTAAATCTTCGTGAATTCTCGAAGCTGTGATATTTGCGATTCAAATTAGCCATGCGAATATTCAAGCCCAACACTAGAGAACCCATATCTTCACCCACCACTCCTTCCAAACTGCGGTACATGGGGCCTCCATTCTCATGATTGCAGGGGTCCCAGTGGTAGGACACCTAGTAATCAGACACTTATCTCCTATCCTGTGTTTGATTCTGTGATAACCCCTTTAAAATGTCTTTTACATTGGAAAAATTTACCATTTGTCTTTTGGCAAAAAACATTTTTTTAAACGGCAAAAAAAATATTTTTCAAAATTCTGTAAACTATCCTGGGTCCCATCAATTCAAATATTTAAGATAAAGCCAAAAACTGTTGCCAGCCATTAGACAGCATTCTAAACAATTTGAGTGCCAACCAAAAATGTTTCTCTTCTCTCTTCATGACCTTTTCCATGTGGCTATTGGAATATTACAGCCATGATGAAATGATGGAAGCGAGAATCATTATGTAGCCGTAAATCATGCATTATAACATTAATAATGATAATCTATGTGACAGTGACATTTCATTACTTATTGAAGCCATTGAAATCACATATCACTCTTTTATCTGGAAATCGTTCTTCCCATGGTAAATATTATACTTTTCCAAGCCAGAGATAGTTTCAGAAATCTCATGAAATGATAAAGCCTTTCGGACAAACTTTAGCTCTGCTCCTTATTTCATCTTTTGTCTTTTCCATCTGACAAGAAAAATACAGCAACTACTATATGACTTATTTACTGTTAGACATTAAAGGGATTGTCTGGTATAAATGAGGCAGGCATGACTGTGTTAAAAAATAACTCACTTTTATTAAAACATTCTCTTTCTTGGTCATGAGACCACTGCAGCTAAGCATGCCTGCCTGTAGAGTTTCATTTATAGTGGATAGCATCCTCAGTTCATGAAGTCATTAGTATCTGATTTGTGGGGGTCCACCTCCTGGGATACTAGCAGATTAGCTAATTGGAGAGTCTGCAGTGCTTCGGTGAGAGCACCTTGGCCTCTTCCTAAGCTAGGGATGTCATGTTCACCTGTCACATGGCCTAGGTGCTGTTCAGTCCCATTCAAATGAATTGGACTGAGCTGCAATACTAAGCACAGTCACTATCCAATGGTTGGTAAGCTGAGAGGCAGTGTTACTCACTGCAGTGCTGCGGCCTTCTCAAGCAGGACCCCTGTAGGACCCCTGCTGATCAAATACTGATGATCTATTGTGATGATTGATCATCATCAGCATTAAACACTCAGGAAAAAATCCTTTAAAGAGGTTTCTGATGGCAAGTAGAGATGATATTAATGTGACTGGGGTTCTGGCAGCTGGAACCCAAAATGATACCAAGAATGAATGGGTCTTATTCCAGTTTTGAACACAAGGGTACAGAAACCTAAAAGCGACATAGTTACCTGTTTCCATTCCAGTACACTAGCTGCCCATATAATGCAGAAGAACATACTCAGGTGTTCCAACTGGTCATATCTGAATCCAGATCTTCAGTGCTGCAAGGCTGCTGACCACATATAACAGAGCTGACCCAGAAATTCAGACAAAGTGAGCATTGGTCAAAAAGATGGACTATAGAAACCTTGAAAATTGGTTAGTCAGGTAAGAGGTTCATAGACATTTAGTATATTCATCTTTGGTAATCAACATTAACAATTTCAAGTCTCAGAGATAAAAATCCACAATTGTTTAAAAATGCTGAGAGTACATCCACAGTATACTCTGGGGATTTGTTGCCTTAGCGTTAAGTGTGATGTTCATTTCATTCACTGACCAACTGGTTTGAAAGCAGAAAAGTTGGACCCATGCAGCAATATTTTTCTGAATGGACCAATGATTTGTGAGAAAATCGGAAATGTGAATTGGCACATTGACTTTAAGGTATCAGTTTTCAGTCAACACTCATATAACACATAGACATTGCTAGTCTGAATGAGGTCTAATAGTTCATACAGTGCAGGAATAGCATTCATCCAGAAGACTCTTTGACGCTTGTAAACTTTTCTTTAATTACAAAAAGTTATTAATTGTAAAAAATAAAAATAAATGTAAAAAGGTAAAGGTAAAGTTTTTCTTAAAAAAAAACTGAAACATTTGATGAATGAATGTAGCTGACATATTGGTCTGCCATGCTCTGCTGGCATAGATCCTGGCATTTTTACTTGGCACCTAAACATGTTTTCAAACTCCACTGCCTTTCAACAATGCTGCGGATTTGTGAATAATGTAGTGTATACAATGTTATCAGAGATCCTTGCTTTTAGTCGTCTGAAGAGAAGCAGCAGAGAAATATGAGATGACAACTAGAATTCCAAAGAATTCTAAAGAATTTCCCCAAAAAACGAAATTATCAAATTATTGTTACATTTCAGCCTATTTGTGCTTATAGATATCTATACATAGTGAATGGGACTGAGCTGCAGCATGGGACACAGCCACCTATAGCAAAGTGTCCTTGCTCATAAGCAGCCACTTATAGTATTTCCTAATGATTTTCATTCTTAGGAAATGCACCATCACCTGCTTTATGACATTATAGGAGTTCAGCAAAGACAAGATGGGTAACTATTTCAGTGAAGGCCTGAAGAACCATGAATACTGCCCTGACCTATAATGTCAGCTTTAACCCAGGATTTTAAAGGGACCATGTCACCAGGAAATCCACTATTAAACCAAATAAAATGCCTTGTCGGGCTAGTTCAGCTGAATGATACCTTTCATTTAGCGATTACATCATTCTGGAGATTTTTTTTAATCCATATAAAAATGAACAGTTAGGTGCATTGAGGAAGTGCTCAAGCCACTGTGTTCCTCTGACAGACCCTCCTTCCCCTTTTTGATTGGAAGAGAGAGGTTCCTGCAAAGTAATCTTGTCTGGCCCTGTCAATCAAGAAGGAGAGGGAGGGGCTGGCAGAGAAAGTAGGAGGAGCAATGGTGCACAGATTGGTTTTGCCCTTCCCTTTCTATAGTTAACTGCTCACTTGTATATGGATTAAAAGTACTTCTAGAATTAAGCAACGGTTCTCTGACTCAAAGGTATTGTTATATTTAACTAAGCTAATGCAGTGGCTGGGTTTGGGTCCCCCGGATACCGTCGAGGTGTCACCACATGTTGCTGCTCTCTGGAAGGGGTGGTAAGGCGTGGTGCACCCCAATGGGAAATAAGTCCAGAAAGTTTGGGTCTGCAGTAAACCAGGGTGCTTCTTTCCTGGAGCAATACAGGTACAAATAATATAGGCAAGGCATTGGGCTGGCTTCTCCAGTCTACTACCTGGCAGAAGAAGGGTTTGATGCTGAGGAAAGACCTGAGATAGCTGTCGCTCTTTCTCCTCAGAAGGCTGGTACCCTGGTCCAAGGCTGGTGATCCAGGGTCTGTGGCAGCACATCCCTGTCTCAAAGTCTTCTTCTGGTCACTCAGTAGTCTGGTAGATTCACCTCCCTGGCAGAAGAAGGGTTTGATGCTTAGGAAAGGCCTGAGCTAGCTGTCCCTCTATCTCTCAGAAGGCTGGCATCCTGGTCACGGACCAACGGTCTGAAGCTCAGTAGTCCGAGTGGCTCCTTGGTAAGAGAGCTAGTGACCCATGGTCTGTTGCTCAGCGTCCCCATCTCAGCGTCTTCTTCTGGTTAATAATGCAGGCTGGCATTAGTCTCCCCTCCATGCACTGTTCCCTAACTGCAGCACACGAGGGGCTCTGACTGCTCTCCTTATATACAGTTTTTGCTAGACTAGAACCTTCTAGTGGGAGAGTGGAGAAACTCAGTATAAACAGATACATTGTTTCAGCTCTCTTCTGGTACTAGACTTACATTAAAGCTTCAATGAAACTCAATGGCAATGATGCAGGTTTTCCAGACAAATACATGTTTCAAGACATAACAACATAGCTAAAACCAGACATTTAAAAGGTCAGGCTGTCTGCTTTTGGTGGTAAAGTCAGTTTTTTTCCCTCCAAAACAGGGTGGTAAAAAAGTCTGGGGTTTTCCCTCAAAAACAGGGTGGTAAACAAGTCTGGGTTTTTTCCCTCCAAAACATGGTGATAAACAAGTCTGGGGTTTTCCCTCCAAAACATGGTGGTAAACAAGTCTGAGTTTTTTCCCTCCAAAACATGGTATTCTTTAAACCCTATGGCAGCTTTGGAAAATTATCAGCTTCTCAATCAAAGCCCTAACAGTCTCTCAGTATTCATTAACCATTTCCACAAAGCCATGTGTATATAGTGATAATGAACAGGATATATATCATATAAAATGCAGGTACACAGTATTAAACAGTCTAAGTTAACCCTTTCAAGAGAAATAAAGTATGAAGTTTTAACATTGCATAGGGGATATAAGCAAATGTCCATAAATGTCCAAATGTCAACGTACTCCATGCTCTAAGGCACTACACTAACCCTACAAAGCATTGTGGCTGGTATAACATTATATTTCCTGGTGACAGACTCTCTTTAAAATGTTATGTAAACCTTTAAAATACTGTATAGAGTATGTATTTTCCCCTAGCAGCATTGATTCTAAGTGAGCATAAAACACCATATGAAAGCATCATACAGTGACATATACTATGGTGCACCTACAGCTCCCTAATATAGACCTTGTGTACTATGGCATTTCTTACCTCGGTCTTAAAAGCAAACTCTGCTGGCATACACTGCACCAAAATTATTGATAGGTAATAATTCTGATGCATTACTGGAAGCTTCATGGATCAGAAAAAGAAATCTACTGTATTCCACCAAGGGTTTTTTGGTTCACATGTGTGGGGGAAAGTGGCAAGGGTGGAAGAGGAAGATGAAAAATTGCAACATTTGTGACATATGCATGAGTCCTTATTTGCTGAATGCTGTAAAGGAAAAAGTAATATTTTACTGTGACACTTACCTAACTTTATAAACATGCTAAATTACAATTAAAACATAGCAATATCTTATTTATTTGTAGATGCCTGTTCTAGTCAAGTTCTGCAGTTACTTCTATTCGCTCTACAATGGCATTTTGTACCCTTGAAATGTGCTCTTCTTTTGCAATCAAGACAGTTGCTTCTCGTCTGAAATGGATTCCTATTTGTGTATTTTTTATTGTATCTATATCATTGTTATCACCATAGCATACATACTGACAGATTTGATTAGAAATGCAATTAATGTCTTTGAGGGAGATCCCACCCCCCCAACCTTCCTATTTCTTATTGTTCTTCAAGTATCAATTAAAATACGGCCTCACCTTAGCCTATCTTAGCGCATAAACTTTAATGTCACTCATAGGAGTTGCCTGCAAGAGAACTAATCAGGAATATTCAAACTATAGGACGCTCTTGCCATGATAATTTATTCTGTCCGACAATGAAATCCTCATTGTCAGTGACACAAAACAGTGCAGACAGTGTGCAGACATTACATCTCTTACAGAGAACTGCCTCAGTCAACAACTACAATATAAAATGGTTTAAGCCTTAACTTACCCAATTATTCTGCCAATGTGATGTTACCTTTGGAAGACATTTAATTTAATCGGATATGTGTGATGCTCAATACATTTGAGTTAAGAAAGAACACACATGTTATAACAGTGATACCTTTATTGGCGAACCAGGAAAAAGAGCAGGCTTGCAGATACTGTATACATTTTCTGGTTAACCAATATAAGATATGACCCTGCTATAAAACTTTTGCCCTTTTTAACACAGAAGCATGTAAAAGGTCTCTGAGGTTTCAGAAAACATTTGATATGTCATAGAGACATGTCAAAACTTTTGATTGGTGGGGGTACTGAGACCACCACTGATCTCTAGAACAAGGAGAGAGAAGCTCTCACTGCAGGAAAGGAAGCGAGATAGACTCAATAGAAAGTCTATAGGCCCATCTTGTTTCCTCTCCTGCAGTGAAGAGAAACAGTGCGATATGTGTTTCTCCTTATTCAGGCGATCAGTGGGGGTCTCAGTGTTTAGACCTCCATAGATTAAAACTCCACAGGATAGGGGACAAATATCTGATCAATAGAGGTCCAATCACTGGGAACTCTGTCAAATACTGAGAATGAGGTTGCAGTGTAGATTGTAAGCTCTCACCGGCAGGGCCCTCTCTCCTTTTGTACAAGTTTGTAACTTGTCTTGTTCATGCTTATTGCAGTTGTCTGTATTATGTATGTATATCCCTTATCATTAGTGTTAAGCGAACCCAAACTGTATAGTTCGGATTCCTACCGAATTTTAGGGTGTTCGGGACACTGTCCCAGATCCAAACATTTAGGTAAAAGTTCGGGTTCGGTGTTCAGCGATTTCTATGGCGCTTTTTGAAAGGCTGCCCCAAGAGGCCATCACAGCCATGCCTACTATTGGCATGGCTGTGATTGGCCAAGTGCAGCATGTGACCCAGCCTCTATTTAAGCTGGAGTCACGTAGCGCCGCCGTCACTCTGCTCTGATTAGTGTAGGGATAAGATGCAGCTGCTGTGAGGGCGAGATTAGGCAGGAAAGATTCAGCAAAACCACTTAATGAAGTGATCGATCTAAAGCTGTGAATCAGTCAACTTCTGTTAGTTTATTGCTCACTGGTTTTTAGGCTGCCCAGAGCGTTTTTCTGTCACTTTTTTCTGGGGTGATCGGCGGCCATTTTGTGATCTTTTGGTGCACCAGCACATGTTTTGAGCTGCCACCAAGTTCAACATACATTTTTGGGTACAATAGTAGGCTTTTTTTTGCAATATCCTACATCAGGGGTTGTGCTTATTGTCACACCTTGAAACACAGGATAGAAATAGCTATATTTTATTGAGGGGTGAAATTCAATTGCCAAAATACAAATTCCCTAAATATGGTGTTCCATATGGATTAACAACTTAAAAAAAAAAAAAAGCATATTCGAAATAGCGAATATATAGCGCTATATTCGAAATATTCGCGAATTAGCGAAGTGCTGATATTCGTAAAAAAAATTCGCTATTTGAATATTCGCACTTAACACTACCAATGAAAAAAAACATAACTGATATTCATTAATAAGTGTCCATTCTTTGCCCTGATGTCACTCTCACATCGCTCATTGCAGTTGACAATACCACTAATCATAAAAAATTTTACTGAAATGAGTTGCGCTGCATTTTTAACAGGATAGGGTATAATTATCTTATTGGTGCAGGTCCAACCTCGGGAACGCTTGCCGTTCTTCAGAATGGGGTCCTGTTCCCATGTATAAAAGCTGTAGATTGCACACACATGCTTCTTCTCCACTCATTTAAAGGGACTGCAGGAAATAGCTTAGTAAAGCAATAGCCTATTTCCTGTAGTCAAATGAACTAACCCCTAAGGGGGATAGAGGGGAATTGATAAAACTAAAACATAACTTTTAATGCTCAAGTGTAAAATAAGCGCCAGGTAGTGAAACTACACAAAAGGTAAAGACACAGCTATAGGGCCCTTGGCCAAATTCCAGGCTCAAACAGCTCAAATAGTCAGCAAAAATCAACGAGACATATGCGTAACAAATGAACGTAGCCACAATGATGTGACCAAGTCAATTACATGGAACATGCTCACCGGATCCTCGATGTGGTCAATCGGATAGGAGGAGGTGGATAGATGAGATGGCCACCGTTGGTGGATGGAATCAGAGTCTCGGTTGGATGCTGTAAAACTGTACAAAAGAAGAAGGGGATCTGCATAGGGGAAATGGCGAGGAGCTGTCACGAAATCCCTATGGATACCCTGCGAAGGGAAAGGGGACTGACAGAAGCCCTACCTACCTATACAGAGCTACCCGCCCCGAAAGGGGCGACCCCGTCCGGTTGCCTGTCCCGAACACGGCCGGAGTCCCTAGTAAAGCCCTAGAAAGAGAAAGAGTTCCATACACAAACAAATTTCTCCCGACGTGCCACGTTTCAATCGCGCCTCAGAAATCATCAGGGGAGTAATAGACAAAAATGGGGCTAAAGTACTGAGAGCCTGTATGAAAATACTGGGATCGATATTCACGATGCCATGGACCAGTATATGACAATATAAGGCTCAGACAGGAGATTGGATTATAGGGATGCCAGTGGGCAAAGAAGTATAATCGCTACTTGTCCTAGTCCAGTGGGAAAAGGGGACAAAACAGGAAAGGGGAGGCCTCCAATGGTGAGTGCCCCCCTACATGCACATGCCTGCAATGGAACAGGCCATTATCATTTATGTAGGCCCCTGACACCCAGACAGAGGAGAGGTCATTTGACAGTAAAAAGAGTTAAATGTCTCCCACCAAGACAGCAAGTAAGTAAACGAAATATAGGCCCCTGACACGCACACAATGGGACGGTCATTTGACAGTAAAAAGAGTTTAATATATCCCACCAAGACAACAAATGATTAAACAACATATAGGCCCCTGACACCCACACAATAGGGCAGTCATTTGACAGTAAAAATAGTTAAATGTCTCCCACCAAGACAAGCAAATAAACAAAATATATGCCCCTGACACCCAGACAGAGTAGAGGTTATTCGACCTCAAAAAGAGGTTAATGTCACGCACCAAAGCAGCAGACGATTAGCTGAAATGTAGGCCCCTGGCACCCATACAGAGGGGAAAGGTCCCATAGCAGCAAAAAAGGCATCATGTTACCCACCATTGGAACAGGCCACTTTCAGTAATTTAAGCCCCAGCACCCAGACAGAGGAGAGAGGTCCCATAGCAGCAAAACAAGCATCATGTTATCCACCAATGCAAAAGGCCACTTTCAGTAATTTAAGCCCCAGCACCCAGACAGAGGAGAGAGGTCCCTTAGAAGCAAAACAGGCAGCATGTTACCCACCAATGGAACAGGCCACTTTCAGTTCTTTAGGCCCCAGCACCCAGACAGAGGAGAGAGGTCCCATAGCAGCAAAACAGGCATCATGTTACCCAGCAATGGAACAGGCTACTTTCAGTTATTTAGGCCCCTGACACCCAGACAGAGGAGAGGTCATTTGACAGCAAAAAGAGGTTAATGTCACGCACCAAAGCAGCAGACGATTAGCTGAAATGTAGGACCCTGGCACCCAGACAGAGGAGAGGTTCATTCAACTTGGTGTTGCCCCCAAAATGATGGTACAATAAAAAAAAAAGAGGATTCAATAAAGAAGTGCCCTGGAGTACAAGAATGTATGGTTGAGGGGGAGGCAGTTATAAATGTATATTCTGCACAAGGGATGGACAGGTCCTGTGGGATCCATGCCTGGTTCATTTTTTGAATGTCAGCTTGTCCACGTTGGCTGTGGACAGGCGGCTGCATTTGTCTGTAATGACGGCCCCTGCTGTGCTAAATACACGTTCAGACAATACACTGGCTGCAGGGCAGGCCAGCACCTCCAAGGCATAAAAGGCTAGCTCTGGCCATGTGGACAATTTGGAGACCCAGAAATTGAATGGGGCCGAACCATCAGTCAGTACGTGGAGGCGTGTGCATGCGTACTGTTCCACCATGTTGTTGAAATGCTGCCTCCTGCTAACACGTTCCATATCAGCTGGTGGTGCATTACCTGTGTCGGCGCTGTAACAAAACTTTTCCACATCTCAGCCATGCTAACCCTGCCTTCAGAGAAGCTGGCCGTGACACAGCTGCGTTGGCGACCTCTTGCTCCTCCTCTGCTCTCGCCTTGTGCTTCCACTTGTCCCACCGTGTCAGTTGGGAATGCTCTCAGGAGCGCATCTACCAGTGTGCGCTTGTACTCGCGCATTTTCCTATCACTCTCCAGTGCGGGAATTAAGGTGGGCACATTGTCTTTGTACCAGGGATCCAGCAGGGTGGCCACCCACACCTATCAACAAGACACAACGCAGGTAATAAAAACAAATACCTTTATTAATTCATCAATACGTTAAAAACATGATCCACAATATCAACTACAATGAAAGTTCATAGGCACGAACAGAGATGGGGAGAAAAAGCTTCCTAAAAGTGTATGGTCAGCAGTGTCACAATGATATTAAATAGGCTTGGGAGGCAGAGTAAGCCACAGTAGTATACAAAATAAAGTGCAAAGTGCAATAGCTACAAAGATAACAACAGCATGTGCTCGCCTCCTCCCCATAAGTAAACATGTATACCGACCACAAAATGCCCGACGATCGTTTCGCCAGCTACTTCTTCAAGGGCGTCAGTAGTCAGCACAAGTTAAAATGTGGGCAACTCTGCAGGCACATCAGCATGTAGTCGCTCACATGTGCCAGGCTGCCCAGAGGTAAGTGCAAGCTGTCCTCTGTGGGAGGCGTATCGTCATCATCCTCCGTTTCCCCCCAGCCACACACCAGTGATGGGCCTGAGCTGTGTTGGGTGCCACCACGCTGTTAACATGCTTCATACTCATCCTCCTCCAGTAGTGGGCCCTGGCTGGCCAAATTTGTACTTGGCCTCTGCTGTTGCAAAAGACCTCCCTCTGAACCACTTCTGAAAGACTGGCCTGAAAGTTTTAGAAATGACCCCTCTTCCTCCTCCTCCTGGGCCACATCCTCTTCCATCATCACCCTAAGTGTTTTCTCAAGGAGACATAGAAGTGGTATTGTAACGCTGATAACGGCGTCATCGCCACTGGCCATGTTGGTGGAGTACTCAAAACAGCGCAACAGGGCACAGTCATTGGTGGTGAAGTGGTGCTGTTCCGCAGTTCGACTCACCGGTGCGTGCTGCAGCTAAAACACCACTATGGCCTGCTGCTGCTCAAACATTCTCTCCAGCATGTGCAAGGAGTTCCACCTGGTGGGCACGTCGCATATGAGGCGGTGATCGGAAGTCCAAAGTTACACTGTGAGAACGCCACGATGAGAACGCCTTTAAGCGCGCACAGACGGCCCGCACTTTATGCAGCAGCTCTGACATGTCGTGGTAGTTGTGACTGAATTTCTGCACCACCAAATTCAGCACATGTGCCAGGCAATGGATGTGTGTCAAACCGGCTAGTCCCAGAGCTGCAACGAGATTTCGCCCATTATCGCATACCACCAGGCCGGGTTTGTGGCTCACCGGCAGCAACCACTCATCGGTCTGTTGTTCTATACCATGCCACAACTCCTGCGCGGTGTGGGGCCAGTCCCCCAAACACATGAGTTTCAGAATGGCCTGCTGACGTTTACCCCGGCTGTGATGAAGTTGGTGGTGAAGGTCTGTGGCTGACCGTATGAGCAGGTGGAAGAAGAGGAGGAGGAAGCCGAGTAGGAGGATGAAATATAGATATCGAGGTAGAAAATTAAAACTAACATCACTGAAAATTCTTTAAAAATATGTTAAACATAAAAACATGATTTCAACAATAGGTCATTTTCTGATACATTCCTCTTAAGGATAGGCTATAAATAGAGATGATCGAAGTTTTGAAAAATTCGATTTAGCTGATTCGCAGAATTTTACCAAAAGTAATAGCTTTGTGATTAATTACTTTGTGCCGAAGTGCATTTTTTTGTGAGTAGCGGGTGCAATGAATGGGGGTGGTGATAGCGCCGCTCCTCATCATTGTACCCCTCAGATGATCATGTTCATACATGATTGTGGCATCTGAGAGTAACGGCACCATCTTGCTTGTAGATCTGGAGTGAAATCTCGCGTGGCCCGAGGTGACGTTGCCTCTTCGACAGAGATATTCCATAAAGTTGGTGGCCATAGGCCCATTGCTAGCAATTGAAGGAGTTAGGCATGTTTTTTTTTTGTTTTTTTGCACTATTTCAGGTTAAATTGATCCACTACCACAAAGCATAAGGAAATTCGTCTTTGCTGCAAATCAAATTTATCCTGAAATTCGGATCGAATTCCACTAATTCGCTAATTTTTAGACATAAACATTAACTATTTGGAACCTTTTGTTCCAATACAAGCCTCAAGTCTTCTGCTTTTTGTGTTTGCAATAGTCTATATAGCATGTACAAAATGTATATTTAATTATATAAATCAGTTGTAAGGACTTATGACTAGTGATGAGTGAACTTCAGTTTTGTAAGTTTGAGTTTAGGTTCGGGAGTCGGTATATGCTGAATTGCATTATGGATTCCGTTACCATGGACCATAACGCAATTACATAACGGAATGCCTTTAGAGGCATTACATTATGCATTTCGTCATAATACAAGTTTATGACCAGCATAACGGATCCGTCCGATTGCCGTTATGCAGGAGAGGACTCCTGCATAACAGAAACCGGACGGATCCGTTATGCTGGCCATAGACTTCTATAATGATTGAATGCATAATGGATGCCTCTAAAGGCATTCCGTTATGCATTCTGTCATGGAATTGCATCATGGTTCTTGGTAACAGAATTCATAACGCAATTCAACATATACCTACACCTGAACCCATACTCAAACTTACAAAACTGAAGTTCGCCCATAACTACTTATGACTAGAGTTGAGCGAACACCTGGAAGTTCGGACCCGAACTTGACCCTGAACCCGAACCCCATTGAAGTCAATGGGGACCCAAACTCTGAGGCACTAAAATGGCTCTAAAAAAGTAATAGAAAGGGCTAGAGGGCTGCAAAAGGAAGCAAAATTGGAGTAAAATCTGGACAATTGCCGTGCAAACAAATGTGGATAGAGATATGACTTAAAATACATAAAAATTAAAAATAATAATCTTGAACTAGGAGGAGGAGGTCCATATGGAGTAGAAGGTTGAGGAGGCGGTGTAGGTGGAAGCAGTGGTGGAGGAGGTAGTCGCCAATAACACAGTTTTCTTTTTTTTAGTATTTTTGGGTAGACCCCAAAACATTTGGAAATATCGAAAAGAAAACAAAGAGAAAGTGCGCAGGACTATAATAAAGGCTGGGTGAGGCCGGTATACATGTCTATTCTACACAAGGTACGAACAAGTCCTGTGGGATCCACGCCTGGTTCATTTTAATGAATGTGAGCTTTTCCACATTGGCTGTGGACAGGCGGATGCGCTTGTTGTCTGTGATAACGCCCCCTGCCATTCTAAACACATGTTCAGACAATACACTTACTGCAGGGCAGACCAGCACCTCCAAGGCGTAAAGGACAAGCTCAGGCCATGTGCCCAATTTGGAGATCCAGACGTTGAATGGGGCAGACCCATCAGTCAGTACGTGTAGGCGTGTGCACATATACTGTTCCACCATGTTGCTGAAATGCTGCCTCCTGCTAAGACGTTCCATATCAGCTGATGGTGCTGGTTCTTGTGGCGTGCTGACAAAGCTTTTCCACGGCCATGCTAACCCTGCCTTCTGAGGTGCTGGCGGTGCCCTGCTGCATTGGCGATCTCTTTTTCCTCCTTTGCCTTCTCCTTGTGGTTCCACTGAGGCTCCGGTGTCAGGTAGGAATGCCATCAGCTGCACGTCTACCAGCATGCAGAATATATTTCTAAGTCTGGTATGCAGTGCAGGGGTAGAGTGAAAGTAAAAAAGGGGTACAGATCACCCAACAATGTAAACACCGCCGAATTTACAGAATACATTTCCCAGTCAGTTATGCAGTGCATGGGTAGTTTGAAAGAAAAAAGGGGTCATGGAGTATCCCGGTTAACCGGCATCTATTAGCCCCGCTAAAGGATTATTTTTAAAGTGTGTAGAAGCCACACGGGGCCCCCACGCTGCAGATTTATCATGGAGACATCATGGAGATTTTACAGCATGTAGCTACAGCACCCAACAATGTAAGCGCCGCCGAATTTATAGAATATATTTCTCAGTCAGGTATGCAGTGCAGCAGGAACACACCCTCCAAGCCACTTGTGAATGACTGGCCTGATAATTGTGGAAATATCCACGCACAATCTAAGAGCTGGATTTCCTGATTATATTTCACTCTCACAAATGCAGTGATGGCCGCAAATGTACTTTATGGCAAAAAAATATATATTTTTTTTTTCACCCACAATGTCCCAGTTGTATTTACTGATTATATATCACTCTCAGAAATGCAGTGCTGGCCACAAACGTACTTTTTAGCAAAAAATAAAATAAAATATGAATTTGTCCCCCCAGAATCTAACAGATGGATTTACTGAATTGATTACACTGTCACATATGCAACACAGGGGTACTTTACAGAAACAAATGTGAATATGTCACCCCCTGGGTCCCTGAACTCACAGACAGATTAACTATATTATTTTCCCTTCCCCTGGCACATATACAATGCAGGTGCATTTAAAAATAGGGTTTACGTCGCCCACTGAACTACAAGAACAGCATTAAATTATTATCCCTGGCAAATTATTGTCCCTGGCAATATTGTCACTTGCACAAAATGGTCACCGATGCCCACCTAACTAATAGATGGATTAAAACTTATTTTTCTGTATCACTAGGCTCAGGGTAGAGTACAAAAATGTTGCATTGCACCCACAAAAAATAAAATCGCTGTAGATCGCAGACTTAACCCCAACCTCTGATATCAGATTCTTTCCTAATCTCCCCCTCACAGCAGCAGCATCTTATCCCTACACTAGTAAGAGCTGACGTGACTTGTGGCGCTACATGACTCCAGCTTATACAAAGGCTGTTTCACATGCTGCACTGGCCAATCACAGCCATGCCATTAGTAGGCATAACTGTGATGGCTTCTAAGGGAACACATCTTAAACGCTTGTTGATTGGCTGCCCTGCAGCCTTTCAACAAGCTTTATTAAACGGCCGAACACCAAACTCGAACCCGAACTTTTATGGAAAAGTTTGGGTTCGGGTCAGGGTACAAAAACCCCTAAAGTCCGGTACAAACCCGAACTTTACAGTTCGGGTTCGCTCAACACTACTTATGACAAAAAATAAATTATAAACTCAATATAAGTTTTATGGGGTCATTTATCAAACTGGTGTAAAGTAGAACTGGGTTAGTTGCCCATATTAACCAATCAGATTCCACCTTTCAATTTTGACAGCTCCTTGGAAAATGAAAGATAGAATCTGATTGCTATGGGCAACTAAGCCAGTTCTATGTTATACCAGTTAGATAAATGACCCCGTTAATCTTTGTCCATTCATATATAAATAATAATGTCCAAATTACTCAAGGAACACTTCTTCAGGAACACTTCCAGGGCATCACTCCAGGACATCAATTTAGTGCTAGCAGGTGATCCCTCTGTAAGAACTAGATTACAAGGATTTCCAAGTGGTGTTTTATGTCTTTATCTATGATGTACAGTTTTACTCCTTACACTTAATACTTAAGGTACACAACTTACACTCACACTCTAATTAGTTGTGCACCTATGGTTTACTGTACCAAAAATGTATTACACACACAATTTACTTACAGCTATTCTAAAAGTAAACATTTGGTTGGCAATTATTCCATGAATTGAAAGAGTTAATGCAAAATATTACTGTGCAGCAAAGTATCTAAGAAGAGGTAAACGTGGCCAAAATGAGGATTGTTTCCCAGGCAGAGAAAGAACCAAAATGTGAATGGGTACTGTAGGAAAATTATAATTGCTTTTTATCTAAGTCCATTGAATTTTATGTTTATGTTTATTTAAGTTACCCAGAAAATGGAAAGTATTCCAAAGTAGATTAGTTTATATAAAAAGGCTGTGTGTTTTTTATGAAGAACAAGATAGGAAACATAAAATATAAGCCCAAAATAACTAAATGTTGGAAACTAAATGACTAATCTTTAAAAAGGACTAAAGTCTGATGTCTTTTACCAGCAGAGAGACACTTAAAAAGATCTCGAGTCCTTAAAAACAGCAGATAAAAGTAATCTTGAAAGTGAATGAAATGCCTCTTAAAAATGGTTTTTTTAGATGTAGAATATTTAATTCTCTGATAAAAGGGACCTTATTTCCTGTGCAAGAAACTATACAAATAAAATGCACATCTTTAAAGAAAAAGCAATGAGCAAAATTGACCTTTCTGGGAGCAGGTAGATGAGAAGAAGTATTTTGCTAATCCTAGCTGTTGGTGATTGGCTAAAAAGGAAGCGTGGTAAAAATATTTCCATCTAGACTAATCTGCTCCCCATTGAATGAGCGGAGCCCTTTAGAGTTAACCTGACATTTAGCAATAATTACCCTCTGCTGTAACCTTGACCTAATCTACGGCTCTCTTAGAAACATCTTTTTATGTGCCCAAAGCATCCTCCTTGACTTGTATGTCAGGTTTAGCAATATATATATATATATATATATATATATATATATATATATTAGAATTTACATTCTATAAAAAATATAATATTTTTACTTCTTTTCATTTACAGCTTCATCTAGATACACTAGCACACAGTCTAACAAAGAGACTAGGCTGATTAAGATCATGGAACAATAGGCCAGTCAGAAAGATATGAACAACTGTGTTAAACCCAGATGACAAGATGCTACAAGATCCTGCACAGCTTGGTACTCAGAGCCATAGGCATAAAAAGCAAAATTACCTGCAAGAAAAAAAAAAAAAAAAAGCCAGTCCTGACACCCATAACATTTAGATTAAAATCACAACTTGAAATAATATTTATCATCTTCTGTATAAGGGTGAATAAGGAGTCGGGCTGGCCCCAAGTACAAATTGCAGTTGGGGACATCAAAGTGTCAGGCAATAAATACCAATAATGATAAATAATAGAAAAAAAGGCTAAATGAAAGGTGGTGTTCAATGAACTTAACACACTGGCCCTTTAACCTTTCAGTTAACAAGGTAATCTGATTGGCATTGATTTTTTCAAACCTATTACTAACAAGGTGATAGAATGATGTCCACACAGATGTACTGAATCAAATATTAAACAAAAGCACAACATAAAATACAATTATCGGTGCCCTTTCTTTCAGCCTGCTGATTATGACATTACTGAATATGCAGTGTCCAGAGGACTTACAAATAGGGGCATTCTGCCTCTATTTGGAATCGCTTTATAAATAATTTAACAATAACTGCCTTCCTGCTTGACTTTAAAGGAGCAGTTTGCTGATATGCATTCATGGGTTCACTAATTAACTACTTTATTCTGCCGTACAGCAGAGCTAAAAGAGAGGATGGCACAGACTTGGGAGATGAAAGGGATGCTAGAAAGAGGGAGGCAGCAGCAGAGGTGAGACTCAGGCCACTTCACTTGTGATTTATCCCAGGAGGTTAGGGGATAACTATGCAGGGGCTCAGGCTTCAACCAGTTTTAGAAATTTACAGGTCACTATGGCATCTAATTTGTGGAAAACTTCTAGGAGAAAAAAAAAAGTATGTTCTGTTCTGTAGCTTGATAATAACCTCTTCTACTGTGCTTCTTTTTACATTTTTTTCCCCAAAACCTACTGATATTTTGTTTGAAAAAGACAAAAAAGAGGAATAAAGGGCAAATTGAAGATAAAATAAAAAAGGATGAAATGTAGCAATGGAACACAATAAGAATAAAGAACAAAAGAAAGAAAATCACAATACGAAACTTGGCTAATAAATTCTCCAAAATGAATTTCTGAGATTGTTACAAAAATCTGATTTTTATAATAAATGCCCATGGATATGAGATAGATAGATAGATAGATAGATAAACATTGCTGTCTGATACTGGGTGAATAGACATCCTTGTTGCACTGGAATGCAGCTTCCCTTTATTTGTTGGGGACTGGTGAGGGTTTGAATTTGATCTCCCTGGAAGCTTGCATCCATCATCCATTTTAAGGGCCACAGTGCTGCTTTATCTTCTCAGTTTATCTAGATAGATGGATAGATGGATAGATAGATAAATAGATAGATAGATAGATAGATAGATAGAAAGAAAGATAGATTCAATTAGCATCTAATCAATCAAAAGCATGCTTGCAACCCATGAAGTTTCTTGTACAGATTATTATATCACTTTTAGCTACATCTTTTGAACTTCCATAATAGTTTTTTGTTTTTTTTTACACTGTAAAATTGTCCAAATACATACAATTGTGTCCTTAGTCAATTGATAATCATGTATATGGACAGGTAGCATTTTCCAATGCACAATCCCCACTCTCTCTGATATGTTCATATTAATAATTATGTAATATTTATTTAGCCTGAAAATAGTTCAATGCAACTTTTGCAGTTTTCTAATATTGCTTGACCTGTTAAATATAGTAAAGCTCTTTCAATATAGTTGTATTTTTATGGAAATGCCTCACCAGTTAATATAATGTCTTGAGGGAGAATGAGATTTGCTGATGGTCGTTTAAATTTTTCAGTTGAAGAATTAGAAATATTTTTTAGTCAATAATTCCTGAAAATTCAAAGCTTGAGGTAATTTCTCAATAAACCAAGGCAGTGTGATAGAGCAGAACATTGGTATCAAATGGTAGCCATAAATCAACCTCTAAATATTCTACTTAATATTTATACAATCTTCTTGTTTGACTTTGATGAATTAAAGTGTTCCTATCTGTGTTTTCATTCAAAACCCTGTAGGCTTTTCAGGTTGTGTCTGTCTCATTGCTTTATTAGTAAACATGGCTTCCATTTTGAGCTGCCGTCTTTTATTGGCCCATTTCTGTCATCACATTTGTGGTTTTCACTAACATTTTGCTTCATCCATTGAAGGGTCTTGGTATGTGGGAAAGGAAACAGAATATCTCTTTCAAGAACAATGTTCTTCAGACATTTAAAACTACTTTTCTGTTTTAAATGAATGGCTGTATGCATACAGTTATGCCCCGGTGTCCACATATAAACTGACAGTCGTGGATTCCTGTCTAGAAAAATAATCTGCCACCTATTAAAAAGCATTTATTCAGAATCATGGCCCTTTCTCCTCTACTAGCATGAGGAAGAACCAGTGCACATAGATTGGAAAAGCGTGGTGTCTCTTTTTATCGATCAGCAGTGTCATGTGTTTTATGGATCGCTAATAATGGAATAGCTTTTATTGAACTATTTTCCACATGAGTGCTAAATCTCCCCCCACCAAGATAGTGTTTCTCTGGGCACTGTGGGTTGTATCATGCTAGCAGAACCATGGAATGGATTTGGTGAGATGAAATGCTTTTTGTTTTCTATTATTTGAGATATTGCTAGGATATGCCAACAAAGCTTCTCAAAGGCTGCTAGAACAAAGTAGCAGCAGTATAAGGAAAGCACTTATTTTGAGGACACAAGAATAGTCCATTAAAGTTAAGTGTCCATTCCTGTCTCAGAATTCTCCTCCTGACCTCCTCCAGCCTGAATGCAGTGGTCAGATATAGTCGGAAGTGCCGAAAAAGACAAGAAGAGTGAACTACGTTGTTTCCTTAACTTCTGCTTCTTTAACTTCCATTCACTAGCATGGGAGCTACTAAAATGGCACATTTGGCAACCTCTTCAAGAGGGAAGGGTCCACCATGCATGTATAATATTAAAATACTCCTTTAATGGTGGACTTCATATTTTCGGGAAAAAAAACTAAGTGGAGCTGAAATGAGACAAAGCATAACTCCAAAACATCCCTGATCTGGAGGGACAATGATGTACTTTGTTGGCTGCCTTGCTGTCATGGGACAGCTGAGGTAAGCCCCATGGGACAGCTGAGGTAAGCCCCGAGTTCAAAAGCTGAATGCAATGGTGAAGCAGAGGGCCGTCACCTCCCAAATTATTTAATATATGCAAATGAGTCTCTAGGAGCAACGAGGGCATTGTCATTACACTTAGATGCTCTGCTCTCCCTGCAACTGCTGCACCCTCTGCAACCTTTGATTGTCAGGGCCAGGCAGTGAATATGACATCACGTCTTGCCCTTTTCTCAGCAATGCGGGAACATATGATCATGGGACCAACACAGATGCCTTCAGCTGCCAAGCACACATGCAACAGATCACCCAGTTTCATAGATACAAATCTTCTGACAGATGCCCTTTAAAAGCCTAACTGAAATAGGTCTGGTGGATATCTGGTGATTAGATGTGTGGTGACCTACAAAATAACTCTTCACTGATTTATCATATTGCTCTGTATTGGCCGTTCTTGAAGTCTATATAAGATTGGTTGTATAACTTTGTGCTATAATAGAAGCTGTACAGATTTCTGATTTTGCCAATTGAGGCTGTAAGCGAAGGCCGTGATTGATTAGATTCAAGAGGATCTTCATTTTTCATCCCTTGAAGATGCTGTTGTTGAAGTATCTTTTAGCGCTAACTCAATTTTGGTTCAAATTTCATGTAACTGTATGAGTCCTCTACACCACAAAGTCCCTCAGCTACAGTAGTTTCAATTAATTAACTGTCGCAGAGGTTAGTAATGATTTTTTTGGTTCCTCGATTAAATCCTTTTATAAAGTGGCAAATTTCTTCCGTGTTTTTTAGATGTTTATTGGGATTATGATAGAAAAGTAGTTTTCTATTACTGTTATAAAACAGCCTTCTCTCTCTTTATGCTAGACAGATTAGGCAGGGCTCATACAGTATGGTTGTAGCACAGTTGACACATTTTCTAAAATAAATCTAGTAGTAACAGTTTTGAATGACAATGATAAAAGAAAAATGTTTTTATACTTATTTCTTCAGAATCAGTTCATATGATTAAAAAAATAGAATTCATATTAACCAGATCACTTAGATCTTACACATTTTAAATGAACTGAAGGTAAATCACCAAAAGTAACTAGAAATGTGGAATCAAGATATTGCAGCCAATATGAAATTTAAATTCAACCAAATTATGATTGTCCAAGTTAGGACATAGAAGACCAGGTCCAGGCACAGACAGTCTACCATACTGGGTAGATTCCCAGTGGGCTGATTGCATAGTAGAATGTCTGGTCCACCTCTGTTAAGAAGCAGTTCTAGAGCAATTTATGAAAAATCACTGCAAATTTACAGCAATTTTCACAGAATTGTAAAATCATGGTTTGCCACGTTTTTTGTGCAAAAGGCATCAAAAATACAACTAAAATGGAGCAAGACTGTGGATGAAATTTTGGCAACATGGCTCTGACTAGAATAACGTAGAAGAAGAAGATACAAGCTTGAAACCTGATGTTGTTCTATTTACCTGCTGCCTGATCCTACTGCATCTTCTCTTCCAGCTGCCCGAGGCCACTGGTGTCCCTCTTTCAGCAGTCGTAATACACTGAAGATCTCCTTGTCCCCAGCCTATAACTGAAGGGCCTGACCAATTGGTTCCTGTTCCTAGGTTCCCTGCTACAGTGCTCTATACTGTGATTGTCTGCCCATGTACTGACATCTGTCTATTTACCGTTTCTGACTCTCTGCTGTCTAACCTAAACCCAAGCATGCTGCAAAGAAAGAAAAGGGGGTTAGTCAGCACATCCCACTGCACAGGTGCACTTTCCATGGCTGGACCTGCATTCCTGAATTCAATAGAGACCATTATGGTGCCATTGTGGTAGCTAAAAAGTCAAGCCGGTTGGTTGACACAGTGGTTCCACTACCATTCTATAAAAAAGCTGGAGTATTTCAACAGAATGAGAGGAAGCATTCTGAGTAATTAAAGGCTATGGGAAGCAGTATGCAAGAAAGATGGATGCCATGAAAAGCTATCATAGAAAGGGGGTGATGGGGAGCATATAATAGAAAAAGGGGATTATGGGGCATAGTATGCGAGAAAGGGTGGACCATAGAAAGCAGTATGTGAAAAAGTGGAGGAACCATGGGGAAAGATATTTGAGATAGCGAAGGTAAGCCATATAGAGCAGTATGAAGTGGTGAACTATGGTGAGCAGTATGTTAGAAGGAACCTGGAGTGGAGCATGTGAAAAAGTGGGGAGAGGGAACCATGAGGCGTGCTATGTGAAAATGGGGAGGGAACATGGGGAGTAGTATGTGAAAAGGGGATAGGGACCACTAGAGCAGTGTATGAGAAGGTCTGAAAGGGGATACAGTATAATAAAAAAAAGGGGAAGTGTAACAGTCTGTGAGAGGGAACCTCGGATAGTATGGAGAGAAATGCAGGGGCATGGACATCATTATGTGAACAAGGGGGTAATGAGGGTCATGGGGAACAATCATAAAGAACAGTCTATTTGAAATAAGAGTTATGGGGAGAAGTATTTGAGAGGGGACTATGGGGAGAATAAGAGGGGGCATGTGTGAGAAAGAAGAGGGTATGAGGGAGCATTTATGTGAGAAAGGGCAGCAGAGGGAGAGGTCTGGAGAAATAGGGTGGCATTGGAAGTAGTCTGTGTGAGAAAGGTGATGACATAGGGAGCACTTTGTGTGAGGGGCATGGGGAGAAATCTGTGTAAAAATGTAGTGTAGTATTTATTTGCAGTTTATATACTGCCTGTGAGGTGTGTTAGTGGTATATAGAGGGGTCTGATTTTTTTTAGGCCTGAACTATACTGTGGTCTGAATAGTGAGGAACAAAACTAAGAAAACCAAAATACCTGTATCAGTGCATATTCTTCAGCGATATAAGTAGAGTTGACATTGTGTGTAGTCTAGTGCAGTTTATTATTCGTGTTGAGCGCGAATATTCGAATAGCGAATTTTAATCGCGAATATCGCAACTTCGAGAATTTGCAAATATTTAGAATATAGTGCTATTTATTCGTAATTTCGAATATTCGTCATTTTTTTCAATTTGAATACATGATTCCTCCCTGCTTTTGCTTGTGGGCCAATGAGAAGGCAGCAATGTCAAGTTCACAACAATACTTAGTATACCAATCAGTAATATGTAGTCAGTCCTGCTAAAAAGTGAAGTTGCACGTAGTGCGAAAAAAATATTCTAGTTTGCGCAATTGTGAATATATTGGAGCACTTGACTCTATCTGCATATAAAGCTATTGTAATGTTTTGTTGTGCCAACCATTTTCTCCAGTATCAGGATAAACTCAGAGAAATACAGTCCACTGTCAGCAAGTCCATTACGAATAGTGATGGAAACAAAAATCTTCACAGAAAACACCACTAAAAATTAACTTTTATTCAAACATATCCAATGTGTCGTAATAATTCTAAAGAATAAGGTAGGTGATGGGGGAAGAGTGCTAACCCTACCACTTGGAATTTGTCGGGAAGGAATTTTTTCCCCTTAAGTGGGGAAAGTTGGCTTCTGCCTCACAGGGATTTTTTGCCTTCCTCTGGATCAACTTGTAGGAAACAGGCCGAACTGGATGGACAAATGTCTTTTTTCGGTCTTAAATACTATGTTACTATGTTACTATGTTACTTACCTTAATACTGGATGCCCTGCCTAGCAAGACAGAATAGCCGCCCCGATAGGGGCGATCCCATATCAGGAACCTCCTATCTTCCCTTCCTTGTCCCTGATAGAGGTAAGACCCACCACCAACATCGTGATAACGTCATTAGTCAAATGCAATAGTCAATACAGATATCAAATATATTAAACAAGATACCAACTGCCAATTGGTGTGTACAAACAGCCAAAAAGTACTAATGGGGTTAAAGTTCACCCCCTAGTGTTAACAATAATTGTTGGACTCAGGTATACATCCCTTCACCAACAGTAGTCTCTGTCCCTGTTCCAACGCGTTTCACCACATAGAGTCTGATGTAGTTCATCAGGGGACTTCACATTAAAGGGAATATACCCTAAATATTTTTATATGGCGATATTCACCACAGCAGAAAAGACCATTCACAACAGGACCAGTAGATTCAATGGCACCCAAATAACGTTGCACAGCAGAATATATGGCCTATATGCCCCAAAACAAAAAACAAAAAGCCTGGTAAAGATAATGTTTTATATGGGATGTGATTGCTGATAGTATAGAGTTATACCCGGTTCAGTTTGGATAAGTTATGAGAAAAGGCCAGTATATATGTAACATTAGGTTGACGGCTCACACCACATATGCAGTAATATAAAGGTGACGTTAGGATGATGCCCCACAAACACATATGTAATCCTATGTAAAAAATGACACATCCAAAAATCCTATCTCCAAAGAACCTGGGGGTGGAGTCAGAGATTAGCACGAGCAAACACTGTTGTCCCAACCAATTGTGGCTAATTACTACTCAAAATTGGCAGTACAAACTTAGGATATAACGCTGGGGTCATACACAGATCTCTACAACATTCACCAACCAGAATACTTGCGATACAAGAAGTGCAGCTGTGCAGGAACGAGTCCCAGTAGATACAGGACATCAGGAGGAGAAATCTGGCCGTGCGTGCGCCATGCCACAACTGCGCGCTGTGTCCCCAACTGTTGGCGAAGGGATGTATACCCGAGTTTAACATTTATTGTTAACACTAGGGGGTGAACTTTAACCCCATTAGTACTTTTTGGCTGTTTGTACACACCAATTGGCAATTGGTATCTTGTTTATTATTTTTGATATCTGTATTAACTATTGCATTTGACTAATGACTAGGGTTGAGCGAACACGAACTGTATAGTTCGGGTTCGTACCGAATTTTAGGGTGTTCGGGACACGGACCCAAACCCGAAAATTTCCGTAAAAGTTTGGGTTCGGTGTTCGGCGCTTTCTTGGAGCTTTTTGAAAGGCTGCACAGCAGCCAATCAACAAGCATCAAACTACCTGCCCCAAGAGGCCATCACAGCCATGCCTACTAATGGCATGGCTGTGATTGGCCAGAGCAGCATGTGACCCAGGCTCTATATAAGCTTGAGTCACATATCTCTTTACGTCACTCTGCTGTTAGAAGTGTAAGAGAGGATGCTGCTGGACTTGTGATTTTAGGGAGAGAATAGGAGAGAATCTAACTCAGCTATCTATCTAGAAATAGTTGTGTGGGTGCAGGGCACTATCCTTTTACCCTGCCCTGAGCTCATTGACGAAAAAAACTAACTTTTAGAATTCTGTTAGTTAGGTGGGTGGCGGCGGCCATTTTATGCATGCTCAGTGCACCAGCACTGCATCTGAGCTTTTGGGACATTGCAAATCACCATTTTTTGGGGGCAAACTACAACATCTGTATTAGTCAGTCTGCAATTTAAGCTAGAAATACACCCATCATTTTCTGGGGTTTGAAAAACACACTTTTTAAAATAAAAAAAAAACTGTATTTTCCAGATCTGCAAGATCTCCAGATCTGTTAAATTCAAGTTTAATATATATAGCATTCATATTCTGTTAGCAAAAAAAGACTTTTTGGGCAATCTACAACATCTGTATTAGTCAGTGTGCAATTTAAGCTAGAAATACACCCATCATTTCTGGGGTTTGAAAAACACATGTTTTTGACAAAAAACACTATTTTCATGCCTTGCAGCATCAGCACGTGAGAAATTACAGGCTTTTATACTGCTGTCAAATTCAGTTGTTAAACAAGCAGTCGTTTGGGCACAAAAAATTTAGTTGGCAGCCTTTGATGCAGATGTCATTGTGAGATACACCCTTAATACATTTGAGTTACATTCAGAGATTTTAAATACCACCATTTGGTGCACCAATATTGAATTCAGGCCTACAGAGATTCAAACCCTGTGAGATCCCCCTTATACATACAGGGGTTTGAATTAGGCATTTGAAATAAAGCTATTTGAAATACAGCCTTTTTGTGCAAAGATATATTTACTTCAGGCTTATACTGATTCAGGGTGTGTGTGATCCCCGCTATACATACAGGGGTTTGAATAAGGCCCCTTTCACACGGGCGAGTTTTCCGCGCGGGTGCAATGCGTGAGGAGGACGCATTGCACCCGCACTGAATCCTGACCCATTCATTTCAATGGGTCTGTGTACATGAGCGTTTTTTTTCACGCATCACTTGTGCGTTGCGTGAAAATCGCAGCATGTTCTATATTCTGCGTTTTTCACGCAGCCCTAGCCCCATAGAAGTGAATGGGGCTGCGTGAAAACGCATTGCATCCGCAAGCAGGTGCGGATGCGTATGCGTTTCACTGATGGTTGCTAGGAGATGTTGTTTGTAAACCTTCAGTTTTTATCACGCGCGTGAAAAACGCATCAAAACGCATTGCACCCGCGCGGAAAAAACTGAACAACTGAACGCAATCGCAGGCAAAACTGAATGGCTTTGCCTGTGAAATCGCACAGTTTTCACTGAACGCATCCGCAACGCATCCGGACCTAATCCGGACACGCTCGTGTGAAAGGAGCCTAAGGCATTTGAAATACAGCCATTTGAAATACAGCCATTTGAAATACAGCCATTTTGTGCAAAGATATTTTAAATTCAGGTCTACACTGATTCAGGGCGTGTTATCCCCCTATACATACAGGGGTTTTAATTAGGCATTTGAAATACAGCCATTTAAAATACCGTCTTTTTGTGCAAAGATATATTTAATTGAGGCCTACACTGATTTAGGGCGTGTGTGATCCCCCTATACATACAGGGGTTTGAATTAGGCATTTGAAATACAGCCATTTTGTGCAAAGATATATTAAATGCAGGCCTACACTGATTCAGGGCGTGTGTGATCCCCCTATACATACAGGGGTTTGAATTAGGCATTTGAAATACAGCCATTTAAAATACCGTCTTTTTGTGCAAAGATATATTTAATTGAGGCCTACACTGATTTAGGGCGTGTGTGGTCCCCTGTATGCATACAGGGGTTTGAATTAGGCATTTGAAATTCCGCCTTTTTGTGCAAAGATATATTTACTTCATGCCTACACTGATTCAGGGTGTGTGTGATCGCCCCTATGCATACAGGGGTTTGATTCAGCCATTTAAAATACATCCATTTTGCATACCCATTTAGTGCAAAGATATATTTACTTCAGGCCTACACTGATTCAGGGCGTGTGTGATCCCCGCTATACATACAGGGGTTTGACTTAGGCATTTGAAATACAGCCATTTGACATACAGCCATTTGAAATACAGGCTTTTTGTGCAAAGATATATTTACTTCAGGCCTACACTGGTTCAGGGCGTGTGTGATCCCCCTATACATACAGGGGTTTGAATAAGGCAATTGAAATACAGCCCTTTGAAATACAGCCATTTTGTGCAAAGATATTTTAAATTCAGGCCTACACTGATTCAGGGCGTGTACTGTTATCCCCCTATACATACAGGGGTTTGAATTAGGCATTTTAAATACAGCCATTTAATATACCGTCTTTTTGTGCAAAGATATATTTAATTGAGGCCTACACTGATTTAGGGCGTGTGTGATCCCCCTATACATACAGGGGTTTGAATTAGGCATTTGAAATATAGTGTTGAGCGCGAATATTCGAAAAGCGAATTTTTTTAGCGAATATCGGCACTTCGCTAATTCGCGAATATTTCGAATATAGCGCTATAAATTCGCTATTTCGAATATTCGTTTTTTGTTTTGTTTTTTTTAGTTATATTTTTTTCTTTCCTACTTCCCAAAAGTAGTTCTTACCTGTCCTGAGGATTCCTGGCTTCCTGGCTGCTCTAGTCAGTGCCCGTTGCCGCTTCTGCCGACTTCCGTGCTCATGTGGAGCGTCCCCATCCATGGGAGAATCTCCATATACTAAAATGTACTGTCGGATTTGAGGAATTACGTTGAAATCGCAATGCGATTAATTCAAGTTATATTAATCGCATTGCGATTACAACTTAGCACTGCTATCTTACATAGGCTAGAATTAACTAATATGGAGTATAGCTAATAGCTATGCACTAGCAGTGCTAAGTTGAAATCGCAATGCGAATACTTTAAGTTAAATTAATCGCATTGCGATTACAACTTAGCACTGCTATCTTACATAGGCTAGAATTAACGAATATGGAGTATAGCTAATGCTATGCACTAGCAGTGCTAAGTTGAAATCGCAATGCGAATACTTTAAGTTAAATTAATCGCATTGCGATTTCAACTTAGCACTGCTGCTATATTCCATATTCGTTAACTTCGTTAATTCTAGCAAGCTGACCCATTATAAACCCAGCTCTAAGTTGAAATCGCAATGCGATTAATATAACTTGAATTAATCGCATTGCGATTTCAACGTAATTCCTCAAATCCGACAGTACATTTTAGTATATGGAGACGTTCCCATGGTGATGGGGACGCTCCATGAGCACAGAAGTTATGGTTGGCTTGGTAGAATTAGCGAATAGCGAATATGACGAATGTATTCGTCATATTCCTCAAAACGAAGATAACGAGTATTCTACATCTTCGTTTTAGCTACCTATTCGTCTCGTCATCGTCAACTTCGCTATTCGCTAATTCTAGCAGCAATCAAATAGGAAGGTTGACTTACAGATAGCTGTGTTAAATTAGCTATGCGATTTTTATTTTTTTAATACAATAATTATATTACTTGATAAAATTATTATAAGTATTCTATTTATTAAAAAAAAATCGCATAGCGAATTTAACACAGCTGTCTCACTCTCTATAGTCAACCTTCCTATTTGATTGCTAGAATTAGCGAAGTTGACGAATAGGTAGCTAAAACGAAGATGTAGAATACTTCGTTATCTTCGTTTTGAGGAATAGACGAATACATTCGTCATATTCGTCATCCTCGCTAATTCTAGATATGAAACCAATAGGAAAGTAGCCTTAAGTACAAATCGCAATATGCGATTATGTAAATCGCATGTTAATCGCGATAACTAGAAAAAATGACGAATATTCGATTTCGACGAATATGAAACGAATATTCATTCGAATATTCGCGAATTTCGTCGAAATCGAATATGGCACCTGCCGCTCATCACTATTGAAATACAGCCATTTGAAATACAGCCATTTTGTGCAAAGATATATTAAATGCAGTCCTACACTGATTCAGGGTGTGTGTGATCCCCACTATACATACAGGAGTTTGAATTTGGCATTTTAAATACAGCCATTTGAAATACCGCCTTTTTGTGCAAATATATATTTAATTTAGGCCTACACTGATTCAGGGCGTGTGTGATCCCCCTATACATATAGGAGTTAGAATTTGGCAATTGAAATACAGCCATTTGAAATACCGCCTTTTTGTGAAAAGATATTTTTAATTCAGGCCTACACTGATTCAGGGTGTGTGTGATCCTCCCTATACATACAGGGGTTTGATTCAGCCATTTAAAATACAGCCATTTTAAATACAGCCATTTAGTGCAAAGATATATTTACTTCAGGCCTACAGTGGTTCAGATGGTGTGAGATACCCCCTATACATACAGGGGTCTGATTCAGCCATTTGAAATACATCTATTTGAAATATAGCCATTTGAAATACAGCCATTTTGTGCAAAGAAATCTTTAATTGAGGCCTAGTCTGGTTTAGACCGTGTGAGATACACCCTTTACATACTGTTGTTCTTTTCTACTATTAATTAAACACCCATTTAGGGCAGGATCCTGAATTCAAATATTATGAGGAGAGCGTCAAATATGGGACCTGGCCCAGGTCGTGGTGCTGTTGGTGGAGCTCCTGTTGCAGGAAGAGGACGTGGTCGATCTGTGCCAGCTACACACACAAGTGAAACCCGTTCCTCAGATGCGAGTAGGCGACAAAACCTGCAGCGGTATTTGGTCGGGCCTAATGCTGCTCTACGAATGGTGAGGCCTGAACAAGTACAAGCGATAGTAGATTGGGTTGCTGACAGTGGATCCAGTTCCTTCACATTGTCTCCCTCCCAGTCTCCTGCTGAAATACCACAATTGGCACCTGCAGATGTCCATCAGTTTTTTACCTCACTCCCTTGCAAATCAGCCAAGCAGTCTGATCCCCAAGTCATGCAGCAGTCTCTTCTGCCTTTTGATGACTCTGTTAGCAGGGTTTCTTAGGGCCATTCACCTAGCCCTGCCCCAGAAGTGGAAGAGATTGAGTGCACCGATGCCCAACCACCTATTTTTCAAGATGAGTACATGGGAGGACCAACACAGCACGTCTCGGATGATGACGAAACACAGGTGCCAACTGCCGGGGCTTTCGAAAGTGTGCAGACCGACAAGGAAGTCAGGGGTCAAGACTGGGTGGAAGATGATGTGAAGGACGATGAGGTCCTCGACCCCACATGGATTCAAGGTCATGCAAGTTACCGATGTTGTTCGGAGGAAGAGGCGGTGGTCGCACAGAGCCACCAGCACAGCAGAAGAGGGAGCAGGGTGCAAAAGCGGAGCGGCCGTCCTCTAGACAGTAGGCCTGCTACTGCCCACCACAGCAAGGGACTGAGCACACCAAAGCCAGCTCCAAGGAGTTCTCTGTTGTGGCAGTTCTTCAGACAATGTGCTGATGACAAGACACGAGTGGTTTGCACGCTGTGCAATCAGAGCCTGAAGCAAGGCATTAACGTTCTCAACCTGAGCACAACCTGCATGACCAGGCATTTAAGTGCAAAGCACGAGCTGCAGTGGAGTAGACACTTAAAAAACCAAGAAAGGTCTCTGACTCCTCCTGCTTCCTCTTCTGCTGCAGTCACGGCCTCTTCATCAACCTCTGGAGTGACAGTGCCACCTGGCACCCCACAAACAGAGGCTCTGCCAGCAACACCAACACCTGGGTCACCAAGCATCTCCACAATGTCCCATGGAAGCCTTCAGCTCTCCATATCCCAAACGCTGGAGAGGAAGAGGAAGTACCCCCCTACCCACCCATGCTCCCTAGCCTTGAATGCCAGCATTTCTAAATTACTTGCCTTTGAAATGCTGTCATTCCGTCTGGTGGAGACGGATAGTTTTAAAGGCCTTATGGCAGGGGTTGTCCCACAGTACATTGTGCCCAGCCGCCACTACTTTTCCTACTTCCCTTCACAACCAAGTAGGAGGCAAAATCAGATGTGCACTGCGTAACGCTATTTGTGGCAAGGTGCACCTGACTACAGATACATGGACCAGTAAGCACGATCAGGGCCGTTAAATCTCCATAACAGCACACTGGGTAAATGCAGTGTCAGCTGGGCCTGAGGCGGATAGCAGTTTGGCACATGTCCTTCCACGACCGAGGATTGCAGGGCGCTTCAGTTTGCCTCCTGTTGCTTCCTCCTCCTACTCTGCTTCCTCATCCTCTACCAGCTCGCCTACACGAACTGACTGACAGGGGCCCCTGCAACTTCTGGAAGAGGGGTTAGGAGGTCACTTGGACCTAGCGTAACCTTTGCAACCTCTCTGACTAGTAATAGGTAAAATGTAATCTTTATTAATCAGTCTATTAAAAATACATTAACTACTTGGGAACATGAAACTTCTGGGTCTCCAAATTGGGCACATGGCCTGAGCTTGCCCTTTACCCCTTGGAGGTGCTGGCCTGCCCTGCAGCCAGTGTATTGTCTGAACTTGTGTTTAGCATGACTGGAGGTGGTTATCACAGGTTAAATTTCCCAATGTTTTGGGGTGTACCCTAATTGTAAAAATTAAATTTAAAACCAAAAAGCAGTGTAGGCTACCTCCTCCTCTTCCACCGCCGCTTCCACCTACACCGCCACATCCACCGCCTTCTCAACCTCCTACTCCATATGGACCTCATCCTCCTAGATCAAGATTATTATTTTTTTATTTTTACCTATTTTATGTTATTTAAAGTCATTTCCCCACCCACATTTGTTTGCAGAGCACTTGCCATGCTCTCAACAACATTTTGCTGGCATGTGCAGCCCTCTAGCCCTTTCCATGAAATTTTTACAGCCATTTTAATGCTCAAAAGTTTGGGTCCCCATTGACTTCAATGTGGTTCGGGTTCGGGGTCAAGTTCGGGTCCCGAACTCGAAATTTTTTCCGAAGTTCGGCCTAACCTGTCGAACCCGAACATCCAGGTGTCCGCTCAACTCTACTAATGACGTTATCACAACACTGGTGCTGGGTCTTTCCTGTTACATGGACAAGGAAGGGACGATATGAGATTACTGATACAGGATGGCAACTGTCGGCGCGGCTATTCCGTCTTGCTAGACAGGGCATCCAGTATTAGGGTAAGTGGTAGGGTTAGCACTCTTCCCCCATCACCTACCTTATTCTTTAGAATTATTACGACACATTGGAGACAATCTCTAGACTCTAACCTTTTAATATGTATGAATAAAAGTTAATTTTTAGTGGTGTTTTCTGTGAAGATCAGGATAAACTCAGGAAACTTCTAGCAGCTTGAAAAAACTGTAGCCAAAGTGACCCACGCCTGTATTTCGCGTTACAAATTCACATTATGCAATTTTTACATTTCCGATTTTTCGCAATCAAGAGAATAATATTGAATATGAATATTCGCGAATATATGACAAATATTCTACCACATATTGGCGAAATATCGCAAATTCGAATATTGCCCCTTCCACTCATCACTATTTATTATACTATTTTCTTTACTCTAGTCTATTTTTAGGGATACGTTCTCCTGCCTTTAGCACAGTGTAGGATGATATTTACAAAATCATAAACCTTCCTAGAATTTGATACAAAAATGATTTAATGCTAAAATTACAGCAGATATTCTGGAGGAGATATTTTATAACGGGTAAGTAACATTGATCTTTGCAGATGTTATCAGCAGTGGAATTTTAAACTAATTATTCAATCAGGAAAACATGTGTTGCTTCTGTTTGCATAATTATTGCTCACATGTGGCCTGAATTTATTGCTGGCCAAGGCAGAAAAGAGAAAACCTATACTGTATCAAAGAGTAATGTTCTTGATGAGTGGGAAGACTCTCCCACATAAATTCCAATGTTCACCGTTTACATCCTAGATGTAAAAATGCAGTCATGTGAATTGTCAAGTACCAGGATGGAAATCATTTTACTTAATAGGGATTTCACTAGCTAAACCAGATTATGGCCATGATTAATGCTCACAACAAAAAGGTATAGTTTGATAGCCCATTTTCCAGTGGTGGAAACTGATATGTAAGCAAACGTCAAAAGTCATAGCAAGTGATAGGAGGAAGAATGGAGTTGTGTCTATGAGTTGACTAAGCCAGATAAAGGAGTTGCCCACTTTGCAACACTTCTGCACCTTGTGACTATCTTTTATGGTCTATCCTGTATGTCACCTATATATTTATTTCCAGGTCCCTCAAAACTGTGCATTCCTAATAATGTTGTTACAGTTTATGTAATTTGCTTGGTTCACCAGCAGGTGGTAGCAAACAAAGCAAAGCTATAGCTAGGTAGAATGGAACTCACCATTCCATTCTCTGCCCCTTTGGGCAGCAGTGGGCCAGTCCTGCTTGCTACTGGAAGGAGGCGGGGCAGTTCTGGTTTGTGCTGGTTGAGACTCCATGTTGGAGCTGCCAGGATTATAACCTATTCCTTGGCTGAAGATAAGTCTGACTAAAAAGTGAAGTGCAGCATAAAGAAGAAGCCAAGATACCAAGTCAGCTTGTCAGTACAGCAGAGTGAGAGAAGGATATAGCAGAGTTAAGTTTCCCTGCCAGTTTAATGCTGAAGCCTGCTGGAACCAAGACAAAGCCTGCAAATTGTTTAAAGAAATGTTTATTCAAAGTAAAGCTGCCATTGAACTTTATCTCAAGGTCTGGACTCACGTTATTTTTTCAAATCCCTCAATAATTTCCCTTATTTGTTGCTTTGGAGCCAAGGTCTAGGGTCTAGTCGTGTTCAGGTAGGAGCACTGTGAGACACATAAAGAGACATTTTAGGCCGCAACATACCACTCTGCATTTCCCACACTTGGGATGGTTGTTATAGAGAGGACCCCGGGGGGAGGCCGCCCGTAGCAACTCATATACTGAAGTCAATGTTTGGCTGCAGTGGTCACATATTGTTGATTTGACATCATTGCCCTGCCGGGAGAACTAAAGTGGTGTCGGGGCATCTGTCAGTTAACTACTGTCCTGTCGATGGGACTTTCTTTTCCGTCCTGCATAACCAAAACCAGACCGATCTGTTATGCTTGCCCATAGACCTCTATCATGAAAGCCTCTAAAGGTTTCCATTTTGAATTCCGTCTTACGAATTTGTTATTTACCTTTATAACCATGTTATAATGGAAAACAATAACGGAATTCATTACATTGATGTGAACCCGCCCTTACTAGTTTTTTAATACAGGCCTCTCTTTGACCTATGTAATAGCACTGAAGGTCTAGGCAAGAGCCATCAGACATCTTGGGTACGTCCTGACCTCTAAGCCACAACAAGAAATGGTAAAACATTGTGCAGTTCTAGTGCTGTTCTATTCCAGTGAATTTACTCAACATATGTAATAGAAACCCCCCAAGTAATTGTACCTCAGCAAGAGATGATAACCATTAACCTTCATTCACATGTTTTTGTGACACTTTTTTGGGCTTATAATAAAACACCATGGACTTTATACATTTTACAAGCTTTGACCATTTTCACACAAGCGTATTTGCGTAATTCATATATGGCCTGGATCTTAGGTAGCGAAATTCACTGCTAATATTCATGAACTGAGCTATTCATAAGGGCATATCCTTTTCGTCAGTATTTAAAATCCACTTTTGTGCATATTTGTTTCCAAATACGCACATTGAAGTCTATAGGATTGCAACAAAAGTGCAGGGAGGAAGGAATCTGCATATAAATTCTGATGAACTACTGAAGCAATACTGATGGTATATCTTCAGGAATCCGTGCTTAATTCAAAGCCAGAATACTGCCGGATTTTTAATACGTTTGTCTGAAATAGGCCTTTTCCAGGTATTTTCTTTCTATGGTAAAAGCCTGAAAAAAAACATATCAAGATCAAGAGAGAAACAAAAATTCCATGTACCTAAAAGTGAAAAAACAACAAAAACTGCTAGTAAAAGTGCAACAAAAAGTGACACTTTCCTAGGAAACACTATGGGGGTCATTTATGATACTAAAATACGCCTATATTAGGCGTATTTCAGGTGCAAATTGCTTTGCAATGGTTAGTTGCCCTGCAATCTGTGACTTCTTCCCGCTCACACCAGGTCTAAAAAAGTGGGCGTGATGTGGACAGAGAAGGGGATGGGACAGCAGGTCCATCTCATTTACCATTTTCTACACCTATTTCAGGTGTAGAAAAAGATCTAAATTTAAGAAGGCTTGGAAGCTGTCTTACATTTGGAACTGGTTATGAATAGGCCAGAGCCTCTTCACAACCTTAGAGGTTGAAACCCCGGTCTTAATAATTGTGTCCCCATGTGTGCCACCACCCTTATACTTGAATACCGCTTAAAGTGACACAGGTCACTTTTTGACTTTTCCACTTCCTGACAAGACATTTTTTTTTGTACATGTGGCTTCAAACGCCAAAACATTTTTTCCTGATATTTAACATTTTTTTTTATTTTCTTCAGTGTTACATGGAGGTTTTACTTTTATGTCATTTTTTTTTAGCATCATTTTATTTGTTATAGGTGGGAAAATATTGAAAAAAAATGAAAAAGTCTGTTTTCACATTTATAAAAGATTTTTCTTAATTCTACAAAGTGCAGTTAAAATACTTTTTAAAATTGTGTCCCCTTCCTTTAGTTGTTTTGTTATGGGGAATGTATAGTTTGGGGTCAATAGGCGAAGGTCTAGAAACTGTCTAGAGGGCTAGAGGTCACATTCTAGAGCTTCACTGCAGAGCTAATCTGGGTCTGCTAATGCAGTAGCCCACAAGGCCACTGCTAGTGATTTTACCTGGTAGATCCTGTGTTATGTGACTTTATTCAAAGTGTTTCACTGTTTTGTGCTGTTTATATATTCTGGAAGCTAAATTGCGGATTAATCCAGAAACCAACCCAGAGGAAGAGTGCAGCTTAAGCTCTTGAGCTAGACGTTTCATCTGTGGCTTTAGTAATTTGGAGTATACAGTCTGAGCTGAGAAGCTTCAGGAGAACTAACCTTCAGTCCGCTAGGTCAGCTCCAGCCCATTTAAAACCCAGAGAAGACTTCTGTGAATCCATGGGATGGTTTGCAGATAAGAAGCCCTAAGAAGGTTGAGCACCTAAAACAATGGAGTGGGTGATTTAGCCTGTGAAGCTATCACAATTATACGGCTTCTAGACTTCACAGCCATTGATTAGGTGGAAAAGCTTCCTGCTCAAAGTTCTATCAGTGTTGCAGCTTGTAAATGCTGCGTTCGGGGTTTGTACCTTGCAGTTAGGAATTGCAGACATTGCAGAAGAGCTTGCACCCCTGAGCTGAATTTGTATGTGAGGAAATGTCAAATAAAAAAGAGCATTTCAAAAGGAACTCTGGAGGTAACCCATGATTCAGCTAGAACTTGTTGGAACTGTTTAAGGCTTGTGCCCCCATCTTGTGTGGCGGCACAGTTTAAGCTCTGCATGTAGTAAAGTAGTAAAACGGAAACAAAACTAAATGTTTTTGGTATCATTGTAATCGAAATGAGCCAGAGAATAAAGATATTATGTTATTTATACTGAAAATTGAACGCCTTAAAATATATAATGTAAAAACGCAGTGGCAGTATTGCTATTTTTCCCATCTCCTTCCAAGAAAGAGTTAATAAAAGTTAATCAGAAAGTTATGTGTATCTTAAAATGGCTCCAAAAAACTACAACTTGTTCCACAAAAAACAAGCCCTCATAAAGCTATATAGACCAAAAAATAAAAAAGTTTTAGCTGTTGGAACGCGACGATGAAAAAAAGAAGAAAATGCTTGGTCAGTAAGGCCCAAAACAGGCTGGTCATTAAGGGGTTAGAAAAGAATATTGGAGAGTGAGAGTGCAGGGACAGTGCAGGGAGACTATTTTGAGACTAGGGAGACAGTAGGAAGACTGAAGGTTAAGTGTATCGCCATGTGCATGACGTTCTACTGTATCCACATTATGAGTTAATCCATTGTTTTACTCACACAGTTAGTGGGGGAGATTTATCTAAACTGGAGTAAAGGAAAAACATCTTAGTTGCCCAGAGCAACCAATCAGATTCCAATTTTATATATTTGGAACAAGAAAGGTGAAATCTGATTGGTTGTTATCGGCAACTAAGCCAGTTTTACTTTACGCCAGTTTTGATAAATCTTCCCCAGTGTGCCTCAGCATATAAGGTAGATGTAATATATAGGCATGTACAGTAGGTTCTACTGCACCTACAGTCAGAGTTAATCTGTAATGTTAGCAAAACAGTTACGTTGCAGCCATTTTCCAGGATGGTGTACTATTTTGCATTGTTTAACTGTGCAGTGTAGCCAAATTTATCATAGCGAATGCATTCTGTAACCTGTTTACATAGCGGCAGTATTAGGCCACAGTTAAATATTTCACCCTGTTCAATTGTGCAGTGGAGCAAAATTTATCATAGTAAATTCCTTATGTTAGCTGTTGCATTGCATTGCGTCAGTATTAGGCCATGGGTAATATTCCAACTACGAGCTTATTAACTTCATGAACCTTTAATACACGCTGGAGCTTTACTTACTGTGGCTGCAAGTGTAATATATTGCCGTGTGCATCACGTTCTCCTGCACGGACATTCAAAGTTAGTCCATTATTTTAAAGATACAGCTAGTTAAATTCACCCTGTACAAGTGTGCAGTAGACTTAAATTCATCATCATCACTAATACGATCTGTTAGCGAAAAATGTATTCTTCATCCATATTGCAATCCCCGATCCCTGTGACACACGGCATTGAGTGGGTTGCCTGCACCTGTCGGTGAAAGGTAGACACATGGCGAATCGATCCCTTTGTCAGATTCAACAAAGCAGATTGTCAGCAGATTTGTACCTATGAAACTGGCTGACCTGTTACATGTTCTCTTAGTAGCTGAAGACATCTGTGTTGGTCCCATGTTCATATGAGATGAGGGGTAGGTGAGGGTAGACTCCTGCCTAGGGCTCCCCCTCTCTACCCAGAAATGGGGATGCAATGATGGCCGCATCTGCAGATGTTCAGTCTCATAGGCTTCATGCAGCTAGACCTGAAGCCTATGAGGCAGTAGTGCAAGACAAGAGGATCACATCAACTTGTGAAACTCAGCGCAGGAGCAGGAATGTCATGTGGACCGCCTGTGCTGGCAACACAGGCCACAGATCAGAAGAGGTGCAGGTGAGGTAAGTGTATTTTGTTTGTTTTTTCCTCAAACAATGGCACTAGTAGTATTGGGGGCTCAAAGGAAGTCACTAGGGTGAGGGACATCATCATATATACTGACACTGGGGTGGAACATCATATATACTGGCACTGGGGTAGGGGGGAGCATCATATATACTGGGTGGAGGAGAGCATAATATATACTGGCAAGGGTGGAGCATCATACATGCTGGCACCAGTGGCGTAGGGATCGCTATAGCAGCCATAGCAATGGCTATGGGGCCCTACGCCACTGGGGGCCTGGGCCGCCGACTGAGGAGAGCACTCTTGCTGGGGGCACCGGCGCTGCTCCTCCCCACCCAGCGCCGCCTCCTAGCTAATTTATTCACTGCACTTGCCTCAGTAATTGAAGAGAAGCACCATAATCTCACACAGGCGCACTGGCAGAGGCATCGAAGTACGCATGCGCCATCTTCCTAGCCTCTGCCAGTGCGCCTGTGTAAGATTATGGCGCTTCTCTTCGATTACTGAGGCAAGTGCAGTGAATAAATTAGCTAGGAGGCGGCGGAGAGGAGATCTGTGAATGACACTGAAGGGGGGATCTGTGGATGACACTGAGGGGGGATCTGTGGATGACACTGAAAGGGGGATCTGTGGATGACACTTAAGGGGGGATCTGTGGATGGCACTTAAGGGGGAATCTGTGAATGGCACTTAAGGGGGGATCTGTGGATAGCACTTAAGGGGGGATCTGTGGATGGTTTTGGGATAGTGTTCTGTGGACTGATGAAACAAAATTGGGCCCATGGATCAACGCTATGTTTGGAGGAGGAAGAACAAGGCCTATAAAGAAAAGAACACCTTGCCTACTGTGAAGCATGGCGGGGGGTCAATCATGCTTTGGGGCTGTTTTGCTTCTACAGGTACAGGGAAGCTTCAGCCTGTGCAAGGTACTATGAATTTTCTTCAGTACCAGGAGATATTGGATGAAAATGTGATGCAGTCCGTCACAAACCAAGCATACCTCCAAGTCCACTAGAGCATGGTTGCAGATTAAAGGCTGGAACATTTTGAAGTGGCCATCGCAGTCACCAGACTTAAATCCGATTGAGAACCTCTGGTGGGACTTAAAGAAAGCAGTTGCAGCGCGCAAGCCTAAGAATGTGACTGAACTGGAGGCTTTTGCCCATGAAGAATGGGCGAAGATACCCGTAGATCGCTGCAAGACACTTGTGTCAAGCTATGCTTCACGTTTAAAAGCTGTTATAACTGGAAAAGGATGTTGTACTAAGTACTAAGATTGAATGTCACTTGGGGCTTGAATAAAACTGATAATGATGTGAGCACAGAAAAGACATTTGTGGTTATTTCATTATAAATGTTATGTTATATTTGTCTGACTTACAAGGGCCTCTTTGATTTAATTGTAAACAAGATGACTGAAATGATCAAAATCAATGTCAAACTGGCCAAAACACTCAATTTCAGTGGGGGTTGAACAATTTTGAACACAACTGTACTGGCACTAGGGCAAGGGAGAGCATTATATACTAGAACTAGCGTGGGGGGAGAATTATATACTGGCACTAGGGTAATGTGTCATCAATTTGCCTGCTCTGCATAAAGTGCCGAAATACCTTATCCCGGCCTTGTTCATATGTGCCCGCTTTGGTGAGAAAAATGATGTTTTAATGTCTGCAAATGAGCTTCTAGTAGCAACAGCGGTTTTGCAATTACTCCTAGAGGCTCTGCTCTCTCTGCAATTTCCACGCCCTCTCCACTTTGATTGGCAAGGCCAGACACTGAAAACGTCATCATGCCCTAACTAGCAAAGTGGAGAGGGCATAACAGTTACATAGAAAAAAGAGCCTCCTACAGGCTTATTTCCATATATTAAAAATAATTTTCTCAGTACATATGACCACGGGACCAATATATATCCTTTCCGCTGCCAAGCACACATGTAACAGGTTAACCAGTTTCATAGGTGCAAATCTGCTGACAGATTCCCTTTAAGTCGTCTACCGGTTAAAGAATGAAAAATAACATTTTCTGCAATCCAAAATGTGTCTGCATCATAACAGTAGGATGTAGTGCCCAATGCATGTCCATTTATTACGGTAAATCAGACTGTGGGTTCTCAAACTCCCGAATGCATGCAAAATGTTTCTCTCTGACTCTTTCTCTAATTTCCACCTCTTAACATTGAATGCACAGTCGACGTTATGAGATTATTCTTCGGCGTAATACGTGAGATGTATAAGATGATGGCACAGAGCATTGACTGTGTGTTTTGCAAATGTACACATGAGGAATTAAGTTGGACTAGAAGGGCTTTAAATGTTATCTTTGCAGGTCTGACCAAGCATATTAATAAGATACATCTATCTGATCTGTGATATATGCAGGTCTTTAACTGGATAGTGAGGTAAGAAAAAAGTCAATAATGTAGCAATGCTAGAAATATTTTCCAAAGACTGATTTTAGCAAGATTATACTGCAGGTAGTTTTAATTGTTTAACCATTCGCTAGTATAACAAGAATTAAGATTTGTTATATGTGTAATACCCAAGGGAGAAATGTATACCGAGTGTCACATGGAGAGAGAGAAACTAAGTCCATATTTACATTAAGTGTGTTGTTGTTTTTTTGACCGCCCTACTGTGCAACTAGAGAACCCTTCCCCATCGCAGCTTCATTGTATTTCCTATTTTATCATACTGCATGAAATTATTGAATACAAATAAGGCTACTTTCACACCAGCGTTTTTGCTGGATCCGTAATGGATCAGCAAAACCGCTTCTGTCATGATAATGCAACCGTCTGCATCCGTTATGAATGGATCCAGTTGTATTATCTTTAAAATGGCCAAGACGGATCCATCATGAACACCATTTAAAGTCAATGGGAGACGGATCCATTTTCTATTGTGTCAGAGAAAATGGATCCATCTCCATTGACTTACATTGTGAGTCATGACGGATCCATCTTGCTCCGCACCACATCGCGGACAGAAAAACGCTGCTTGTTTGGGAAGCAACCAAACGGAACGGAATGCATTCTGGTGCATTCCGTTTCATTCAGTTCAATTTTGTCCCTATTGACAATGAATGGGGACAAAACAGAAGCGTTTTCCCCCCGCTATTGAGATCCTATGACGGATTTCAATAGCAGAAAGGGAAAGCGCAGATGTCAAAGTAGCCTAATGCAATATTAATACTTAAATGATTGTATTTTGGTTGTAACAAGTTATCAAAATAGAGGATAATTATTAGATCAGTGGAGGTCCGACCATTGGGACCTCCACTGATATGAGAATGGGTCCCCTGAAATGACTGGAGTGGCCGGTCATGCATGAGAACTGCCCTCCATTCATGTGGGACTGCCAGAAACAGCCTAGCGCTTGTGCTTGGCTTTCACCGACAGTCCCATAGAGATTAATAGAAGGGCAGTGCTAATGCTTGACCGGCCACTCCAGTCATTTCAGGGGACCCATTCTCATATCAGTGGGGTCTCAATGGTCTGACCTCCATTGATCTAATAATTATCCTCTATCCTGTGGATAGGGGATAACTTATTACAATCAGAGTACCCCTTTAAGTATTAGTGTTGCATTCATTGAATTCAATAATTTCAATAATTATATTAATGAAGCTCAGGTGGTAAGGGACTCTGTTCTTGTCTGTTTTAGTAACTACTTGCTATCCACATGACAATTGTAATGACAATTATGGAGCATCTATTCTCATGTTCCTCTATTCCTCTATTATTTCTACTAGAAGCTATGAAAGAAATGATAGCAGTTTGCAGCGAAGGTCCAGCTGGGTGTTACCATTTGTGGGGGGTGTCCCTGAATAACGTCAGACTGTGCAGGAATACATCCCCTAACCGATATCCCCCATCTGGACCTTCGTTGCAAACTTCTGGAAATTCACTCAGGAATAATACAGGAATAGCACAGCACAAATCCATAAGAATACATATTCCAGAACGGAATGGAAGTAACTAAAAGCAATTACTAAAACAGACTTGTCAGCAGAGGTGAAGGGTCCACTTTAAGGCCCCTTTCACACGAGCGAGTTTTCCGCGCGGGTGCAATGCGTGAGGAGGACGCATTGCACCCGCACTGAATTCGGACCCATTCATTTCTATGGGGCTGTGCACATGAGTGGTGATTTTCACGCATCACTTCTGCGTTGCGTGAAAATCGCAGCATGCTCTATATTGTGCGTTTTTCACGCAACGCAGGCCCCATAGAAGTGAATGGGGCTGCGGGAAAATCGCAAGCATCCGCAAGCAAGTGCGGATGCAGTGCGATTTTCCCGCATGGTTGCTTAGCAACGGTACCCGATCTTTATTATTTTCCCTTATAACATGGTTATAAGGGGAAATAATAGCATTCTTAATAAAGAATGCATAGTAAAATGAAGTGGAAGGGGTTAAAAATAATAAAAGTTAACTTACCTTAGCCACTTGATCGCGTAGTTGCGATCTGTCCTCTCTTTCCCAGCATCAGCTAAGATCTAAAGGACCTGTGATGACGTCACATCACATGGTCCAATCACATGGTCCATCTTACCATGGTACCTCTTATCCGGGCGTCAATTCTCCAGAAGACCCGAAACCGGACTTCAGTTATGAAGTCGGGCTTCGGGTCTGGGTACCAAACAGGGCGATTTTTCTCATGCGCGTGCAAAACGCATTACAAACGTTTGCACCCACGTGGGAAAAACGCGCATATTCCCGCAACGCACCCGCCTCTTATCCGGGCGTCAAACATGACGCCCGTGTGAAAGAGGGCTAAGGTGGTCTTAATCTTTTAACAGGGTGGACAAATTCTCATTCATCTGTTCCTAATGAACTCCCTGTAGACACGATGGCAGGCTCAGCCAAGAATGCCTGTGTTTTCAACGGTGGTGGCTAATCTTCTTTGAGAACAAAGGATTGGGCATGTTGAAATTCAAGATGCCGAATTCTTTAAGCCCCTCCCTAATCATATGCTGAATATATAGTTCAAAGAAAAAAAGGTGGTGGGTTCAGTCAGCACAACCCTATATGCAGGTGCACATTGCTATAGCGAAATACACATACAAAAGAAAAAACAAAAATGCAATGGCACTCTGCAACCAGCACTCTGCCCTGCCTCCATGCTGAATGTTGCAGGTGCAGCATGCATGCCAGGTACACTCTGCTTGTAACCCTGTTTGGTGCCATAACAGCTTCAATCAGATCCAGGGATGCAATTACCAACATGCATGCTGAACCCACTATATACTTCTACTGGAACCAAATGGCTACTGGTAGGTGCTATAAAAGCAGAATCAGTTTTATACTGACTTTAAAACCAGCCTCCAGGGCAGACTAACTAGTCAGATGTTCACGACTGCATGGAGATCGCCACGCCTCCAATATATACTACAAAGAAAAAAAGGTGGGGGGTTCAGTCAGCACAACCCTATATGCAGGTGCACATTGCTATGGCGAAATACACATACAAACGCAAAAACATAAATGCAATGGCACTCTGCAACCAGCACTATGCCCTGCCTCCATGCTGGATGTTGAATGAGGCATTAGTGTACATTTTGGCCAAAGCATAATAAGCCTCTCACCACGACAAGGTTGCTTCTATGAGGGGTCCCTAACACTAGTTCCTACCTGTTATGGGCCATGACAGCCACACAGAATCCAGGGAGCGCAGGTGCAGCATGCAAGCCAGGTACACTCTGCTTGTAACCCCGTCTGGTGCCATAACAGCTTCAATCAGATCCAGGGATGCAAGAACCAACATGCATGCTGAGCCCACTATATACTTCTCCTGGAGCCAAATTGCTACTGGTAGGCGCTTTAAAAGCAGACTCAGGTTTATACTGATTTTAAAACCAGCCTCCAGGGTAGACTATCTAGTCATGTGTGCACGACTGCATGGAGATCGCCACGCCTCCAATATATACTACAAAGAAAAAAAGGTGGGGGGTTCAGTCAGCACAACCCTATATGCAGGTGCACATTGCTATGGCGAAATACACATACAAACGCAAAAACAAAAATGCAATGGCACTCTGCAACCAGCACTCTGCCCTGCCTCCATGCTGGATGTTGAAAGGGGCCTGGCATGCATGCTGCACCTGCGCTCCCTGGATTTTGTGTGGCTGTCATGGCCCATAACAGGTAGGAACTACTGTTAGGGACCACTCATAGAGGCGACCTTGACGTGGTGAGTGGCTTATTACGCTTTGGCCAAAATGTACACTAATGCCTCATTCAACATCCAGCAAGGAGGCAGGGCAGAGTGCTGGTTGCAGAGTGCCATTGCATTTTTGTTTTTGCGTCTGAATATATAGTTGCCTAGAATTTAGATGGTCGCGGGTCCATATGCCTGACATAGGTCTAATGTCTACAGCCATCTAAAGAAAGCTTGTGCTGCTCTTGGGATAAGCCAGTTTCATAGTTAGTGATAATGGTTATCAATCATCCATCCTTGGTCCCTTTCTCATGTCCAACCCTTCTTTTCTATATGTTTTCTGAGGTTAAAAAAAAGTCCCAAACACCATGGAGATCATTTATCAAACTGGTGTAAAGTAGAACTGGCTTAGTTGCACATAGCAACCAATCAGATTCCACCTTTCATTTTGGACAGCTCCTTTGGAAAATGAAAGGAAGAATCTGATTGGTTGCTATGGGCATCCAAGCCAGTTCTACTTCACATCCAAATGTTTGCAACTTTCTAAAGGTCGCTTGAGACTAATTTTGTAGCAAGTTGTGTTTCTCTAGTCACCACTATTCTGAAAAGGGAGAGAGGTGATGTCGGGGTGGGGGAGAGGGGTCAGCGGCTCCGGTATTTAAATCTTTTTTTTTTACTCCAGTTTTAGTTAGGGGCTGGCAAATACATATTTAGGTGTGGGCACATGGACTGCTGGAGCTGCACCTAAGTTATGACTAGGTGTGCGCCTCATCATAAACTAAGTGCAGCCACCAGCAGCAAGCGGAGATTGAGTGATGGAAAACCTTCTTCTATGATAAGTTTCCTATTGCAAGCAAACATGTCTCTTGAACTTCATTCAGGCCCCAACATTCTTTTCAAGCTGTGAGATAGGATATATCCTGTGTGCTCTGTGTATTCAGATTTTATTGACAGAAAATTTGGAATTTTTCAAAAATGTGACATTTTACATTCTGGAAACTGTAAATTTTGAGAAAATGTCGATCGTGGTTTGCTATTCGTAGAGAGTCACTCAATACACTGCATTTGCACAATCTGACTGCCATACTCCATCTCTTCAGCTTTTTAGCTCATTGAGGCTCATCCAAAAAGAGCGGGCTAGTTTATGAGGAGCGCCATGTGGCTAAAACTTTAAATTATTCACACAAGATACACGTCTGCCAGACGTTGTGCTTTTTATTATGGTATATGTGGGGGTAATATCACTTGAAACATTTTCCGTTATACACGTCCCACAAAACAATAGTATTGTACCTATTACAATATGACAGCTTGGTGTCCTATTTACTGTAACATGCCAATCTCGTTATTAGTTAGCAATCTGTGACGGGGACCATTTAGGTGAATATGTGGCCCTCAAGGGCCTCTTACTGCAGTCACTCTGCTTCAGAAGGGGAGCCTCTGAACTTTTCCATTATCCTTCATTGAAGGGGTTAATGGGGTTTGCGACTGCATTCGCCGCTCATGTGAGACACTACCAATGTAAAGAAAAGAAAAGGAAAAAAAATCGGAAATTCAGTTTTAGTGGGGGATGATGGCCTTACCTTTCTGCGCTTAATTGGCCGTATTGTCTCCAAAAGTTAATTGGTTACTTAGTCCAGGTAGTTAGTAAAATGTTTAGCTGCGTCAAAAAGCTCAGGCTCCCACTCTTAATGGGGCGTGAAATGGAATGTTTGATGCTGCAAATAAAATCACTGATATTCAAGGATGTTATGGTAGGTAATGCGTTGAAACTGCCATTTAATGGGTCCTGGAAGATTAGGGTAGTGTCAGCTGGAACCGCCCGGTCTTTTTTCTGACATTGTTAGTTGCTTCTTCATTTACTTAACGGCTGTCTGCACTGATTACATAGGCATAAAACTCCCCGCAAAAAAACAACAGAGACATGCTCTATTAGCGGTCCAATTAGAACTATTTGCATATTACACTTCATTTCTGTTTAAGTGAATCCCTAATACAACTTTAGAAATAGGAATTAATGGGATCTCCAAGGAAAAATGATCTCTAACATGTGATATCTCTGTGAATTAAAAAAAAAAAAAAACTTGATCTACTCTATCTATCTATTATCTATCTATCTATCTATCTATCTATCTATCTATCTATCTATCTATCTAGTCAATAAAAAAGCCAGCTTGTTGCGGTCTATCTTTTAACTACTATCTATTATCTATCTATCTATCTATCTATCTATCTATCTATCTATCTATCTATCTATCTATCTATCTATCTATCTATCTATCTCATCTATCTAACAGAAAAAACACAGCAGCACAGTCAAATAGAAATGTGGGTGCAATCCCTCTGACAGGGTCCACATAGATATCCAAAAAACAAAAAATGAGACAGCACTCCAAAGTACTCTGAAGAAGGGGGGTAGACCTTATTTATTCCCCTGCTAGGGAATAAATATGGTCCACCATCCTCTTTCACTGTACTTTCGAGTTCTGCCTCATTATCTATCTACTATGTAACTATCTATCTATCTATCTATCTATCTATCTATCTATCTATCTATCGATCGATCAATCGATCTATTTATCGATCGATCTATCGATCTATCTCTATCTTTCTCTAATTTATCTGCATCTATCTATCTATCTATCTATCTATCTATCTATCTATCTATCTATCTATCCATGTATCTATTATCTATCTATCTATCTATCCATGTATCTATTATCTATCTATCTATCTATCTATCTATCTAGCTATCTATCTAGCTATCTATCTATATCTCTCTATCTATCTCTATATCGCTCTATATTTGTCTGTCTGTTTTAGAGAGATCTTGATTAGGCAGATATAATAAATAATATAAGTTAAAGGGGTTGTTTAGGTTCAGAGCTGAACCCTGACATATCCTATTTTCACCCAGGCAGCCACTATGCGATGAGCATCAGAGCAGTTCATGCTCCAATGCTTCCTCTTGCCCTGCACTATATTGCGCAGGGAAACGTACTTTCCTGCAGATCTGGTGACGTCCAGGATCTCTGCTACAAGAAGGCTTCCACCTAACAGTGTTCCCAGTGACGTCACTGGGACTAATGGGTCGGCTTTAGCACTGCCCTAGCCTGTAAGGCTGCCTGGGTGAAGAAATGGATATGTCAGGGTTCAGATCTGAACCCAGGCAACCCCTTTAAATGGGTTGTCTCCCCTCATACATTGGTAGCATATTGCTAGGTTATACCGTACAACCAATGTCTGGGACCCACACCTATCTCTAGAATGGAGACTCCAAAGTGAAGGAGAGTGTATGTACGGCCGCCCTCCATTAAGGTCTATGGAAGTGCTTAAAATAGCTTGGTTAGCACTGGCTCGGCTATGTCCATCAGCCCCATAGAAGTTAATGGAGTGGTGGCAGTGCTTGTGTGGTGAACTTCCCATTCATTAATATGGGACTTCTGAAACTAGCTGCTCAATCCGCTCTACTTCACTTTGTGGACTCCGTTTAAGAGCTAGCTGTGGGTCACAGAGATGGGACCTGTAGCTAGCAGGCATTGGTGATATATACTAGCAATGCACCTCTAATGCTTGAGATAACACAACCCCTTTAAGTTAATGTAGTTCTCCTGCAGTTATATTTCCGACCACAGAAAACGCTTTGAGATCTCATAATGCGCTTATATAAGAAATGCATAACTCATGCTTCTGTTTCAGCACACATGGCACAACTGTGTGTAGTGAGCCATTTGGTGGCACACAGAGTCCCTGAGGCCAGAAACCACAGGAACTCTGTGGGGGAGAATTATCAAACTGGTGTAACGTAGAACTGGCTTAGTTGCCCATAGCAACCAATCAGATTCCACCTTTCATTTTCCAAAGGAGCTGTGAAAAATGAAAAATGGAAAATTTTGCTTTACACCAGTTTGATAAATCTCCCCTATGTTTTTTCCCTATGGTTTCTCTATGCATTCGCTTATTGCAGAAATATTTTCCTCTTGCAGAAATGCCTCTGGAGAAGACTAATCCCCTGTTCGGTGCTTATGGAAGTCTCCAAAGGTGAAATAGAGTCCCAAACAATCCCATAGGTGTCTAACTTTTAGTTTGCAAATCTTTTGCCCTTAGTAAAACCATCATCCACTGTCATGTGGCCAACACTCTGATCTCCAAATAAGTCTACATTCACACGAACGTGGTCTTTTGCGGATCCACAAATTGGGAATCCGCAAAACACGGACACCAGCCCATGTGTGTTCCACAATTTGCGGACCGCACATGCTGTGGCTGTCAGAGAAAAGGCATATTCTTGTCCACAATTGCGGACAAGAATAGGACATGTTCTATTTTTTTTTTTTTTTGCGGGGCCGTGGTACGGAGCAACAGATGCGGTGTGCTGTCCGCATCTTTTGCGGCCCCATTGAAATGAATGGGTCTGCACCTGTTCCGCAAAATTGCGAAACGGATGCGGACTCATTCATACGGTCCTGTGAATGAACCCTAACCCTGGGTTCACACCTGAGCGTTTTACAGCGCGTTCAAACGCGCTGTAAAACGCTCAACAGATTAAAACCAATGCATCCCTATGGGAGTGGTTCACACTTGAGCATTTTAAAACGCCCAACGCATAAACAAGTACTTGAGCTTCTTTTGGGGCGTTTGACGCGCGTTTTGTGATTGACACCACAGTAGTCAATCACAAGAACGCGCGTTTTACGCGCGTTTCCTATTTGCAAAAACGCGCTGAAATACGCGCGACAAAAACGCGCGTAAAACGCGCGTTTTTAGAACGCTCAGGTCTGAACCCAGGGTAACACAGCATCTTATGTGTGGACAGGAAATCAGTTTCTCTGTGCATTCCTTTGGTAGCCTCAATGTAAGTTTCATAGGAATGAAAAGAGAATCTAACTTCATGTCCTGTGCTATTTGTGAAGTCAGAGTGTTGGTCACATGACACAGCTGAGGATCAGAAGGGAGGTTATAACTCATAAATATGGTCATTGGTAAGAAAATTAACTTCACTACAGTTTACATCTTGTACCTTTCTAACAGGTCAGAGAATAAAAATGTGTGGGAGTGCTACTTCCACTATGGAGGTTAAGCAAATTTGTTTATACTGGTTTTCTTATGTTTACATCAGTTTTAGGAATCTGTTATATTTAATGATTACTTATTGCCCTTTTTGTAGCTAAGTTAAAAAAATGTAACAAAAACACAATCGGGCTTGAGGACCGTTGCCATGGTACCTCACACAGAGACAGGGGAAATGCCATTACCATTACCATGAATTGTGGTCAGCATAAGGACATCACTTTTGTCCTTATATCTGACTAGCAACAGGTTTTCACTGGTAAGGGCACGGTCTCACCCCTGGGGATAGGTACCTGGAGGGGGTAGGTAGGGAGGAAGCGCTGATTTTTCCACACGGTCCCACAAGCGGACGTGGATCTGGTGGCGAGGGACTGAAACAAGGGGATACTAGTAAAAAAGTTATCCACGTACAGGTGGTAACCTTATCTAGTAGTGAGTGCATAATGTCCCACACAAGTTTCTTGCTAACACCCAGAGTGGGGGGACATTCTGGGGTTGAATACGGGAATTTCGCCCCTCGTATACACGAAACTTGTAAGTGTACCCTGAGGTACTCTCACAAAGTTTGTACAACTTCACGCCATACCTCGCCCGCTTTGAGGGAACATACTGGCGGAAACTGAGTCTCCCCTTGAAAGCAATGAGAGACTCATCAACCGTGACCTCCCTTCCAGGTACGTAGGCCTCCAAAAATTTGGCCCCAAATTGATCAATGACCGGCCTGATTTCGTACATAATGCAGGCATTTCCGCATGGCCTCAAACCCTGAGCGTGTCATGGCCGTACGGTAAAGTGGGGTCTGGTAGAGGATGTCCCCACTCCAGTACAGCCTGGCACTAGGTTTCTTGACTAGGCCCATGTGCAGCATGAGGCCCCAAAACATCCTCATCTCGGTTGCACTGACCGGTGACCAGCCACCGGGCCTAGCGAAAAAAGAGCCCGGGTGTTGAGCAACGAACTGTTGGGCATACAGATTCATTTGCTCCACTATTAGATTCACAAAGGGGTCACTAAAAAAAAGAAATAGTAATATTCATTGAATACCACTGTGGTAATCTGGATTCCTGGCTGACCACCAAAATCAGGAATCGTGGGCTCAAAATTCTCTGGGGTACACCATCCAAGTTCACTAGTTGGGGGCTCAGATGAAATTAACTGGTGGGCCGGGAAACTAGTACGAGACCCAGAGCTGCTCGTACTAGTGTGGGCCACAGGGTCCCTAGCATGGTGGTCCCCTTGCTCCGCCTGGCGGCGTCTCAGCCGCCTTGGGGGCTCATCATCGCTAGATTATGAGGAGGATGCGGATGACAAAAGGAATGTGGGGTCATCCTCGTCCTCACTGGGATTCTTGGATTCGCAGACAAGCTGGGCGGATGCCTCCTGGGCCGAGAATGTCCGGCGGGCCATAGGCAAGTGTGTGTGGGTGCGTGTGTATGTGCGTGTGTAAATCTTTATTCAGTGTGCGTGTGTGTGTGGGGGCACGGGTGTTCCCAAATTGTTCCCTAAAACCTAAAACAGGAAAAAAAAAGAACTAACTAAAAAATAAAGAGAAAGCAAAAAAATGTACAAAGGGTTAAAAAAAGTTCAAACTCGCTGATCAGCCATCCGGTGCTGATCAGCGGTGGGGTGGGTGATGCGCTAACAGTGGCCGGACGCTAAAGAATGCCGGCCACTGTCAGCGGACGCAAAAAAAATTGCTTGCGCCCCCAAAAAGGTGGAGGGGGTGGGCAGAGGTGGTGGGGGTGCAAGGGGGCAAGCTGCAGCACCCCTGGGGGTGGGGTCTAGGGTCACACAGATGTGCTGTGGACCCCAGACATCCTAAGAGGGTGATGCAACAGGGGACAAAAAACTTTAACCCTTTAACCCGTAACTCTCCCTGCCTGACCTAAGCCTTTCCCTATGCTCTCCCTGATCTACCTGATAGTGCCAGATGGCACTCTGAAAGGGCACAGTAGAGTGCTGCTGGGCTGCTGGGCTGCTGGGCTGCTGGGCTGCTGGGCTGCTGGGCTGCTGGGCTGCTGGGCTGCTGGGCTGCTGGGCTGCTGGGCTGCTGGGCTGCTGGGCTGCTGGGCTGCTGGGCTGCTGGGCTGCTGGGCTGCTGGGCTGCTGGGCTGCTGGGCTGCTGGGCTGCTGGGCTGCTGGGCTGCTGGGCTGCTGGGCTGCTGGGCTGCTGGGCTGCTGGGCTGCTGGGCTGCTGGGCTGCTGGGCTGCTGGGCTGCTGGGCTGCTGGGCTGCTGGGCTGCTGGGCTGCTGGGCTGCTGGGCTGCTGGGCTGCTGGGCTGCTGGGCTGCTGGGCTGCTGGGCTGCTGGGCTGCTGGGCTGCTGGGCTGCTTCTCTCGTTCTCTCCTCGATCCCAGGCAAAGAATGCAGGAGGAGGAGGAGAGCAGGGGGAGTTAACCCCTGCCTGCCCAATCAGCCGATCAGGATCGATCCTGTGAGGTGATGTCACCATCACCTCACAGGATCAAAGGATTGTGATCCTGTGAGGTGATGGTGACACCCTGATGTCCGAGTCCTGTACGCCCTGTGTCCTTAAGAGGTTAAAGACCTTTATTTGAATTTTTTTCTACATTTCTATTGTTGAACTTTTCATAACTTTGCTAGTCAATACAGAAAGTGACATCACACATTTTTTTTTTTTTTCATATCATCCAAGATCCCTTGCATGTTCTGGTTCAATTAAAAATATGTAAATTAGGATAAAATCAATGATATACAACACCTTTGAGGTCACCATTGTTTAATATATAAAAAAGAATAAAAAGTTCAAGAGATTTTTCAAGGCAATAAATATTAAATTTACCCAATACCATCAAATGCTTATGTTTAGATTTCTGAATAGGGGATGGCTAATAGGGGATAGCTAAAAATACTGCACACTCCATAAATATAAATGTAGTGAGAAATACTCGTTTTATGAAGTTTCAAAATACGTTCTTGAATATAGCATTGGATATATTAAGGTTTTTTAAGGTTATAGGGGATATCTATCTATCTATATACACACTATGAGCGAATTGATTCTACCGAATCAGAATTCATCCCGAATTTCCCAAAAAGTTCACATTCTAGTAAACCTGATTTTTTTGGTGATTAATTTCGGGCGAATATAGTGGTATATACCCCAGACAATGCATATATTTTGTCCAGAAATCCAAAGTGGCATACTAGGCTGTCTCTCCATCTTGCTCTCTTTTTCCCCAAATCTTTCCAGAAAAAATATAAGTCATAGTAGACCAGAGAGTGTTATATACCAACTTTTAGAGTAATACGACCATATTTGATTTAAGTGGAATTCATTCGTACAAATCGGGCATGAAACGTATTTCAAGAAATTCATTGTAAGAAGAGTCACTGACAATAAGGTGATAACCTAGGAACCCCATTGCTCAGCTGTCATCTGTGGAGGAATCCAACTACCTTAGAGCACTTTAGAATTGAAACAGCCAATTCCAGTATACAAATAGGGTACAAAGTAAAGGGTAAATACCCTTGGACCACAGGGCTAACATGCCAGAGTGTTTTTATGTTCCTATATTTTGAGTAGACTGCATTTCCTAATATTACATTTTGATTTGGTCTTTGCAATACTTTTCAACAGTCCATGCAATTTGGTTTCTTACAGATGATATTTAGCACATATATATTTAGACCGTAGACCGCATTTGATTGTGATATTAAGAGCCTGTTGACAATTGTTGAAGGCCTTGCATTAGGCCAAAATAACCCCTTTTACTTTGTTGTAGTTCAGTGATAGTGAACTGATTGAGACAGATACAGAGCAATTGACAAAAGCTTTCATCTAAAAGAATAGGGAGCCACCTTTGCTGTAACCTTTGAGGCTATGGTGTCTGTATATACTAGAAAACTCTCTCACAAGCAGGAGGGAAGCAAGAAACATATTGAATACTTAAATGGGAAAAAAAAATTAAATTCTAAGTAAGTTATTCAGTACACTGTATAGCTGACAACATAACTGAATAATTTCTAGAATCTCTTTATAGTCCACTTTTGCTACTTTTTTCAAGCTGATAGAAGTTTCCTGAGACTGGAGAAAATGGTTGGCACAGCAGAACATTACAATAGCTTTATATGCAGATAGAGTGCTCCGATATATTCGCGATTGCGCAAATCAGCACTAATGATGCGAATATTTTGGCACAATATGAGCAACTTCACATATTAGCAGGTCTGACTACATATTAAGTAATTGGTTCACTAAGTATTGTTGTGACATCACAGCACTATGTCTGTAGCATGTATGTATGGACAGCAGAACCTATCACACTACCTAACCCCCTGCACTGGAACAGCTACACTATATCACGATCTAACCTACACTGACTATCTCACACTAACTATCTGTATTATATATATAAGCTAACTAACTAACTATCTAATGTAATGACACAGCAAAGCACAGAGCACAGCAATGACACTGCTGTCTCTCACAGAACTGCAAAAGACTGCAGAAAATGGCTGTTGGGGAGGTTCTTATATAGTAAAGGGGTAGACAACTTTCCTATTGGTTGCTAGGGATGTTGCTAAGCTCAGACAAAGATATTGCAGCCTTCTCATTGGGTTCAGATGAAAAAAATCTCAAAGTAGCGATATTTGCAATTTAAATTCGCGATTTGAATATTCGCACCCAACACTACTCACGGGTGGTGATCCTATCTGATTACTGCCATTCAAACCCCACTGTTTTCCCTAACAGTAACAACAGTAACTGTAAAAGTTATAGACCCCTATGACAGTAATAGTTATAGACCCCCCATAAATGTGAGAGCCATTTACTCCCATAACAGTGTCAAACAATTCTTCCTTACAGGATCCACTCTGTGTGTGACAGAGAAGATTGCCACAGCTGTCAAATCAAAAGAGCTCCATTTGCCCTGAAAAAATCATTTATGACACTCTGGGTTCTTCTTTAACTGTATCCAACCCCTATCAAGCTCTTTAATGCCAATACATAATTATGAATATCAAAGTCAAGATGACATATACAGTATGGCTATGGGTAAATGGATGGTAGACAGTAATAAGAAACAGCCTGCACACTGCACAGTCAGAGGGTGGCCCATCTCACACATTGGTGGCATATTGCTAGGATATTCCACCAATGTCTGATAGCTGCGGGTCCCACACACCTAAAACGGATAGCCCAAAGTGAAGAAAAGCACACTGCGCATGCGCAGCTGCCCTCCTTTCATTTCTATAAGACTGCCGAAAATAGCTAAACACTGACTGACCATAGAAGTGAATGGAACAGCGGCCACCCTTGCACGATGCACTTCCCATTCATTCCCATTGGCTATTTTCCGCACTCCTATAGAAATGAATGGGAAGTGTACTGCACAATCACCATTCATTTTGTGGGCTCCGTTCTAGAGATAGGTGAACGTCCCACACTTATCAGACATTGGCGGTATATCCTAGTCATATGCCACTAATGTATGAGTTAGGCCAACCTCTTTAAATTAAAAAAGGGTCCAAAAATCATCATTTTTGGTGGAAGATGCCTTCATCTTTGTCTTCTGATCTGATCTGAAAATGGTGATTTCTTACAAATTTGATTGATATAGAATTGATTTTCTTTATCCCTACGTATTACTAACCAGAAATTCCCTTATACTGATGGTTTTCCTCATAGACAGTCATAGTCGTTCGCCCACTACCAAGGACACAAGTGTAATGTGTAGGGAGATAGAATTTGGACCCCTATGTCATTTCAGTTGAATTCCTCCAAACACAATAATCCTCATCTTCTTGTCACGGAGAAATAACACAGTCATCCACCGTTATCTAGAATTTGCATGAAATGTCCAATAACAGAGAACAATAACCTGTCAACAGATACATAGGAAAGGGAATTAGAATGTCAAGCATTTTAATTTCTGTCATCCTATGCAAATGCCTACATGTAGTGTATATTTATTAATGTTATGTTAATGGCATGAGACAGTTTCAATTTTAGGTTTAGTGGTCCTTTAACGGAAAGATTATCAGCCTGATGGATATTGTACAATGCTCTGCATGAATTTCATATTCAGAAGCAAAACATTTTTCACCATAAGGGTCCCATCTTTACCACTCAGTGCTGTCAGGATTAATGTTGATCCAAGATGACGTCGCAGAGGCTCAGAGAGAACATGTTGGCTTGTGCTCTAGAGATTCGATTTCACAGCGGAGAGATGTGTACACTTGTTGTGGTCATCGCCCGGCTCCCTCCTTGCCTTACAGTCGTTCTCTGTGCTCCTGCTGTTTGATAGTAAAATGCATTCAGTCAGTAATCAGAGATTAAGATTAGTACGGGATTCTGTTGCTATTTATCCACAGCGTATGGATGCTCCAGGCTGGGCTCTGGGCCCCTTAAAAACTACACAGTGCAATGCAAAATCAATATCACTTAAGGTTTAAACGAATCCCTTCCAACTATTTAGTAGCTAAAACTTCACAGTGGATTAGAGAAAAAGCAGCTACACTGCATGTAAAGTATGTTCTTTCATTCCTTCAGAGGTGTGGTTAATAAGTCAAAAACTGTATGGGAAAACAATTTTACAGTCTTACACATTCAAACACAATCACCGTCAGTAGCCAAATAGTAACAAAATATTATTAAAACAATAAAAAAGACAAAGAAAAATTTGTGAGTAATGTGAAGGTCATGCCTAATCATGTAAAGATTGATGTTTAAATGATTGTCTAGTTCGTAAACCCCATTTTGGAGGATAGGTTGTCCAAAAAATATATATATCTCTCCTGACTACCTCATACATATACACATTCAGCTTGAAATCTTGCGCCGTTCTGAACTCAGCGCAGGCGCGGTGAGTGAAAGACGCTCGTCGGCTGCCAGGTTCCTCACCGCACCTGCGCTGAGTTCGTAACGGCGCGAGACTACATCCGAGCACAGGGCTGGCAGACAGACGCAAGCGCTGCCTGGCCCTGTCAATCAAGACCTGGAGGGAGGAGACCCAGGTGGGAGAATGGAGGCTCTAGGAGCAGGAACAACGCCCTACCCTGCTCCTAGAGCCTCATTAGCATATTATAAAAGTTTGATTTTTAAGGTTAATGCAGGCACTGAGAAAAGTAAGAATAGGCTAGTTAGGTTTAGCTGGCATTAGCACATCGCTAATGTCAGCTAACTTCATAGGGTTAAACCTGGTGACAGAAACCCTTTAATGTGTATGGGCCTTAAAGAGGGTGTGTAATCTTTAAATGTTAATTTAATATAATACAGCATGAAAAATGAGTTATCATTTACTCTCTGTTACAAAAATATTCTCATCAATTAATTCAATGGTGCACCGCCAACTACTGAGGAGGTCACACATGCTCAGTTCTGTCCTTCAACGGCCACCACCATATCTATTTTTAGAAGCTTTGACAGTTATAGGGAGAGAACTGCATCAGAAAGGGCTCACCCCCTGAGCTATGGTAGGGAGAGATCTGCAGCAGAAAGGATAGACCCTCTGAGAAAAGATACTCCCCCTGAGCTGCCAGCCTTAAGAGAATCTAGAGGAATTGGAGTCATAAAAGGGGGAGCTTTAGATCCATGCAATGTGCAGGGCGAGCTTTTTGCTTTGTTAGACAGAGATAGTAATTAGTGATGGACGAACATCGACCGGGACGTTTTGCGAACGCGCATTCATGATCAAATGTTCGAGAACCGTGCGTTTGCGCCGGGCCCACATTGACTTTAATGGCAGGCGAACCTTAAAAACCTTCAGGTCGTATTTGCTGCCACCAAATACTTACTAGAAGTGCACAAATAGTGCCACAACATGGACAGTGACATACCTGAGGGGAATCAATGGCAAAAATTCCCACAAAAAATATGTATTTTAATCAGGGGCCATTTTTATGCATCTTAAAGGGAAAGTCTCAAAATTGTGCCCTGCTGGAGCCTAGAGGATTTTTATTTTAGGCCACAGAAGTACAGGCCCCAAAAATTAGGCATTCACCTGACAGAAAATAACTTGTGATTATGTGGCTGGAGGCACATTAGGCATTCACTGGCTAAAAATTTTACTGTAGGCCAGTACAGGCCCCAAAAATTAGGCATTCACCTGACAAAAAAGAACTTGTGATTATGTGGCTGGAGGTACATCAGGCGGTTACTGGATAACAATTTTACTGTAGGCCAATGGAGTACAGGCCCCAAAAATTAGGCATTCAGCTGACAGAAAAAGCCTTTTATGCCGCTGTATATAAATAAGACAAGGATCATTATTTGTTCTGGGTGGTGGCGGATATGTGTGCGCTGGCATGAGGAAATTCAATTATACGTGGTCATCACAGGTGTTGGTGCTGCAAGTTTATAATTGACATTTATTAAAACTTTTTTACAGGGCTTGAGACCCCCTGCCTGGTCACATGGTACGCTCTCTCCACTTCCTCCTTGCTCCCAGAATATGTGCTGTTCATTGTGCACCTGTTCTGGGCTCCTGATTCCCACCCACAATGAACATGTCAGTCAGCAGTGAGGACAATTCATATCCTGCCCCCTGCTTCCCTTCATCTCTGCTCCAAGTACCCTTCAGCAGTGTTTCAGCTATGCCCCCTCCAGCAAGGCAAAGGAACCTGCAGTGAGCGCCTGTGACTTTCTGACTGCATATATATGGCTGGCTTAGCTAAGAAGAGCTGAGAGCTTTTATGCCTCACAGTGCCTGCTTGTGGTGCAGGCACACAGATAAAGGAGGAAAGGGGAGGTAATGATCCAATTAGAGCCTTACAGTTTTCAAAAGACTGCAACAGGGAGCAGTGAGTCCTTGCAGGTTAGTTCTGTATATGGAGGAGGGAGATGAGATGTAAATGGGACTGTATGATGGGGGCTGGGGGGAGATGTTATGTACATAGGACTGTATGATGGGCGTCTGGAGGGGCAGATATGATGTTTATGGGACTGTATAATGGGGGATGGGGGGAAGATATGATATACATGGGATGGTATGATGGGGCTGGAGGTGCAGATGTGATGACCATGGGACTATATGATGGGGGCTGGGGAGGGAGATGTGATGTACATGGACTCTATGATGGGGGTTGGAAGGGCAGATGTGATGTATGTGGGACTGTATTATGGGGGCTGGGCAGATGTGATATACATGGGACTGTATGATGGGGCTGGGGGTGCAGATGTGATGACCAGGGGACTGTATGATGGGGGCTGGGTGGAGAGATGTGATTTACATGGGACTGTATGATGGGGGCTGAAGGAGTTAGATGTAATGTTCATGGGACTGTATGATAGGGGATGAAGGGAGGAGGGATATGTGATTTATATGAGACTTTAAGATGGGGATGGAGGGTAGTTTTGATTTACATGGGGCTGTATGTTGGAGGAGGGTGGGGAGTTATGTTATTTACATGGGACTGTATGTTGGAGGAGGCTGGAGGGAGGGAGTGATTTTATTTACATGGGACTGTGTGTTGGAGGAGGCTGAAGGGACTGCGTTGGAGAAGCTTGGAGGGAGGGAGTGATTTTATTTATATGGGACTATGCCTTGCAGGAGGATGTGAGGGAGGTGAAACAATTAGCTAGAGAGAGTGGAAATAAGAAAGTGTACAGTCTTGTACATAAAAATAAACTGAGCATGCTCCCTGGAGTACTAGGCTGTGAATGATGATGTTTTTTGTGTACTGCGCAGAGCCATCATGCTGAGTTTGTGGGGAGGAACAAGAGAAAGAGGAGTGGTGGACGTGGAGCAGCACTGCCGGGAAGGGCAGTGGGTGGATACTGAGAAGAGCTGCTTCATCACAACTGACACGCCCATAGCTAGGAGGATGAGATGCAGCAGGAAGTGCAGGCTGCATGGGAGAAATGAGAACATTTCAGCTTAATCAAAACATGTTTCAAGGTACTCAGTTAGCCTTAGTCTATCATTTTATAAGCCACTGTAGTGATTTATTTATTTTTTTATAGACCCGGATAACTCCTTTTAAACAGGGATGATGTTTTTCACACATCTAAGTTTGTTTTTAAGGGTTCATTTACATCGGCATATACTTTTTCTAGTGACTAGTCCCAATCTGCATATCGAGCAGTGCTCGTTACCTGTCTTTACATTATTGCACTGTATGGGAACAAACGATAGTTAATGCGATTGTCCATTCCCACACAGGTTGCTTATTAATGACTGCACATCCCCTTTTTACCCAAATCATAGCGGTGCCAACAAACAAGTATTGGTATGCTTGATCACATGAAAGTCACGATCACTCGACAAACAAGCCGAATGCTGGGAGATTGGTGAGATGTTTATACCAGAAATGGCCAACAGCGTTCACTTTTCATTTTTTTGTATGTAGTGGGTGCAAAGACAGGGAGCAGCGATAGCACCGCTCCCCATCATTGTATACCTCAGATGCCGAGTTCATCAATGATCACGGCATCTGAGAGTAAAAACAGTGTAAAATTAACAGAAAAAAACTAAAATAAATCATACTTGTGGTCGGATCGGCTATCAGAAAGGTGTACCTAACTTATCTAACCCTATCTACAACAAGCAGTAGAATTATGCCATAACTGCTGCGGTAGGGCAGCCTAAAGGGGGCCACCCTAATATGAAGTGACTATAAGATGGTGTGGGTGGGTGAAATCTGCTGAATTGGCATCAGCCTGGGCCCACAGGTGCCTATAAATAGCCTAGTAATCAGCCAGCCTAGGCCCACAGGTGCATAAAATAGCCTTGTAATCAGCCTCCCCTCCCACAAATACAGCAATATATTTGCTTAATACTTGTGGTCGGATCGGCTATCAGAAAGGTGTACCTAACATATCTAACTCTATCTACAACAAGCAGTAGAATTATGCCATAACTGCTGCGGTAGGGCAGCCTAAAGGGGCCAAAAAGAGCAGACCTTAGTTTAGAGCAAAACATATACATACCATTACAACACCCGCTTTGAACGCAAAAGACACTTCACGATGAAAGTGCGGAATTTACAGTACATATCACAGAGACTTCTGTGTACCTTACCTCTTTGTCACGTGCGCCGACACGTCGTTCTTGGAGGTAGCTAATGTTGATGCTTTTGAAACAGTGGCCGGTAATCAGAAACGATTTACTCCTATGTTGACCAACATATGAACATATTACGAGAAGGTCTGAATCCTGAGAGCTGCAGACTGAAACAACTATGGTGAGTCTGATGGAAGGGCCTAAATGAACTCCAACCATTCGCCAAGGGCCCTGCTCAGACACCAACTGTTACTGGTAGCAAAATACTTCACCTATACTTATTCCCCAGGCCACAGCTTTTATTATTTTTTATTTTTATAAAGAACCCAAAAAGTTAGAAGATGGCGTATGCCGTCTAACTTTAGTAGTAGATTAAGTAAAATGTGTAAACTCACCAGGCCTGGGGAACCAACACGAATACATGGCTGTTCCAATTAACGAGCTAATGTTGCCTGCAATGAGGACAGAAAACGTACCCACCATACTAGCAGTTGTGACAGGAAATAAGCTTAAGGTCGAGAGAAACTATGTATGCTGCGCCTGTAGTAGTGATAGGACTTGTCGTGTCCGTAGACGTGACAGACTACGTATATTGTGCCTTATTATTGTACCTTCTTCTGGAAGATGGACCGGTACCCAGGAACTAGGCGTGACACCAACACCCTCAGCCCGAGTTTGAAGATGAAATAAGCACACCTGTAATGAAGACATAATGTACACACAATGCCTGCCGCTATGACAGGAAATGCTTAAGGTCATGATAGACTACGAATGCTGCGCCTGTAGTCGTGCTAGAACTTATCATAGTAACATAGTATATAAGGCCGAAAAAAGACATTTGTCCATCCAGTTCGACCTGTTTCCTGCAAGTTGATCCAGAGGAAGGCAAAAAACCCCTGTGAGGTAGAGCCAATTTTCCCCACTTAAGGGGAAAAAATTCCTTCCCGACTCCAATCAGGCAATCAGAATAACTCCCTGGATCAACGACCCCTCTCTAGTAGCTATAGCCTGAAATATTATTACGCTCCAGAAATACATCCAGGCCCCTCTTGAATTCCTTTATTGTACTCACCATCACCACCTCCTCAGGCAGAGAGTTCCATAGTCTTACTGCTCTTACCGTGAAGAACCCTTTTCTATGTTTGTGTACAAACCTTCTTTCCTCCAGACGCAGAGGATGTCCCCTCGTCACAGTCACAGTCCTGGGGATAAATAGATGATGGGAGAGATCTTTGTACTGACCCCTGATATATTTATACATAGTTATTAGATCTCCCCTCAGTCGTCTTTTTTCTAGAGTGAATAACCCTAATTTTGATACCCTTTCGAGGGTACTGTAGTTGCCCCATTCCAGTTATTACTTTAGTTGCCCTCCTCTGAACCCTCTCTAGCTCTGCTATGTCTGCCTTGTTCACGGGAGCCCAGAACTGTACACAGTACTCCATGTGTGGTCTGACTAGTGATTTATAAAGTGGTAAGACTATATTTTCATCACGGGCATCTATGCCCTTTTGATGCAACCCATTATCTTATTGGCCTTAGCAGCAGCTGCCTGACACTGGTTTTTACAGCTTAGTTTGTTATTTATTAAAATTCCTAGATCCTTTTCCATGTCAGTGTTACTGAGTGTTTTACCATTTAGTATGTACGGGTGACTTGCATTATTCCTTCCCATGTGCATAACTTTACATTTGTCAGTGTTAAACCTCATCTGCCATTTCTCTGCCCAAGCCCCCAATCTATCCAGATCCCTCTGTAGCAGAAAACTGTCCTCTTTAGTGTTAATTACTTTACACAGTTTAGTGTCATCTGCAAAAATTGATATATTACTGTGCAAGCCTTCTACAAGATCATTAATAAATATATTGAAGAGAATAGGGCCCAATACTGAACCCTGAGGTACCCCACTAGTGACCGTGACCCAATCTGAGTGTGTACCGTTAATAACCACTCTCTGTTTTCTATTACTGAGCCAGTTACTTACCCACATACAGATATTTTCTCCTAGTCCAAGTGTTCTCATTTTATATACTAACCTTTTATGTGGTACAGCGTCAAATGCTTTGGATATACGACATCCATTGATTCGCCGCTGTCAAGTCTAGAACTTACCTCCTCATAGAAACTGATTAAATTAGTTTGACATGACCGATCCCTCATGAAGCCATGCTGATATGGTGTAATTTGCTTATTTTCATTGAGATACTCCAAGATAGCATCTCTTACAAAACCTTCAAACAGTTTACCCACAACAGATGTTAAACTTACCGGCCTATAATTTCCAGGCTCTGTTTTTGGACCCTTTTTGAATATTGGCACCACATTTGCTATACGCCAGTCTGGTGGAACATTCCCTGTCAGTATGGAGTCCGTGAATATCAAAAATAAGGGTCTGGCTAGGACATCACTTAATTCCCTTAGGATACGGGGGTGTATGCCATCCGGTCCTGGCGATTTGTCTATTTTAATCATTTTAAGTCGCTGCTGTACTTCTTCCTGGGTCAGACAGGGCACTTTTAAAGGGGAATTTACTTTTACATTTTGCATTTCATCTGACAGTTTATTTTCCTCAGTGAAAACAGTGGTGAAGAAAATATTTAATAGCTTGGCTTTATCCTCATCGCTTTCTGCAACTCCCCCCTCATTGCTATGTAGAGGGCCGACTCCTTCAGGTTTATATTTTTTACCATTTATATAATTGAAAAACATTTTAGGGTTAGTTTTGCTCTCTTTGGCAATTAATCTCTCGGTCTCTAGTTTGGCAGTTTTTATTAGTTTTTACATATTCTATTTTTTTCCTTATAGTTTATCAGTGCTTCCTGGCTCCCCTCCTGTTTTAGTGATTTATATGCTTTCTTTTTGTCATTTATTGCTTTTTTACGGTTCTATTTATCCACATTGGTTTCTTCTTATTTCTTAGCCTTTTATTTCTATAAGGTATGCATCGATCACAATTTGATGTTACAATGCTTTTAAAAATCTCCCATTTTGTGGTTGTATTTTTATTTTTGAGGACTATGTCCCAGTTAATTGGGCCTATGGCCTCTCTTAGTTGGCTAAATTTAGCTTTTTGAAGTCCGGTATTCTTGTTCCTCCCTGTAGAAACTCTCGTTTGAAGGATAATTGGAAGGTTATTACTTTATGGTCACTATTTCCCAGGTGTCCCCCGACCTGCACGTCTGTTGTTCTATCACGTCTATTGGTTAATACTAAGTCCAGTATGGCCGTCCCTCTAGTTGGGTCCTGAACCATTTGGGAAAGGTAATTGTCTTTGGCTATTGCCAAGAACCTGTTTCCTTTATGGGATGTACAGGTTTCAGTTTCCCAGTCTATATCTGGGTAGTTGAAGTCCCCCATAATAACCACCTGATTATGGTTTGCCGCCTTGTTTATCTCGTTTAGTAATAGATTTTCTGCGGACTCTGGTATATTAGGTGGTTTATAGTAAACTCCTATTAGTAAGTTATTATTGTTTTTGGCTCCATTTATCTCCACCCACAATGACTCCACATTTTCGTGTCCCTCACAGATGTCTTCCCGGAGTGTGGGCTTTAGAGAGGACTTTATGTAAAGGCAGACCCCTTCCCCTCTCCGGTTTTGACGATCCTTTCTGAACAGATTGTAACCTTGTACATTAACTGCCCAGTCATAGCTATCATCCAGCCATGTCTCAGTTATTCCCACTACGTCATAATCCTCCTCACACATCACTAATTCCAGTTCCCCAGTTTTATTAGTCAGGCTTCTGGCATTAGTATACATACATTTGAGAGGTTTATGCATATTTTTTGCCCTACACCTTTCCTTCTGAACTTTTCTAGTCCCTCCTTCCATTTCTCCCCCAGTCCCACTACCTTGCCCCCGGTCTCTATCTGCACTATCTTCCCCTCCTATAATGTAATTTCTCTCCCCCCCAGTCCCTAGTTTAAACACTCCTCCAACCTTCTAGCCATCTTTCTCCCCAACACGGCTGCCCCTTCCCCATTGAGGTGCAGCCCGTCCCTACGATAGAGCCTGTAGCCGATAGCAAAGTCGGCCCAGTTCTCCATGAACCCAAAACCCTGCTTCCTACACCAGTTCTTGAGCCACTTGTTAACCTCAAGAACTGGTGTAGTAAACGTGACAGACTTCGTAAATCGCCTGTAGTCGTGACAGGACTTATTAGTCTGTAGTCGGGACAGACTTCGTAAATCGCCTGTAGTGGTGAGACAGGACTTATTAGTCCGCAGACGTGACAGACTTCGTAAATTGCGCCTGTAGTCGTGACAGGACTCCCTTTGGACGAAACTGACGCCATAGTATAGTGTTATTTTTTTTTTCTTCTGAACAACCCCTGGAGAGACGGAATTTGAGAAACGTGAAAAATGAGACTGCAGGGTCAGCTTCCTGGAAGAATGGGTCTATAATGCAAAGACTGGCAAGAGAAAAGTAACAGCGGGGAGCGAGGGGAAGCAAGAACCTAGAGAGGGTAAGTGGGAGAAAATGCGAACCTGGGAGAAGGTCATGTCCGAAAAGGAAGGCTTGGGATGACAACTAGAGATGGCCCGAACTATTCGCCGGCGAACAGTTCCCGGCGAACATAGCTTGTTCGCGTTCGCCGCGGCGGGCGAACACATGCGATGTTCGGTCCGCCCCCTATACATCATCATTGAGCAAACTTTGACCCTGTACCTCACAGTCAGCAGACACATTCCAGCCAATCAGCAGCATACCCTCCCAGACCCTCCCATCTCCTGGACAGCATCCATTTTAGATTCATTCGGAAGCTGCAGTCTTAGTGAGAGGAGGGACAGTGTAGTTTCTGCTGATTTAATAAGGTAATCGATAGCTAGGCTAGTGTATTCAGTGTCCACTCCAATCCTGAAAGACTCATCTGATCTCTGCTGTAAGGACAGCATCCTGATAGCACCCCAAAAAGCCAGTTTTAGGGCTGCTACATTAGTCTGCTTTTATTTATTTTTTCTCCATATATATATTGCAGTTGCCTGGCCTGCCCGTGTGTGAGGAGCTGCAGGCCCACAGACTGTAGTGTGCCTTCTGCCAGTGTTGCCCATCAATCATACCGTGCGGCACTGGACTTTGCCTTAAAAAAAAGCACTTTATCTGTACACTTTAATCTAATTTCAGTTGCCTGTCGGACAGTGTGTGTGTGTCAGGCCCACAGACTGTAGTGTGCCCTCTGCCAGTGCTGCCCATCAATCATACCGTGCGGCACTGGACTTTGCCTTAAAAAAAGGCACTTTATCTGTACACTTTAATCTAATTTCAGTTGCCTGTCGGCCAGTGTGTGTGTCAGGCCCACAGACTGTAGTGTGCCCTCTGCCATTGCTGCCCATCAATCATACCGTGCGGCACAAGACGTTGCCTAAAATAAGGCACTTTATCTGTACACTTTAATCTAATTTCAGTTGCCTGCCTGCCAGTGTGTGTCTGTCAGGCCCACAGACTGTAGTGTGCCCTCCGCTAGTGCAGAACACTCATACCGGGTGGCACAGTACCTAGCACTCGTAGTACCACTTATCTAAAATTCATTCAATACACGTCCTGAATTGATAGGGGACGTTAGAGGGATTAAACTGATGAGAATAGTACTACAGAAAATTCCACTCATATCGGGTGTGACAGTAAATTGCACGGCACAGACGCAGTGACCGTGGATTAAAACAAAGGGAGGGAGCAAGCGTTTTTTTAACCATCTCCCTGTTCGAAAAATCAATTCAATTCACCTTTTGGGGACCCTTGGTGTTGTACGTGGCTGGGTGGAGGAAGAAACCTTCAATGACATCAACGGGACATGGCTAGCTTGGTATCCAACCTTGTGCAAATGGGGAGTTTGCGGTTGTGCAAATGGAGAGTTTGCAGTTGTGCAAATGGACTGTTTGCGGTTGTTTGCGGTGCATTAAAAGGGGAGTTTGGTCTGTCAATGTCTGTGAAGCGGGCGTAACCCTTACACTACCTGATCAATACAACATCATACCTGATCGTATACACACACTTGATGTTTTAAAGCATGTTATTCCAAACAATTTAGGAATGTTAGTTGATTTATGCCCTTTATGGATTAAAATCCGACTCTGCATCCAGTACGTAATTTTCCATGGGATTTTTTCCATTAATCCCCCCTCTGGCATGCTACAGTCCAGGTGTTAGTCCCCTTGAAACAACATTTTCATTACTATTGTGGCCAGAAAGAGTCCCTGTGGGTTTTAAAATTCGCCTCCCTATTGAAGTCTATGGCGGTTCGCCCAGTTCGCAAACGGAAAATTTTATGTTCACGACATCACTAATGACAACAATGAAGACCTAGAACAATAATGTGAGTGAGGCTCTATTGGCAAAAGCCACGCATGGGAGCCTCCACAAGAAAAAGGAGGCCTGAAGGCAAAAAAAGACATGGAACCTACTGGCGTGGCGGGACCACGCAGCCGACCTCGAATGGGGGAGTTATGTGTGTAAAATTTAAACTGAGAAGCCATGCGTGAGAAGCCATGCGTGAGAGACTAATGGTGGGGCCAAGCGTGAGAGAGACTCATGGCGGAGCTATGTGTGAGACTAATGGCAGGGCCATGCGTGAGAGAGACTAATGGCGGGGACATGCTTGAGAGAGTCTAATGGCGGGGCCATGCGTGAGAGAGACTAATGTCGGGCCATGCGTGAAAGAGACTAAAGGTGGGGCCATGCGTTAGAGAGACTAATGGCGGGGCCATGCGTGAGAGAGACTAATGGCGGGGCCATGCGTGAGAGAGACTAATGGCGGGGTCATGCGTGAGAGAGACTAATGGTGGGGCCTTGCGTGAGAGAGACTAATGGCAGGGCCATGCGTGAAAGACTCTCCCACTCCCATTGGCCCACTGACCGCTGAGGGACTGTATGGTGAACTAGGGCAGGAGACCAATCTGAGTGAATGCGAACCAGAAGTAAAGGAGACCAGTCTGAGTGCCAGGACTAAAGAACGGCACAATTTTTATTTTTTATTTTTCTTTCCAACGAAGTGAAACAGAAAAGGTAGGCCTATGGAATGTAACAACCAGCGAGGAAAGAAACATAAACCTAAAAGAACGGTAGAACGGTATCAGAGCGGTGTGCTGACTGCCCTGTGAAAATACTGAGTAAACCATGATGTAGCAATGAAAAGGAAAATGCAGCTTTAAGTGGAAGCGAGTGGTGCCTAAAAACATGGTATGGGCCCAGCTCTGAGCATGAAGAGCAAGGTATAACACAGCCGTATGAATACAATCTGAAAGTGAGCAGAGTATTATTGTGATGCAACAGCAAACGCATGAACGCAGCTCTAGTAGTGAATGGAGTATAGGACAAAATGTAAATGCAGACACATGGACGTAGCTTTTGAAGGTATCAAACCTAACCATGATCATTCGACCATTAGCGCCCAACCTCCTTCGCCCCAGAGCGCTACAAGTCACGAACTGTGTAACCAAGACCAATCCTACCGTGAATGCCAGCACTCGCCTGGCACCTTCTGCCATTGCCCACATAATGCTGCAGGTTTTTTTTTTTGTTTTTTTTTATGATGGTCACCACAACACCACCTCATGTTCCCCTAAAAAAAACATAAACATGGTTGGACATAAACCCTGATCCAACGCCAATTAATCAACATAATAGTGCACCTATAAACCTAGCACAGAACCGCTGACACATGTGTGCCCATAACATACAGTTTATAGATTAAACACACTTACATACAAGAGCATTAGAACTCAAATACAGGCGCCTTGACCGATCTGCTTGTGTCCCCATATACAGACCACTGATACACATTTACTAACACCTTGCATGTCTGGCGCTAACTGCGGACGTGTGCCCCACATGTAAAACAGGTGACAGAAAAACATGCACTTTTTTTTTTTATTAACGACCATTGATACATGACCCTTCCAGAGAGATAACTAAATAATACCATCACTTAAACACAGCGTGCGTAGCTTGGAGACACGTGTCCCGTGTGAAACATATCAAAAACATGCGACCATACCTACTCTAGGCGTATGCTACACCAATAACTATATACAATAGCCCCCAACAAGCCCCTAAATAGCTGGACAAAAATACTAACAGCAGTCACTTGACCATTAGCGCCCAACTCTGTTTCGTCTCAGAGTATTGCGAATCGCATACTGCACTGTGGGTCCTGGGCCAACAAGTGCGATTCTACAGTAAATGCCAGCATTCGCCTGGTACTTTCTGCCGATGCCCAGGCGTGAATGAGCCTCTACACGATGCTGCTGCGTTTTTAATCGACCATTGATACACAAAACACAGCGTGCATAGCTTGAGCCAACTGCAGACACGAACCCCACATGTAAACCAGGTATCAGAAACATACAACCATACCTACTCTAAGCGCATGCTACCCAAATATCTGTATACAATGCCCCCCACAGGCCTCTGAATAGCCAGACAAACAATACTAACAACCATCGCTCGACCATTTAGCGCCCAAACTATGCTTCATCCCAGAGCGCTACATGTTGCGGACCGCAGCATGGGTCCCGTGCAAACCACTCCGATTCTACCATGAATACCAGCACCTTCCTGAGACATTCTGCCATCGCCCAGCCGTAAGGAGTCTCTATATCATGCTGCTGTATCCTAGAGCTGAC